>JAGVSL010000001.1:7500000-8750000 GCA_022494535.1 Himalopsyche phryganea | reverse complement strand
GTTATTGGAAATACTATATAATGTATCTGTTTTTAACAACTGATATAAATTAATTTTTTGTTTTAAAAATGAACATTATTTTGGTTATAAATCATAATACAATTGAAAATTTCTATATATTTGAGCCCTTGATTGTAAAGAATATTAAAATATGATGACCATGTAAGATTGTTGTCTAACAATTAACCATAATCAATTATTCAATTAGTAAAAGAGTACAAAAAGTTCGATTTAAATAATATTGAAAAACAGTTAAGTGCTGTGGGACAGACTCACATTTTGGACAGTCAAGTTAAATATGTCATCAATCCATTGGCAAAAAGATTGTTCTTGTGATTGTTTCGTACCTAAGCCTTTTAGAAAATATGATCACGAAAAACAATTTTCATTCTTTCTTTCCCGATTGTTTTTTTTTCAACATTGACATGTTATGCCCTATTTATATTTCGTTATGCAACTCGTTTTGAACCTTTTTTGCATAAAGGACAATATTTCGCTTTCACATGTTGGCACAGAAGTTCTCTATTAAGATTCTGGTCAATTAGTGAAACGTCATTTTCAGATATCATAAGATTTTTACTTTTAAAGACGAATTTTATTTAAATACTCATTATTAATAAATTATAATGATCAGATAATACTCAGAACTCTGTTTGCTTTGTATTGGTAGACATTTCATGCTTTGTTCATTAATCGTAATATTACTTTGGGTTTATTATACAAGCATTGGAAGAAGAGAATTTGAGAAGAGACTAGAAAATAAACAGAACGAAGAATTTAACATGCTGGTAGAAGGATTAACGGGCATTCACCTACAACCTTAAGTGATTATTTAGATTTGTTAATTTTTGTTTGAAGATTTCTTGTTAAAATTGGCTTATTATTACGCCAAATTGAAAAAAAACATAAGCATTTTTTGTCGTTATAACAGGCAACTGCTTTTTTGCCAAAAACATGCTTTGCAATCCGGTTATAACAAAATGAACCAAGTCTTTTTCCAGTTCACCACTGGATATACAATATACTCGTTGGTAAAAAAATGAAATTTCACAATATAATTGATATAAAACCATTTTTAATAAAATTTTGATCCAAATGAAGTGACCATGGGATAATGTTGAAAACTTTACATATTACGGATTTATCGTTTGCTTCAGAAATGAAAATTTAAACAAAATCAAACGGATATGGAAAATTATGTTATATTATTAAAAGAACAGTCCTATTTTTTTCGACATGCTCTCAAATTATTCTCACACATTTTGTAATAAAACACGTATAAACTACGTGGGAAAAATGTATAGACGTAATAATGTATGGTATTATTTACGTCCATAAAATGGGAAAGTAATAAAATACGTCCATTAAAACGTTATTAATTATTTATGAATGGGAGGTAAATAATACGAACTAGAGATAAGTATGTACTCATAAAACAAACATATAATAATAAATAGGTCATTAAATAAGAAGTATAAATTATAACGATCAGTGACATTAATATTTTTGATTTGTTTACCAAATAGTATAAATTGCATTCGGAGTAGTTAATTATATTGACAAATATATGGTATATATTTGCACTAATTGGCATATTTACTTTTACACGGTTTTGGCGGCTAGTTTTTGGTAATTTATTTGTATATAAAGTACAATTAAAATTTTTTAACTTTGCTGACATTACATAAAGAGTATAATGAACATAAATTGGAAAGAACATTGACTTAAATATTTTTGATTTACTTTCTAAATATTAATGGCTGAGAGAATAGTAATAATGTTTGATACAAATAATATAGCGTGTATGTTTGAACTAATTGATATTAAAACAAGTATCTTTTATACGGAATTGGTGGTTAATTTATGGTAATTGATTTTCAATATAACAGTGCAATTATTTTAGTTTGTCCTTGTGCGTTTTTGTCCTTTCAGGCTGTTTTTTTAAATTGGTAATTTATTTAAAGGTCTATTCATATATGATGTCAAGCACTAGGAGAAAGGATGGTTGTGAAACAAAAATTAAAGATTTGTAATGAAGAGAGAGAAGAAGGGTAAGAAATGTGACATAATACAAATACATCTTTTTTGAGAATAAAATCATTTTCTTAATATCGGAAAAAAATCGTATTAAGGCATAGCTCTAAAAAATGAAGGAAGGGTTTTCAAAAATGTGACGTCATTTGGAAAGAGGGTCAAAGATTTTGTGACGAAAATTTATGATGAGGAGAGGGGGTTAAACATGGCTTAAATCGCGTGACGTCATTAATAATACACGTACCTTATGTATCGAATGATTGATCAAAACCAAATATGCTTTTCGCATGATACTCAAAAAACCAAATTCAAAATAGATTTATTTTGATATAAATGTTTTAGTTATACTTTATTATAGTTACGGTTGTAACTGCTAAATCGCAATGACCTAGCTGTTAAGTGCATAGCATGCGTTTGCACGCAGAAGAGAACCATAAAGCGATGCTGAATAAGTGCCAGTTTTGATCTAAATGGCGCATAGTGGTTTGGCATCAGTTCGCCATAAAAGTGGTAACTGCTCCCGTAAATATTCATGCGAACCACTTTACCTATTAGCTTCTACTCACTACGGCAAGGGTGACGAACTTAGGGCACGCCTGCCAGAAATGGCACGTTCAACAATTTAGCTGGCACGTAACAATTAACAGATTTTTAAGAAGATGATAAGGATAAGAAAGCTACACTTTATTTTATACTAATTTTTTCGACTAGCAATGGCAATATTATCGATTTTTTCTTCCACATTGTCATTATTTTCCGAAATGAATTTTATAAAATGTAGTACAAGAAGTCGTTTGGCTGATTAATCCAGTTGGGATTGCATTTTACTAAGAGTGGCGACATATGAACCGGATATAAAGTATTTGGCATTGAATGTACAGCAAGAAAAATCTCATTAATACTAATAACTTACAGTGTATTTTATAAACGTTTTCATATATTTAAAAAAAATTTTTTTTTTTCATTTTACCCTATTTAAAAATGCTCGGAAAGGTAAATGAACCCATTAAATCTTATCGAATCATGCTGTTAAATGATGACACGGTTTTTGCGTTATGTTTTTAAGTAAAAAAACTAATTATAGCATAATTGCTAATAGTAATTATTCAAATAAATAATTTTACAAAAAATGTTGATAAATATTATTTGGGAATTTTCGGCATGCACATATAAACAGGTTCACTACCCCTGCACTACGTAACAGTAAACAGCCGTGCATGCAGTGAGAATATGCGTCGCGCACTCTGATAAAATTACAAAATCATTTCATTATACAAGGATAATTCAATAAATCTCACAAACCATTAAAGGACTCCATTAAATACACACTATCAGCCTGATGTTTAAATTTGGAATAATGTCTGTGTAATAAACAAGAAAATTATTTCAAAGTTATTGAGCATAATCAAAATAGCCGCTAATTAATGTAGAAATATAATTTTATGTAAACGGCCTTGTTTCGAGATATATATAAAAATAAAACTTATAGCCTGGAGTTGTTTTATATTCGTATTAAATTGTGATATAAAATATAACTTACGCTAGTTACCATATTAAATATTAAAACTTGGTCAAAATTGTTAATTAAAAAATACTAGATGTACAATTTGCTGGTCGGGAGAAGTAAATTATTTCTAACGTCAAGAATTATTAAACTATTTTGATTTTGTATTTTAACACAATAAAGCAGTAAATATAAACATCATTGCTTTCCACTAAGAAACAATTGTAACATTTAAATAAATTTATGAATCAAGTTACTGTCACTTCTATCTACAACATGGAATATATATATATATAATCCTAAGGGTTCGTTGGACCCACCACTACCCTTTGTCACTTCAGATCGCTCTTCTAGGGCGTACTACGTAGCACAGAAAATATCATGATAAATAATTACCCAATATGTTTCAAATTGTGGTGAAAACAAAAAAAAAACTAACATAGACATCCATATTTTTTTATATAAATCTATGTATTGATTGAAAATTAGTAATTGGAATAGCTCTCTTGACCACAGAATAGAGTTGATCAAAAAAACATTAATTAACACTCGGCTATGGAACCTGCTACATTAAAATCGTTGAAAAATAACAAGATATCGTTAGCCGCAAAACGTCACTTAGAAATACCTTAAATTATGGTTATATTGCATATACGATATGTTGCTTTTTACTAAACTTTATGTGAGTATCTGACAGTTAATTCAATAATTGACGTAATATTTTAAATAAAAAAAGATAGCACACGGATATTTCTATATATTTAAAAAATAAATCAAAATTGTTCTATTCTCTAAGCCAACGGTCACCAAACTACGGTCCGCCAAAGATTTTCATCCGACCCTTCAAAAATTCCCAATTTTTGTATATAAATTATTCATATAGGAAATATTACCTAATTTTATAAAATTTCATGATTTGCTGGTGAATTCACTACAACTATTTATTTGAATTCATCAATTAGGATCAGGCTATCAAGTGGTAGATCAAAAGTGAAAGAAGTTAGGTATAAACTGTATTGTTGGAGGCGAGCAGGTGTTCCTTTACTCGAAAATTTCCCGGATATTCTCATTTATTGAAATCCCAATCGAAAGTATTAAGTTGTATTTCAAAGATTGCCTAGTACACATTGCTTGATTTTGGCGCTTGATACGTAAGCACTTATAAATACACAATTATTGTAATTGGATTCCGACATGAACTTATTTGTCATCCGGCCCCTCAAAGTTTTTAAAAAGTTCAATCGAGCCCGTTTCTCAAAAATTTTGGTCACGACTGCTCTATCGACAAAACCTCGGCTGGATTTCCTTTCTTGTTATTCTGATACCGAATCGCAAATATGGCTAGTCATAAATTGTGAAATAAACATTGTCCATAAATACATCAATTTGCAATAGCTATTCCAACGATAAATTATGATTTTATTTATTATCGTATCTCTATTGTTAACAGATCCGGGTATTTTATAGACAGCAGCTGCGGTACGGTGTTTTTTTATGGTGGGCGCCCTTAGATCACTAACCCCACCTGTTAAAATAATCTCAAGTTTATTTACGGCTTCAATAATGTGAGAATCAATCGTGAAGAAACATTATATCGATTTAGCGTTCATGTTTTGATCTCAAATTAATAGGTCAGATTTGTAGTATTTTCTAAATAGCTAAATAATATCATATTACATATTTGGATAAATCTTGTATTAGGTATTTATCATATACTAGTGAGTACCCGGAATGCGTTGCAATGGCACTCAAAGAAAGAAAGTGTTTGTGTTTTAATCCTGTTTATTGAAGTGCTTTTGGAAACACAATATTTTGTCTGGTGCGTACACGAATAGATCAGAAGGTTTTTCGAGATGTCGCTATTTGTACGAATTTGATTCTTGATTTTAGATTTTAGATATATATGGATTGTAAGATTGATTTTTATATATATAGTGAGACCTAATATAAGTTAAATATTAAAATGTTGAGAGTCGGACTCGGGCTGGGCCGGGCCTGATTGTACTATACCTATATTCTTCGCGCAAGTGCAAACAATAATTTGACAAAGTTTTATTGGAGTCGGATGAACGGTATGGCAGTGCATAAGATACGAACAAACCCACATTGATTTTTATATGTTAAGATGTAATAAACGATTTTTACTGATACAGTTATACTAAAATTGAAGGTGACGATTAGATAATCGAGATGAAATATGTTGAGCTGATAAGTTCTTAGATGTTGTTTATTATTTGTAAACTGTTACATTCTGATATTTTATAGACATAATATAAAATTATAATTGATCACTGTTTTATTCCATTGTTTGAACAAATTTAAATTTTATATAAATAATGAATTTCCACAAATTTACCACCGAATACATCGGAAAAATTCGTACACTTGATAAAAGATTATGATATAAGAGGTGATAAAATGTATATTATACATATTTTTGAATGATATTACCTAGCTCCCAATATTACATTTTATCAAATGTATATAAACAGTTAAAGAACAATGTTAAATTCGCATCAAAACGATGAATTCCGGTTGTCGGCTGCACTGTGTTAAGCCTAAAATTGTTTTTTTCACAGAATTGCTCAATTCAATTGAATATAAATATTTTTTTCCGTCGATGCATTTATTTTACATTTTTGTGAAGCATTAAATACGTTTGAACTAGCAGTTTGGTTGATTCAGAGTAGAGGTTTTTCTTTGACCATTTTTGAAGTCTAATATTATGTGCCGAAAGATATTACACTCCCCATGTCAAACTTCGTAATTGCCATGACAGATTTATCATACTAATTACGTGTGTAAACTTGTCTTCAATTGTGTTTTCCTTTCTATTGTTTGGTAAACTTCGGTTACTAATTTGAGAGTGACATTCTGAAACTTACTGAGCCGAAAATTACATACGTAAGTATTATCATGTTTAGATGAAATCAGATAAGGCACGGGCTCTCAAGAGATGTATTGGTTCACCAACTATTAACTAATAGTTGACAGATTTATTTCTTAATTGTAACACATTTGAATGAAGTCTTTCTTTCATACTGTCAGACTTTTAACAAAACGTTTAATACAAACTTAAACATAATATATAAAGTATCAGCTATTACAGACCATGCAATGTATCCCTAACCATTATGCCCTTTTCATTAACGTATTTGAAGGGCTATTTTTAATCTCAGAGTAAATTCAAAATACGTATTTTTAAATTTATTATTTACATTTAATATCACATAGCATGGACTTATCCATCGAGGATATGCTGACAAAACCCATTAAGTCAGTTTATGATGGTTTTCTGTTTTAAATGTCAAAATTTATGTTATTTAATTCTCTGCTTATTGGTAGAAAGCAAGGAGTCAATGGCTTTGAAAAAAAAACAGTATTCAGTCATACTGTAATTATTTTATTCTGGTAGAAAGAATGATATGACTATAACTCAAATATTATGATTTGTATGACAAAAAGATTATTCTTTATAATGTAAAAACAATATTTTTAAATCACAAACAATTGAGCTTGAAAGTGAAAGTACTTTGAAATAAAAATAATCTTTGCGATGATTTTTCTGACAGAATGCTCTCAATATATACTATGTATGAAATAAATACACTATGTGATATTTTTATTTTCTAACCAACCAAGAGAACAATACACATTCAATCAAAAACTGAATATAAGTGTCATAGTATAGATTTGTCTTTTAAGAATTTAAAGAGCCGTGAAGATTGTTGTTCCTAATTGAAAAATACTCAACTCAGATGAGTTGAATAAACACACATGGAGATCCATTACAATTTTCAGTTAAATTTTACTGTGTGGACTTTTTTATTTTGTTTTTGTGGAGACATACATTATATTATTACAGCATAAAAAATGTCAAAAACGTTTAAAGCGAATAACGGTTTATTTTAAATAGTCTTTGAAGAAGAATAATCCAAATTGCTCCCAACAAAACGTTTGTGTTGTCTGACATCTTAAAATAAATGTAATTCGAGAAAGATATTATGTATATGTTCAATAAAAGGGCGAAAACACTGCTTTTCAACAATGACTAAGCTTTTAAGAGACATATTTATAACAAAGAAAATAAACTTGATATAATATAATATTATTTAATAGAATCGTTTTAATTGTATACGCATTGTAATTTAGTGACAGTCTTTTGTCTTTCCATATTTGTAGTTACACGAATTAGAAAATAATTTATAATTGGATTTCACGTAAAAAAATAGACTTTTACCAGATTTAACATTAAACACAATACCTGACTGTAAAATGGTGGATGGAGATAGTCAAAGTTTTCATTGATTTCTGAACTAGACAATTTGTAACTGGATATGGTTACTACGGTAACCGGACTTAACACAACAAATCTATTATTTATAGAACATATAAAAAATAAATAATATATTTAATCACTGCTTAAGATTATTATGAAATTTCTGTAAATTCAATTACCGGTTACTAAATTATTTCAATTAATTCAATATTTCAAATCGCTCACCCTGCTGGATCAGCAAGTTCTGTTTTTTCCTGTTCTGTTTAGTAATAAAACCGGTTACTACACTGCTAAGCTATTCCAGCGTGGCAGTATAAATTGTGTCACTTAGAATAGTAATGGTAGAACTCCAAAATTACGAAAAATGAGTTTACACCTCAAACACATTCTAAAGATATTATTCTATTAGTTTAATGATGGTGCACTTTCAAAAATACTTCTAATTTCTTTAAAAAACTGTTTTTTGTTTTTATATTTCCATATTTAACGATATTTTTCAGAATAATAGTGAAGTACCTCCAATATCAGAATAAGAGTGAAGTGTCCATACAGACTTCACTAATACACTAACGTTTAAGTTCTTTATTTGATTGATAAACAGTTATTAATGGTTATTATTTGATCCTTTGCAAAACGCTGATTTTATCAAAACTTCAAAACTGGAGTTACACCATTCTAAGTGACACAATTGTTAATACGGAAAAATGGTTCAGGTTACTGATAATAACTTCAGGGAATTTCCATGTATAGACAAACGAATGTGACAAATTTATAATACCATACAAATTCGCACGATTATTAGAATCTGTGGGTAATGTCAAATATGCTATTTGGTTGCATTTGATAGATAGCAAGGCGTTAAAAAAATACGGCATTGCATGGAGAGCGAATAGATCTGAGATCATACAAAATCTTCTATATTATTCACATAATATTTTTTATTCTGCACACTATAGTGCAAGGGTCGGGAAAATGGTGTTTTATTTTTACCAAAACGAATGTAAGAAAAACGATTTTTGCCAAATTAGATGAAATTTGATGGCCAGTACCTTTGTGACTGTCAATACGAAAGATTACTCATATCATTTTACAAAGTTGCAATTAGTTGTCTAACAAAAGAAATGTGTTATAGTAAAATTATTAGATACCTTGCTCACCTAAAAGTCTCACCTGTGCTAAAGCGTATAGTGACGATTAAGTTTTAAATAATTCCTGACAAAATTTTGCAGCTTAATTATTTTTGTTTTGTTTATTGTTATTATTAATTACATACTTAATATTTGATTGTTTTAAATGGTTCACTATTTTTTTTTCTTATAATTTTCCCAATCCACTGTTTGCTTAATGCATCAATAATGTCGGTAAAAATTTTTGCTCAGCTTATCTACTTTTAATATAGCTATATTTGTGATTTCAGATTAGTATTTATTGATTTGTAAAGAGGTCCATAACATTTTAATTATAGACTATTTTATCTGATTTCTGTATAATTTGTTTGCTAATCAGTAATTTCTTGTCATAGTTCCATGAATCATCAGTTTTATATACCTTCATTTTTACAGCCCATTTTATATAAATAGGCCTGTTATGTTTGTATTTTTATCAGTTGATAATGCTCGTGATGAGCGAAACCGGTCCTGATCATTATAAACATGTGGAAGTAGTACAAATAAATTGTGTTTTATTTTTTAAAGTTTTATTCCACCAAGAATTGACAGTTATCACCTTAAAAGTGATTAGCATAATTATGTTGCGGAAAAAGGTTATGTAAGACGTAGCGGGTGGTGGTGTTAAATTGTTAGATTTGCTAACATGGCTGTTTATATATTATATATTTTTTACCATGTCCGTTCTCAACATGGAACAAATGGCCTCCTAATGGAAGTATCTTAACAGAAGTTTTTCTACGAGTTTTACTCAGTCACTCAACCTCTCTTTTTTCGAAGAGAGTAGAGATAGAAGAATACGGATAGAACATAGCTATAGGTTAGCTGGTCCCTCTCGTTTCGTCCCGTTTGTAAGGATTGGATGGGAGGGAGGATAGAGTTTTAGACATCACAAACATTCATGACTACGAGCAGAAATCCATAAATCGATTGAAAAACCATTTCATGAAACTGTCCGACACGCACCGAACCCGAGGCATCCGTAACCATAGCCAACGACGCTACCAACCGCACCACAGAGTCGACGTTACATTATTTCAATTAAAATAATAAAATCGTTCATTTGAAGATTTGATTCCTTTCAATATTTTTGTAGTTTAAAGCTACTCAATTCAAAGTGTTATATTTATTAACATTATTTAATAAATTTCAAGTAATACAAACATTAGTTTTGGTCATAATATTGTATAATATTCATGTTTTCTGTAGTCACACAATATGACTGGTTAATAAATGAAAGACAAAGTTTGTGCAATATTTGAACAGATACCATTTTCCTATAATAGACAAGATCGGAACCATAAACTCAGCGCAAATTGTTGGACAGTTCACATTAATATCATTGATGCGGAACAATGGAACAACATAAGTCCTTTGTTTACTACACTACGTTACGTTTATGATAATAGGAGATCAATTATTGTTTATCTTGTTGTTTGGTTGTTTAAAATTATCGATTCATTTAAGCCTAGGGGTAATTCAGTAACAAAAAAATACTAATTTAAACTTAATGATACTCAATTATATACCCTCTACCACTCGCATCGATTTTCCAACGATAACGCATGGTGGATTACGCAGTGTGGAATTGTTAAGTGCGTTTCAAAAAAGAAATTTGTTATATGAGCCACGGTGTCGCTAAACACTCTCCCGAAGGTTTTTAGAGTTTTAAGTAAATCACGAAAAACTGTTATGGACAGTATGATAGTTTAAAGTGTAATTTAAGTTATTTTGTGTCTATCGGTGTATAACGAAAAGCAAGATATTTTGTTTACACTGTCGTTTTTTCGGAGCGCATCAACCGCTTAAAATGAGTATCGAGATCGTGTAAAAAACGACATGTTTAAGCTTCGATTTTTTTTAAAATTTCGAACAGAAGACGAAATTTTAGAGTTGAGCAGATACCTACATTAAAACTTATTTTATTTAAAAATCGTCAGTAGCGACTCGGTGACTCATATTCTCATAGTTCCCACCCACTCTTTATCCGATCCTGACAAACTGGGCTTAGGGTAAGCGATTTGTTAGTTAACTAGTAATTATTTCCTACCCATACTCCTTTGCGAAAGTTTGAGTGACTGGCTTAATAATAGTGCTCTTGACAGAACTTCCGTTTAAATACTCCGGGTAAGGTTTTAAAAAATATACATTATTCATATATCAAACGAAAAACAAATGTCTTATCGCAGAGTCGAATCCTCAATCGTATAACGTTACAATTGAACTACGGTGATCGATATTGCTCTTTGCGTGTATTATGCTTGTTGGTATACTGGAAATGCCAACTCAATCAATATCAATTATGATAAAAATCCACTCATAGATTTGTAATTAATAATGTTCCAAATACAAAACAAATAGATTTAAAAACATTCGAGCAAGTAAATAACTAATCATACATTTTGAATCTGGAACAAAGGGTTAGTAGATTACGATGAATGATTCAAGTGGAAGGATACCCTTAACAATCTTAAATAAGGTTGAGTGATTTTATCATGTATCCTGTATGAAGACACGCAAATGATTTCATGGAAAAAAATAGCTTACATGAAAGGATTGAGTAAAAATAAATTTTACAAAACATAATCAATACATTTGTCTCGAGGGCTATTTCTATAAGGTCATGTGCAGACAGAAATGTCATTAAAATACTGTTAATGTTAGTGGCGTTTGAGTTTACTATTAAAGTATCTACTCGCAAAAAAGATTTATATCTAATAAAAAAAAACGGCAAATAAAAGTCAGCTGAATTAATTATTTTATTGAATTTGATAAATTACAATTATGAAATTATTTAGTGAAACCGTAACTTGTGAAAAAAACAATGCAGCAAGAAAAGTTAGTTGCACTGGCTTTTATTTCCTTTCTCAACTTTTTTCTTAGATGTACATAAGTTGTATTGCAAGTTTTTGCTTTTTTTTAGGTATTTGATGGTTAAAGCTCATTTCGTAAATCACTTTACGTTAATGAATACTAGAAGAATTAGGTTATTAAACGACTGTTGTAAGCTTATCATTCTTTAACGATGTGTTTGTTAAGATTGGGTAAGGTAAAAAACAAAAATATCTTTCGATAAAAATTCATAAATAGTATGCAAAGAACACATATTAATCGCAACATCCATCTGTCCCTTTTAATTATCCAAAATCCTTGATTAATGTGTACATTTAAATGGTACATTAGATTGAGAATGCTTCCAAAGAATCGATACATGTATTATACTTAGGTATACAAAAGGCGAAATAATAAAGTTTTCAATTTTAATTTTATATTGGAAATTACTTTTCACAAAGCAACTGCTGAAAATCCATTGAAAATACTAAGTCTACTATTTCCGGGCACGTTATCCATTTCCGGGTATTTCCAAACCCAATCATTCGTGGAAATTTACGATTAAATAATATTAGTTTACCAATTTTCATGTTTCATATTTATTTTACTGCAAAACAAATCTATTTTGATAAACATCGTATCTTTCTTTTTTCGGTATGGCACGGATGCATAATATGAAATGAAATTAATATGTTTACGGAAAATAGTAAAATATTATGTCGATTTTAATGTTTACATCATTCGAAAATTAATATATTTTATCCTCCCGATTGTGAAACTCAGATAATGAAATGATAACTATATTGGATTTCACATAAATATTGTATTTTGGATTAACAATCAATTGAGTTTTCCGGATAATTTTAAACAGTATCGAAAATGTGAATTTTCATTCTACCTAAGCAACTTTAAATATAAAACAGATAACTGTGCTTCGACATTAAATCCATTAACCAACAATAAATTCAAATTATTGTTTTTATTCCATATCATTTGTAATTAACTTTTACATTTTTTGTACAGAGCATTAACAATCAAGGATTTTTTTGCCTTAATTTTCGATAATTGATAATCCATAAATCAATATTTATTTTATTCTTTCTTTTAATTACTTTTTTCAGTCCTCTCTGCTCCCAACGTGGGAGTTCCTGCTAGTATAAATATCTTCCATATACTCAAATAGTGGTGCAAATGAGTATGGTCTATATATTATGGAGGTCGAGTTGTCAACGTCGTTTGCTTCAGTTGCAGTGCACCCGGGTGCGAACCCCCAGGGCGGAAAGTTTCATGAATTGATTTTTTAATAAATTTATGGATTTGTGATCAAAGGCATGGATGTCTGTGATTTTTTCCCACCCATCAAATCCATAACACGTAGTATAGCGAGAGCAATAAGCTAACCTCTTTTTCTGTCCAAGCTTTATTCTTTCATTATTACTCTCTCCGAAAAAGACAGATTTGGTGACCGAATGACATGCAGTTCTCGTAGAGAAACTTCGTTTGAAATAAGCTCCAATATGAGTCTATGTTCTCCACATTGGAAGAGGACATGGTAGCAAAAACAAATACAGGACATAAAGCAGGTTTGCTGTAAAAAATATACATGTAATAGTTGATTTGACAGAATTCTATCATTTTACAAGATATAAATATAACTTACCAGCTATAAATCGGTTTTCCTATTTGGTAAATCTTCATTTGAGCATGCTGTCGATTTGCAAGATGGAGAGGGTTTGTCGATTTGTCAGCAATTTGTCACGGATCAGCCGGCTCAACTTATCGGTTGACAACTCGACGATTGATTGCCCACATTTTCGGCTTTTACTTCGCACCGATATACCGACAGATAAAAGCCAGACAATTTATTATTAAAACAATATAATCTAAGCTTCAATAATGGTTTCATTTTATATCATGGTCAAAAATATAAAATATGTATTTAAACAGTTTTACATCGTGAAAACTAACACGATGTGTGTAATTTGAAAACAGTTTTCCTATTTAACTTGGAGTAAATGGATTCCCAATAATTGAGTGTTTTGAACAAAATTTGTTTGACGAGAAAGATAAATCAGTTTGTTACTAAAACTCTGTTTTCAAGTGAATAAAGAATAGGATAGCATTAATTGATCGTTAATATTTCTTTCTACGCCTCGTTTTTTAAGATTGGGTTGCTAAGGAAAACATTAAACGATTCAGACCTTTAGATACAAATAGGTTAACTGATTGATAATTTTATTCACTTGATCGTGAAACCGATTAGTTGTAGACCGCTACAAATCGAGCACAGCGATGTTGATTTCTTTGATAGTTTCTATAAAACCTTTTAATGATATTTATTCATAACATTTGTGTTGTATGACTATGAAAACACGCGTATTATGTACTGCGTAGAAAATGTGTTTAATCGAAAATTAATCTATAGTATGCTATAGTCTTTCATTACCTTTTTAAACCCCAACCCAGTCAAACCAATATTAATCAATGGCTTTTGTGTTTCACGCAATGAATTTCTTGAAATAAGAGTCATTTCATAAAAAAAACGGCTTTCATACAGAAAAACTCGGATACACTAACGCAAAGAAATGAAAGTATTTTTTTCACGTGGATTGACATAGATGAATGATGGCATCATCGCAATATACAATGGCCTTGTCCAATTTTAGCAGCGCCCTCAAAATTTTAACAATATAAAAGCGTCACTCAATATTTTTTAAGACTAAGAAACACTGCTGCAATTTATTATTTTAACAGTATACAATGATAAGAATATAAGAAGTGGTTATTAAAAATCCACGGTGGTTAAGATTGGGTAGAATAAAAGCAAATTACTTACTTTTATCGGTATAATTATTTATAATTAAAATATGTAAAAATTAACTGTAAATTGTGCATTTGGACTTCGGATGTCAGTATTACACATTTAATGATATATGATATATAATAATCGGTATTAATGCGTGCACACTTTTATTTAATCGATTATCAGGATTTTCTACTGTACGTACGATTTACTTTCAGATTTCAAAATCCTTTCAGCTGATTGTTGTCACAATCGCAATAAATTGGAGATAAGTCATGTTCATATAAGAGGGCATCCTCATCAAGATCACTTTATTTTAAATTGTTCTAATGTCGTTTTTTTTCATATAGTTTATGAGATAATATAATGATAAATGCTTGACAGAAATCTAAAAATGTACTGTCTGATCTGTTTGATGTTTTATAAGTTTTAAATTGATGCTGCAGTAATTTTTCGTTGTTCATTCAAATAATGAATATTATACTACCTAACTTATTTAAAGCTGGAGTAAGAGTTTATTATTTCCGCATTTACATAGTGAAAACGGAAAGAAAGTCGATCAATACTACAGGACGAATACAAAGTCGTTATTTCCATAATGGCGAGGCCGTCACAAGTTTACGATAAAGGTTCTACTAAGAAATTTGCTATAACTTTAAGTAAATCTGAATAAAAAAGTTTGTGATTTTAAGGGCTTACTCATTTTGTAAAACGCGCCAGTAAACAGAATTGAACCGTGGTTTGTTTTCGAAGTTATAACGAAGGCTACTCAACTTTGGCAACCGAATCTGTATTGAGATTAGTGCAAATAATTACAATAAATAAATAAAGATTTACAAGAATACGGATAATACGACCGTACAATTTTTGTACTATTTTTAATTTTATGATACCTTAATTGAAACCTTGATGTCTTCTGCAACGCCTTTTATGGCACATCTAGGACTTTTTCCTGTCTCTTTTAGATCACTTTTTCCAGCCGTTTATGACATTTTTCGATATACATACTGCCAACATACACTAGATATGACATGCCTAGTTAGTAGTTTGACACACCCTGGTTTTTGTTAAGTATAACTTTCATTAGTTTCCAGAACTGAAATCACCCAGCGGTAACGACAATAATTCGCAGAATCGGCCCACTCTTGTTGCCAAGCCGTTCAATAGCCGTCGGGCACGCCCACTGGACGAGTCCATTTTTGACGGAAATGGGTAGCACCGACGATGCAGGAAGTTTTTTGAATTGTATGTGTACACAGTCGATTATGATCTGTCAAGCCGGGTGACGATGTGAATTGTTTGTGTTTGATTTGCGTTGGACTTAATTTAAAATCATTTGTCGTGTCATTTGTATTTTAGCTTAAAGTAAATTCAGTTGCTAAGTAAATGTAAATGTTGAATCAATTTTATGTGTTAGGAATTATATTTTGTGTATTGTAAACCACTGCATCTTCAATGGAAAATAAATAAGTGTTGAACTGGATTTGAAATAGTGGTTGTTTGAGATCACAGCTCTTCCATGACGTTCGATAACCAGCCATTCACCTCTCTTCGATCCGGGTATTCTCAAGTTGTATCCTTACGGAATGTAATGGATCATTATTTATGAGGGAGCTTAATACAAACAGTCTACATTACAATAATTAAGTAAAATAAATAAAACTATTCGTATAATTTGAGAGAATGATAATAGAATCATTAAGCATTGGGTGTCAAGCGGCACAGTGAATGTTTTCTATTTTAAAAATACATACTAATATTACTTGACGTATCCATAATACATTGGTCAACGTTGTTAGCTTCGGCTATGATGTTTACGGATTCACATCCAAGTACGGACAGTCATAAATTGATTTTTAAATCGATTTATGAATTTCTGTTCGAAGGCGTGGATGTTTGAAATATCTGGCATTCCCTCCACCGCAAGCCATGTGCTAGCCCAATCCTTAAGCAACTGAGAATGAGAATAGAAAAAGAATGCTTAAGCAACTGAGTAACAAGCAATTCACGTAAGAAAACTTCTGTCGAGATACTTCTGTTAAGAGTCCATATGCTGTGTAACATCACACATATTGGGAGTGGACAACACAAAATCTGTTTTTGCATTATGTTATTTAACCATTCAGGGCCTTTTACACGTTGAAATTAAAGTTGTTTTGACTCCGAGTAAGTTTAAACTTTGGCTCAGTATTTATTGTATGTATGTATTAATTTAAAACACAAAAAAATACCGTCATATAAATATTAAATCTGCGGTCTCAAATACGTTATCTCTTTTTCCTTCTCTACAATAACCTCTTCGTTTCTCAATTCGTATTCACTGACCATATCAACATCTCACCATCATTAACGGCTCAGTATATCTATCACAAGTATTTCCTCTCGAAGCTTTCGACCATCGCTGCCGTTTTTACAGTTATTACCCACAACTCGCTTTCTTACGCGGTAGATGTGCGTACGACGGTTTTATAGAGCCGAATCATTGTTTTTCTGCGAACACTTTTGCACTTAAGATCCGGTAACAGCGAGATCTACGACTTGTTTGCGACGGATATTCTCTTTTTATATCGTAAACCCATATATACTCAGGGATAAAATTATTATCTTAACTTACACACAAGGTAGATTTCTTCAAACACCAAAGAGGAATCATTATGTAAGCTAGAAATCGGCAAGGGTTGAAATTTGATAAAACTATCCGGTCCGAACACATTATCTTTAGGCTCGGCTCAAAACTCTCCTTTCTCTCTCTCCGAAACCAAGATTTATTTTTCTCACTCCGATAAAAGCTCGATTATTTCATTAACTATATTATGGATATTTATCTTTAACGAATGAAGTGTAACTGTTTCCATATTTTATAAAAAAATCTAAGTTATTCACGTTTTACTGTATCTTGCCATATAGCTGACTCATGACCCGATCATAGTCTGAAATATTGTTAGTATTTACAAAGGGCCTGCCACTTCCCGAATATTATTTATCTTTACCCGCCCGAGAGAGGCCCTCGGGCCAAGGCCGAGCCCGTACAGACCTCTAATGTAAGCGTCCTCGTATATTAATAATAATAATTGACGCTTGAGCCCAAAACGCATTATGGCTTAAGAACGTGTTGGCCATCTATCTATTCACAGCTAGAAGAAAGCAATTTTGAAAAATCCATCCTAATGTTTTAGGCCTAAATTGTGTTTTTACGTATTTTAAATCATAAAGTTAAGTGAACAGAAAATGTCAGATTTATCAAGAAAATAAGGTAGATTAGGAAAAATAAATAAAATCACATATTCAAAAGCGACACGTTCTTAACAAAATCTTTGTTGGATTAACATTTCTTTTCCACATTATAAAAATTAATTTTTAAATGAGTGATTTTATGGTTTTTATTCGTTTTTTACTACTCTGTAGGTGTTGTTTTCAAAACAAATATTTTTTTTGCCGCACCCTGCACCCTCAATAATAAATCCAAATTCAATCAGACCGTAGGCTTTGAAGGATTTGACAAGAATTTTCTATAAGGAGAAATAAAATATTCCGGAAATTTATGATCCATCTCAAAAATTTATGATCGAAGTTTTTTGATATTGAAATAGTACTGACAGAATTTCTATAAGTGTATAGAAAAATTAGAAGTATGATATCGGAGAGCCGTTTTCGACTTTGGAGTTTTTTAAAGCTTTGCAAATGACTTCTTTAACCAAATTAGTCATGAAAATGAATGTATTTTGTAGTTATAAATGATTGTCGTTATTTTCTTATAATATTCAAATTACTTGAAAGTATTGAATAAAACAAATATTATTTAAACGCTTATCATTTGAAAATACACATAGATTAATGTAATGTATTCATAATAGAATATATGAGGTTTAAGGCTTCATTATTATAACATTATTGTAGTTCTTTAGTAAAAATATTTTTACGTTTATCAGATTAGATTTTTTTATTTTCCATCGATTTATCCAGGCCTCGTGCAAAATAAAGAGTTTAGGTGAATTTTGTTATGATGAATGGCACGTGTGCCCAGCAGGGAATATTTTATTCCTTGAAAAGGGTTGAGTATTAATTTAACTGAACCTGAATCAAAACTATATATTCTCACATGTATTTTTTTGAAATAAAAAAATAAAAATAAGATACAAAAAAAGGAAGAGATGGTGATAATCATTCGTTTCAATATCATTATATCGAAATGGGGTTTTATTCTCAAGGATTGTTGTAAACGTCACAAATAAGATTGACAGTGAAAATACAAAATATACAAAAACTGATAATATATACATGTCAGTGGTTGCTGAATATTCTGTGGACACTGTCAACTCTTTTTCAAGTTTGAATTCAAAATACTAAATCAAAGCAAAAAAAAAAATACTTCGTGGCTTTAGCACTTTCCGTGGCAAGAATAAATTTCCGTACATTTTAGAGCAATGAAAATTAGTGTTAGATATAATTCAAGATATCGATTGAGGGTGCTTGATTGAATATTAAATTTTAATTGTTCAAATACTTAATTTCAAAAAGTCGAATGCCCGGTTCGTAAATTCGATTCAAATTGAGTCTTAGATAATTGATCCTGACATATTTATAGTAAAGATTTGATAGCTCCTAACGCTGATGTATTGCAGAATATTAAACCACAGTGTGTAATTGGTTGGTGGGAATAATGTTGAGTAAAGTGACTACTCAAAAAATGAATTAATGAATACAAACCTTGGAACCATAACATAAACAAAATAATTAAATTTTGTTTGTTGACTTTTTAAAAACGAAATTCAAGCAAAAATATTATGTGGGCAACAGCGTTGTTTTGTGGAATTCATTAAATTAATTTGCAGCTATTATTTTAACAGTAAAGTCAAATTACACGCTTTGAAAATATAACAAAGTTTTTAATGATAGAATAATCTACTTGAAATGAAAGCTAAAGCTTTTATATAGAGCTTAAAAATTATTGCAATAACTGTAGATGATTATTTTCAAATAATTTATTATTAATCTATATATAAAAATGAATGTTTGTTTGTCCCGTAAGCGTTCTTATAATATTCATCCGATTGCGATGAAACTTTGGTGAGTTGTTGTGCGCATACCCGCAAAGGTTTCTAAATAAAAATAAAATAATAAAAAAGAATCAAATAGATAAAAACAACGACATTTCAATTCGTGTGTGACATATAAAGTGGTGTTAATCGTTCAATTTGAATTGTCGGTCTTAAATAAAAAGTTTAAAGAGGAAGATGTACTGTTACCACGCATCCCAATGATTTCGATAGATGTGCCAGTCGAATTCAAACGTCTGCAGTTTCCGGTGTGACTCGCATTTGCAATCACCATCAACAAAGCACAGGGACAATTGTGTGGAAAAAAAATATTGTACATACAAAAGCACTTCAATAAAAGGAATTAACGCAAAAAAAATCTTTTTGTTAGTGGTATTAATAAACATGACATATTTTTGTTGAAAAAAGAAGACAATTGTCAAATAATTAAGATTTTATCGTTTATAAAAGGTTTTATCCTTTTGATTTAATTTAAGACATCGAGGTTTTATCCTTATTTAGTATAAGACAACGATCTTGTACGGTTGTTTGTAAATAAAAAGCCGATCCTTTCAAAATATCTCTTTATATTTTTTAGTCTATTGTGTTTTTTATTTGTGCTTTATTTCACTTGCGATACTTTAAGATGGCTGATAGATGCGTAAACTTCAGGCATCGGATGATTTTAGTTTGAAACCTCGCGGCTTTTTCCAAACTTCGTCGATTTATGGGCACGAAACCCATTTAAGAGACTACTAGACCTTCCCATAGGACTTGAGTTTTTCTTTCTAAGAATGTTTTACGTCTGAATAAAGTATCAATATAAAACTTTAATGACATACTTTTATTGAAGTAGGTACGCATCAATTTGGTTTTTAAGCTAACAATTTATTTAGTTAAAATATTTAAGAGAGCTTTACTTTTAAAAGCTATCATATAGATCTCTTTCAAACATTTTCCTTTACAAATAAAGCCAATAATTTATATATTTCGTAAAATAAATAATAGTGTAACTGGTATGGGAAAAATATGCGAGAATCCTAATTCGATAAATTCGATAAATTAGGATTAAATCAAAAACAATCTGCATTTGCAGTTTTTAATTTCTTAAAAACTCTTCATTGAGAGATATACCATATTCGATTTATCAGTACCATTTTAATCATTTTAATGGATTGACTATTTAAAACGTTTATGGATATATTTCATATCATTTTTCAAAATAAAAAATCGCTTTGAATACAAAAATACCGCCTAGCAATTCCTTTACGGTGAAATAAATGTCAATGCTATAAAATTTCGCCAGCACTTGAGGAAGTAAAAATAAATGATTTCAATTTTAAAATTAAGGTGAGCATTTATTTATTAAAATAATGCGACATTATAATTAAAATACATAAATTAATCTAAATAAAATAATTCTCTATTAAAGGGACATCGTTTATTATTTTACTATCATGATTCGTTTTAAGTTCAGCCAGCAGTCGTAGTGTACCTGGCATAATTTATGTATTTAATAAATAATCATGTAGAGTCAAATTTTAGCTAACAATTTAAAATGTATTCTTACTAAAATACTGTAAATTTTTATTGTTATGACTAGTTCCAGAATTAATAAAACTGTTAAATTTCGATTGATGGTTAAGTAATGATGTCCTAAAACGTTTGTCCACGTTTTCAGAAAGGATTTGGTATATCATTTCAATTATAACAAATTGTCCTTACTAGAGCATCCAATCCCGAAACCATTTTATGATCCCGAGATTTCGGGATTCAGAATTTAATTAAATGTAATTTCATTTTAAATAATTTGTGTTTATTATTGCTTCAATTGGAATGTATTTAAGATTTAAAATATATTTTTGGGAATCAGAATGATTTTTTTAATTTATTCAGACGTTCAGTTAAAAAAAAGAAAAATACAAACAATTATCGAAATAGTGTTATATTTTATTTATTGTATTACAAGATGATATCCAAAAAGAGGACATGTCCTTCAATTTGACTTATATTTGATAATATTCTCCATACGAAGCGGTCCGATGGAAATAGCACAGTTGATCTAGAAATGGCAGTTAGAATGACATATGAAAATTTTACGTCGCTACTGTACACCGTTTGGGAGGAGTTCTTGTGAACGATATACATACAGAATGACAGCTTTCTAGATGTGTTTTCTGCTATACAGAAGAGATTATAAATAAATACATACATTAACAAACCAAGGTACGTGTTGTAGTTAATCAGTAAGTTTTAATTTGAGTGAATACCGAAATTCCGGTATTAATGTTTCGACAATCCCGGGATTATAGTATTGAATAATTGACCACTATTGGAAGCCACAGTCCTTACTATCGTATCTATATAATGTTGTTGTAGCACCGAGCTCAGTGCTTTGAACGTAAAACTGCACACGCGTCAATGTATGTCTCAAATAGCGAGGAAATGGAACAAGTTTAGTGCGGGAGATAAAAAGCATTGCGACCATTACAAAATTCTATTTTGGCCGCAGTTTTTCCCGCAAACATAAACATGGAAAAATAATTGTTTTGTGTGAGTTTTAAAAGCCAGAAACGTCGTTAAATGGCGGCCGTAAAATGTTGAGCTGTACAATAAACCGCGTTAACATAAATGACTGCAGCTAATCATTCATTTTGTTCCGGTGTGGAATTAGCGGGATTTGTTGGATAAACAAATCGCAGTAAAAAAACATTTACAAAAATTGCGGAGAGATTGATGGCGCACGGGATTTGATAAATGATAACGCAACACACGTACGTAAACAATTCAATATTGACGTTGTCAATTTCAACGAGATGTGTGACCATATTTTATTTTCTATCAAATTGTATTTTTAAAATAAACACAAACTCTCTTAGAGACTGCTATGACTATGAAGTAATTATATTTTCATTATTCAATGATAGGCCGAAGTCAAATGACGATCCTCCTCTTATTTAGATGCGTGATCAAGAGTTCGGATCCTAGAAAGGATACTTGAATACACTGAATTTTTATTCCATACATTCCTACCAATCCTATCCAAGACTGAAAGACAACAATAAGTTAACTACTAGCTTTTTTCTTATACCATTATGTTATCCCCTTTTTTACCATATCCACTCCCAATGAGGAGCATAAGGCATCCTAATGGAGATGTATAACAGAAGTTTTTCTACGATAACTGCTTGTTACTCAGTTGAGCAACCTCTCCTTTTCGATGAGAGTAGGAATAGAAAGATAGAGCTAGGACACAAAACTATTGGTTGGCTAATTGCTCTCACTACCGTTTCTGAAAAGACGTTGAATCTTTTATTTATAGCCAATAAAAGCTTATATTGAAAACAGAATATAAAAATTTAATGTCTGAAATTATTTCAAATATAATATGATATTATAATGCAATACACAAATTTACATCGTTTTTAATATTGTGATTGAAACTTAAATTTAGCCAGAGAATACTATAGTATGTGCATATTACGTGAAGTATTTGTTTTACAGATTTAGTGAATTCTGAATAAATGGAAACAATCTCGTCTTTAATTAATATATTAATTTGCTTAAATTCATGTTTTTACTCACTATCATTTCAAAGAGAGTTTATACGGAACGGAAATTTCATAAAAATATAGAAAATAATTATATTTTTTAACGTAATAAGTCAATTTTTAATTTTTGCGATACGTATCAAATGTTTACATTCTGAATAAAGTACACAAAAGCGTCAAAAGAATACTCGAAAAACATATTTTCACAAAATATTTTTTTTTCAAAGAATTGTGGATAACTGAAAATGACAAGCAACAGCATCGAGGTTTTTGATGTCAAGACTTCATTTATTTTTTTTAACACAAACACAAACAAAAATTATTCTACAATTTTTGTTTACGAAAATAAAAAAACACGTGTTTGTTTTATTGCGAGAAGTACAAGTGATTTCAAATTGCATTTATGAATTTTCGAGTGGCTTTTTCAATATAATGGATAACATTGATTTATTTTTTAGCTGTTAAAAGCAATCTGCAATATATTATAATGTAAAAAATAATACTTTTACAACCACTGTTAAAAAATCGTTCATAATCACTTCTATTAAACAATTAAGACATAAGTCTTAGAAAAGTGATATACCGGGGTCATGCAACACAGGATGACCTATCGAAATAGCGGCGTAGATATGAAATTAGGAAATTTAAAAAAAATGTGGATACGAGTTAATAGAGTTGTGGAACAAACACCATGAACACAAAACAAAATAAAAATTTGGGGACATTAAATACGTCTTAGAGTATTAAAATAGTAGCGAAAATATGAAAAATAATTATAATGGTGAAGCGAAGCGCACGGCTGAGGAAAGTTCGGGGACACCAACACGGGCGTACGATTTCAACAGCGACCGAGATAAATTATGAGCTGAGGAAAATTTTGGACATGGTGTAGTAATTGGATAACAACAAAGTCTTAAAATACAAATGTGATATTTAGTAAAGTTACTCTATACAAGTGAACAATTTATCAGTGTCTGCATGCATACTCTGTAGCGATGATTCTGTCCGTACTCTATTAATATTTGAAAATGAGTTTTTGTATACAAAGCAACAAGTTTCGCGATCGTAAAACATCAACGTTAAGTGCAAAACCGTGGTATAAAAGTATTAGATTTGAGTGGAATACATATTCATCACGGTCGCATTACATAAACAGGTTTGTTTAAGAAATCCTTCATGTGCTGTAGGGTTCTAAATGCAATAACCGGCACGGGCTTGACATAATTTAAGCGCGCGAGGCGTATCTACAAAAATAAACATTGTTAAAATATTATTCATAGAGTTATCTGGAAAACGTGTTTCATATTTTAACGGTTGAACATCTTATTTATCAATTTACT
This sequence comes from Himalopsyche phryganea, assembly GCA_022494535.1. NCBI lineage: Eukaryota > Metazoa > Arthropoda > Insecta > Trichoptera > Rhyacophilidae > Himalopsyche > Himalopsyche phryganea. The sequence goes on along the minus strand of JAGVSL010000001.1, from coordinate 8,725,455 downwards.
TCATATGTAGTATGCTACAGAGAAAATGACTTAATATAAAATGAAATGACTTATGAATTATAAATCTGTATGAATCTATATCGATTTATAACCAAATAAATTTTTAGCAAACAAATTTTCATCTTGCTTGTCGGGTCCATGGTGCAGTGGTCGACGCCGTTGGATTCGGTTATGGATGTCTCGGGTTCAAGTTCCGGAACGGACAGTTTCATAAATTATGGATTTCGGTTCGTAAGCATGGATGTTTGCGATCTCTATTTTTTTTTCATTTACCAGTTAGTTATGTCAAATTGAAATTTTTTATATCGAGGCATGTTTTGAATTGTCAGTTGGTACAGAAAAATGTTTCTTGTGGTAAGAAGATACAAATTAAAAGTTTAAAGGATATATTATTCAAAATAGCATTACATAAAAATGTCACAACTCACGATTTCTATTTGTATTTTTTTAGAAATAAACATACATTCTTTGTAAATCAAACATTGATTCATAAATACAAATTATTGTTCGTAACAACACACTCAAAGTTATTGAGATATTACTCAATATTAAATTTGGTGTATTTCAATATTCGATACAAATACGTTTTGTTAATATATTATTTTAATGAACATAATTGTATAAGCATATTAGTTCCTTATGAATAGTTTAAATGTGTTAAGCGGATATAACATAATAGTAAAAATTACAATCTAGAAAATTCAATCGCTTTGTCACATAGGTCCTTTTACTATCGAGACAAAGACAGACCCAACGAAAGGGTGATATCCAACTTTGACCATAGTTTGCCTTCAATAGGGAAATTCCAACCCCCAGACAGGGTGGTGCTTAACGTTATAATTAACTACGAATGTCTGAAAAGGTTGCTACCGAACGCTGCCCTTTGCGCACTAGGCAGTGTCACTGATAAACATGATATGGCATGAATTAAAAATCTTTTTTTTTTTTAAACATGTTTGAATATTATTGTAGTACAATTTTTTGACGGATCTTTATTTTTTCTTCGTCAGGTTTCTGTGTGACAAATACAGAGGTCAATGAAAAATAATGTCGGCGTCCTTGGAGCATTTGGTAGCGTCGTGGGCCACGGCCACGGATTTTGGTTCAATTTCCGTTGCGGACCTTTTTCATAAATAGATATTTCAATCGATTTAAGGATTTCTGTTCATAGTCTGAGTGTTTGTGTTGGCTAAAACTCCCTACTCACCCACTTCATCCATCCGATCCTCACGAAGTGTAGCGATAGCGATAAGCTAACCATTAATCCTGGCCTAGCCCTATACTTCTATCCCTACTCTCTTCGATAAAAAGAGGTTGAGCAACTGAGCAACACACAGTTCTCATAGAAAAATTCTGTTGATATACCTCCATATAGATACTATATGCTCCACGTTGGGAATGGCTCCATGGAAAAAAATACAAAATAAATAATCTAAAAGATGATGCCTAAAAACTGTTTAGGGGTCGTATCGTTTTCTCCAAAGCGATCAAAGATAAGAAATACAATAGTAAAAATACTACAAAGTTCCAATTAAGTCTTCTACGATTAAGGAATTTCCAAAGTCATATATTCATAGCGTGTTTAAATCACTTCGTTTATTAAGTGATCCTGAAAAAATACTGTAGAAAAACTGCTTAAAAATTACTATTATCACCGGTTAAGAACGCGGAGTTAATAGTCATAAATAATTGTGCAGAAATAGCGTTGTTTGATATTTATTCCTGCCATCGTGTGTAAACTGATGTTTTCATTGCATCTTGTAATTACATATTATTTCCTAGAGCGACTTTTTGTGTTTTTAGTATAAGTTCAAAGAGCTTGGCACTAATTCAGCGACTGAAATAACGTTGGCGGTATTTATATTTATACTAGTGCACATATTTCCTTGTTTCATATATGCAACATGTGGTAATGAAATCTATACTCGTCTATACTAGTGCTCCGCAACCTTTTCTCAACCACGGTATACCTAACCACTCATAAATATTTCGCGGCACACTACAAGCCAAAGTAGGTAAATTTCATAAACAAAACTTATGATTTATTAATTTGTTTTTATTTGATGAATTTGAAATATCCAATTAAACTCTTTAACTTTTCAAGGAGATCAGAAATTTCAAAATTACAAAATATAAAAAAGCATTAGTAAAAGTTGTAACTAGAAAAATTAACTAAACTTCGCTATTAAAATTATTTAAGCTAAGTTGATTGAATAAAAGCAATGCCCATTTTTTTGTTTGGCCAAATCCAAAATAATCTTTCTGTTTTCAAAAATAGTCTAGTGTTTACATTCTGTACGAAACAACAAAAAAATGTGTATTTAATGCCCCCGATTTGACAATACTTTGAAACATTCCTTCATTGTTTATAATAATTCCACTACGAAATTTTTCGCCATCAATGCTTCCCAATATATTTATGCATGCAGCAATGTGTAATCTGTTCGGTAGTAGTGCGGTGAAAGATTTTTTTCGTTTTACAACCGAGACAACCCATAATTTATTAACCATGATTGGAGCTGCACTATCCGTGCAAACACTAATACAATTATTCCATTGAATATCAAAATAATGTAATATTTGTTTCAATGAGAATGTAAACGGAGATCTTGGAAACCGAGTGGCTTTATTTTTTCTAATACAAAAATACTTGATTTTTTCTCATTTTGAACGCACGGCAGCGCAGCACACCTGGGATCGTTTCACGGCGCATTGGTGTGCCATGGCACACCGGTTACAAAACATTGGTCTATACTATTTGAATGCGTTGTTGCCAAGTGCTGCAAGTTATATCCTATTGAATCAAAGCCATTGATAAATTGATGCTGCTTTGAGTTTGAATTCAAGAGATAAATTGTTGACGTTAAACAATCATTCAATTTGAAAAGTGTGCTTTCCCCGGAGGCAAGAACCTGATAGCTATATCAGTAGATCAGTATTTGCTTGTGAACTAATTTTCTCAATTTATGTAAAAAACGTTGATCTGTTAGTATTTTACTGGGCGCTATTATCATAATTGCATCAATCGATTATATCTAATTAAATTATTAATGGATACAAAGACTAAGTCTGTACCCACGTCAAAAATAAAAATTTTCAGGAAACTGAGATACCGATTCGCAAGCTCCACATGGTTTCTGGAGATAAATGATTTTTTTACCATGTCCGTTTCTAGTTTTTTTTTTGAATGGTTAGTGGTTAGTTAATCGTTTTCGTTGCGCCCCGTTTTTTAGGATTGGATGTGTAGGAGGGAATTTTAGAGATTACAAACATCCATTCCTTTTAACAGAAATCCATAAATCGCTTGAAAAATCAATTTATAAAACTGTCCGCAATGGAACTTGAACCCGTGAGCATTATAGCCTAAAAAGCTACCAATCATATTCTAACTTAATTTTGCTTCTTAACCCGATGAACGCAATGGTTATGTTTACATGTCCAAGACTTTATCTCGTATTTCCGGCCAAACTAGAAGAAAAGCCTTTTGGATATATGCTTTAAAAAAATAGTTAAAACCTTTAGGTAGAGAAATTAGGCAACAGATCATGAAAATGTCAAGCAGAACACAAAGAAATGTATTCCCATACTTATGCGGCTACGCGCACGCTTGTATACGTGTTGGTGGTGTAAATGAAGACTAGCCGCTAACATTTTCCTACAAAGTCGTAGATACATATATTAAAGTTTCTTCATTTTCTTCGATTTATTTTAGCAAGAATGCGAGGAATTTAGTTTACTTCTTGATGTATTTGGGAAAACTAATATATATTTCACATAATTCTCTATTTTTTACTGTTGAAATTGATCTATTTTTAGCCATAGTAAGTGTTTTAACAGATCATTTGACTGAAAATAAATTCGTTCGAAAGCGGCTCGAGCTGTAAGGGTGAAACAATTTTGTCGTATAAAATAACTAAAATAAAGAATTAAATAAATCTGTTTTAAATATAAATAAAATAAAATCATTTTAGATACGCATGTAGCAATATTAAAATTAAAGACTTGTAAAAAGGCAGGTATGATTATAAGTTCATTTGTTTTATATCTCTTTTAGATTAGTTACATAATTGTTGACAAAATATTTGGTCAAATAACTATCATGTATAATCATTTCTTAAAATAATTCCACAATAATAATGTGTCTTAAGCTGCTTAAAATGTAAATATCTCTAGATATAGCGAGTAAGTTGAGATTCCATGACGTTCAGGCATTACCAAGCGTTACGACCCGCCAAAATAGAAGTTCGTTTTCAATAAGCAGTCCCCGGAATCCTGGAATTGGTCACGCTGCAAAGAGTTGGAAGTGGCGAAGCCAGAAAAAGACTTACTCGTTAAATATGGTTTATTAAACAGAACGGCTTTGTGTTTGAATTCGCTATGCAAATTTGGTTGTACTCAAAATAATACAAATGAATTCGAGCAGTCTACTGAAAGTTGTGCATGTGAAATACCATAAAAAGAGATTTCCTTTATGTTGTCAGTATTTCACTTTATTTTAAAACACAGCACTGCTCGGCCTGAATACTTATTTTATAGAGTAATTTAATAACTAAAATATGTAGGAATACCCCATTGTATTAGTATTATTATACAAAAAGCAAAGCGGAAGAAATAAAAAAAAAATCGGCATCTTCAGGTATTTGAGCAGACAAATGAACTCAAACTGGCAGACAATTAATAGTTTATATCATTTATACATTAATTAGTGTTAATAACAATATTTTTTCCTGTGATTTAAGCAATACTCCTCTTTTAAAATCACTCCTTGTCCTTGTCGAGAAATATTATATATTTGTATGAAAACGGACACAAAAATAATTTTATAAAATAAAATCCCTATTCACCACTTCTGTAGTTAGCCGCTTATTTCTTAAAGCTCGTAGTTTTTCATTTTTGCGGCAAGTGTTCTTCTCAAGATTTGGGATTAATTCGTTTCATGTTGCTTGCTTTTTGACATTTGGTTTAATTTCGGTTTTTCTGCGATAAACAGGTGTCAAACTACTTGAAATAACGTTGTTTTCAGCGAAAAAACCTTGCCAAATTTGTGTGTCTTTGTCATTGTCTATTATATGTGACAGGTAAATGGAGAAATACTAATATGTTTTGAAAATTATACTATTCACCACTTCTGTAGTTAGCCGCTTATTTCTTAAAGCTCGTAGTTTTTCATTTTTGCGGCAAGTGTTCTTCTCAAGATTTGGGACTAATTTGTTTCATGTTGCTTGCTTTTTGACATTTGGTTTAATTTCGGTTTTTCTGCGATAAACAGGTGTCAAACTACTTGAAATAACGTTGTTTTCAGCGAAAAAACCTTGCCAAATTTGTGTGTCTTTGTCATTGTCTATTATATGTGACAGGTAAATGGAGAAATACTAATATGTTTTGAAAATTATACTATGCGATACGTAAATAAAGCATTTGGTTTGATTTTAAATATAATTTGAAACATGCTGTAACATTATTTTTGCTTTTATTATTATACTGAGACAACAGTGGCCGTTTTATTAAAACCTTGGCTCGTAAATAAAATCATTAATATATTAACAAACTACTAGGTTTAATGATCGTTTGTTATTAAATAATGTTTATAATTTAATTGTTCGTAAAAAAATTACTGTATCGTCAATCTAAATTAAGACATTTTAGTGGAAATTTTCCGATCCTTTTCACGCCAACTTTACTTGCAAAGAGTAAGAATTTGAAGTTGAAATTTGCAGTAAGAGAATAGATCATAATAAAGCAACAAGTCTATCTTTTTGAGGACTTTCAAACAAGAGATACAAATTTATTAAAAACAAAATTTCAAAAAGGCTGAGATAGCCAGACTACATATATATAATAATATTTGAATTGAGTTTATGTAAGCGGGGTTATTAGATTATGTTTGACATGTTGAAAAATTTTCTATGTGACCGGATTATTAAGTAAAATTTATATCACTTTCCATGCTGATAAAAAAAATTGGAGTGCTACTATAAATTACGTTCATTATATTTGCTTTGTTTCAATAGCATTACTGAAGTTTTCGAACTGATTAACTAAGACTGAAATACAAAGCACACCGTAAAACTTTACTTTTTTGTAAATTTGTTTGAATTTGTAATTTAGAAGAATGGAATATTTTTAGAAACTTTTTCTCCTTTTCAGCTCAAAGAAACATTTTTCTTGAACAGTCTTTTTATAGTGACTCAAATCAACTTTGATTTAATACTTGCAACAATCTTTCTTATTATTAAATGAGCATATAATTATAATAAAAAATAAATCTATTTAAAAATAAGGATCGGTTTTGGTCATCGTGAGTTTTTCAACTAGTAAGTCTCTGCTCTCGTCTCTGCTCTTGATCATTATAAAAAAAATGTGGAATTAGTACAAAAAAAATATTATTTTATATTAGCGTTATATTTATATAAACACAATGCCTTTCGACCAAGAATTGACATACATTAAAAGCGATAAATGTAAATATTTCCTAATAAATAGACGGATATTTAATATAGCCACAGTTATCAGTTGTTTATGCAAATTATTATTTATTTTGTTAAGAAGACTTACAGTTCCAAACGATATCGAATAACATAATTTCGTAAAGCTATGTAGCGTCGAAAACACACGGTTCGAATATCGGAATTGAAACTTCAATACATTGTTATTTCAATTGCTTTATAAATTCAAATCCAACGGCATGAATGTATATGTCCGATCCTGAAAACGGGGCGTAGAGAGAATGACTAACACCTACTTGTCGTTTTGTAATTCCATTATTTTTTCCCAACCCTCACCGAAAAAATAGATTGATCGATTAAATTCTTTAAAGGTAATTCGTTAGTGATCTACATGTAAAAATAAACAAATGATGATCGCTAGAAATCGTAAATATCTAAAATCTATTTCGTAAGCGAAAACAATAAACCATTAATACGCTAGCTGTTTACGCGGAAAACTTACACTTCAAACTTCTTTGTGTCTGTTTGAAGGGTTTAATGGATTTCCGAATTGTATTGTGTCACAAAAGAGGGAGCCCGATCTAAAGAGATACGCCTAAGCCCAGCGGTTGTTTCCCGCTAAAACTTTTCCCTTTTCATACTTGACATAGTGAGCACTATTCAAGAATTTACTTGCGTGTATGTTTAAGACGTTTGGTTTACATATGTGTTGGAACAGCTCAATTATAGAATTAATTATCGCGCAGATGGTATGATTAAATAGTAAATATATCATTTATATTTGAATATTCAAATACTGTATTGCGTATATTTCCAGATTAATTCCTATTTTCAATTCCCTGTGATGAAATTCATTAGTTGAATTCATTATATTTAAATTACTTGTACGAATGAGTGTTATAAACACAACTCGCTAGTGTACTTGAAACTATTTTTATATTTAATTAACGAAAAAAAATGTGTACAAAAAATGAAATAAATCTACCGATATAATGACGTTAAATTTCAATTCTTAGTGGAAAGAATAAACTGGTCCAAATACAATTCAAGGTACTGTTTTACCTTTTTACATCTTTATGCCTTCAAGTACACCACGGTGATGAAAAGCGAAACCTGATTCTTTAGGAAACTGCTAGATAGCACCGAACAGACAATATAGAACGTAAGTCATGATGGATTCATCCGACTACTTTTATATGAAAATGAACAGCGAGTGCAATCGTGACTCTCATTCCGTCACGTCTGATCGGTGGCATGTGTCGTTAGCCTTAGTGACGAAATTTAGATGATTCAAATGTTTTTCTACCGAAAGCAAGAATACTCTGTAATCTGACAGTTTTAATTGCAATAAATTTAAACTATACAAAATTTCTACCAACTGGTGCCTGAAAGATAACCTACACTGTCTCATTTCATTCAGTTATTCAGGTTCTAAAAACATATGTAAAAATTCAGATATGTAAAGAATTTTTTTAGCGATGATTGTTTCTAAGTGATATTGTGAAAATAAAAGGTCTCTGTTGCATAAAATATATTTTTTAACCCTTTAGCCGCGCTTGGGGAGGTTTATAATGTATACGTAATGGAAATTCGATTATCATAGACACGAGTGACATAAGCTGTGCTGTTTTCAGAAATTTCTATCTAACATCTTTAACACATATTTTTCTTTCAATTTTTATGATAGCAGTGCCAAATAATGTGGATAAGTTTTAAGCACAGCGATAAGACTAATTAATGTATCATAAAAATAATGAAATTATCCTTGATGTGGCATATGTAACTTTTAATTTATTTAAAAACTGTAATCAGTAAATTTAGAAGAGTTTTTTTTATTTGTATTGTTAATATTAGTGAAAAATGTCATTGTTATATTGAATAAAAAAATCTGTTTATTAAATTTTTTAGCACATTCAAAATTAATTTGAAAAAATATTTAAATTAATGTTTCATATAAATATGTGTGCGTTTAATTTTTACATTATTTTTGAAAGCATTTTTTAAATGTTATTCAACGCATTGGTAATGGTAAATAGTATTTTAAGTTACGCAGTTAAAAGGTTAAGGGTTTTGATTATTAAATTTAATACAGCACTCACATTTCAAAGACAAACGTTCGCTATTTTCAATTGCTTTAAAAAAGCTCTCAATTTTTTTATAAGGCGTCATTAAAGCGACAAACAAACTCCTGATCTGTTTCGTTTGTCTAACCAGTCATCTCACCGTAATAAGGAGAGAGAAAATATTTGCTAAAACGCCGATTTGAGTAGAGTGAGAGATCCTGTCAATCGGACGAAGCATTAATTTCCGAACACTCAGGAGTTTTTTGTCTAACAGCTATGCCTTTTGATGTACAATCAGCCGGAAGGGGAAATTGCGCGATTTTAGTCACCCGCCTATAGAATCGATTCGAGGAAATGTAAAAGATCTGACGAATAAAAAAAAGTTACGGTCTTTGTCATTTAAATACGATCGTGTGTTGGCATTTTTTACGACGCGATAAAACGTAAGGCGTACGAAATGCGCGTGATTCTTTCAATTAGGTTGTATTTTTTTTGGAAATAGCAAGAGTGTATGTTTAGAGATAAAGCTATGAAAACATCGTTAGTTGTACAGATGCTCACAGTTTAGATATTTACGTATAATCTAAAGCAGACGAAATGTAGTTCATAAAATTATTATTTAAATATTTTTATAAGTGAATACTTGATAATTAATTATTGGATAGCCAAGTCACTGAAACTTCAGACACATAAATTGATTATGAAGAAACAAAAAAAGATTTGATTTTGATACCGTTCATTTTTATTTTCGTAGGTCACTTTTGGAAATTTTGAGTGACAACATATAGCATCATATCAAATAGATGTGATATGAGGCTTAAATACATGAAATTAAGCTATCGAGAAGTGAAGTGAACCAAGTGACAAAATGGTGAAACTTCTTACAATAATTTACCCTTTATTTAATTTAATTTCTTACGGAATAAAATACTTTTACAGCCTGTATTTACTTCACTGTTATGATACTTTATGACATTTACAATACCAAAACGCAGCTAACTCATTTTTTTCTAAAATATCACTTGGGTCACTTCACTTCTCATTGGTTCAATTGTAACCGAACACTAAACTAAACTTAAATTTATACTTAACGGGAAAGCTGAATTCAAAGTCAAACCAAGAGCAACGAAACTATACAGTTTTTGAAAATCATGCGTTAGGGTCATATTACAAAGGAAGCTGAACCAGGAAAGTGTTCCCATGAGAAACGCTGATTAGATCTTTATTATTCTTGCCGGCGAAAGTTTACGTAGACGACAGTAAGAAGGTATTATTGCTTCTTTATAGTGTATATATAATATATTTATCTTAAATAATACATGTAAGTATTAACTCTAGAAAGCACTTTGGAAAATACAGTAAATTGTGTAATAATTTTCTAGTGAAAATTTATGTATGTACCTATTTTAATTCGTAATTTCAATGCGATAAAGCGTGAGAGCTTTACATGTTCCATGATGGTTTTATAAATTAGTTTGCTCATTAATAATACAAAAGTAAATTACATGAAATAGGTCTATGTTTATAAATAAATAGCAAATTACTGAAAAATTCTATTCAATTGTCCTCTCTAAATGTAAAGGTTGAGCGATTAAAGTGATCTTTTTTACACTTTCCCAAAAATCGTATTTAATTTCATTTTTTCAAAACTTTTCACCTCTTTTTAAAAACACACCAGTGTGTAAATCAACATCCAATATTTCTTTTGTCCAAAATGTGTCAAGTAACCGGAACTGCTAAATACCATTAATAAGATCCAATAGTAAAGGTGGCATGATCTATTCAAGAATTTTTCAACTATTTCCCAAAATATGTCTTGTTTGATTTACGAAAATATTTTTTTTTCTACTAATTAAAGAATTTTATGATCAGGACCTGTTTCGTTAATCGCAAGAATTTTGAACAGATGTTTTACCTAGTTTTATTATTATACTATAAACAATGTTATAACAATGAATAGGTCATTATGTTTCCGCATTTAAAAAAAAAATTAATTCTTATTTTAAACTTTACCGTATGGACAAAACTATTTTTATTTTTATAAATTATAATTTTACTTAAAAACAGTTTTGTACAAACAAAAAAAATAAAAAAGGTATATCCTTTCAAACATTTGACAAAATTAAAAGTTCAATTACTCAGTATTTTTCAGTTAGTGTCTTCTTCCAGAACAATGACGATATATATTTAAGTGGTGTTGGTATGCAAAGTTGATATATATATACATTTATATTAGACACTCCTGGCAATCATTAAAAATCGCTTAAGACTTATACATATGTGATGGGTGGTGACGAATAATGTTGATTGAATAAAAAAAGAGTGAGATTTGGTAACCTGCTGATATCATGGAACATTTTGAATAAAGTCAAATTTTATCGAATGTATTATTAATTATTCGAATAATTACTTGGTATAAAAAATATTTTTGAATACATTGCAATATACAATAAAAGAGATTTCATCATTCTTTCAATAATACATCAATTTGAGTTATTTATTATTCGTGATTCTCAAATATATCGTTACATAAAATGTTAAATGAGTGTTTTTTTTTATAAATGAATTATTTAAGGAAATGTTTAATTAAATACAGTACTTACGAGTGCCATCAAAACGCGTCGCAATGGTATCAAGAAAGGTGTTTTGGGGTGCGAGGAGACCCCTTCGGGCTGGCATCTCGCAGCTCTCCTGAAAATCATCATAATTGTACAACATTAATTAAGCAATATATTTTCGTTACCGCAAAATGTTAATTTAATATTAGACTTTTTGAGATCGAAAATATAAATGTATGAATATATATTTGTAAACATGTCCACTCCTAATATATCGCATATGGACTCGTAATCGAGTTTATGTCAACAGAATTAGCTATACGAAAACTACTTATTACTTCTTTCGTTTTCGGAGAACCTACGCATGAGTGTCTCAAAAAGATTCTAATAACCAGGTGTGGACGTTCGGAACACTGCTCTAGCTAAACTGTTCTACCTAAATCTATCTAGCAACTTATTTTTGTCCAGATGTAGACATTGTTCTAACCACTGAATGTCCAGATGTATGCTTAGCTTATGGATATAAGAATAGTGTTAGGTCAGAGCTAGTGATTGAACAGAGTATTATAAGTCGATTGAAAAATCTTTTTTTTTGTTGTATATACTGGGATTCAACCCCATGAATACTGCATCATCCGAATCCAATGACGTCTCCCACTCGCCCAAAATCTCAGCAATATAAGTACGACGAAGACCATACTATCACTCAATAAAACATTGTAGGATGTTGACTAAAGCTTTAATCGTTGAGATACTTCGTTAAGTAAATTAACCACGATGAGTAAAATTATTATCGATTGAATTGTCAATTTATTGATAAAATTCTACTACTATGTTAATAAAAAAAACAATGTATTTCGTTCTAAAACAGTTTGAAAATCTTGTCGATATGTATGTATTCAGGGTATCGTAAAGATTTTGTTTAAGTCGATTACAAAAGTATACTATCGTAGAAGAGACAAAATGTCAATTCATTTACTTAGTTTTAGACGATGCGAATGTTGTTTATAAAATATCACAAGCCTATTTCAAGTTAACTTGTATTTATCGAGCACTAATAAGGTATAATATGGTTAGAAGTAGGCTGGCTTAAGCGAAGCAGATCCATTAATACATTCTTTGGTTCATAAGATAACAGCTCCCAGGAATATATATATAAATTTCTAATGTCTTTCGTTCTTTTTACTGTGACAAAAATCAATCAGTTTACTGCTAAAATGATTGGGAAATTGCAAGTCTGATTAATTATTACCAAATAAACTTATTTTTATGCTCACTGAATTTGCACATGAATAACGGGTAAATACTCCTACCTACGAATATCGCATTAAATGTATGTACCGTGAGACAGTTTATAAATGCTATTTTTATTTCTGTTATTGTCATATTAATTATGTTTTAAAGTCAGGTAGGTATTACCAATCAAAGATAACTCAAGATTTAGATTCATAAGATAGTTTTTCAATAGCTATGTGACAAAAAGTGAATTGAGTACACGAGGAATTCAGATTAAAACGAAAATACCGGTTACTATAGTTTTAAGTACTTAACAGTTATTAAAAAAGAATTCATTTTACCTTTCCATTTCTTTAATAATTTGATTGAACATTTTCAAGGAAACGTTAATATACGATTATGTATAAAAATAATGATAAGAAAAAAAGTATTTTTTTTATTACAGCGATTACCTGTGATACTTTTCGCCTTTTTTTTATAACTTAAGTCAAGAGATTTTATAATGACGAAAAAACAACAGTGAAGAGATAACAATATATACTTAAGAGGATTTCACTGTCAAAATATCTAGCAAAAACAAAAACATTTTGCCATATTATTATAGAATTCAGCGTAAGTCTTTGTCTCGAATTCTAAGTAGAACTAACTTAAATTATTTTCTTTTTCATATCTAAGTTGCCTGCATATTCCGAGTCCCTGTTTGTTTTCAGATGCTGTGACGCAGTTAAATCTTTCTCCATTATAAGAATTGTAATAATTTTCAATCATTCACATCATTGTCTGCTGTCTTTCAAGAGTCTATTGAAGCAAATAAAATAATAACGCATCCACTGACGCACGTCTTCTGAAAATGGGTGGTAAAATAATTGCACAAGTAAATCGTGCAGTAAGAGTAAAAAGGTTATCAATTCTGGTATATTTTTTTTATATCTAAATATTATAGCTTTTATGAAGTCAATGATATATAATACGATACCAAGATGCATACAAATAGTAAAGATTACAATACTAAGAATTAATTTAGTATACAAATATTTTTTATTTTTGTAATAAACAAAATATTCTAATATTATTTTTGCTCTTTCGCTCCCATTTCTTGTAAACCAGAGTTTCTTAATGTCATTGAAGCCATCGCTTTACTACAATAAAAATATTTAACGTCCCCTTAATGAAAACGAATTTCAAACATACACTTTTGTTTAAATGTATTTATTGAAATAAGAGCCATTTTTATTAAATTATTAATGCAAGAGAACTTGGATACACTGCCACAAAGAAATGAAAGCGCTCGTTTCACAAAGATTGACATACATGAATGATTGAATACTCGTAATATTAAGCACCCTCCCTCAAATCTAAAAAGATAAAAAGCGCCCATAAAAAGATACAATAAAAACTATTTGTATTTTGGTATTTCCAGTAAAAAATAACATATTTCTTACAGTGTTGTGTGGGTTACATTTAAGTTATTTCATAAGAAACAATATTAATCTTAAAAAAGGAAAATCCAAACAATTAGAAACGAGGCAAAGATTGAAAGAAATATTGAAAACAAAATTGGACAATACCTACCTAGGGACAACTTTATATGAAAGGGTACAATTAAAAGAAACGTAACTTGAGAAGTTACTCAAAAATAAAAAGAAAATATATTGAATTGTTAATAAAATGTAAACAGCTGAAATGGTATTTTTATTTATCACCGGATAGAAAAAAAATATTAATAGAATTACGAAATCTTTTGACAAATCACGAATATCTGATATTACACTTTTAATGCTATCAAATGAATAAATATATAAATCGTTATTCGAAATATCATGCGTTTCAAAATTTAAACGTCCAAATAAAAAAGCGTGAAAATTCTCCTGTCAGAATACGTTTTATACTAATGAGATTTTTCAAATATAAGTCTGGCAACACCCGCCAATAATAATTACATGTGGCGCGTAATTGGAAAAATATTATCAGCAATACGCTGTTGCCAATGTTGAAAATATCTCGAGCTGTATCGCGTATTTTTAATCACCAATTAGTTTTCGGGAGGTTTTCAGATTTGTTTGCTGATAAAAAAATACTACAATATAACACAATTGACGTCAGTTTGCTCTTAATAGCGTGCATGTTAAAAGAATATCTAAAATTGACTATCTGATAACGTATCTTGTCAATTTTGACGCATTTATTATATTATTTTTACGTAATACTAAATACATATCAGAGTTTCCCACTTCTATTATTTTATCAACTGCTGATTTATCAATATACATAACATCATCGATAGCACAATGCACCATGATTGTGTTTATTTTTCATACTATGATAGTTTGAATCTACTTAATAACTGGTCAAATGTGGCATTAACAACTCTATTGATAGCCAACTGAGTTGTGTTCTTTTTAACATAGTTTTTCCAGCCTTGTAACCGAGTGGTCAACGCTCTTGGGCGTTCGTCCTATTCGGTAACATTGTGCACAGATTAAAATTCCTTTACTGTTAATTGTGTAAAGTGAATTTTTAATCATTCTATGGATTTGTATTTAAAGGTCTGCCATGTTTATACAGCCTAACACCCATGCAAACCTAAATAGAGGCGATGCGAGAGAAATTATATAATTACAAGACTTTCCTAGATCTCTATCTTTTCCTTCGCCTAAAAAAATAAGTTGAGTGACTAAAAAACAACTAACTCCAGAGATGCTCCATTATATCTGTTGAGAAGTTCGTTTTATTCTTCACATTAAGAGCTAACATAATGAGAAGACCCCGGATCGAAGAGGGGCGAGCGGCTGGTTATCTGGAGTCCTGGAAGGGCTGATATCAGACAAACATCATTTCAAATCCGGTTCAAAACTAATTTATTTTTCCATCAAAGATGCAGTGGTTTTCATTACACAAATATATAAATCTTAACACATAAAATTGATTCTACATTTACATTTACTTAGCAACTGAATTTACTTTAAGTTATAATACAAATTACACAACGAATTTAAATAAAGTCCAATGCAAATAATAAAAAAAAAAAAACAGTTCACATCGTCACGTCACCTTCGCAGCGACGAGACCTCCCTCGTCCGCCTTGGCAGATTGTAATCGACTGTTTACAAATACTTAAAAAAAAAACACCCTGCACCGTCGGAGCTACCTTTTTTCCGTAAAAATGGACTCGTCCAGCGGACGCACCAGACGGCAATTAAACGCCTGGCAACAAGAAAGAGCCCGTTCTGCGAAATATTGCTGTTGCCGCTGACTGATTTTAGTTCTGGAAATTAATGACAATTATACTTAACAAAAACCAGGGTGTCTCAATAAATATAAAAAAATATTCATTGGCTTAAGGATTAAGGAGTATTCAAAATTGTAGTCAAAAATATGCATTCATATATGCTACATAAGACACTTTTTCTTTTTGTAACTTTTTTTTAAATAATGCAGAAACATTTTAGTATCTTCTGTAAAAACATGATTTGCATTGATGCAAATGCGACATTTAAATTATATTAGTGGCTAGAAGGAAACGAGTAACATATCACAAATATAACAGTAAAGTGCATATTTAAATCTTCAAAGTTAAGTACATTTTTAACATATATCAAAATGAAACAGTGAAAAACGACAATTTTTTTATGACTTTCTTCTACTAATGACTATTACTATTGACTAACGACTATTCTCCTGAATGAGAGGATCAAAATCTTACACATAATAATCGTAATTAAGTCATTTTACGTTTTTTTTTGACATACATCAGTGGTGCACAGCCTATTTGAAAGAAGGGCAAGTTTATCAATTTTATAATTTTTCACGAGCCGCACATGAAAAAGTTTTGAAAAAAATAATGCATTTTTTTATTTTTAATTAAATAGTTACATAGTTTTACTACTTATAACTTGTTATTTTAGGCCGCAAAACATGCCATTTGGGCAGCATGTGGCCCACGGGACTCGGTTTGTAGATCACTGATAATATATATATATATACCACATCTCCAGATATATAGTTGAGAAGAGACGTTTTCATATAATTTTCATTTACAATAAGTCGATGACTATGTATAAAAATTTAGTAATCTTTCTTTCATATCAAAGTATCTTTTTCTTTTGTTTGAAATCATTTTTTGGTAATTTGAAGATATGTTAGAAACTGCAACAATGAAATGACATACCTTTGTCTATATGAAAAAGGTTTCTAAATAATTGCACTTTGTGTTTAATAGTATTCACTTCAACTTTTATTT
This sequence comes from Himalopsyche phryganea, assembly GCA_022494535.1. Lineage (NCBI taxonomy): Eukaryota > Metazoa > Arthropoda > Insecta > Trichoptera > Rhyacophilidae > Himalopsyche > Himalopsyche phryganea. Next base: position 8,708,912 of record JAGVSL010000001.1, on the reverse strand, counting down.
CTATAATTTGCACTTTGGATTAGATAGTATTAACTTAGTACACTCAAAACTTTGATTTTAATGTTTTCAACTTGGTCACGGATTCTTTTAACAAAGTGAGTTAAGTTGTAGTAGGTTATGTTAGGGTTGGTCTGGTTTGGTTTATGTAATGTATTCTAATGCGTGGAGCAAAAAAAATATTGCCGGCCTAATATAGGGTAGAAGAATAAGTGACATTTCATTACAGCTTCGTGCAACTATGCTATGTGAAAATATTTTTTCGTAAGTGTAATATGGGATCATTATATTTTTAATGAAAGAATTTGTTTTTTGTGGAATGTATTTGTTGTAAATAAAAACTATTTTTATGAAAGTGAATACGATCTAAGCAAAAGTACACTTAATTGTAAGCCTATGAAAAATATAGTTTGAAACAAAACACGAGAGAATTACTTTATTTTTATGGCTTAAGTCCAAACTTGAAATGATGAATATATATTGAACATATCATAAAAACTATTCATTTTAGCAAACACTGTAGTAATTTTCATTTGCATCAATAACGAGGCACATTTAAATTTCGTAAATACATAAATAAAAGCCAGAACTTCCATTTGTATAATGTATTTCCTTTTATTCTAGCAAACGTTGAACATTTTCGTTTCGCAAATGTATGTGAATGGTAAAGTAGCCGAGATGCCAAGTGAAGTATCTTTTGACAGAAACGTAAAAGCGTTTACTTTTTCTAGATACGTACTTTTTTCTTGGAGGAATGTCAAACGAACCGTCTTTATAATGTTGCCGTTTTTTTTTTCTACTGATAAAAACATGACGGCTCTTGTGCAAAAAAAAAATAAACAAGTTAGTCAAATAACAGTGATCTTGTTTTAAACCTCTCAGAGACATATTTGTGCGTAGGCAAAATTAAAAGTATTTTACATTAGACTTTAGACGTTATAATATTAAATGTTAATAAAAACAATTAATAGTTGTTTATTTTTATGTGCGAATGATCATTTATTGGATTTATAACAGTCTATAACATCTCATGTAATGATATTTTATTTAATGAATACGCTTACTATATAATAGAAATGGTATATAATGGTACTCTTGGACTTACGAGATATTTATGAAGTATTTAAACACTTGATATTTAAAGTCTAATCAGTCGATTTACCTCCGTTCTCAGACAGAATAAACATTGGAAGACTGGGTTATGAAATACTGCTTGTAACTAATAGCTTTATGATCTGTTTTACAGGATTAGGTTGGATTATTTATATTTTAAAGATATTTAACTACTGAAACTATGCAAGGCTATGAAGCAGGTTCTTAGTTTGATACACGGGACATACATCTCTTTCCTGAATCTATTATAGATCAGTTCTGTATTAATAAAGATTCTTTCAGATAAACGCTTTTATCAGGAAAAACAATTAACGAATCCAGAAGAAGAAAGAAAATTATTAAATGCGGTAAGTTGAAATTGTACTGTAATTGAAATCAAAGCAGAGTCACTCTATTAAGTTTATTGGTCTGCGAGAAAACGCTGAGTGAAAAAACCTGGCATTATTTATGGCTACAAATTACCCCAATTCAATCCTGACACTTTTTCGCTAAGTGAGTGACGTTATGTTTTGAGTATAGCTATCTACGATGTGAATAATTTATAGGTTAGGGACGGTGCGACTAGCTGTGTGTGAAAGATTGAAGCCATTTTCACGTAATTTGCAGTGTATCTGCTATGGAAAGTAACGTGAAAAATCGTTTACTAGTAGTTGTCATGGCGTCGATGACAATTCTTCCATAGTTTTTTTAAAAAATGACATGTTCATCTAATGTGCAATGAAATAGTAAAATAAATAATTGTAGTTGAATTATGGTAGTAAAAATCATTTCTTTTTCTTGTTTGAGTGCTGTCTACTATTGAAAGTTATAGAGCAGTGCGTCTCTTTATCTTTTGCACGTCTCAACTCCCAACGCCCAATGGACACCTCTAATAACGGGTTTCACCCATCGCGAACATTTTCAGGTGATGCTAGCGATGTGATAAGCCGTCATTTAATACGTATTATTTTGTTGTATTCAATTCGATGTATACAAAGTAGTCATGAAAATATATTTAAAATATATAAATAGTGAAAATGTATCTACCTAGAAATGTTCTAACTGATAAGCGATACATTACGACTTACTGAATTTAATCTTTTCCAAAATAGTATGTATTCAAAATTGCGTCACAATTTGACAAGAGGAAACCTCAAACAAACTATATCCCTCTGGGAATTGTAAACATTTCGGAATTACATCAATAACTCTATGACTGCTGGGAGAACCTAAGCATGCAAAACGAGTGGGCAATTTATTTAGGTATTGCTCAACTATTATGGGTATGTCCAGGTGTTTTTAAACCATATTATCAGCTTTCAATATGGAACGCAAAAAGCCATAATAGAGAATTTCAGCCTTAATTTTTTTAGCGAAAACTATTGTTATGGTAGGAGCTCAAAATGTTTTCAGAGATCAAAAAGATTGGTGAATGATCCAGGCTCCAACAGAGTGGAACAAAACGGATGAAAAAATCATAAACATACTTTTAATATATTTCTGAAATAATAAATTAAGTCTTGTAGTCATGTTTATTTTTTGTGTGAGCAGTTCGTATTTTCGTATCTCGGTTCCATGGTGCAGTGGTAAACGCCGTTGGCTATGGTTACGGATGTCTTGGGTACAAGTCCCGGTGCAGACAGTTTCACAAATTGATTTTTCAATTGATTTAAGTATTTCTGTTCGTAGTCATGAATGTTTGTGATGTCTAAAATTCCCTCCCACCCATCCGATCCTAAAAAACGGAGCTAGCCTTATCCTTCTATTCCTGCAACTGAGTAACGAGCAGTTCTCGTAGGAAGTCATATTTATGCTACACATTGGGAGCGGGCATGGTAAAAAAGTTCGTATTTTTGAATCGTTTTTTCTTCCAAAGTGTAGAGAACCTGTCTACCAATAGAAATACTACGGGGAAAATATATAACGGTATAATTCGTTCAGAATACACGACAATCTTTTTTTTACCGGTTTTGACTTATTTACCTTGTCACGCTGAATGAATTCAAAACGCATTATTTTGAAATAATTTGGATTTTTTGAATCCAAAATTACTAATGTTGTATGAAAATTTCAACAATTCAAACTTGACAAATTCCATCAAGCACCTTCCGTCGATATCTTAAATTGTCTAATTGCATATTTAAGTACCAAAGTATTACCAATTTGGCCGCCGCCGATTTTGTCTAGTTTTTTTTCTAGAATTAGGCTAGAATAAATTTTTCCAGTTGCCATTTTCTATACAAAATCTTGTCTACTTTTAATAACCGTCGTTAAAATATCAGTTTTAGGATTTATTGAAATTTCAGTTCTTGTTGAGTATGGCAACATTCCTAACGCGACGGTGGCACTCTCATTAGCGGCCAAGTTAAATTGGTACATCTATAGTACACACACTTATTCAATTTCATGAACTTTTACTCAGATTATACGTCCAAATTTAAATTAAAAATTTTTACTGCTCAACATTATTACGCTATTAAAGCGTTTGTTGTAAGTTAATAGAAAGATAAAGAAGAAATTACAATCTTTATAATTACAAAACTATTAAATTATTATTCATCCCTACGGAGAAGAATTGTATTTTACGAAAATGCAAAAACCAGAGTTTTACATCTATCTTAATAACAAGCAGTATATTTCATTTGTGAGATGAACGAAGATTGGCGTTATAAGATAAAAGCACAAAAGATAAAAAAACGGACAAGGAAACTGTTAAAAAATGATTAATGATGAAGAAATATACTTGATTTTCGATTTTCTATTTATTAACTGATTCGTAAAATGTCCAGATATTTTTGTTGAATAGTTTTCAATCTTGCCGAAAACTTCAATCTTTCATATTTCAAGTTCTTATTCGAGTATTGGACTGTTGCGAGAAATATTGCATTTGACCCGCAAAGGAGAATCGGAGAAACGTATTTCAAGTCTCAACAATTGAAAATTCGATGAGACGTGAGCGTTATGTGCATAAAAATAGTGATTTAATAATTAAGATTAAAAGACTCTTTCATATATTTATGAAAACAATTTAAACTCTGGTAAAACCAACATCTATGGCGCATAGGTCTTTTGTCAAGTAAGCAGCTCCTAGTTTAAATCTTTATAGATTTTAGAAAAGTACTCGTTCACTTCTGTCTGATCTATAAAATGTAAAATATTTGGTTAAAAATACATTATTTATTAAAATAGTCAAGGTGAAAGTTTTATATTATTATGTTCAGTTTTAAAATTACAAAGAAAATTGCAGAATAGTTAAATCAAACTAAATATATTATAGCGATACATGACGCTACAGATTTACGAAATATATGCTTGTCATTATTTTTCAGCAATATAGACAAGGCTAATTGGCAAATAATATTTTATTTCTTAACGCACTTGAAAATGCAGCCAGCAAAATCATGCAGTAATCGATATACTGTACGGATTCTGTATACGTTGCCATATAGGCGAATATTCTGAAAAAACAAGTCATGATGACTAAAGTAGGACACAGACAGTCTACGACAGTATATATGAACAAATAAGGGAGGACTGGGTTCATTCTGTCATCGCCCACCGAATTGGGATTCTGTCGCCACTTGCCGAGCTGAAAACATCTCATCTGAACTGCATAATCATCATCATCTACTGTTTAATCGCGTCAAGCATTCAACATAGGAAATATATTCCTAAAATTGAATCTGATTGAATTTATCTATTATGAATTCATTTTGATTATTCTTTCTGTTATGCTATATTAATAATATATGTTGATGGAAAGCTTATGTTTACCATGAATGTTTAAAATAATTACTTATTGTGATAATATTACCGAGTTTCGCTATCCGGTAATGTTTACGAGTTTAATTCATTTAACTCAAGTTCCATGAATCATTCATAAGAGCCCGTGCACTTGGCAGTACGGAACTCAAAAGGGTGTTGTTCTCTGCGAGAAGTACGCAGCTATGAAATGGAATGAGTAACGGCTTCGAAGACCTTCTGTCAATATTTTATCTTGGGGGAATAAAATATGTTGCCACTTATTTGTGTTTCGCTGGTTGTCACTCCATCATGATATAACTTTAGTGCCAACGCGATCTCCGCCTAACTTACTAAATAAAATATTATCGAAATATTAGTTCGGCAAAGTTTCGCCATGCGTTATCAATATTTATGTGATTCCATAAAAGGGTTTAGCACTGTTAAATTTATGATTTCTTCTATCGCAGAAAACACTTTTGACAGATGAAGACATCCTGCGAAAGTTTCTTTGACACTTTGGTTTGTATTATTACTAGTATTTATGATCCGACTTTGTACGGGAAACAGGAAAGGCCCTTACATACTGTCATTATCAAGCTTTCGATGTTATGGTGATATTTTGGTGCTAGTTAATGCTTTTTATTAAAATATATTTAAACAATATCTGGAATTACAGCTGACAGCCAATGCACCAAGATATCAAATTTAAATTGAAAAAATCTAAATTTGATATTGATCTTGCTAGATCTTGAGGAAAAAGTTCTTACTACTAGACCACAGAAGCCGACAAGCCGACAGCGTCGTACCTCTTGAAAACCTGCAAGTTCATAATAATATTAAAAGTTGAAAATATCACCGTGGACCTTTCCTTATGTAACCACTTTCAAAATATAGTCCATGATTAATTATAATGATTAAAAGATGAAACAGCACAGTTGGGTTATAAATGGCAGCCAAAATGATGTGTGCAAATTTCACGGCACTGCTGTTGTGTTTGAGAGGAATTCTTGTGACAGAAATACAGATATACGTATTTATATATGTATTTTCTGCAATGTAGTAGAGATTTTCATTGATCGCATGGTAGTTTGTTACTGCATTAAACATTAAGAAATCTCTTATCCTTTTAAATTCTGAGATGTTTATGAAAAAATTCACTAATTGCAATGTCTCTAACAATAAAAATATTTAAACTGCTGTAAATTAGATTACAACTACTGTATGTTCATAAAAGATTTTCGGATAGTTTTTATTTATTTATAGCCTTTATTGATGATGTTTTAGTTTTATATAAATATAAAATTTTCAATACTACTTTTTACTACGAAATCATTTGAGATCAATTTAAGGAGAATATAACAAAGTCACTAGATTAATTCGAGAACAAAGAACATCACAGCAAAAGATCACCCATAAGGATCCCAAATGATAAGTTCTCTCTGATTACTATATGGAGTTTTTACCTTTATGAAGCACAGTTGTGGATAATATATTATCTTTCATTTATTTCAGCTGATATATAATAAAAAAAGGCGTGCAACTTCGTTTAGATCATATTCGCTTTCATAAAAATAGTTTTCCCTTATAACAAATACATTCCACAAAAAACAAATTGTTTCAATAAAAATAAAGTGATCCCACATAATAAAATTTATTTTAAAATTGAAGAAATATGATTACACTCACGAAAAAATATTTTCACATAGATAAAATAGTTTTCACTAAATTTAAATACTCACACTTTGAAATCGATAGTATGTCTTTGCTTCACGCATCAGATTACATTACACAAACCAAACCAGATCAACCATAACATAACCTACAACAACGTAACTCACTTTGTTAAAAGAATCTGTGACTAAGTGGAAACTATTAAAATCAAAGTTCGAGTGTACTAATATATGAGTATATATTTACCCTTTCGTCGAATTGCATCCCGTCGAAACCCACAATGCTATTATAATTGAAAAATCATTGATGATTCTAAAAGAAGTTGGAAAGCGGCAAATCGCCACTCTGTGTTGTTTACAAAATAAGGATTAAGGCGATTCTCGAAATGTTAACTCAGGTATCAGTGTGGCTCTCAGACGTATAATATTTTACCTCGTAAATAATATTTGTCGTATTTGTATCTTCTATATAAAGGTTAGACACTGTTTACTGTCTGTCAGTTCGAGTCCATTCGTGTGCTCGAATGCCTGAAGATGCCGAAAGGCGAAACCCGGGTCGTTAGTGACAAAATACATGGAACTGCACAAAATCTTAATAATCCAAATTTGATATTGAAATTCCATCAAGCACCCTCAGTCGATGTCTTAAATTACATATTTGTGTCTAAGCCAGTTCTGTTAAAAAAATTAAATTAATAAATATTTAGCATTTAGCTAATGCCAATATGTGAATTATTTTGAAACATTAAAACTATTCAAGATAAAGTCAGTGAGAATTTTTATAAGTACCTCGAGATCAATATAAATATAAATGACATCACATACACCCACGGTCAAGAACTCATATTTAAATTTCATACTGACCTAACCAGGACTGGAACCTTTCCATCTGATTGCTAAGGTAAAGTTTTTACCGCAAGAACACATATACCGTTGGCAAGTAAAACCTTCAAGGGTTAGGAGCAACAATACGGTAGGATTAATAAATATACCAATTCGTTCAAGTGAGCCACATATTGAGAAGTCCATTGTGAGTTTAGAGAAATATTTCATTAAGTTTACCCAAAACGATCGGTATTTTATGCGAACTCATAAAATAGTGGATCGAAGCGTCAGGTCTGGTTATCGTGATCTGGAGCTTACTAGGTTTGCATTGGTTTTATATTAAGCCTACTATGTTAGATTAAATATATACCAATCTATTATATTGAAAAGGATTCTTTGTCGATTAGTTTGTTTATAGATTAATACAGATTGTGCTAAAAGCGTCATTTTGTAATAGAACATTTAGTAGTTATTACTTGAATACATTAATTTCGAAAGGCGAAACCCGTAGTAACATTTAGTAGTTATTACTTGAATACATTAATGCCGAAAGGCGAAACCCGGGTCGTTAGTGACAAAATACATGGAAAGTACAAAATCTCAATAATCCAAATTTGACATTAATTTCCATTTCGCTTTTGAAACGACATTGAACAACATTCAAATTTGAATCAATATTTCGTTTATGAAATTGAAAAAAAATTGACGCATTAGATATATTTTATTTTAACATTAAAACGCTGGCATTATTTCGGTGAAAGTTAATGTTGAAATCTCGGCGTCCGTGGCGCAGTTGGTAGTGTCGTTGACTACGGTTACGGATGTCTCGGGTTCTATTCCCAGTGCGGACAGTTTTAATAAATTGATATTTCAATCGATTTATGGATTTCTGTCTGCAATAGAGTGTTTGTGATGTCTGAAAACTCCCTCCCACCCATCCAATCCACACAGAGTGTAGCGAGAGCGATTAGCTAACTACTAGTTCTGTCCTAGTCCTATCTTTGTATCCCTACTCTCTTCAAAAAAGAGAGGTTGAGCAACTGAGTAACAAGCCGTTATCATAGAAAAATTCTGTTGAGATATATTTATTAGGATACCATATGGTCCACGTTGGGAGCGGACATGGAAAAAAAGGTTGAAATTGAAAGTATTATCATGGAACGTATCTCAAATATCACTCATAATATAAAGTTCATCAATTAATAATAATGTTAAAAGCTGAAGTTGAAAATATCTCCATGGATCGCATCTCACTTAAAGCTCGCTACATAATGTATGATTCATCAATTTATTAATAATAATGCTAAAAGTTTAATGTTTAAAATATCACCATTGACCGTACTTACTGTAATACACCCAAAATAAAGTCTATCAAATTATAATAACGTTTTAAGTTATATGTTGAAAACATCACCTAGAACTGCAACTCATGTAACGCCCACAACATAAAGTCAATCAATTAATAATAATAATGTTAAAATTTCAAGTTGAAAATAGTTGACCTACGAATGACGGCCAGAATGATATGTATAAATTTCCCGTCGCTTGTTTACAGTTTGGGAGAAGTTCTTGAGACAGACATACGGACAGATTGATACATTCCTTTTCTGCAATACAGTAAAGACATCAACGTAACTAGTTTGGTATTCATCAAAATCTTTGTTACATTATATTTTTAATATGACATTTTTGGATTGAAATATGATTTTCCAATTTATTTAAGACTAGTGAGTACCCGGCATGCGTTGCAATGCCACTCAAAGAAAGAAAGGGTTTGTGTTTTAATTCTGTTTATTTAAGTGCTTTTGGATTAGAGGTCTACACGGACCAAAATTTCATAAAATTATTTTTCTCCGCCCGAAAAAAGTCCAATTTTTTTTCAATATAGTAATTAATTTATACTTTTTAAACAACATAAGTTATTGTTTCCATATTTACAAAAATATTCAAAGCACATGTGAAATAAATTATTTAAATTATGAATACTATTGTCTTATGGCTGACTCATGATCTGAACATAGTATCAAATATTTTTTTTAATTTGAATTCCTTACCCGGGCCCAGCCCGAGGCCGAATCTGAATTGTCTATATCCTCCCACATCTATTTTGGATACACAATATTTTTTCCGTCTGATGTATACACGAATAAATCAGAAGGTTTTTCGATGTCATTGTTTGTACGTATTTGATTCATTTTTTTAATTTTTTTTAATTTTAAACCTTTATGGGTTTAAACAAAGTTTCATCGAAATCGGATAAATAGTAAAGGAACGCGTAGAGGACAAACAAACAAACATTCATTTTTATATCTATAGATTTGATTGAACTGATCTCTCAAAGCTGTTACAACTCGTTACAGCTCCAAAATATACACAAAATTGTAGTGCTTAATAAGTTTAGTGTTATTGTTAAAAATATACTGCATTCCTTTAACATCTCATGTTTTAAAAAATCTAAATTCAGCATAAAAAAGCACAGCAATATTTATTTATTTGCAGTCCGCTTTGTTCTCCTGATTTAATATGTCTTCAACCGCGTCATCGAAATTCTTGTGATTGGATTACCTAAATGTGAAACAAAAGCGAATCGTTGACTCTCGAAATAGAAAAATCTGGTGGATAGAGCCGCTCACTATGATCGTATTACTTGTGACGAATTCGCTCAAATTGATGAAAATTCTTCGAGTTATCTTTCCCAGACGAGTCACTTTTGTCGTGCCTTCGTATACATATAAAATCGTCGAGTGATAATCACTTTTGTTCCGTTATTATAACGATTTTTAGTTTACGATTCCACGTTTATCATCATTGCTGCCATAACTTGCTATCGATATACAGTAGTATTATTTTTTAATCTCACAATATTCATTTTGATATTTTTACGATTCTATAACACGAATGATGCTGTTCAAATTATAAGAACGGAATGCATCAAAGCTAGAAGATTAATCTTAAACCCTAAAAATATGTGATTTGTGAATGTTTAACACATTTAATCATTTGTAGAATTTAATTTAATTCTCGGCGACTAATTATTTGCTCAACAATTTATACCATAAATGGTCAGTAAGAAGAGGTAACGGATGTCTCGGGTTCATGTACCGGTACGGACAGTTTCATTAATTGATTTTTCAATCGATTTGTGAATTTTTGTACGCAGGCATGAATGTTTATGATGTTTAAAACTTTCTTCCACCTATCCGATCCTAAAAACGTAGCGTAGCGAGAGTGATCAGGTAACCACTAGCCCTGTCATAGTCCTATCCATCTATCCTTACTCTCTTCGAAAAAGAGAAGTTGAGTAACTGAGTAGCAAGCAGTTCTGGTAGAAAAAACTTCTCTTGAGATATCTCCATTAAGAGTAAAATAATAAATGGGCAGTTAATAACTATGTTTAGCCTTAAAATAATTGCCTAATACATATAGGTAAGGCTGACTATTTTGATAAATTACTGACCATTTATTATTTATTAATGAGCAAAAATTTAAATAGTTACTGACCTAATTAACGCAGGTCTTATTCAAATAGGTAACGTCATAACTTTATGTAAAGGAAAAAAAGTTATCAAAACCCGACGAAGGAAAAATCTAGAAACATTTTATCATTAACGTGAATGATGAACAGATGTTGTACGGGCAATTTAATTAACACAATCAGAATAATAGCTGCTCTTGGAAATTTGTTCGCCACTTGACTAAAAATTCTTGTCTGGTTTTCTTGGCTCTAATGAAACTATTAATCAGTGATAAAAGTTTCGCCTTTTCTTTGTCTCATAAAAGATTGTATTACATCATACACGTATACTTTACTCAGACAGATATTGCGCTTGCATTAGTTAAATTGCTTTCGACAGTTACAACGTTATTATTTTCAAAAAAAAATATATCTACATATGAAAAGCAAACATTCAATACATGATTTGTCACACAGATACAGAGCTTGGGAAATGATGAAAAACATTTTGCTTAACCTAGCCTATATGCTTCAAATAAACATTAACATAATATGTAGTTTATAAAATGAATTATGATCCTGGTATTATGTATAATCTAAAACTATTGGTTATTATTGATTTTTGTGTTTGAAATTTGGACAAAACATGTTTTGCATAAAATGCGTTGAATAAACCTTTTTGAATGTTATCTGACATTGAAACGTCAACAGAAAAAAATAAGTCATCTAATTTATTGGTTAAAAAATATTATTTTCTAATAATTATGATAAGTATGTAAATACATAATGTTAAGGGGATTAATGTTCTGCTCCCCAGTCACATATAACCTTTTGTTCTTCTACACTAGCAGATGGTGTATCTAAAAGTATATTCTTGTACTATACGAGTGTTTCATCTTCAAGATTCTGCCAGTCGTCAAACATTATTTTTAATAATTTGATATCATTTCTCTTTCGTCAGAATGCATCCTGGTTCTCTCCAAATCACTGAACCTCTCAATTTATCACTGTAGCGTTTAATGCAAAATTATATAAGATTAAAATTAAGCCAGACCCATATTATCCGTGCGGTGATAAAAATCAAGATTCTGAGCATATTCTTTGGGATGGCCCAATTATGTCTATTGAAAGAGAAATTATGTATTTGTCCTGCAGAAATAATCACGATGGTCCTATTGGACATCCAGATCTGGTTCCTTACCCAGAGAACTTTTATCAATTCAAAAAACTTGCCTCCTCCTTTGGCGAAAAAGTTTATGTTCCCTGCCCTACATCTTTTAATTCATAATTATTACCTCACCATAGCCATTTCGTTTATTAAAATTAATTGTTATTTGATGACTTTAATATATTATGTACTCAACATATTACTTTAATTGTTATATTAATATTCCTTATTGTCACTGTGTATTGAGCAGACACGAAATTCGGTGTGATACAATATTTTTTTAAACAAAAACAGTGGTTTCATCATACATATTTCACTATGAACTATCGAACCTGATATATAACTATTTTTTTTTAATTTGTGACAAATCATGTTTTGAATGTTTGCTCTTCATTTATTTACAATATTTTTATATTTATTCTTCTCCTCCCTGCACTCAATGGCACGTGCATAATTTATCATTTATAATATATTAAAAAAAATATTGTAGAATCAATTTGTATGTTATAATTAAAAATCTTTAGATAGAGATAACCAAAGAAGCGACACAAGTGAAACACCTAAATAATACAACCAGTGTAATAAAAAAGATATCAATAGTTTTTCAAATTTTATTTAAATTCAAAGCACATTGCAACTTTTGCGAGGAAACGTAGTAAGAATGTTCCATAATCTGTTTATGCCGTATCAAATATTTTCAATTACCACAATATTGCCGTAAATATATTAAAAAAACCTTTTTTAATATCTTGACATCTTGTATATTCTAGCATCAATCTCTACTGACGTTGTATATTTTGCGAAAGCAAATACGCTCAGCAAGATTAAAAATATGTTTAAATTTGAACAGCAAAGTGCCTTGATACAATAATTAATTTACTCTGCTCATTGAAAAATTGCTTCTATAAATAATATGTGGTAGTGCATCGCGCAAGACTCGCTCTTGAGAGGGTATGATTGAGCGCGAAAGACAGCGGTAATATTTTGTTTGAGTGAATCATTAATTAAAACTTCCAACGCCGATTTCTCAGGAGAGAAACTCATTTATTTTATTACAGAGTAACGCGATAATTTTATCTAAGACAATTACGAAGATAATTTAGATTTAACAAACGTCAATTGCGGTAACTAATAAGTTACAATGTGTCGTTTTAGTCGGTTACAATAATGGCTTTATAGTCTTATTAAAGCCAATCTAAAACAATTGTTTTGTAAAGGAAAATGTCGTTTACACACTTATTAACAAGTTAGTCTTGCAGCCAAGTGGTCGGCGCTATTAAGAGTACATTTTATTAGCCTGCGAAGTCACGGGTTCAAATCTCCGAACAGAGCACCCGTTGATATATTGATTTTTTAATCGATTTAGGCATAAGGACAACAGAGGCATAATATATATATATTCCAGTCTCATATTTTTATCCTTACCCTTTAATGGGAAATATGGTTTTATGTATTAAGTAATTATTTTACGTTATATTTTGTGTGTAAAACCTGAAATACATATCAAAGTACAAGAAATACTCAAAAGACGCAAGAATCGAAAATCTTCAAAACAGAACAAGTTCGAGACGTGTTTTGGTGCCGTTTGAAACTAAACTGTTAAATACGGTACGTCATGCATCCCGGATTGTTACTATACTATACTATACCATTGTATTTTTCTATGGTAAAATTGACGAGGTTTTACCAAATTATGATTGATTATACAAATAAGACGTAAACTATAATGCATGTTCAATTATATGTACAACTATTTTATTTACAAATAACAAAATTTTCAATTTTTTGAATAACCAGATAAATTTTACAGATAATTTAAAGGGTTTGAAGGTTGAAGTAACTCATTGTTACACCATGAATACTGAAGGGTTAAGAAGCTTCTTTAGCAGACCATATACTCCACACTGGGAGAAGAGAATGTGTTATAGAACGAATTACGTGATTCAATTAACAACGGCTTGAATGACTGTTGTTGTAGATGGTTCAATTTACCACAAAAAAATTAGAGAAATCTTGAAATGGAAAAACTTTGATTGATTTAGTTATATTTTTTATCCCTTCGTCGAACGCAAAACTAGTTAATTAAATAGTGAGATGTTTTCGCCGAACACTCGGCTGTAAATAAATGTAAACATTTTAACTTTGTTACAAGCTGAGCAGCCGAAATAGCCGCGGACGTTCAATTACGCTTTCGCTAACAAAAGTCCGAGAAATTTATGGGGCTGCGCGCGGAATATGCAAATGAAATCATCCCCTGCTCATTAAAAATATATCACGCTGTGTGTACGTATATTTTTTCCGCTTCCGACGAGATTATGGCCTAACTTACTTAGGCCGAAGTCAATGTTAGGTAAACGTTTTTTTCCACCTTAATGAAATTTTATTTCGTCATTTTTTCGCGTGGCACCAAATGCCGGAATTAAGGAGGCTCGCGTCACAGCACCGGTTTGAAGTATAAACGCTCGGGGGAGTTTTGCAAAATATTGGACGACCCAGTTTTACACTTCACGTAATTAGTGCTTCTTTTTATCATGAAAACGCTTTTTACAATACAATATGTGCTCATATGTTTATTAAGTAGGCCCGTATTTCACAATTTTGGAGTATGGTCAAAAGTATTTTCAACTGATTGTAATACAAAAGTTAAGGTACATAAAACAATTGACATTTGACTACAAATTAAGCGAATTATAAATATTTGGAAGGACTTTATGTATCTATGAAGCAGTTTCAGTCTCTGCATATTATAATATTATAAATAATATATATATTTTATCGTAATCCCGTAGCCGAGTGTTTAATTCTCTTGAGTGTTCGTCCGATTCGTCAACGTACACGAGCTCAAATTTCTCAACTAACTTTTGATTTTTTAATTAGTTTATGGATTTGTGTTCAAATGCATGAATGATTGTGATACATAAAGATAGAACAGCTAGTTAACTGCTAGTCATTTCCTATCCTTATCACTCCTCATCGACACTCTTGCGGACATGATCGAAAAATATTAATATTTGTATTATTTTTGATGTTTTCATTAATTTATCGTTATTTTTTTTATTTTTAAGGAAAAAAAACCCTCATCCTGTTAATCGAAGCGTTGTACCAATGTTGGGTCGAGGAAGGTTTTACAAAATTGAAAAAATAATCTTTTGAAAGCAACTATACTATGAATATAAATTGTATATTAGGTATTTATACATGTATGTCTAAAAATAAGTCCTTGCAAATGAAAAATATTTATGTAGACAAAAAAATGCATACAAATGGTTACGATTTTCCAAACGAGAACTCTAAATATAAAAAAGACCCACTCCGTCGTGTGGGCAATATCTGAGTTCTAATGTAATTTTTATTTGTATAGTTACATACTTAACTATTATATATATGACTATGTATAACTAGACAAAATTAATGTATCAAAAGCATGGAAATTTGTGAAATGTCCACAAAATATTTTTCTCTTTCAGTAAAATTTAACTGTAATACTTTTATATCAAAATGATTATTTATTTTTAAAGCTGTATATTTTCAATCTTACAGATTAAGGCTTACTGTCTCTAATTAATCAAACATTTTAACGACATGTGTACGTTAAAAGGACGAGAATTGTATTTTTTATTAAAATCATGGTTTTACAATAAATGAATGACCATTTTTAAACATTAATGTAAATCATTCACTGATTATATATAACTAAATTATTTTTTTTTAATAAAAGACGAGGAAGAAAATTTTATTCTAATGTTTCAATTTCATTAGTGAAAATATTATAGTTAAACGTTAAAAGAATTATTAAAAATACTAATTTTCCGATATTTTGTTCATAAAGAGATTAAATATTTTACCTATTCAATAATTATTGAGCTGCAATCTTCGTAGGCAACACAGAGGCCATATTAATACCTAGATGTCAACTCAATTACTGAATAAAAAAATATATTGATACTCTCAGACGAATTTTAACGGAATAATTCTAATATGCAAAGAAGGATTTAATTTAATAAGAAAATTTAGTAGCAGATATTATAAATGATTAGAAATAGAATTTATATAAATCTCATTGTGGATTAAATTATTTACGTCTTTGCCAAAGAACAGAACAATAACAAAAGGATTGAAATACTCACATAATTACTTTGAAAATTATGTGTATGTGATATATATAAGGAATTATACCCTTTTGGAATAGTTGTCTCTTTGATTAAATTAATATAGTGTAAATTTCACATGAATTTTGTTTACTTTCACAAACGAAACGTTGAATATTCGCGCTCAGATATACGCGATTGTTTCTAAGTCTGAGTCTTAGAAGTGTTTATTTATTGCATTTTTTACGGAAAATATATCCGTGAAATGAATATAAATATACGAACGTATGTTGTTTCTTGTACGGGACTTGCAAACTCATTTTTATCAGATTACTAATATATATTTTTTACCATGCTTTTTCCGGGATAGAGTGCGCTAACATTTAGAACGTTGTCGTTATTGTAGCGTTATTTTGGTGAAAGCCTACGTTGATAATATCACTGTGGACATTACATATTTACAGACCGGTCTGTAGGTGTAGATGTAGACGTTTTATTATTATTATACATATGTAGGTACGAAACTTTCTCATAAACTAAGCGTCCGTGATGTCTATAAACAATACACAAAGTTCCGACATAACGCAAATTCCAAGACAAACAATCAGTCCGTCAGTATAGAAACTAAAAAACGGCTACTTTATACATTCAATACCTTCTTCTATGAAGGGCGTTCTCACTATCAATTAATAATAATGTTAAAGGAGGTTAGATGCTCTGAGTTAAAGAAATACACGCCGCAATTCCTCAATCTGTGGTATCTTTTAATATAATATGTTTTAACCATTGTTTTAAATCTCTTATGCTGAGGTCATGACTTGCAAGCGTACGTTAAATATTCCATGGGAAAATTAATAGTAATGTTAAATATTGAAAACATCACCGTGGACCGTACCTCATGTATCACCCACAAAATATAGTTTATCAATAATTATGCACCGCTGACAATTTATTTCATTATTTATATAAAGATCTGCATAAAATGATTTTACAATAACAAATCAGTATATTAAGTATTTTAGATCAATAATATATCGACGGTGTTTTGGCCAATTGACCCTCAAAAAGTATGAAAATGAGTTAACTCATTTTAAAGAAGACAGAGCCGGTCTCGGTCAAATGATGTAAATTAGAAAAAAAAATTGACCACTTTTTGGAAGGAAACATAATTTTACATTGGTTTTAGGTTTAAAAATTCTGACCCGGCCACTATTATATCAACACTCCCTAAGTATAATCGCGTATCTGCAAACATGAGAATTTAAAGGAGTGCATTTCAAAGATTCATAACCTAACTCACCATATAATGTTTTCGATAAAAACAGTTTTTACTCTCTCCTGAAAAATTTCAATTTTGACGGTTAAATCAATTGGTCAAAACACTGTCGATATAGGGATGACAATTGGGATTATAAAGATTGCAATAATACTTTTTTTTTGTCAGTTTGATCTTATTAAAAAATAACATGTTTCCCGTGGTTTATTATTATATATTATTTGTTTTTAAAACGAAAAAATGTGGCCTTTTTAATTAATATAAGGATGACAAATGATAATACGGACCCGTCCTGATACAAACGAAGAAAACTTGTTATCTATAATGGTTAATGTAATTTCGATGAGCTGATACAAATGTTGCCAGGGATAATCGCAATGCGCACAAAGAAAAACTTCTTCAATGGTGATTCCGCTGGCCCAAAAACGACGATAATAAACCGCCTACGGGCCACGATAATATCATTTTCCAGGAGTTTTCATTCAATCATGTGACGTGAATACCAGTAAACGTATGATTGATTACCATTGCTCATGGATCTAAAGCTTTAAGGAAATAATTTGGGTAAAACGAAACTGAGTCCCGTCACATGCAACGATGGGCATCTCTGAACACTGAACACAGGAATTGCTTTAAATTTGTTATAATCGAAACCGAATTTAAATTCATTAATATTTTTCGAAAAGTATTTAATATTTGCTACCAGTTGAAGATAATTAATCGACTGCCTTGTGGAATAATAAACCAAGTCAAAATAATATGTCGAGTTTATTTTTTAAATATTTTATTAAATTATTTGACTAAAATAACTACATTCAGTTCCTCAAGATCATCATAACGATAGCGTGGTGTCGAAATAAAAATCATCTATTTAACACAATTATCGTGGCGCTACTTACACTCAACTGTTTTTTTAAAGGGTTTTGAAATAGCACGGTCCAAAAAAATATATATTTTTGCACAAATTCTTTGTTTTATCACGATTACCGAAACAATTAAATTAAATTTTTTCAATTTGGCTCGTTACTGCTTCCCGATGCTCAATAATGACATCGAATTGCAAACGGTGTAGGGGCTTAAAAATTCTACTTGTCCTTTGCGTGAAAGCGATTTCTGTCCAATCCCTCACAATGTACGCATAAATTATCAAGTAGGGTTGACTAGTACATATTATACTGTATTATTTTTTCTTAATTAAAATACTTATTGGGTTCTTTCTAATATTCTTATTTTTTTGAAATAACACGCTTTTTTAATTTAGAGAACCAATCTTCGATTTCCCAATATATTTAAACACTTTTTACACGGTTTTTGGTGGAACGTAACCACCGTGTAAAAAATAGTTGAGTGTATATTGATTTTTCATAATGGAGCTTTAACAATTATTATTCACAACCAATTTAACCAATAAAATGAGTCTTTTATAATTAGGGTATGAGATTCAAAATGTTAAAATAAAATTTATACAATGGAAAAAATAAAAAAATGTTAACAGAAACATCTTTTTATATTTGTTTATATTTATATTGCACTTTTTGTGATACGATGAATTTCCACGAAGAAGCTTCCAAATTATCAAAGCTTCAGGTAAATTTAATTTGTGTGATACTGTGCCAATCGTCCTCAAAAATATTAAAAAATAACATTCCGTTTCGTGTTATTTTGTACCCGAAAAATATGTCCCACTCTATCTATTGAAGAGCCGCTTTGTGGCCTTTGGTGTCAAACGAATTTGACAATGAGTTAGTGTCTTTTTTGTTTTATGCTATAGTAATTCATAAACATTATAAGATTGCTTTAGTCAAAAAAATATAATTTGATGAAATGTATTTTTAATTCAAATAATATAGATAATAAGTTTTAATGAGATAATCACATCTATATATATGTAAAAATGAATGTCTGTTTGTTGGTTTGTTGGTTTGTCCGGATCTTATAGGCTCCTAAACTACTCAACCGATCGCGACGAAACTTTAAGGAAGGACTTATTGTGATCATGCCGGGAAATATTATATAAAATAAATGTTTATTTGTCCTTTACGCGTTCCTTTACCATTCATACGATTTCGATGAAACTTCGGTGAGTTGTTGTGCACACACCTGTGAAAGGTTCTGAAGAAAAAAAATTGAAAATCTAAAATTGAAAAAAAGAATCAAATGCATACATACAGCAACATCTAGGAAAAACCTTCTGATTTATTCGTGTACGCACCAGACGAAAAACAAAAATATTGTTTTATAACAAGTGTGATGTTGAAACTCGGGTTCGGGTCGAGCCAGACCTGAAGATGATGGGCTCGAACCAGGTAAGTCTATGAAATTTCGGCCTGTGCAGACCTCTAATCCAAAAGCAGTTCAATAAACAGAATTAAAACACAAACCCTTTCTTTCTTTGAGTGGCATTGCAACGCATGCCGGGTACTCACTAGTAGTAGGATAAAATAACAAAGTATTTAGTTCTACAGAATTTTATTAGGTAGTTGACAGGTATTTCAGCTTGGCGCCATCCTCAGAACTATTATAATGTTGTTCTACCAAGTAAACGCTAATTCAATCAATAATCAAATAGTATTGATTAATACATCCACATGTGATGTTTGCATACATTTCACAAACATGATGAGTCAAAATATTTTCGTTACTTTCATTAGTTTTGAAAATTTTGCACGAAAACAAATGAAATTTATCGCTGCACATAATATTTTCGTTGATGCAACAGTTTTAACTTACAATATTAAAGTTGAATTTTTGAGATGGGGCGTTATTCCATGGGGTAGTCGAATTTGTGTTTTTCGTTACCCTAAAGTTTCAAAATAATTTTCTATGACAAAAATGTTTGTGACAGGTGAACTCACTGCAAATAATTTAGCAGCATTGACTTGAGAAGTAAATTTAATTATCGAACGAAATTAACAAAATTTTCTGGGAGTAAATAAATCTGTCACTCATATTTTACTGAATACATTTTTGATCAATATAATTTACTTGCGACACCAAACTGTTAATTATTATTGAATAATTTTTTCTATTAATTATTTTTTTCTTTTTACTGACGAATAAAATGCTTAAACTGCATGCAGTATTTGTAAAATTGACATTCTAAGGACAAATAGTCATCTTTTGACAAAATGGTGAAATAAAAGCACTAGTGTCGATTTAAGAGTATTTTTTTCCTCTAATGAAGACAGTACACATTTTGTACAGTCCTGCGGTTTTGAGAATGTTAAGTTGCGTGGTTCTCTATATGTGTGACAAATGTCATATTCTTTAAGGCTTTAAATTATATTTAAAAAGTTATTATTAAACATCCTCAGAACTATGCTCAAATGGATTTTATTTAACCTAGAAATACTAAATTAGAAGAGAGAGACAAAATTATTATCATCTTACTTACTGTAATATCCTTAATTTTACTTTCATATAATTTATTGAATGGGATAACGTCAGTTCAAGATGTCATAGAAAAAGATGAACAAAAAGATGATGAATTGATATAATATTAAGCGTCTAAAAATTAAAAAACGTCTCAGGTTTAATTCACGGTGCGGACAGTCTCATAAATTGATCTTTCAATCGATTTATGGATTTCTGTTCGCAGTCTGAGTGTTTGTCTCTTCAAAAAAAGAGATGTTGAGGAACTGAGTAACAAGCAGTTCTCATAGAAAAATACTTCCATTAAGATACCATAATGGTCCACGTTGGGAGCGAGCATGGAAAAAAATAGACGTAATATTAGTGAGCTTCTCAAAACGTTTAAGCTCAAGGAGTGGTGGTGTATTTTTATTGGCTTGGTCATTCAGTAGGTGAGAGTTATTTTTAAATTCCCTAGGGAACTTTCACCCACCACCACCCGCAACCGCTTAACACCCTTCTAACAGGGCTTATTCCGCAGCGTAATAACGTTATTCGTGTTTCAATTTGTTGCCAGGAATATCCGAGGAAAAAATCCTCACGGCTTGGTTGCATGCACTCTACTATGAAAGAAATTAAATAATAGATTGTAATAAAATGGCGGTTCCATTCGCTATCCATAGGACGCCGTGAACTTTTCGAATGACTTGTAATTTATCAGAGATTCAACCAAGTCAGTATGACAGAGGGGGCCGACAGATTCAATCGATAGTCGTGTCGTCTTAAGAAATTCCTACCATTTGTTGATCATGTCTGAACTTTTCGAAAAGATCTGGAGGTGAGAGCTGTATAATTCTTATGGAACCAAAAATTTTTCCATTTTTTACCTTATTATCAATAAATACATGTAATTATCGTCGGTAAAGTGACTCGATTTTTGCAAGAGTTATCTAGTTGATCAATGCATGAGGGGTGGACATATTCAGTGAACTTTGTATGACAGATGGTCTACGTTAAAATACGTTCGCTTTACATTACATGCCACATTGGCATCAGCCGTAATATTTTATATTGTCCTGTTGCCCTACTAAACAGATTGCGCTCAGAAATTTCCTCATGTAATTAATCAAAATCGTACTCATTTTAAGACAGTAATTAATTATAATAATTCTCTGATATAAAGACTTTACTTTATAAATTCATAACACGTATTTGATATTTCATATTCCCTTTGTGATTATAAATAGGGAACAACAAGGAATACAAACAAGGTATTTCGACTTATTTTTCAATTGTATGTTTTACTTCCGTTATTAAAAATACCTCCCTCGTAAACAGACAAAAGAAATCAGGCTATATTTTGATAAATAAAAATAAATGTATCTCAAATACCTCTATTTGAGATATATTTAATTTATTTTCGTATTTTTTTACTCTTAACGGGTAAAATGTTATTTTTTGGTGGAAACGCATTATATGAGTGAACGCAATGGGTGAAAAGTAGTACAAGACAAATTGTGTATGTTTTTTTTTTTATTTAAATGCCTTTTGTTTACTTGTTCTATTAAAAGTTCATACCATTTCAAATTGGGAACAAATATTTAAAACAAAAAAGATTAGATTTACATTCCTATTCGATAAATCATTTTGATATGTTTACTGAATCTTTAATACGTGAAATGTTCAAGTATGTCTTTCGTTTGAAGAGTCATAAAATAGTTATAAAAAATGTAGCTTTCAATATGTTGGCATAGGTTCTTCAAAGGTGTTAAAATTTTATAGGATAT
Organism: Himalopsyche phryganea; assembly: GCA_022494535.1. Lineage (NCBI taxonomy): Eukaryota > Metazoa > Arthropoda > Insecta > Trichoptera > Rhyacophilidae > Himalopsyche > Himalopsyche phryganea. The sequence goes on along the minus strand of JAGVSL010000001.1, from coordinate 8,686,460 downwards.
CTTGGGAAATGTGAAAATTTCGGCGTGCGAGGTTGACGATCTTAATGTACCCGAATCACAAACATTTTACAAAATTCTTAGATATCCGCACTGAATCATATTCATTTTATTATGACGAGTAATTCTTGTAACAATTAATTGTAATAATTATTTCTTTTTGAAAATATGGTTTGGGAAATTTAGTTTACATTACAATAATCGATATTATTTTCATATCGGAGTTATTTTGCAAATTTTAAGAGGTATCAGCATTGTAATCGAGGCCAGGGGTCTCCAAGCTACAGTTCGTGGGACAAGATTGGTCCGCAAGCACCATAAATTCAACCCAGCACATTGATGTACTTTAAGAAAACACAAAATAATCATCAAATGTTTCTATTTACGTGCTACAAAAAAAACTGACATTGTAAGACCATGCGTAAAACAGTTTGAAAGAATTTTTAAGTGTTGGTACAATGTTCTATGTTTTGGCCAGTCCAAATTAGCGAAAAAAAAATTGCTCCGGTGAAAAAACCGGTGCTCTAAGCTTACGGTATTTTGCATCGGTATAATGTAGTATATATATTTCATGAAAAAAATAACTATTTTCCTGAATGTTATTGGTATAGGATGATAATTATTGAACGAACAATGAGTTCTCTTTGATCCCCATTTTAAAGATCGTGCAGGGTGGGTAATGGAAAATGATTGCAGATACAAAGTCAATAATCAATTGAAAAAAACGATGTATGAATGGTCAAACCTAGTTGTTGCTAGCTTTGTCAGTTAGCCACGGTGGTTTTTTTAATACTCCATATAATTGTAAGATAAAATGGTTTTAAGAAAGCAGAAGAGATTTCGATTAATTAACATTTTTAATAATTGTAAGACAAAAATCTGAATATGCAATATTCGTTGAAATATAATCAAAACATCATATTATAGCGAGTAGAAATCGGGAGTATTTTGTTAAACATGAAAATTGATAAATTTTATATATGATTTCAATAGTTCACTTCTTCAGTTTTCTACATGTTTCAGTTTTTCTTCAGTTTTCAAAATTAATGTTTGTTTGTTTGTCTCGAATGTGTTCCTTTACCATTCATCCGATATCGTTAAAACGTTGGTGAGTTGTTGTGTACACTCCCGTGAAGGCTTCTAAAAAAATTTAACAAAAAAGAATCAAATACGTATAAACAGCGTCATCTCGGAAAACCTTGTGATTTATTCGTGTACGCACTAGACGGAAACAAAAAATATTGTGTATCCAAAAGCACTTAACAAAATTAAAACACAAACCCTTTCATTCTTTGAGTGGCATTGCAACGCATACCGGGTACTCGCTAGTATTAAATAAAATTAATCCGATGCCAAATTAATTTAGTAATTCTTTATACAAAGATTTCCTGTATGGAGTAGAATATAAAATGACGGAGATAAGAGCTATTCACACGTTAAACATAATATTTATTACACGTGAAGTATGAGGTCGTAAAATTCTTGCAAAATTTACACCGGCTTAGCATTTCGCCAAGCGATTACACATCCCACTGTATTGCTTATGACGAAGCCACTTTGTTTTGGAGCGCGCCAGTTTTCCGTCTTACGGTTTGTGTTTAAGTAGAAACGTTTAAAGTAGTGAAACTCAACCAAAAATTGTACCAATTGTAAGACCTAATAATAGGTATACAAACATTTACTCATAGGCAGAGTTAAAATCGTCTTCCCCGATTTGAATATCGAATCTTTTATAAATACCTACTTTTTTGAATCCATGAATGATTATTTCAAAAACAGAACTGATAGAAATTTGCAAGCTAAAATAGTGCATTATAAATTATTTAGTATTGGATTAACAATTATTTTCCGGTTAAATGAAATGATCTAGCTCAAGTTAAATTTATATATTAGACTTATGAAATATTTAAAACATAAACATTAAACTATAAGCGTTCAATATTGTGTTACGGTAAAATGTGTCGTATAGTATCAAAAATAGAACTATTCATTATTAGAAGTTTTGAGATAAACACGAAAAACGTTTTGTTGGCGTTTTTGAGTGTTTTAATATTTTAAATTTGTATGAGAGGCCATATTGTGACATCACTTAAGGTAGCTCTGTGATTGGTCGAGCTGTTAATAGTTCTGATTTTGGTACCAAGCACCATTTTCTTCTACGTTTTTATGCCACATGTATATGATTTTTATACCAAAATTTTATTTATAGCCATACACTATGACCGGTAGAATAGTGTGGCAGCATTAGTTCAATTTCGTCAAATATGGGATAATTCTACTTTTGATACTATACGACTCAAATATAATATGAGAAGACCCGAATCGAAGAGAGGCAAATGGCTGGTTATCGACGTCCTGGAAGGGATGGGATCTCAAACAAACACCATTTCAAACCCGGTTCAACACTTATTTATTTTTAATCAAAGATGCAGTGGTTTAAAATACACAAACTATTCTTAACACATAAAATTGAATCTACATTTACATTTACTTTAAGTTATAATGCAAGTGACACGACAAACGATTTTAAATTAAGTCCCATTTCAAAACAAACACAAATAATCCACAACGTCAATGGTGCCGGCCACGCTGGCCGGCAGCTCCCCTCTACTTGAAGGCTGGTAAACGCCTACTCACAGATAAAATCAATAGGATTCCCGCACCGTCGGAGCCACCCCTTTCCGTCAAAAATGAACTCGTCCAGCTAATGTGCCCGGCGGCTATTGACCGAACCCCTCACGAGAAAAGTTGGTCGACTTCTAGGAGTCATTGTCATTAACGCTGTGCGTTTTCAGTTATGGACCCTAATAAAACTTAAACTTAACAAAAAGCCAAGGTGTGTCAAATAATAACATTGTAAATAGTTATCTCGAAAAAAAGGTGGATGTTTTCATACAATCCTCCATTCTATACACTGCCTAGAACATTTTGTATTTTCATACAGTATAATATTTTTTCCAACTGCATTGAAGACGGACGTTATTGTGTTATTGTATATATATTATGTTTTGTCATTGACACACTAATTTCATTCGTATTCATGATAGTATATGATTTTATCTTAAAAGAAAATAGCTTCACGAGCGATAATAAATATACAGCAAAACAATTATGGTTATTTTATCAAGAGTCAGAAAGAATATATAGAAACTTTCAACATATATCTAAAACTTTAAACAACCGTCCAACCACCCACCAACCGGTGATATATGCAAAATTATGTATATAAAATATCTAATGTACCAAAACCACCGTTATATTTTTATTTTTATATAATATTAAATTTTTATGGATATATAAAATACAATTATTTATTAGTCAATAAAAATACAATTTACTAAAATAACATAATTTTAAATTTTTTTTGTAGTAATTTTTAATGTTTAGTAATCGCCCAGAATGAAAAAGATTTCTTGCGTCCCCCTGGATACCTCGAGCGTACCCATAACGGCGACAGCATTGCCACGTTGGATTTCTATGCTTATTCGCTGTCTAAGATATTCACCTGAGCGGCACTCACCCGTCCTGTCCGTCATCCTTCGACCAATTTCCGCCACCGTCCTCAAAGCCGAGGGTCCCCAGGGACCGAACGTCTCAAAACCCAATGGACAGAAAATGAAATTTGGCGAGAGACAGTCGTATTTTCTGCATTGACAGTCGTATATTAAATATATTTTAGATGAACAAATATAAAAAAACATTCAAATAAAGATATTGATACGTACAAGTTAAAATAAGTTAGTTGGCGGCCGTGGTGCGGTCGGTAGCGTCGTTGGCTACGGTTACAGATGTCTCGGGTTCAATTTCCGGTACGGACAGTTTCATAAATTGATCTTTCAGTCGATTTATGGATTTCTGTTCGTAATCTGAGTATCTGTGATGTCTAACAAAAAACTCCCTCCTCACCCACTCATCCGATCTTCACGGGGCGTCGTGAGAGCGATTAGTTAACCACTAGTCCTGCCTAACTGTATCTTTCTATCCCTACTCTCTTAAAAAAAAAAAAAAAGCTTGAGGTGGAAAAAAAACAAATTAAATATGAAGTATTTAAAACAAAATTTTGTGTGAAAAATGTGTGCTTACCTTCTTAAATATTCTAAATTAGAAAATAATGCTACCACACAAAGGCATTTACTTTTTATTTTCTAGCAGTAAGTGTTAACAGCTGTTGATTTTAAGATACTGTTTTAGTAACAGCTGCAGCGGATTTAACCTGAAATTTTACTGATTATTGTGAGTATTTAAAGTTATATCTATACACAATTCTAACAACCAAAAAAGTATTTGTTTTATCACTAAAATTATTAATGATCGATAACTAAGTAATTTCAAGTATTTTAAAGTTATACTACATAAGATGAACGACTTATATTAAAGCTTTGAAAGTTTCTTATATGTTAAATTATCCTAAATTGATATGATGTGGCAAATTCTATAGTTTATTATGATAATGTGATGGATTTCGGGGTCGGCTTTAAATCAAAAAGGTTTTTCACTACTTTTGTCCAATGAATATAACCGGATATACAGCCTTTTGTGTTGACTTCACAATGGAGTGACTCGATCCTCTGTTTGAAGCTTAGTGGAATTAAAAGCTCTGTTTGTGGAGCGTTAAAGTCTTCAGGCTTCAATAATTTATTTAAATACCAACAGTAAGTACACGGAGATAAATCATATTTAAATTAAATTAAATGTCCCACTTTAAAATATTCAGACCTCGCGCAACATAAACTAACACCGCATAAAAAGTATACGCAACGTCAACAAACTTTTATATAAAGATGAAAATTAAAAGTATTTTTGTGTCCAGAATTTATATGTTGTATGAGAAAATAAAAACATATAATAAATATTAAATATTTTCGCAGTTTATGGATGTATTTAAAAATATAATATGAAACGAAATGAGTCAATAATATAATACATATTATTTTTATTTGCTTATCCATAATTATATAACATCTGAGCTTCGAGGTCAATTAATTCATTTCGTATGATTGAATTCCAACCTTCATGGTTCATGAGATATAGAATTTAATAGAATGGTTAAAAAGTTCAAAACAGAATCGATACTATGATTGCAAGATTGTTTTACAATTGCATAGACATATCGATATGTCACCATTATGGCAAAATGTCTCATCAAATATTAAAAAAACAGAACTAAAACGCTGCCTATCATATACTAGTAAGTACTAGTAAGCCAATCAAAAAATGAAAATGTTTGTGTTTCAATTCTGTTTTTGTAATTTTGTTTTAATTTTTATATATAAAAGGACCAATATATATAATAAGAAAGTTGAGAGTCGGGCTAGGGTTGGGTCGGGCCTGATTGTACTATGCCTATATCATTCGCGCAAGTGCAAGCAATAACTTGACAAAGTTTTATCGGAATCGGATGAAAGGTATGCCAGTGCATAAGATGCGAACAAACCCAAATTGGTTTTTATATATTTGAATATATAAAAATCAATGCAATACCACTCAAAGAAAGAAAGTATTTGTGTTTTAATTCTGTTTATTGAAGTGCTTTTGCAAAATACAATGTGTTTTGTCTTCTGTCCAGTGCGTACATGAATAAATCAGAAGGTTTTCCGAGATGTAGCTATTTGTGCGAAATTGATTCTTTATTTTAGATTTTAGATATATCTAGATTGTGAGATTGATTTTTATATATAATAAGACCTACTGTAAGTTAAAATTAAAAAAGTTGAGTTAGGTTCGGGCCGGGCCGGGCCTGATTGTACTATGCCTAACTCGACAAATTTTTATCGGAATCGGATGAACGGTATGACAGTGTATGAGATACGAACAAGCCCACATTGATTTTTAGGTATTAGATTATCTCAAATAATACAAAATAGCTTAATTAATGTTAAAGTACTATATAAATTAAACCATATTTTTTAAAAAATATATAATGTATAAATGGTCTGTACCTCTTGATTAAATTTAACATGATTTCGTAAATTTTGAGTATTCCTTTAATTTTGATTGGATGACTTTTATAAAGCTAATCCACATAATCAATTTATAAATGTAGCTCGTATTTACTAAAAATACTTGTGTGTCGATATTAAAAATTCTTCATATCGAAAATAACAATACGGTGAAAACTTTTCGAGTTATTAGGGTGAACTTCAATTTATACTCATTTCAAATATTCAAAGTTCTGGAGAGTTGAGATACCTACATATTTCCAATAAGTGTCTGATAAAAACCTTCAACTTTCAACGCCAGACCAAACTTTTGGTAACTTTATCGAACGGTCTCATTAACGAATAGCTTCGACACGACAAAAGTTCAACAGGTTATTGTATGAGTGGGTGACGATTGGATAAAGCTTGCTTGACATTAACGGAGAGAAAAATGGTCATAAAATTTTAATGAAGCAAATTGTGTACATTATTATCATACATTGTATAAAAATGATGATAGTGGTTTTTTTATTGAATTTCAATAATTTTTTACACATATTAGATCCATTATTTAAACATGTGGAAGTAGCACAAACAAATTGTGTTTTATTTTAAAAAAAATTATGCCTTTCCACCAAGAATTGACAGTTTACAACTTGAAAATCATATTAGAACACTTATTTTTCAGGCAAAATAATATTCAGTAAACAAATATATAATATCATTTATATAGAATTATCAATCGCCATGGTCAAGCAGTAACGCTTCTGTCATTTTCAGTAAATGGACACTGTCAGATTTTGTTGTTTTTAAAACTTTTAAATACTAAAACGAAATACACAAATAAATATTCAAAGTTTTTATAAATTAAAAACGTTATAATATATTTCATTGATAATTCCAATTTATAATAATGTGACCCTTATCGGCTTTCGTGTATAGCTTTTTACTTGTACTTATAACCAGTTAATTAAGCTATTTTTTTAAAAATAAAAAAGCAAAATTTGAGTTGGTATTATTACATATTATATACAAAAAAACAAGTTGGTGAACGTTAAAATAAAACGATGCCTCAAAAAATAATCCAGTGTGATTTTTTAAAGTAATTCATTTCTCAGTATTTTTTAAGCATTTATGGGCATACTTATAATTAACTTAATTCAATAACTTATTGAAAAACAAAACTTAACACTCATTTCATAACAATTTGACTTCAAACAACGTGATGATAAATGAAGTCGGTTAGTAATTTGATATAGGTATCCAAAGGGAAGTACATCAAACTGATAAATTGTCAGGGGAATAACTCGTGACTTTGATTTTCGTAACACAATTTATTTATAAACATGTGGACGTGTATAACAAAATATGTCTTCTCACAAGCAATAAAATTAATATTATTTTATTGTAGGAGCTAGGTTTTCAATTTCATATTTGAGACGCTAAAAGTTTGAGCCTACCAATAATTTTAGTTATGTTAAATCAGTAATAACGGTGGTGGTCTTGCAAAATGCCTTCCCAATACCAATATAGCGGCAGGCTACAGACGCTCGCTCTGGCTTTCAAATAAAATTTACAGCGTACGATTGATGTTTTTAATATTTCATATCAACTATATTCGACTGCATAAAATATACGTTTTTTCACTTAGATAATTATTTAAGCTGCACTGCTTCCAATGCCAGCAATTTACCGAACAAGTAGATGAGTGCTCAATATCATTGACTTCTGTTATGATGTTCACGTACTGCAATCCTAGTGCAGACAGTTTATATACATAAATTGACTTTTTAATCGATCAATGAATTTATGTTAGAAAGCATGATATCTAAATTCCCACCCGTTCCTAAAGAGGGTGTGTAGGGAGTGCGATATGCTTACCAGTTATCTTATTCTAACCCTATTTCACTTAGCGTACTGTCTCCGAAAAATAGTAGATGAGCAATTGCAGTTTTTGTAGAATAATTTTTGTTGAGATAAAGTTAATAACCCATATAAAATATTTATGGGTACAAATTTTATTATTTCAGATGAAATATGAGTCATAAATTGTCATTGAGATTACTATTTCAGCTGCATAATATTCAGTTTTATTAATACTAATAAAAGATTTTGGTAATTTATCAAATTACATCTCTTACGTATTTTTTTGCTTCGTTTGTAAAACACCACAGACAAATAAATCGATTTTTTATGAAACGAAGTGAAACTTTTACGTCCAAATCATATCTAAAAAAAATTTAAAGTATCATATATGACAATTGATTTAATTATTTCAAATATTTGCGCTAAATATGAGTGTACCAAAAAAGTCTTCCTCTTAAAAAACAGACCATGCATAAATGATTCTCACGCGTATTTACATTCTAGTCACTTTAAATAACCTTCTTTAAATAATTACCGCTGGGAAATTATGCAATTTAAAGCACGTGTCATGAAAATGAGTTTTCCCTATATAAAATTAGCACCAGATGGTTTGAAAATTTAGCTAATGGGAAACACTCCGTTTCAACATAAATAGCCTCATTATGTTAGAATCTTGATTCTCACATATCACTCACTCCAATCTTAAATTTACATTCTTTTTAAATAAGAAATTATTTGATGAAATCAATCATCCCAACATGTTGATAAAAACTTTTTTTTCATTTAATTTTTCGAAGCTTTTTTTAGCTTCAGTGACCACGCTTATTTAGTATACTTTCCATACATGCTTTAGTGTAAAATATGAAAACATTTTTTTTATTTTTCTTGCACCTTTTTGATGTTAATTTGATACTTTATATTTAAATATGGTGGTATACCAGCATAAATTATTTTATAATAAAAACAAACTTGAAAAAACAAAAATGTTGAAACCGATACTTGGTGTTGGTTTTAATTATAATTAAAATAATGCAAATAAAACGTCGTCAATCGCAACGCAGTAACAATTTCAATGAACAATTATGTTTTTATTAGAATAAAATTTTACGGTGAATGAAATTTCACAGCATTATCTTATTTTTTACACATAAAAATGGTGTAATAATAAGTGGATAAAACACGTATTTTTCAGCAAATTGAAAGACGTTTTCGAAAAAAAAATGACGGGTTTCTAAAATTGAATAATATCATTTCATCGAAATTTGATTCGCGATAAGAAGAAGACAATTGTATTTGTCAATTCCCACTAACAAGCAATTGAACGTGTTGAGTATTCAAAATGGCTGCGCTTTGCTTGGGATACGATGTTCAATAAATATTAAAATTCAAATCATGTTACTCAATGCGAAATTTATACGTTGAGCATAGAGTAATTAACGACCATTGAACGAATGTAGTCACTTTATTATTATTGTTCTATTAAGCTTTCTATATACTGGTAAATGACGAAGTACATCATTAATTTCTTTAATAATTATGTCAAACTGACAATACTATATATAGAATATAATCCGAGGCGCAGTTGGTAACGTCTTTGGCTACGGCTGCGGATGTCTCGGGTTCAATTCCTGGTTCGGACAGTTTCATTAATTGATCTTTCAATCGATTTATGGATTTTTGTTTGGAGTCTGAGTGTTTATGATATTTAAAACTCCCTCCCACCCATCTGATCCTCAAAAACGGGGCGAAACGAGAGCGATTAGCTATCCACTAGTACTGTCCTAGCCCTATCTTTCTATCCCTACTCACTTCGAAAAAAGAGACGTTGAGCCACTGAGTAACAAGCAGTTCTCCATTATAGAGATACCCCATTAGGAGGCCATGTGTTCTATGTTGGAAGCGGACATGGAAACGATAATTATAATAATACTATATTAGTCTTGGTTTTATCCGCCTTTGTATGTATTCACAGCACAGGACATACATTAATCTATTTGCCTGTGCATCGTGTGAATTGAGCGAATTTTCTGTTATATATAGATATCGTTATTGCATACACCATTCACCAATTTTTCTTCAAAAATTAATACTTTTAGTTAAATGCATGGTTTAAGAAGAATTATACTCACCCATTTATTATAGGTGAGCTGGATAAAAAAATGACATTCACAATTTTTTCTTTTGTTAACGTCATTTTGTGCTTATTAAATTACAACCTACTATGTATACAAGAGTGTTTTTATAATAGTGAAAAAAAACGTTCCAGCTCACCTGTACTTCTTACACCATGAGTAAAATGTAATTGTTCACACATAATTGTCCACATTTTTACAAAATGTAAGTATACCTAAAACTGCAGAAGAAACGAAACTCGGATCGTCTTTGCGTTTGCATCATTCGAGGTTGAATAAAAAGTGATCCAATCAACTTCGTCTCATTTGAGGTTCATTTTTGTGGAACCGACTTCGAAAAGGAATTCCACTAATACTAGATTAACTTTTTCAATTGACATGCAAATCAGCTTTACGCTGAGATGATTACAGTATCTATCAGTATTGTTATTCCAAAATAAAAAGATAGCAATGGGTAATTTATAACGAAATTATTGCTATCGTATGCAAATTTAATATATTTTATACGAGTAATCTGTTACTTGGCGAATTAAATCAAAGTGCCCTTAAATAAAAGGTTAATAAAAAAAAGAAACTTTTAATGTTATATGTTAAGTAATATTTGTATAGTTTTTTTCGTATGAATATCATAAATAATTAGGAAACTTCACTGTAAATGTCAGAGTAAATTATAATTGAACAAAATAGGCCAATTACAATAATGTAGAAATATTCTTCGTCCAAAATTTTGAGTTCGATATGCTGGTACAAAACTTTTTTTCCTATTCGCTAAATAATTACTATAGTATTACCAACATTACTTGGCCGCCGCCGAATTTGCAACTAAAATATTTTTAAGATAGAATTTTGAATTGTATTCCCATTTAATTATTATTTATTAGTTTTAATGTTTTAATAAAAACATACTCTTTACATAAAGTATTTTTTTTCTTTTGTATCTTTAAAATTTGTTAATAAACAAATAATTTTGGTTGAATATGGCAACATTCCGAACGCAATGGTGGCGTCCTCACTAATGGTCAAGTAATATTGGTAATACTATACTACTTAGTAAGATTCCAAATAGATATTCAAACATGAAAGGTATGTTCATCCTTATCATTGGTTGAAAACACTCCCGATGAATGAAACCAGACCTGATCATTATAAAAAAATGTGGAACTAGCAAAAATAGTTGTGCTTTATTTTTATATAGATGAAAGATATTATATATTAGTTATGGATGGTTTATTATAAGATTAAGAGTTATGTTGCTTGCCTATATATTTCTACTATATAGCACAGAAAGCTATGTTTATATATCTGTCGCTCACAAGAACTCCTCTCAAACGGTGAACAGTAGTCACGTGAAATTTTCACATGTCATTTTTGCTGCCATTACTATTTTCATATTTCAACTCTCAATTTTTAATATTAAACTGAAAACACTATATTTTTGACGTCCCAATGAAAAGCAACAGAAAAAATAATACAAATAGTTGCTTAGTAACCGCTGCATACTAAAATAATCCGCCATGTCGTCATAACAACTCAATCTGTTTTTAATTTGCTTAGCGACTATAATTATAAAAGTCACAAATAATAACTTTTCATGCGAATCCTAAAATGTACAAAAAATTGAAAGATTGAGCGTAAAATTATTTATTTAAATTATGACATTTAAAATTATTATAAAACTTACAACAGTGACATCTCATTTCGTAACTTTAAAGTACCGATAGAAGTTGCCATCATTGCTAATTAAGATTCGTGATATTTTCTTGACAATGTGCAGACTTGAAGAATATTTACGAGACTGACATGTGATATGAACAGTGAAATCTTTCATTTCGTGGGTTTGACAAGAAGTGTACCTAAAAGAAAGAGAGAGATGTTAACAGAGATTAATACAATAAAAGCGACCTCTATCTTGGGTGAAACCGGGTAAAAACATACTAGTCTTTATATATAATAATATATATAACATAGCAATTAAAAATTTTGCTCTTCCGTGTTCGATTGTCATATAGTTTGACACCAAATCTTATAAACAGTTGTGTTTCGTAATGATTTTTGGAAAAATATGAGAGAATTTTTTTTATATTCTATCCATCTGTCATGTTTATGACTGATACCATTCTGTTACAATTTTTTGTTTAAAATATACTTAAAACTTATTCAGCGTCACTCTTTTTACGTTTGTGTGTCATCACATTTTCATTTGATCAGAAAAGCGATTTGTTTCAATAAAACGTTGATTAGATAACAGCGAAATTTAAAAGCATATTCGAAAATTCATTCCCATTTTTTTCAACTGTTTATTTTTTTACCGTGTCCTTTGTCTAAATAAAAAATAAAATGTTGTATTACAATGCTTTACGTTGTTGAATTTATAGTGTTTGATGACAAAAACTGTGCCTTGTTATGAAAATGGCTTCGGGTGTAAAAAATGAATATTTTAAAATAAAGCACTTTTTAATTCGTATTGTTGTGTATTTTGTATTATATTCATTAAAAATGAAGGTATTGTGCTAATAAACTAGGTAGTCTTTATCATTGTAGTGATTATTTATTAACTATTTTTAATTGTGATATATTTAACTTGTTATTACTGAAGTCGTTTTTATAATATTCTTTCCTTATAAACAAATTTTTTTATATATAAAGATATTTTAAAACGATATCCGATACCAATGTGGAACATATGTCCTCCTAATGAAGGTATCTCAACAAAAATCTTCTACGAGACTTATGCGTGCTATTCAGTTGCTCAACTTCTCTGTTCTTCGAAGAGATTGAGGATATAAGGATAGGGTTAGGACTAGAGTAGTGGTTAGTTAATCGCTTTGACTATGCCCCGTTTTTAGGAACAGATCTATGAGGAAATTTTGGACATCAAAAACATCCATGCCTTCTGACAGAAATCCATAAATCGATTAACAAATCAATTTTTTAAACTGTCCGTACTGGGATTCGTACCAGTGAGTACTGTCCCTGGGGGCCAACGACGTTGACCACTGCACCACGAACTAGTTATTTGTGATCTAATATATGAAGATTTAACGTTTGGTAGAAGATATGAATTATTCTGTGTTTTTAATGTAACATTTAATTAGTTAAATTTGGCACTTCTTCCGCATGTTTATTTAGTACGATATTTACATTTAAACAAAAATAATAAAAACAAAATCTCACCTATGTTTTTTCTTAGAGTGTTATTTAATTCTTGAAACTATCGTATTTGATTATAAGACGCACCCTTATTTTTGAACTGCAATAACAATACACAATGAAATACAAAGCATTCAATGTACGTGTATTACAGATAACTAGACAAGTATTGCGCTTTATGTATATTGATTGACATATGAATTGTGATATTATCAAGGATTTCTGTGTAATTACAGATAGCAAAAAATGGGATTGCTGGATCAATATTAATAATGTTTGTATGTTTGACAGTGTCATTCAGAACATGTTATCTCTAGTTATCACACATGACAGAACACGTTTTATTCAAGCAGGGCTTAGAATACTTTTAATTATAAAAAAATGTCAAGTGTTATTGAATTGATGTAGCAACGGAATGCAATTCGACGAAAGAATAAATATATACAATCATTCCACACTTAGTTGTTTACTGTCTGTCAGTTCGAGTCCATTCGTAAGCTCGAATGCCTGAAGATGCCGAAAGGCGAAACCCGGGTCGTTAGTGACAAAAAACATGGAAGTGTACAAAATCTCAATAATTCAAATTTGATATTGAAATTCCATCAAGCACCCTCAGTCGATGTTTTAAAATATTATATTATGTATATTTGAAATATACAACTACATACAAATATCATTTTGACGAATTATATAAATATGGATTGTCATTATGTAAGCGCGAACATTGTTTCGTCTAATTACTTTTGAAACATTAAAAATACCTTGAAAAAATGTGCCGGAACACCGTTCCGCCGCGTTAAATTACAAAAAAAGCTGAATACAACTATATTTTTTTAAATTTAACCGTCCACCAAGAATTGACAGTTAAAACCTTAAACGTAATTAATGAGGACTGTACACTGTACCTTATGTGACGGCCACAAAGTATAGTCGATTGATTAATATTAATGCTAAAAGCTGAAAGTTGAATGTTCAAATAGCACAGTTAGAATAGCATGTACAAACTTAACTTTGGTACTATTCACTGCTTGGGCGGAGTTCTTGAAATGATGAGTGAAAGACAAAAATGATGCACGTATCTTTTTGTTATAAAAATAGTATAGATGTTATATCAATACAAACATTTGCCATTTAATTAATCTACTCAAGGTTTTTCAAATTATACTATCAATTAAATCGCTGTAAAAGTTTTCTGCATTTTTTTATATAATAACATAATATATAAATGTGTATTAACAATAATGGTAGAAAATATTTGCATCAAGTTAATTTTTTCCACTATAAAGATTTCAAAGTAAATTATTCTTCAGTGGATAATGAAAGATTTTCAAAGCAATTTCCTACATTTCGAAAGTATTATTAAAATTCTTTAAGAGTTTATTAATGCTTCTTTTCTGTTAACATTGGAATCATGCTTGTCTTTTTCGTTTTCTTCCATCACATATATTTTATTTATTATTCTGATTCATGTTAACAAAATTATTAGTATATTTGTTTAAGAAATTGCATACATTACAGATTCTTTTATATATCATGATCTTGTCATGTTTTATAAGTTGTTACAATGTCCTTATTATAATTAATATTAAAAAACTAGAATAACTGTTACTATTTCATCAGATTTAAATATGAAAATTCTATGTTTTTAACCATCACAAAACATCTGTCTTTTCAATTTAAAAATGCAGAAAGAAAGTATACTTCATTACAAAGTAATAAAGTACTTATTTTAATGCATAAACTTCTAGGTTTCTGAATAGAATTAGAAATATCTAAAGTTTTATACTAAAACACGTTTCTGTTCTTTAATAATTAAAATTTGTATCATTCATTTAAAAATACAAACTGTAAACATAATTTAACGATTAATAAAATTACAAATATTACGTAAAGTGGAAATATTACGGTATCCACAAACTCCTTTATATGCATAATAAATCTATGTAATGTGTTTTTCAATTAAAGATTTATTTGACATAGAAAAAGAATAAATTGTTGAATGAGTTTTATCTACTAGCGAAACAGTCTTCAAATCACGCCTCGCGAGCCATGACTATGTTGAAAACTATTTCATGTTTTTAGAAATGCTTTGTATTCCATACAGCATTTATGTATAATAGAATGATACAAGTTGTAAGAAATACGTTTTTTTTTAATTTTTATATTTAAGTTCTATTCAGTAAACCTTTATAGTATACTAGTCTTTTATATCGTTGGATGGAGACAAAATACAACACGTTTTTCTATTTTGAACCAGTTGTAATATAATTTTAAATTATATCACCAATGCCTTGAAGTCAATCCCCGAGGTTGGGTATACAAAAGTAATGCCTTTTTATCTTCGATCTGCTGCTCCGTATGTATATTACTCTCGAAAAAATCTTAATCGTTCTGGTATAGTTTGACCATTATAAGTTGTTAACTATTTAGGTGTTTAAAGAGGGCGTTAGTGTCGCGGGATTAATGTTGTCATACATATTTACCTGTCATGGCCACCACTTGATCCACAGCGCTATTGATTAGAATTATCAATTCTTTTATATACTTGCCGTCTTTCAACTGCTAGAAATTTAGAAAAACCTTCCCCACATTCGCGGAGAATATTTTCAAACATTTGACATGCCTATAGCATTAATAACACTCGTGAGCTTATGATTGACAATTAAATACCTTAGATTGACTATTGTAATTCCACCTTCTGCCGACTTTTTTCAATGTAAATAATCATTCATTTAATTAAAAAATAAACTATGATGTAATCTTTGTCGGTTGTATTCAGTAAAAACCCATTATGAGTAACGAGCTGTTCTTTTGCACAAGTAAAAATTCAATAAAACAGGATCAGGGTGGGCAACTCATCAAAAGTGGCTTACTTTTCACACGGAATGATTTGAAATGAAAGTATCCTGACAATTTTATGAAAAAGCTTCGAATCGATTTGTTTTCCTATAAGTGATATTTCAGGGTGTTAGATATGAAATATCTGACCCTAACAAAAGGTCACGAAGTTTTCTCGGCTCGTGTTAACAATAAGCTTTGAAATTTGTCGAAAATAATAATACAATATATAGCAGAATCGTTAAAATTTTGCAGAAACTTATCAAATACAGCCGTTTTGCTTTAGTAAAGCTATAAATATATTTGTATAAAAATGTTTTTGTTTCATTATATTTATTAATCAACAACCAAACCAAGCTTTCAAAAATCGTTTGTTGTATATAAACAAAAAAAGTTTCATTGCAAAGCACATAACAATCATTGTACTAAAATTGAAAAAAAAAAATATATTTTAATCAACACTAAAGTTTAAAGGGTTCGTAAATATAAATGTCATTTACTGAGGATGTATCTTTTTTGCTTAGTTAAATATGAGGATTTTTCAACATTAGCTGTATATAATAATAAAAAACGTAATTGGTATCAAAAAAACGACAAAACATTTTGCAATTTGTTTTGGGAAGCATTCACAAATGAACAATGCACGGGAATAATTAAAAAATTCTATACAACTTTAAATTTTGAAAAAATGTCAAAACATCTTTCCGGAAACATGTAATACTTTGATCATTTTCAAAAATACGATTCGTTTCTCTTATTTGTAAGTAAAAAAATAGCACATTATATTTTTGAAGTATCTCATGACAAAATTGTCTAATGTAGTTTGCCGGTTTTCAGATTAAGAAGTCGATATGTGATTATTGAATAAAATTACATTTAATATACGAGTATTATTATCCACAGAAAACAGAATTCTTGTTAAAGTGTGGAAAATACTATATTTTTTCATTCTTAATGTAAGTAAAATCCATTTTGAGAAATATGAAATTTTCATTCCAGTAAATCTGGAGTAGGCCATTTTTCTTGTTATACGACACGCGTGGTGTTGTTGAAAAATGTCGAGACACCGCTTCCCCGATCGAGTTCATTATCCGAGAATGCGGTGTGTATATTGTTGTAGAAGCCTTCCCATAAATCAATCAATGTCTACGTTTATAAATTTATTTTATTAGTAAGTAGAGATCGATGCACCATATTGGGGGAAAAGTGACTCGACGTAAATAGGGTAACGCGACAATTTTAGACCCACTAACAAAAATTCTATTTCTATATTTTTTTTAGATGGTAAAGCAAACCGGTTTATATTAAGTGTCAGTTCGAGTTTTTCGTGTACTCGAATAGTGTCGTTAGTGGCGAAATAGATGGAAAAAAAAATCTCAACAATTCAAATATGATATTGAAATTCCATCAAGCACCCTGAGCCGATGTCTTAAATTATAAATTTATATATTTTTTCTATGTCCGTTTCTAACGTGGAGCATATGGCCTCCTAATGGAGGTATCTTAACAATCTTGCTTGTTACTCAGTTCCTCAACCTCTCTTTTTTTCGAAGAGAGTAGTCATAGAAGAATAGGGGTAGGACAGGACTAGTGATTAGCTAATCGCTCTCGCTTACGCCCTGTGAGAATCGGACGGGTAGGAGAGAGGGTTTTTTTTAGACATCACGAACACTCAGACTATGAACAGAAATGCATAAATCGATTAAAAGATCAGTTTATGAAACTGTCCGCACCGGGAATTGAACCCGAGACATCCTTAACCACAGCCAACGACGCTACCAACCACGCCACGGACACCGACATGTTTATATTAGTAAGCAGAAACGGCAATTTATTTTTTACGCCATGTTCAATGCCCTTTATTAATTAGATAATTATTTACTGGCCAAACATAGTTATTAACATATTTAAACATAGTTATTTTGTTTCATGTCCGCTCTCAATGTGGAATATACGGGCTCCTTATCGAATTGTCACAACAGACTTTTTTTTCTACGAGAACTGCGTGTTACTCAGTTGCTCAATCTCTATTTTAGGAGAAGGTAGAGATAGCAGGATAGGGATGATATTTAATTGTGGTTAGCTAATCACTCCCTATATACGCTATAAAATCGCGTTTTAAATTTACTAAAATAAAACGAAACTCCAATTTCACACGAGTATAGCAGGAAGACGTAAATTTAGGAAAATAAACTTTTACTGAGTTTAAAAATAATATACTCAATGTCTGAGATTTGATATTAAAATAATGGTACAGTGGCCACATGAACTGGTTTTTCAATGATTTCAAAAAGATTTAAAATGTACCTGAAATAACACAAATTGATACAAATATGGCTGAGATCTTTAAAAGAAATGATTCACAAGAATGATGCTTATTTTGTGTATGTGTCGGTATTACAGGAAACTACCAAAAATGTTATCATACTAAAAAATTCAATCTTAACACTTAAGATTGAATAAATTTTATTAATGTTCATTCCTCTCCTAAAAAAGAGTTGCAGTTAATTCCGATGTAAGCTAGTAATATTTAATTTAATTTTGATTTTAATACATTTTTTAAAAAAATATCTGAAATAAAAGCTGACAGTCAATGCGTTAAATATGTCGAGAACTGGAAATTCATACGATATAAACTCGATTAGAATTTTTATAGGTCACATATGTTAATGGTCACAAATTTAAATTGAAAAAATCTAAATTTGATATTGACCTTGCTGGGATTTGAACCAGGACCCACCTGATCGCTAGGGCAAAGCTCTTACCTCTAGATCACAGAGGCCGACTATATAAAGATTATTTTTTTATCTGTTCTACAATGAATAGTATTTATAAGATAGCAATTTATTTTTTAAAATAAATTAATAATAATTGTTTTTTGTGACCGTTAGATAATAAATAGTCGGTGGCGAAAGTTGGTATACATTACTCTGCACGAATAGGTTTCGTGCTCAAATAAATGAGGTGAAGATGGCGAATCAAAAACCTTTTACAGCAACTGTTACAAAATTTGATAAAGTTACGAAACATATTGTTTCAAAGCAACTTTGTAGCGTAAAACGATTTTTCACTTTATGTCGTTATTTTATAACTGGGTGGCCGCACTTTAAATCTATACTTGCTGCTTTCATTTTGATTGAAACTGTGCTCAAAATAAATAAAAGATAATACAGAGAAAGAGCATGGAAAGTCACGCTTTTCTTTTAAAATATTTCAACACTGGCGTACTCTGATTTCTATAAGCTGGCTTACGCGTCTTTGTGGCTGTTTAGGAAACTAAAATTTCCCATCGCTTTTTCACACCCCATTCTCCTCATTTTGAGTTCAGTGTTCGATTGTTATTACTTTTAAGTGTTTGATTATTTAAATACCTATGCCGTCTAAAACCCTACCGTACCATGTGAAAAACATCAA
Source organism: Himalopsyche phryganea (assembly GCA_022494535.1). Lineage (NCBI taxonomy): Eukaryota > Metazoa > Arthropoda > Insecta > Trichoptera > Rhyacophilidae > Himalopsyche > Himalopsyche phryganea. The sequence continues at coordinate 8,667,145 of JAGVSL010000001.1, read as the reverse complement.
ACATCTCTAGGCGCTATAACGCATCGGCCACCTTATAGAAGTCACACTTAAGTAATATAATAATTGTTGGTATAACAATTGAATGTTTTTATTTTTTATATCCATTATAAATATTCTAATAGACAATAATTTATTCGCTTAGTGATGTTAACTGTAAATTCTTGGTGGAAAGGCTTTATATTAAATCTATAAATATAAAACACGGTTTTTGTGATATTCCCACAATTTTATCAATGATCAAAAACGGTTTCTATCATAGCAAAAGTTCTTGAAAGATGATTTGAAAATACAATTGACAAAATTATGTAATTCGTACGAAGAAATTGTGTTTTATTTTTATAAATTTATTGTTAATTTGCAAAATCATTACGAATTATTTATTCGCTTAGTTTTCAGCCATTTTTAATCTATTCCAAGGGTTACCTATAAAACGTAGTCGATGCCTGAACATCCCTTTTTATGGGAAACCTCATCAGTGTTTTTACGTCGTAAAACTTAATTAAGATTTCAAATCACGATAGAAAAAACTTAAGTACTATATGTAAATTATTTTCCAGAATTTTGAGTGAGCATAGATGTTTGTGGCAAAGGGCGTTATATAGTCTGGGGAAGGAGTCTCTGAGCCACGTTTTTTTTTATTCTATTTAAAGAGAAAATAAAAGTAAATAAGTTATTTTAACACATTGAACGTGGAGCCGTGTTTTCACGTGATACAACAACCATCGCTTGAGTCCCGGAAGCGTGTTTTCATGTGATAGACCAGTCTATCAAAAACAGTCGTATTTGAGTCATCAAGCGATACTTCTTACAACAAAATTTTGGTTTTAATTATAGTCAAGAAATAAAACTTTCCAAAACAGTCATCTAATTTGTGTTATTGCCAAAATAGGTTTTGATTATATCGACTTAATATCTTAATCGAATTTTAGTTTTTTTATATTTCCCCTTCTGGAGACGATATTACTGTGAAACCGAGTCCACCTGAGCCAGAGTTTTTCAAGATCTACAAGATAGGTTGTCAGGGGATATGTTTAAGCACATATTGATACCGATACAGTCAACAGAAAAAAAAATAAGCCCTGTAGAACATGCAAGGTGTGTGCAAATCACAAGAAAAGGAGTGAGACTCGGTACATGTGTAAACATTGTCATGTGGCTCTTCACAAAGGAAAATATTGGCAATTTTACCATACAAAAATTAAATATTAAAATATTTTAAAAATTCCAAAAAGTTTCATTTGATTTCATTCAGTATTTTCATATTTTTAACACTTTTAGTAAACGTCTAATAAAAACAATATTTCTTCAAAAATAGACCTGGCACAGGGGTTGGTTTTACCTGATTTTGGCCAGAGCTAATAGTGAGCTAATAACTTAGCTAATTGCTCTCACGACTCTCCGTTTGGGGCTGGATGGGTGGAAGGGATTGTAAATATCACATTCATCCATGCTTTCAAACATAAATATATCCATAAATTGATTAAACAATCAACGTAAGAGGATATAGTATGTTTTTCCGTTGTTTCGCGAAAATCGTTAATCGTTTTCCGTCGTCTGAAAAATACGAAACGTCGAAATAAAATTTGTTTCTTTAAATAACTGCATTTTTATAATGTTTATTTACACTATCGCACTTTTATTAAAATATAAATAGTAAAGTATTCAAGCCTGTCTAGCAAAGAGTTGGAAGGTAATAAAAACATATCCTCGAAAAATGATTACTATTTATTACTCTTATTATTTTTTTGGGATTTTTTTTTTAAAAAACGTATATAATTTATTGTTGCCCTATTTTTTAAAAAAATATATTCATTATAACTCTATTTTAAATATCAGTCAGAAAAAGTGCAAGAAAACGAACTCTTTGGTACATTTCAAAAATCTTTATAGAATCGTTATATTCAATAAATTGCAAATTCCTTTCGTATCCGTTTTTTAGAAATACTTTGTTTTACGATTTTGTCTCAGACATCAAATCTCTATAACCTACAATAAATCCTAATATAGCCACGGCGTAAAACAAATAAAAGCAGTTCTGAGAAACAGGTGTCAACTCTTTGCTAGACAGGCTTGAAAACTTTACTATTTCCATTTAAAAAAGTGCAATAGTGTTCACAAATACTTTGAAAGTGCAATTATTAAAAGAAAAAAAAAATGTTTTGACATTTTATATTTTTTAGGCGACGGAAAACGATTAACGATTTTCGTGAGATGACCGAAAAACCTACTTATTCGCCTTAAGTTATTTCACGTCACGTCAAAAATATCTGTATTACAATTAAAAGTCTTAGGATATAATAAGGCTGAAGATGTTTATCAAAGAAAAGAAATTTATGACGCAGTTAGTTGCACAAGCAATGGAATAATAAATTTGACAATTTTAATTATATATTACAGGTTTTTCTCATTAATACATTAGCGTGACACTTATTTTAAAACAATTATAATATAGGCATATGAAATTTCACTCATAGTGAAACCTTATTTCAACCGTTTCGGTTGATCTCGGCTGTAATATTAGCACTCCACCAAGGAACTGCAAACCATATTCATCAAATAATGATTAAGATTCACGCAGAGTAATCGAAGTCAAGAATTTCGCTTCGATCTAATACCACTACTAAACTTATTGATAACCAACAGTATTAAGTTCACAAATTCTCCAGGTATTTCAAACCCGCACAAAATTTAATGATCCCAAAGTTTGTAAGTTTCCAAGCATTCTGAATTAGTCTTGAAATAGTTGTGTCAAAGGTAAACAATCTTCCAGAAACAATAGAGAGATTCTTTTACCTGAGAAAGAAATACACAATTTATATTGATGTCATAATGTGACTAAAGTAACACAGTTCTATTAACAAAACAAAAGAATTACGATATTGCCAGGACTTAATACAACTATAATGTTTACGTCTTCGGTATAATTACTCCCAAAATGAAGCATGTCGTCTTGAAGTTATTCAATAGACAATAATTTGACGACGATTGGCTGTAAGTAAGTCACCCAAGCGGCCATTTTTACAGAATATAAGGATACTACTAGAAGAAGACTAATAGTGATTTAATTGGAGCAATTAACCTTCTTCATTTTCATCGACATTTTTTTAGGTACGGTTGATTAGCAAGGTATAAAACAATTACACAGACCCTTTGCTGTGAAATAAAATATTGTGGAAGCTATAGACTTTTACCACTTGGCCGCTGCAATTTTTATTGGAATCTCTGAAATAGTAATTATTGATAATACAGAATTTTTCGTAATTTAATATTTTGGCTGAATAATCATATCAGTGACGAAAGTTACTTATAAATTAATTCATTTAACATTTCCTTGAATAAACCTTAGTTAATACATATTTCAACGATTTTAATATATATTTTGATATAAAGGAAGGAAACATTAATGTCTTTTTACATGCTGATTGAACTTAGTACTTTTTAATCGCTATCCGAGTACTTAATTTGCTGAGCCAAAATAAAATCTTCCCGGAATAAGCGTGAAATAATCAATTTTCAATTGTTTTAATCATGCATTACCAATATTTAATTAATAACAATTTGTGTTAAATAATTGCTCGCCTTTTTTATTTTTTGTGTAATTAATAAATGTTAAAATAATGAAACAACTTGTCAGGCGTCTTTATTAAAGATTTTAATTAAAACATTGCGAAACACAATGAAAACTCGTATTGATTTATGATAAGTAATATGGAAAAGCTCTCGTAATAAGAAACTTCATATAGTACTTTATAGCTTTCGACTTCGTTATGAATATTGAAAATATAAATAAACTTTTAGGAACCGATAAATCAAGGAAAAGTGTTTTTTTACAATACGCATTGAATTTATATAAAATCTAACGAGTTTTTCAAAATGTGTATTTAATCAATATGATATATGTTCTGTCGAAAAGATAAATGTTTTTTTATCGAAAATATTTCCAAAAACTTACTGAATTTATAAATTTTAATTTAATAATAATTTAATACAAATTTTTGTTTATATAAAACTGCTTCCACTTAAATAAATTTTTCGATATTATAATTTATGGTGTATACGTTTTCAAAGAATGATATTTATATTTACCTGAAATATAAAAAAAATGAGATACATATCTTAAATTTTACTTAATGTATCTCACGTGTAGGTTAATACTTCAGAATGTATTTTAAGCCATTAATTACTTCTTACTTGTCATATTATATTGAATGCTTTAATACAATGTGATAATGATCAGCGTCAGATTAATAATACAAGAATTAATGGTTGAAATAATTTTTTAAATTTATTCCATTAACTTTTGGAAGAGAAAATGACATATTGAGTTAGTTATACCAAAATGTTCCTTATTTCGAACTCTGTCGTATGAAACAACACACTTATTTTTGTAAATTATATTTTTAGTTAAAAACAGTTTTGTAAAAACAAACTAAATGAAAAAGGTATTGCATTTTAAAAATTTGAAAAACTTCAAAGTTCAATTACTCAAAAGTAGTATTTCTCAGTTAGTGTATTCTTACAGGATTACGAAATATTATATTTCTGATGAAGGTCAAAATCTGAATATGACGTACCTGCCAAAACCAGTTTTCGATCACTGATTTACTTAACAGGCTGAAAATTTCATTATATGATTCCAATGAAAACAGAGTTGAACAAGCGTTTAGGAGAACAGGAAAGTAATATTTTCACACCATATTTTAAAAAAATACGAAATTGATTAATGTAATAACCAGTATGTAATATAAAACCTTTGTTAATACATAAAGCAGTATTTTGAAAGTACTCAATCAATTTTACAGCCCTTACAAAGTAATCAAACATCCCCTCTCGTTAAAAATTGTATTGTGATATTCCGTTGTGTAAATATAATACAAAAATAGTGTCTGAAACAATTTATTTTTAAAAATTCCGGTATTGAATTGATATGACTTATCTTTAATATTTTTTCTTTCGCTTGGCTAACATTATCAAGTAAAATTGCTATGAGTATTCAGTAAACCCTTGTCACACGTCTGTTCGTCCAGATAATCTGAGTTGGCAGGTAGGTTTACAGTGTTGAAACAATTTTTAAAATGTTTATAATATATATTTAACTCACCTATGAAATGGTGTTGTACATATTGTATTCAAATTGGTTATGTATAATGTGAATAATAATTATATTGACCGTACCTGCTTTGTAAATGGAGATTATTGATTATTGGTTTGAGTGTTTTAACAGAGTATATTTCCAGAGTTAACACTTGGGTAACATGTGGCCAAAAATGATAAGGACATATCGGATATCTTCGAAAGGATGGTTTCATGAGAATACGTTTAGTAATGTATTACAATTGTACGTAGCGCTTAAGCCTATAGTGACCTCCTCTAAATCATGTTTAAAAAGTCATAAGGACTATTTCGTGTACTATATTAAATTTTTAATGAAACCTGTTATGTCAAGCTTCATTTTTTTTTTCTTCATGGGAGTCGAGTTTTGTTTCCATTATTCAAAATTTTTAGATTATTGAAAAACGTGGCGTAATCTTTAGTCGGTAAGTCGATTTGAGTGCATAGTAATTCGATGCAATTATGACAGAAAAAATACTTACGATTTTCGTAATATATTTGAATATGATTTTCGTTATATTCATTTTATATTTTGGGTCGCCATGACTTCAACACAGTTTGGGTTGGCATGCATACGTCAGCTGAAAATAATTGTAAAGAAATAAGTCAATAAGAAAATAACCTACGCTATAGTGATCATGCTACTGAGGAACTAAAGAGTCGTGTATGATAAAATACGCGTGTAAGTAAATCAAAAGATTTGGAGAGTGATCTCTATGTTCAGTTTCAAAGAAAACACTTGTCCTGTAATCTCGAAGAGAGCAGTATTGTGCAACTAGTCAGTTCATTATTTTCGAAAGACATGCTATACAGAGTTGAATAGAAAATATGCAAACAAAAAAATGAGGATGCGATCAGATTGATGAATTGAGGTATTAAAGGTGTTTATAAGTAGATATAGCAAATTTTGGGATAGACCACACCGAGTATTATTGAGATGAGCAACCGGTCTTGATCGTAATATACATGTGGAAGTAGTACAGAACAAATTGTGTTTTATTTTAAAAATATGATGCCTTGGTGGAAAACCAAGAATTAACAGTTAACACCTTAATTTTTTTTTCCAATTTTGTTAAAAGAAGATGAACATTTGACTATTTTAAAAATATTCTTGTAAGAATTATTATGTCAAAGATATACAATTTCGTTTTCATTACTTGGTTTAAGTTTATATCAACATACTCATTCAATATTTTCACTGAAATTTTAATATCATTAAGAAATTTATATTGATTTAATATTTCAAAATATTAAAAATGATGAATAACGTTGTCAGAAATTTCTGTTTATATTCAAATATTTTTAATGAAGGTAATAAATTAAACTCATCATTTTTCATCTGATAACTTTTTTGCTTACAATGAAAACGTCCAACATACGGCCAGATCGGCAACAGTTTTTCTCAAAAAAAGTGAAGTGAACTGTCCAACAATGCTTACTTTTTTAACAAAAACTATTTATGAACTCCATGAGCAAGATATTCAACAAATATTCTAATTTATTGGCACACATTATATCTGCGAAAAATATTCTTTTCCGTTCAAAACATTGTATTATAAATCCAAAAACCAGACTATAAAAGTATGATGTCTCCGCATTGCTGCACAAAAAATGTATATTGATATACAATATGTGTACAAAAAAAAACGAAACGTAACTCAATATATAATTTATCTATTAATTTGAAGCTATAATTTTTTGATTGTGCGTTGTATAGATTAAATACATTTTTGATAATATAATTAAAGAAATTATATTTTTGAAACATTTAAAATGTTTAATGTCAGTCATTGATTTTGAGTTTAATGGTTAAATAATGTTTCTATATCTGGTTTACCGTGAAATACAACAACTGCTCAAAACCCAGTCATAAATCCTAGCAATTATTTTTTTACCAAGGCTATTGCATCCATAACTGTATATTAAAAAGTCTAGATAAATATAAACATATGTAGGCGTGAATTGGACACAGTAAAAAGTTTGCAGTGAAGGGTCAAACGTTGTAGTTACTTGAGAAAGTAATAAAAACAAGCGGTCCGACACTCAAAACCATCCTTTCCAAGTGCGAATTGTTGAGATCTAGCCCAGTTTCACCTTTCATTAATTATCCGACCAAATTTGTAAGCAGGTTGCTCAAGAAAATACCTCTCGCATATATAAACCGTATCGGATCTACCCACAAGATCAGACGTTCCTTTATAAAGGACCTCTCATGTTTACCAATTCGTTATCACGGTGACTATACAATATCACTTAATTGTGGTCAATTCTCTTAGACCTTACGCATTCTATTGAGAAAATGCTACTACTCCTCTCAAGATATCTTTAAGGTAACAATAAATAATACAATCTACCTTGAGAACTCAATTACATTAATTGAGTACCTATGTTTTACTTATTACATTAAATTTAAAGAATACACATGCATTATGTTTGTTATAAAAATAATAACATTACTATAAAACTAAATAGCCATCGCCATGGCAACAAACTGAAGAAATGTATGGCAATGAGCTTCAGTCAAACAGAATTTTGTTTAGCTTTAAATAACCGCGTTATAGTGTTTCTATTCGATTTTAAATAAAATCACTTTTATACACCTTTTTATAAGATTTACATTTAAGACAAGACGCGTTTGAACAAGAGTACCTTACGTTTTAAGTATCCTAATTAAAAATATGAATTTTTTAACTGAAACAAATTTAACACAAAAATACTGATAACTCTTGTATTGATTAGTGTGTGTCGGTAAACAAACTACGGCAAATGATAATGTGCTATTTATGTCTCATAATATTGAAGTGAAGGGGAAGTTTAAACAAGCAGAGGGTCATGGCATCAGTCAAATAAATAATAATTAGAAACATGCATATATGATAAAAGTCCCTGGTTCCGAAAAAAATTAAAAAATGTTTTAAAACGAAAAAGTCTGAAAGTGAAACAAGAGTATCCAAAGAGGAAATTTAGTTGGACTATATGTACTCATTTGATGATTAATTATCCATGTATATGTATATATATTATATGTAAATATCTCTAAGAACCTTTTTAGGGTAGCCTTTGGAAATGTGAAACTATTCACAATTATACCTCTTACGAGGAGACGCACAACGATGAATAAGAATATTGAATTTGCATGATTAAAGAGACTATTCTACCGTAATTGGTTGACTAAGTAGCAGCTAGAGTCAAGTTTGAAGTGACGGATTCAATCGAATGGCGGGTTAACCGAATACTCATGTGATATCGCACGGCCTAAATTAATAATGTACATATCTCCTAGTGTAGTGATGCATAACCCGTGGCATACAGTAACATTTATTTCACTCAAAATGATAAGTACTTTGTTACCAAGTGTTTAATTGAATATAAATGTTTGATATGACATGGTCAATTGAGATCGAAAAATTCTCAGGAAAACAGACTCTCTCATCCTTTTGCTTTTACCATCATATACATAAGAAGGTCGTGCTTGGTGCAGGTCTTTTCGGAAGCGTTTAGATTTGCGAATAAGCGTATTTCTTATTAAAAAGAATCAAGTCTCTACAGAGTATAGCAACGCCACATATTGAACAAGACAAAAACGCTTGATGTGTCAGAAACTTCACTAGAGTTGATACTAAGATATACTGTACACACGAAAACCTTGGTATCAAAGTCGGACAAACACCACATCCCACAAAAGTCATGTTTTTATTGTTTGTAGTAGTCCAAGTGATGCTTTTTTCAAAAAACTCATCAAAAGTATCAGAATCCAATGGATTTTCAAAACACGTGTCCACTGTGGCCCGTGAACAATTAGAAAATTGAGTATTTGGCCCTTCAAACAGATAGGTTTTACATCACTGTTATTGAGAATATTCAATATCTCTCAAAGATATTCTCTGATAATGTTGACGGGAGTAGTTTGTCGTGAGAAAGCCAATACTTTACATAAACCATTGATTTTTGTTTAGGTAACTGAATATTTAAATTCAATATTAAAAAATAACAAAACTCTCTCACGGTTTTCTGGTTATTGTTCATCGGTAATATTTGATTTTAGAAAGGCTAGTAATTTATAGCCTGACCTGAACATTATTTTAGAAATTTGCGATTAAAGAAGAGTGTTTTATATTGAATATTAAAGAAAATACCGAAAATCTTTTTTTTTTTTTTTGTCCATGTCCGCTCCCAATGTGGAGCATATGGTCTCCTAATGGAGGTATCTTGACAGAACTTTTTCTACGAGAACTGCTTGTCACTCAGTTGCTCAACCTCTCTTTTTTTTTCGAAGAGAGTAGGGATAGAAGGATAGGGCTATGACAGGACTAGTGGTTAGCTAATCGCTCTCGTTACGCCCCGTGAGGATGGAATTGGTGGGAGGGAGGACTCAGACTACGAACAGAAATCCATAAATCGATTGAAAGAACAATATATGAAAACCGTCCGCACCGGGAATTGAACCCGAGACATCCTTAACCATAGCCAGCGACGAAACCAACTGCGCCACGGACGCCGACGTCTTTACCATTGAAAAAAATACCGAATTTCCAAAGTATGCTTAGGTATTTATGTACAACTTCTAAAAAAGGGTATTAACCTATTGAGCTCGAATAGCGTCAAGTCGAGTAGCTAATGTTTATTATTCTAATTTATTTATGTATTACTTAATCATTCAAAATAATCTCACTGTAAATTCTGCCAACTTCAACAACCAACACACATAGTTTTTTTAAAAAGCCGTAATAAATCCTGAGGTTAGTGTATATAATTTATGAATGTTATTTTTAGTAAAGAAATAGTAAAAATATCAATTATACATTTAAAATATGGCATTATTTTGATGTTTTTAATTTCCAAATATGTAAATTAAACTTGTTTTGCTGCGTTGATATTGTAAAATTTGAATAAAATTCAGAAAAATGTGAAATTTCTACGTATTTTCGAAAAAAGAAATACCCACTGAAATATGAACATTAATTTTCATTCCAAGCAATAAATTTATTTATATTTTTTTAAAGCGAGAACTTTAAAAGGAAAGTGTGTTTCAGAATGAGACGACGATACAATTAGGAAACGGTTGGGAGCACAAAAAAGCAAAAGTGTAAAACTCGTAAGCTGAATTTGAATTTTTTATTAGTCACGTGGGATGATTTTTGGATTTTTGGAAAGGCTCCAACATAATACAATCTGATTTTACCGTCAAAGAAATTTGCAGGTTTTTTTTTATTAAAATAATTATAATATCATTGGCCATCTTAAATAGTGTGCATGAATGACATTAAAATACCAAACACATTCATTCAGATCAGATATTTAAACATATATTTTATATCACCCTGTAATATTTTTTTTCAATATTTTACAATTAAATGTTAATTTTGATTGCCGCAAACTTCTGAAGAAGCCTTAACCCTTAATTATAGTAAGGACTCATAATTTCCTTAATTACTTTGACATTTAATATGTAAGGTTAAACTGTATACTTCTTAGTAATAACATCTTTGAATGTAATGAAAGTTTTATAATAATAAGTTTCTTGGATTCATTTAATAGACATGCCCTTTTTTATATCGATGACCCAGTTTCATAGGATGATAAGTCAAAAAATTGATTTTTGGAGTTAAGTTAGCGATTATATTCAAACACCGCTCCTCTACAGTTTCACAATAGTACAGCTTGTAAAATGTACAGGTTTCTCTCAAAAGGCAGATATTTGCATATGAAAATCAGCAAAATTAAACAATGTCTCAGTTCTATTACATACGTATCGAAATATCGTATTGTAGAAATATATTTTTGTGAATCGTGGCGTTCCATAAAGAAACAACCTTTAATAATAAAACTATAAACTATTGACCACGTATTTGAATAAAAAAAGTAATAAAAATAATAAACCATCATTTTTTACGAGTCAGCTTAGATGAGTCAAAACTTTGATGGGCCATATTTCAAAACTACCAATTTATAGTTCTATCACTTTGGAACTAGGCAATCGATATGTATCGATAAGTGGAACATAAAAGACTTTTTACTTTCATCGAGCTCTTTTTCTTTTTTAAGTTAATTACCTGAATAGAAAATAGTGACCGGACTGAGCAACTTATTATAACAATCAACATTAAAATGCGCATGGCTTGGACATGTGACGCAAATACCGTTCATTATGCTGATGCATATTCTGATATTCTCTGCAAATTTTGGAAGCACACAGTGTGATAGTCATATAACCCTATTGAAGAGCGGACATGGCCAAAGAAGAGGGAGAGGGAGAGGTTATTAAAATCACATTTAAAAATCGTCTATTGCAATTCAAGATAATAAATGAAAGAAAACGAAGTGCTCTTCAATAGAAGAAATATAATTTTTGTTTAAATTATGTCTATCTTGAACCTCTGGTAAATTGTGGAATAAGTATTACGAATTATACTTGATCTGTATCACTTTTAATGTGTTAACTGTCAATTCTTGGTGGAAAGATATCATATTTTTTATATAATACTAATCACAAATATAGCTACATTAAAAGTCCACTGTTTGCTTAATGCAGCAGTAATGTTATTAAAAAAATTTTTGCTCAACTAATAAACTTTTAATATAGCTATATTTGTGATTAGTATTTATTGATTTGTAAAAGGTCCATAACATTTTAATTGTAGACTATTTTATTTGATTTATGTCTAATTTGTTTGCTTATCAGTAATTTCTTGTCTTAGTTCATGAAGCATCAATTTTATATAAATATTCCTGTTATGTTTGTACTTTTATCAGTTGATAATGCTCGTGATGAGTGAAACCGGTACTGATCATTATAAAAATGTGGAAGTAGTACAAATAAATTATGTATTAATTAGGTATAAATTGACTTCTACGTTATGTTTGCAATATAAATACTTATAGCATGTTAGCAACTGAAGCTTTATAGCAGCTTTAAAGTTTTTAAAGGTTTAAGTTTAAGGTTAAGATTTTTAAGGTTTATTATTCAATATATTTTTTTGTTATCATAAAGTTTTTCATTCAATATATTTCAAGCATAAAATTTGTTTCTACACATAAAATTGTTCACGCACAAAAACAACACATTGTTCTTAGGTTCGCATGGTTAAAAAAATATGAATTCATTTCAAATTCATATTTAAAAACTAATAAAATTCAATCTGTAACTTGCTATGAAATTTACTTGAATAAAAAGACAAGCATCGAATTCAAGAGATACTTTCAAATTTAATCACATAATGCATCAAGAAATCTTTTAGTTTTCACTTCATGAATGAACTGTATTTGTAATCTGTACTTACTGTAACTTTTACGATAAATTACAAAGAACCATCATCCTCCCACGAAATTTTGTTTTTGTGGTAAACTTTCGCGATACTTCAGAATTTATTGAGAAATTATTCATTGTTCAAATTAGCACGGGAAAATCAGATTAATATCGTGTTTTTTTTTAATAAATTACTCAGATATAATCTTAAAATTAATATGAAAAGTAAATAAAGCTAGCAGCATGTATTGGGGTGCTGTCTTATCTATTCAGTATTTATTTTTGGTTATTTAGTAAAGCGACAACCTGTAAAGATATTTTTGTGGTATTTTTATTTAAAAAAATACTAATATTTTCCTTTTGATAATTCTTTGAAAGAGTATTAAATAATACCCTACCAAATCAATGTTATCGTTTCACTCTCTTGAATATCAAAGATCATTTTTGATCCTCAAATTCTAAATACTATTTATTAACCTATACGATGCCGATTTTTATCTACGTTTATGAAAAGAAAATATATAAAAAACATTACTTCAAAGATCTGAAGCATGATATGGTCACTTAAAGCGGTTATAATATTTCTTTATCCCGATTCACATTGAATCGAAACATAAGTCTATGGAAGCGAAATATCCGGCAATCTGAATATATTTTGCAGATTTTATGTAATTTATCACCAAACATATTCATAGGAAACACTCTTTATTACCGTAGCGATGTTGACGCATTACTTTAACGTAAACAGATGCTTCAAATTGGAAAATACACACTTGGCGTACGATTTCCGCCCATATAAAATTGTGCGCGCTTTCATAGACCTTGAGTAAAGAAGTCAATTTCGGTGAGCTTTCCACCGGATATTACTTACATAGGGAACTGTTGCTCTCCCTTTGCATGAAAATCTCTTCCATTTTGAAGATCGTAATTTATTTCTTTTGTATATTTTGACTTTTGTTCGCTTTTTATGTTTAAAATATACATTTAATATAAAACGAACATTGGCAAATAGTACATTATATTACGTCATTCTATCATTGTGCTTCGTCTACAATTTTGGCTAATTATTTGAGAATGCCCGGTTGAAGAGGGGCGAATGCTTGGTTATCACCATCCAGAAAGTATAGGATCTCAACCAAAACACCACTTCAGTCCGGTTAATCTCTTATTTATTGAAGATGCAGTGGTTTAATACACAAAAAATACCAGTACAACATGAAATCGAGTCTAAATTTACGTTTAATTAACAAATAAGTTATAATACAATTGACACAACAAACGATTTTAAATTTAGCATTAAATACAATTCAATCAGTCACCGGTTTATCGTGACAGACTGCCTGTAGAATTCAAATTAAAACTTAAAAAATTGCAGGCCCCCTCCCTTTTGTCAATAGCTACCGACTGTTGTCAGGCAGATGAGGCATCCAACTGGTCGGATACCGGCCTCTTTAATGACCCTAAATCGGTCAGGCCAGGTAAGAAGTTTTAGGTTTAGAAATTATTCTGAGAATTGCGATATTAAAAGAGTTCGAATGCCGTTCTGGATCATTCCAACCTTCCAAGAAACAAATAATTTTTCGCAAAAATGTCAGGACGTATCATATTATTATCGTAACCGTTATTTACATACAAGAAGTGAACGTCTCGGCGGTGGGCATTTGAAATTTCTCAATTTATACAATACACTCATGCCTGTGTATGCAAAATTGTGGGTAATTGAATAATTTTATACTTACATAAATGTATAGTTTGTATAGCTATAGACATCGTATTACAGTCTAATGCGCTACCAAACGAATCAGACCAAAAACGTTTAGAATAAAAAGAAAAATGATATTCCTTTACTAAATTTTCGAGACGTAATCGCAAATCCCATTTATATTGCACGGTTCTCTTCTAAAAAACATTGAACTTGAAAATTTAGCATTTCAAATCAGATTATCTTTGTATTTCGCATTTCACGTGAGTGATAAAGCGATTTCAGATTATAATCAGCATTGCCAATTTCCCTAATTTATTTCACAATTTTATTTGTTTTTTTTTAAACCTTCAGTGTTTCAATGTTTGATTTTATAATTATAATCATTTTTATAATGTAGATTTGTCTTAATTTATCAAGCACTGTGATAAAATTTGTAAAATGCGCAAACATAGAGAGAGAGTGTATGTGAGACAAAAAGAGAGAGAGAACATGAATGAGAGTCTTTAGCGAATTTCGTAGGTGGCACTGCCACCTGGCGAATACTACTTTTTTTACCATCTCCTAATGGAGGTATCTGAAAAGAAATTTTTCTATCAGAACTGTTTGTTACTTAGTTGGTCAACCTCTCTTTTTCAAAGAGAGTAGATATAGAAGTGTATTAATACTATTCCAATGTTGTTGTTTGACGTGATTAAGACTGGATGACGGATGCTGCTGATGATGACGATTGGTGCAGTCCAGAGTTTGTTCGGTGAGTGACGACAGACATCACGTTGAGACGGTTATTGAATCGCATTCGGCGGTCGATACAGAATTCCCTTCAGTTGTGCCCTGTTTGTTGACAGACATCGATGAACGTCTACCTGTCACGCGGTGTCCGCAGAATAACGGATATCGGTCAAATAGTATTGCAAGCATTCAGTAATCTGCAGCGTCGTGTCTTGTCACAGGTATATTATTTGTCAATTAATAATGCTTCGGTGCAGGCGACTATTTACATTTCGAAATCTGCAGCGACAGGTCTCGACATAGAAGAATAAGGCTATGACAGGACTAGTGGTAAGCTAATCGCTCCCGCTGTGCCCTGTTTTTTTGGA
Source organism: Himalopsyche phryganea (assembly GCA_022494535.1). NCBI lineage: Eukaryota > Metazoa > Arthropoda > Insecta > Trichoptera > Rhyacophilidae > Himalopsyche > Himalopsyche phryganea. The sequence goes on along the minus strand of JAGVSL010000001.1, from coordinate 8,651,985 downwards.
TCGGATATTTGAGAGGGAATTTTAGACATCACAAACATTCATGTCTACTAATTTTCTTTTATTCTTTGTTTTCCAAAAAATCATGCTGTCAGATATGTAAAATAACAATATAATATGAATGATGTATACAACAATCTTAATAGACATCTTTTAGGCGGTGTATAGTTCAATTTTTGTATGATAAAAAATGTATTATAATGAACAGAAAGCTACAAAATTAAATAAACCCTTTCTGTATAAATGATAATGATAATTCTTTTAAAATCATATCATGTTGAGGTCAGGTACGCCATTTATTTTATCCAGTGAATCTGTACTCTTACAGAAGCTATTATGTAAATTCTTACTTTACTTCTTAGGGTGAAAATCGTTCATCATTCATCACTTTCTTTTCATAAAAAAATTACTGCCAGTAAAAATAATTTACCTGAAAGCCTTTACGGGTACTAAAACACATGTATCTTTATTTTATATTATGTACAATCTTTTAATTTTTGTGATATAAACGATACCTTTAAGAAAAAATATATATCTATATAATATATTTAAAGAGAATCCGTATTTTTTGGAAAGCGTATTCAAGAACCAAATTTAAATTAAGTAAACAGTTTTTTTTTTAAATTTTCCGAAACGAACAAATAAAATCAAAGCTTCTTTGGTAACTTATTTGAAGAATATTGTATATCAGTATGGTATGGTAAGCCAACTGTTTTAGAAATAGTCAACCAGTATGTCCATAATAATAATACTTTTATAAGTTTTTCAATAATTAACACTATGAATTTTTGTAATGTTTTCAATTCTTCATACCTACTTTGTTCATTCACTGACAACTAAAAAATAGCCGGTTGCGATGAAATCTGTTAACGTAATATAATATTTGCAGTCGAAAATATCGATATTCATTTTTTGATAAAGATCAATACCACTTTCGCTCATCTCTAACATTATCAAATGAAGATTTTTTCGATAGAGAATAAAAATAATAGATCAAACTAGTTGTAGATAAATCGTTATCCTTTGTTGAGGATTGCATAATATATTAATTAGAATAGTATGTAAGCTTCACATTCTTTCATACCCTAGAGCAACGGTTACCAAACTACGGCCCACAGGCCGGATCTAGCCAGCCAAAAATTTTCATCCAGTCCTAAAAAATTCCTGATTTTTGTACATAAATTATTCATATAAGAAATATTATTTTGGTTGTGAATTCACGACAATTATATATTTCAATTCATCAATTGGGATAAGACTATCAGATAGTGGACCCAAAATGAAAGAAGTTATTTATAAAATGTATTGTCGGAGACAAGATGTTCGTTTACTCAACAATTTCTCAGATATTCTCATTTTTTGAAATTCGATGAATGTAGTGCAGGTAAAATTGTGCAGTAAAAATTCCGTTTGCACTTCATTTAATTTTATTTCTCCAATAAAATGATACTAGGAATAAAAGAAAACTAAATGCTGAGTGTATCGTATTTAATGAACAGCGGTTAATTCGTTATTTTTTTGTGCAAAACAAAGACAAATGCATATGTCTAATTTGCAATGAAGCGGTATCCGTTTTTAAACAATATAATTTAAAACGACACTTCACTACAAAACATGGGACGAAATATGACAAATTTAAATAAATTATTTATGTAAGCACATATAAATTAATTTAAGATATAACGTGCGCTCGAATGCCTGAAGATGCCGAAAGGCGAAACCCGGGTCGTTAGTGACAAAATACATGGAAGTGTACAAAATCTCAATAATCCAAATTTAATATAAATTAATATTCTTGTTCGATTCAAATAAGAATTTAGTTGTCGTCCGGCCCTCTTAATTTAAAAAAAATGTTTGGAGACCACTGTCCTAAGGTATAGATCGATAAACTTGTTGAAAAATAATGAAGGTGGATTCTCTTGGCCGAGGAATGTAATACGGAAGGAAGCTAACCACCCGACCACAGTGATTGCTTGATCGAAATCTCTATAAGGATAAATTATATTGTTTTTATTGAAAAATAAACAAATTCGATACATTTTACAATACACAACATATTAACGTATTTACTCCTTACTAACTCGGTAGCTACTTAAGTATTCGATCTGGGTTTTAAAAAAGTGACGTTAAACATTTAAGGAAAAGTGTTTGGTCTTTTTTTTCCATGTTAAGAAAAAAACTTAATCTCAAATGTCTAGACACGGCCATTTTCGAGTCTGTGCGTTCAGGTTCAGTACATTTCTATTTCACGCTCACACCGACTAATAATATAAAGAACTTCGGAATGTTTACTCAAATGAAACTGTCAAATGATTTCAATGTTTACGTCTCGCAATTATTTGCGTTCAACGTACTTGTGAACAAGAAAACTCTGATGAATGAAACAACCGTCAACCGTATTTTATATAAAATTAAACTTTGTTATTCCACTTGTTTTATCACTAACATGACGCGTTTCGCCTCTTTAAGAAGCATCTTCAGACTAACCATATCGCAAGGATATTTGTGCCTTACCATACCTTTGAAATAAATAACCTTGTGATATGGTTAGTCTGTCAATTTTCATTTTATATTTAAAATGAATTTCCACACAGTTACCGCCGAATGCTATGACTATTGAAAACGTATTTTTGTGTCACTAAATACCACCGATATATAGTTTCTAATGGAGTATAAACAGGAATTTGTTGGCCAATCTATCTACATTTCTTATTATTTAGAAAAGGTAAAGCTTGGTCAATATGAAATGTTGTATACGTTCATCTAAATACGTTAAAATCTCACGAAAATTTTCATTGACTTATACGGTTTAGTTTCATAAAATTCATGAAAAAGTCATTCTTTAAAACTACCCTAATACATTTTTTTACAACCATCTTCTTTATCTACGTGCTTCTATCACAACTATGTGGTGCTTTCCAAAATCTTCTTTGTTTAAGTAATTTGCGCTGTTTCTTATCTTATAACATTATCTTGTTATGTCTTTACAACCAATCCTTGTAAGATACTGCACTAGTAATACACAGTTAATATTTTGAAGGTGCTTACTCAAGCTATTGTTAAACAGATTTATAAAGCGTCATAATTTGGAAACTTATAATTTTCTCACGTATAAAATAAATATCGGAAATGAAAATTTAAAAAATGGTTTAAATCACATTTTTCGAACGTTTTCAATTACATAAAAATATAAATGCTATTTCACAGGATCTAAATATACGAGAATAATACACTTTAGGGCCTTAAACACCCTTTTTCCATTTCCCTTATCCATTAGGCGCTGATATGTTTCTCAACGGCGAATGGCTTTCGAGAATGAAGGCTTTTAAACCGTGTTTTTTAGAGATTTCAAAGAATTTTCCCAATCTTTAGAAAAGAATCCTTATACATAATACACGTGTTTTTATGAAGCAGTGTAAATTTTTATTTTATTTAAATATTTTAAACTGCTTACATTTTATACTTTGCTAAAAAGAATTGACAGTTAACACCTTACAAGTGGTCATATAATTGATTGTGATTTAAAAATATGTCTTTAATATCAAAAACGCTTATATATATTACAGTTATTTATTATTTATATTGCTCATGATGTCAATAGCAAGCGTATTAATTTCTCTTTAATTTTACCGAAAAACTTGTCTGCAACCTGCAACTATTTTTCAGATATTTACGCAAAATAAAATGACATGCTTTTTTAATAATTGTGAAATTAAAAAAGTGGTATAGCCGAAAATTTATGTCACTAATCGACCACAATCTATGTACTTGTAAAAATTCCGATCAATTTTTAAATTAGAAATTCGTACATAATTTTAGATAACCATACATTCAAAAAAAAAAGTGAGCTAGTTCGAACAAAATGTCTCCGCTCCCAGTGTAAAACATATGGCCTTCTAATGGAGGTTACTCAACAGAAGTTTTCTACGATAATTGCTTGTTACTTAGTTGCACAACCTCTCTCTTTCAAAGATATTATGGTAGAAAAATAGAGCTAGGACCAGAACTGGTGTTTAGCTAATCGCTCAGGCTATGCCCCTTTATTAGGATCGGATGTGTGGGAGGGAATTTTAGACATCACAAAAATTCATGCCTACGAACAGAAATTCATAAATCGATTGAAAAATCAATTTATGAAACCAGGAATTGAACCCGAAACATACAGAAGGCGTAACCGTAGGCAACGACATTAGCCACTGCATCACAGAGTCGACAATAGTGAATTCTTAGCACTAACAAAGATATTTTCGCTTTTAAACCGAACATCATTCGTAAAAAATATATTTTTATTTTACGTAGACGAAATAATTTTTCAACATTCACCAAACAAATGAAAGATGGTTTTGGATTTTGATTCAAATATTTATTCGAATGCCAAAATTATCTGTTAAAAGGAATTAATTATGATCTATAAAATTAATTGCCATAAAAAATAGACTTTAAATTATGGCATTGTATTAGATGTAACTTTATTTGTATATCTGTTGTGCAACACAGATAGTTTGCTCTTCCGGGACAACCGGGACGCCCCAAGCTCAGTAGACCTGTCAATGTTCAGCGCCGTTGCAATACTGTTGCTAGTGTGTGATTTCAATAAACGATTGTAATTTTTACGTGTATACTAACATCCTTTTTACCACGGCATATATAATAGTAATCCGATGCAGTTATGTGAGAAAAATTCCATCTTTCATACTATACTAAGTGTTACTATATTACACCATAATTTTGTTTTTTTCGATAGTAAAATTGACGAGGTTTCAAATTATGATTCATTATACAAAGAAAACAAAAACTGTAATATATTTTTAATCTTCAATTACATGTAGAACTATTTGTGAAGTAACACATTGTTACACCATGGATACGGAAGGGTTAATATGACCTTATTTAATTACAGATTAATAAATTAAGAATTTAAAAATGAAAAGGTTCCCCAACCGTGGTGTTTACAATAGCCCGAAAATATATACTGATTTTTATCTAAAATGGGGTACTGAAGTACAATTTATGTTCCTATCTTTCAACAAACATGTTGTACAAACATTTAAATATAAAAATTATATTTATATATTTATTTACTTCCTTTGATATAAATTACATTTAATATTGTTTTATTTTAAATCGCCTTACGACGAAATATATTTGTAAAACATTTGGTCTTCAAGTCGCATGGAATCTAATAGACTGTGGAAAGCGTGAATAAATTGTTCCCGTAAATCATACCTATATGGTTTATTTCAGTTCATAGGCCCCTTTCGCCCATAAACTCACAACTTATAATATCAGTCAAATAAATTCGAATCGAAGGGGAAATAACTGATTCCAGCATACAATAATAGCTAGGGACACCAACAGTATATAAATATCACAAATAATATTCTTTCTGGCATTATTATCTATAAATATATCTATTATCTATCTATATGATATATTTATACCTATAAAAATGAATGTTTATTTGTTCGTCCTCTATGCGTTCCTTTACCATTTATCCGATTCCGATAAAATTTTGGTGAGTTGTTTTGTGAAGGTTTGTAATGAAAAAAAAATTGAAATCTAAAAAAACAATCCAATACGTACTACTAGCGACCTCTCGGAAAAAACCTTCTGAATTATTCGTGTACGCACCAGACTATGTTCGGGTCATAAGTCAGCCATAAGGCAATAGTATTCATAACTAAAATAATTTATTTCACATTTGCCATGAATATCGTTGGAAATATGGAAACAATATCATATATTGTTTGAAAAGTATAAATGAATTACTATATTATTAAAAAAATCGTTCTGTTTTCTTCGTTTTGGGCTTCAGGTCGGGTTCGGGTAACAAAGTGTGATATTGAGACTCGGGCTCTGGCCAGTCCGGGCCTCGAGATGACGGGGTCGGACTAGGTAATTTTATGAAATTTCGGCCTGTGTAAAACTCTAATCCAAAAGTACTTCAATAAATAGAATTAAAAACATAAACCCTTTCTTTCTTTGAGTGGCATTGCAACGCATGCCGCGTACTTACTAGTTGTTAATATATTGTGACTAACAAATATTCGTATTTTAGATATGTTTAAGGATAAAAATATGTGCTACTTCTTGATAAAAGTTTAAGAAAATTGGCTTACATTGATATGTGAAGGACATATGTGTATTTAGAATTTTTTTACTACATTATTAGAATTTGACGTCAGTAAACGTTGATATTTTTTTAATTACGGTTTTAAATACTTTTTGTGGAGTTTATTTTATTGAGACTGGTTGTTCAAATTCGTTTCTTATCGATAGAATATTGTGCTCAGTGTAATATTAATTCACAAGTTTATCCAAATGTGATAGAGTATGATCTATCGATTAAAGTCATTCTGAATTACATATCGTGGTTTTTACTGCAAAATTGTATATCTGCAAAATCAAAATTTTTCGGAAGAGCATAAAAATAGTTTAGAAAAACACCTTTATCGAATTAAAACAAAAATAGAAAAACGTGTTATTAGTATAGTTATATAGACTTAATATTAATTACGTGATTTTTGTTTTTGTTTTAAATCGATAAAGTTAGCCCGTGGCGCAGTTGTTATTAACGTCGTTGGCCATGGTTACAGATGTCTCGGGTTCAAGTCCTGGATCGGATAGTTTCATAAATTGATTTTTCTATCGATTAATTGATTCCTGTTCGTAGACATGAATTTTTGTGATGTCTAAAATTCTCTGCCACCCATCCGATTCTAAAAACGGGGCATAGCGAGAGCGATTAGCTAACCGCTAGTCCTGTGCTACCCTTATTCTTCTATCCCTACTCTCTCGCAAAAAAAGAAGTTGAGCAACTGTGTAACAAGCAGTTCTTGTAGAAAACTTAAGTTGAGATACCTCCATTAGGAGGCCATTTGCTCCACTCTGGGAGCAGACATGGTAAAAAAAACTGTTTTAAAACTCTCCTGTAAAATTTTAACTCTGAAAATGAAATGTAATTCACTTCATGTATGGTCAATAATTAAATGTCCTCATAACGATAAAATAAGCTATACAAATCTCCAAAAAGCTATATAAACTCATTTACTTTTTTTCGGAAAATATTAAGATAGAATACCTACATACACGCTTTTTCTAGGTATTTTATATTAATCACATAAGTGCTAACTTTAACATTTTGTCAAGTAAGTATTTTTTTATTTTAATTAAATTGCGTTAAGTTTTCTATTTCAAAACCAAATCGCATGAAAAAATATTTTCAACATTGATTCTATACAACATGATCGGGTTTTTTTGCCATTATCGTCATCACCATTCTATGCTATATTTTTATTTACTAAGATTGTCTGGGAGCGAAAATATGAAATAAAATATAATTTTTATATCACATGGTTGCGGTAATAGCATTTAGGAAATTATATATGGATACACTTCACTAATTCATTATCAGTAATATTTCAATAATAGCCTATAATATCGCATGCGATTTTGGTTGCAAAAAGGGCATACAATATGACATATATTCTACTGATTCTTCCGCGTAGAAAATCAATATTTAAAACGGAGAAATCCTTCGATGTAATATAATTTCATATAAGAATACTAATTTACAGACATAGAAACTTGAAAATGTTTTACCATGTAAAAAATTGGTTTTATTATTTTATTTTGTGGCTACACAGTTAATATAGTAGAGATAATTTGATTTTTTGTTGGAGAAACGGAAGTAGTTACGCCACAAAAGTTAATATCATTGCGAAAAAGCTCTGAAAAATAAAATACCTATATCAGAGAGCCTGTCTCGTTGCAAAAAGCACAATGGTTGAATGTTGCCAGTGTAAAATGTGATACTATAATATCGTATACTTTCGGGAAGAGTTTATCGCGTAATAAATTTTCGCGTCGATTTTACAAATTGAGATTTTTAGGAATTTTCGTAGCAGATTGGTGTGTTTTCGTACGAGTAAAAATCCCCTTGAGATTTCAAATCAATATTTTTTTGTGTAGATTGAAAGAAAACATATCGAAAGAGAAAAACGTTTCGCAATTAAGCGTATTTAGGGGTTTCCAAATACTAATATTTGTTTTGCATTATTTCATGAAAAGTTGTAATGAATATTTTTCATTTAAATTAGCAAAAGAAAATACTTTTCATTTAGCTTAACTCGAAGAAGGTCCTATAAAAATTTGCAGGATGTCTCAGTTTATTAAGTAACCTAACTTTTTTACGATTTGTAATAAAAAAAAAACAGCGTAAGGGCACGTCTTTAATTAATTATTTTTATTTGTGTATATTCTAAAGCTAAATAATACAGTTCGTTGCTTTGTTCAAAAATAACGTAACGCAGTTTTTTTTATTAAATAATATTTCTATTAAGAGACTTATAAAGCTTATTGAATAAAATATTTCGCATTCAGTGGCTACATTGTGGTAATTCAGTTTAAATAAAACTAGGTAATTACTACTCATTATATTTAACGCTAATTTAACGTGATTTTATTGTTACGAAGTTTAGTTAGACTAAAATAATCTTTGGTATATTATTGCATTAAAATATTCCTTTATTATTTCAGATATAAAAATTTTTGTTACATAATCACTCACAATTGAAGAGATGCGTGTAATAACAGCATACGTGTTAAAAGTCTATTCTGAGATAATCGCCTTCAAAGTATTTACTTAATAATTATGAACCAAATGTATTTAGCATTTGTAAAAGTTATTATCCTTTTTAAATGTTGTAGTTTATTTATTATATTTCTAGAAAATTCAAATAAATCTTGTATTGCTTTAGCCGCTTTATTTTTTGTAGGTTATACGCTGTTTTTGAGTGAGGATACAAAAACATTTGAATGCAATGTTGCAATGTTGCAATATTGACATCTATACAAATTTCAAGCAATTACATAATTTCATTAATATAGATATCCAATTACTATATTCATTATCTTCTGATTCACTGATCTGGTCATCATGAGAATTTTGTTCACCTTCAAAATCAGTAAATTAATTATGGAAGTTTTGAGATGTGAATGTTTAATTTCTTACAGAAAATTCACAATGCTCTAATTATGCCTTAACGCTCGATTGTTAAGTAAGTTTTAGAATTATTACCAAAAGTCACTTTCAGATCATATTTATCTTCTACTTAAAAGCTCTAAACTACAAATTAATTTATTAAAATTCTCGTCAAAGAATAATATTTATACATCATGTAATTTTGACATTTTCATTCTATTTCTACGAATTTATTTAAATCTACTGAAAATATCATTTTCAATAAATTATTTAGACCGTTAAGCACTAAATTGTTACATTAAACTATTTTATTTCAATTCTTCCTTTTAGATACTTTATCATTTCATTGAAAAAATAAATAATAAATGTGTTTCTTTCTTTATAATCATTTATTAAAATTTATTCCAGTTTCAACCGGAAGAATATTGTTATTTATTGAAAACGGTGAATAAATATGAAGAAGTGGCACTTGTATAATGCTTTCGTAAAATGTGATTTAGCAAAATCTTGGGAATAATTCCGTGATCAATCATATTTTCTACCTTTGCCCATTGCTAAATTCTCGACTAAAAGCTCGCCTAATGTATTACATAATATATACGCCAGGAGCTCTCAAGTTTTGCCAAACTTTTTTTTATCTAATATCACGATAATATTTAATTAAATTCTGGATGGTAAAAGTTTCGATCGCTTAAAAATGCTAAATACATAAGCGCATCCGCTCTTAGTTTTTTTTAATAAGTTTTGTGTAATTTATGCCAAACATTGATTTTCCGTTATTCCTCTTCAAAAATGTTTTATTGGAAATAAAATACATTTTAAAATTACTATACTTTTCACGTCATGTTTTATCAACAACTAGAAATAATTGAAGATCACGTAGATTCAACAATCGTAGAAGTTATTGTTTCATTATATCGACCGTGGAAAGGAAAAAAAACGTACCCACACTAAAAAATATGGTGTATAGCTCACACAAAACGCGCTAATACACTATATTTACTTATAATATTCAACATATCTACTGTAGAGAGGGAAAAGAACTTATCCCTCTGTCTTTTCAAAATATTTGTTGTTTGATAATCACAATGTATAAAAGTTACACAGTAAGTATCACAGTTTAAAAGACGTTTTGTTTTGGCTTATACACAATATTTTTTGTGTTTGTGTTACGTCTTTTTTCCTTTCCACGGTCGATATGTGTACAAATATATGAAATTTTTACAATAATTTTATAAATATAAGCTTCTTTTAAGTTTTTAAATTTGATGTTTAACATCCAATTCTATCTATCTGATTAATCTGAGTATTTAAAAATAATTTGTTTAAATAGCCCTGATAAAATTGAGTTAAAAATTCTCACATGAAAATTGAAACCGTATAAAAATCTTTAATAAGATCAGAAGTATGTGTTATTTCTATAAAAATTAGGTATTGTCACTAAGAAATAGCAATAAACACTAGTGATAAACATTATAATTATGTTTTTAATAGCGGAAGTATTATAGAATATATATTCTTCGATGGGGAAAAGATTAATAATCCTTATTAAAAAGTTATGTGTAATTTTAAGGCACAGTCACTTACTTTTTGCGGAATTATTGGATGACTGTAAATAATATTGAGAATCACTGACATAGATAGATAAACTTTATCAAACTTTGAGCTTAAGTATGAAGGCCATTAACCGTTTGAGAGGAAATAACTCTATCAATTTATTTTACGATTTTATCATCGTTTTAGTAGTACAATTTTATGGGCACATTATTTTTATATCTAGAGTTTTAAACTGAGAAGTCGATAACATCACTTAGACATATAAAAATGATATAGGTTTGGATCAAGCTAGATAGATCAGGGAGGAGTAAGCTTTCCGCCACCAGCCGTTGTGTCTTCCACAACGTTATCGGCTGAAAAAAGAGAATACATCTCACTTCACGAACACTGCATGGGACTTACTTAGAATCATGCACTGGTTTTATTGAACATGTGTCATTTTAACTAAATACGATAAAACAAGTTTTTTATGAAAATCACTCAAAATTAACTCAAGGATAATTAACAGCTAAATATTTATTTATTTTTCCATGTCCGCTCCCAACGTGGAGCATATGGTTTTCTAGTAGAGGCATCTCTACAGAATTTTTTTATGAAAACTATTTGTTACTCAGTTGGTCAACGACTCTTTATCGAAGAAAGTAGGAATAAAAGGATAGGGCTAGGACAGGACTAATGGTTAAATAATCGCTCTCGCTACGTCCCGTGAGGATCGGATGGGTGGGTGAGGAGGGAGTTTTAGACAACACAAACACTCAGACTTCAAACAGAAATCCATAAATCGATTGAAATATCAACTTATGAAAACTGTCCGCACCGGAAATTGAACCCTAGACATCCGTAACCGTAGCCACGGACGCTGAAAAAATGTTAGCTCGAGGAAAAAAGATCACAAATACCGAATATCTCCAATTTTAAATTGAAGAAAATTAAAATTTCATATTAATGAACCGTTTGATTGCACATCGAATCTCTTACTGCTGGGTATAAGCTATTGTCTGTTTTACTTTAGTATTTGTTCTTCATTGTTTACTATTCTCTAGATGTAGGTTGTGTGGTACGATATTTTGAATTAACATTTTTACTATTTAAACCATATCCGCTACGCATAGCTTTCATTAATCCATCAACCATTTGAAGTGCTGGAAGCATTTATTTATAAAATATTATTGGAAGTATTCTCACGTACAAATATTCACGTATTGCCATATATTACTTCCCGTCGAACGCGTTGGTGTGCCACGCGCGTTATTTATTGTCCATAGATAATATTGATAAATAGTTAAGATAGGGAAGAATAATAATCAGCTGTAAAAACATTTTTAGGGGGATTTTTATAGTTATTTTCAAATATAATATATACACATGAAAGATATTTTTTTTACTCACCAAGTCTAATCACAATGTATAGTTTCCTAATGGAGGTATCTCAACAGAAGTTTTCTACGAAAACTGCTTCTAACTCAGTTTCTCAACCTTTCAATTTTGAAGAGAGTAAGGATAGAAGGATGTGGCTAGGATAGGAATAGTGGTTGGCTAATCGCTTTCGCTACGTCCCGTTTTTGGGATAGGTGGGTGAGAGGGAATTTTCTCGCGTCCGTGGTGCAGTGATCAAGTTCCCGTACAGACAGATTCATAAATTAATTTTTGAATAGATTTATGGATTTCTGTTCGTAGGCATGAACGTTTGTGAGATAAAATTTAAATTTCACGAGTAAATTAGATATTGAAGACAATTCTACAATAAATAGTTTGAATATTAAAAGAAAACATGATAGAAGACGAGTTGAAGTCATATTTACAATTGACTTACTTCTTTTTATAAACAAAAAAACTGTAATGTGACACATTTTAACGACATGTTGCGATTTATTTTTAACTAGAAACTATGATCACCACATTTAGATATGATGTGTGTAAAAAAACAACGGTTGTTCATAAAGTAATGTTTTAAGTTTCAGATACGAAACTCTTAGCGACAGAGACCAACATAAACACTACCATATCAAAATTATAAAAAATACAAAAAAATCTAATATAAACAACGTTATTTGTTAGTATTTTTTATGATAAAAGTAGCTTAATGTTTTAACCGTCTAATTAGTGTATAATGCTTTAATTTAGATAGAAGTTATAATAATAGCACGGCCATTATTAAGCGTTATACATTTACTTACAGCCATGTTTTCAAAATTAATTATGATTATTATTCTCCAGAGAGTCTCTGTATAATAAAGTAATTCAAAGAAGATTATTAATAACTCCAGAAGGACAAAAATCGTCCTTAAGTTAATTAAGTATTTAAATAAAATTGTTAAGGACAGTTTTAAAACAAATTTTAATTAAAGATCGGGTACACGTTTAGTATTATTGCTTTAATCAAACAACACTTCTTGAGATAAACTGAGTAATATCCTCAAGAAAAATTATATTAAGTAACGCACTCCCTAACGGTTCATAATTTTAATTTACTTGGACGGAACATTTTTGAGTTAATCTATGGTTTCACCTTTCCAAATAAATTATTACTTCAATTTGTTCATTAGTTCGAGATGCCTTGAGGGAACGCTTTCAATAAGCAAAAGAGAAAATAAATTGATTTCCCACTCCGATGGAAAACAAATTGTTATACATTTGTCGGCTCGAATGATTGGATAACAGTGTTTTAGCCGCGACTAAGAACATTCTAGCTGGTTTTGGAAAAGAATATTAGACACCTGATGGATTTGTAGCTTTTGATTGTGTGATCAATTACTTCACGTGTGCTGTGTTAAATGTGTCACATTTTGATGATAAAATATGTATTTTGAAGTATAAAAAGATAATACATACACATAACTAATTATTGTTATTGCTATCAAAGTAAAAGAATCAATTTAAATAAATTATAGTTGAAAATTTAAGCTCTTTTCTATGCTTCTCAAAATTACGTTTTATGATCATAAATTTGTTTATTGAAGTTATTAAATCTTACTTATTGCAATAAACAATCGGGAAAATAGAATCATAAATACCATAGACGATACAGTGGCGAGATGGATACTGTTAATATACAATTCTTGGCAGTCAGATATCATATTTATTATAATAAAACACGGTATCGGCTTTGTTGAAAATGCCATCATAAGCTGAACAAACGATAATATTTAGGTACCTTTGTACATTTACAACGCTTTATTTTCACTCCATAGAAAAATCGATTGATCGACTATGCACAAATTAAATATTTTTACCTTAATATTTATGGAAGCAAAAAAATACATTTTTTCAACAATAGTTGCACAATGAAGGTACACTGAAGTACATTACCATCAGAGTTTTAATTACTCGGCTACCATTAAAACGTAAGTATTTTATGTGAATATTAAGCTCCTTGATTCAGCTTATAAACACGGAAACGTATCTAGAATAAAATGTTGTAATTTTATTAATTCATTTTAATTTTTAGCATTTAAAAAGATTCTTCAACGCTTTTATAATTCAAGCGTATACTGACAGAAACCATTAAGTCATAAAAACAATTTCGTAGATAATCGCAGTTAGAGTATTATTTTTTTACAATTGTTCGTGATTTAAAAAGATTTTTTAAAGATTATAAAGAATAATCTTTTTAGCATACAAATCTTAAGATTTGGAATCGATGAGTTAAAGTTCCTGCTTTCTGCTGTAATAAAAAAATAACAATATGATTTATTACTGTTTTTTTCAGAGCCATTATATCCGATGACTTCACGTGTTTGACCAATAAGTACAGCATTAAATTGCGTACATTTTGACATTTAAAACAGAAATCCACCAAAAACTGACTTAATGCGTTGTCAGTATACCCACGATAGGTGAATCATTTAGTAGCATTTAGATAGTCAATCTGGATGAATTTAAAAAAACTTTTTTAATTTAATTATTTATGAGAGAGAAGTGTAACACTGGACAAAGCCGCGAAATATTGAATTATAAAGAAATAATTGCGATTATAAATAAAATGTATTTATACTAACTTCACTACTAATTAGTGACTCATTTTTTTGTATTTTACGGTAGTTCAATTCAATATTATATGTTACAACAGTTTTTTAGTATACTCTTTTACTCTTAAAATAGATTAAGAAAATGATTTTAGTAATTAAAACAATACCCAACATAGTGATTTTTTGTTACGATTAAAAAATAATTTAAGAGACCTCATAAAATTACATATAAATCGAAAATCGTAACAAAATAATTAATGAAAGGAATTGTACATGTTATTACGTTTTTAAATATATTATGTAGAGTAATTTTTTTTTAAGTAAAATCATCTTTCACTGTCTTTTTATTCACTATAAAAGAATTTCTTATAAATTATTTCATATCTATTCTAGCCACTCCATTATTATTCTTGTTTTTCTTTCCAAACACTTTTCTCTAGATACTTCCAAACCGCTAAAGCGTATTTTCACACAAAAGATTAACTTTTAAATTTGCATATTATTTGAAATATTCTTGTAAAAATAAACATCACATATTTGAAACATGAAATGGTTTTCTTATAAAACATCTGTCGTAACATTGCACATGTTTATTTCACCGAAACATCAAATTCTAAAGAAAATAATATTTACCTATCGGGTTTTGATCACAGTAGATGTTGAAGTATCGGACTCACATTCTCCTCAACACAAACAATATTTCTTTCCAAATCACGGTATTATAATTTCATTGTTTTCCATATTGATTGTTTTACTCTATTGCTACAAAATTTCTCTCGAATATATTTTTTCAACTGTACCTTTTACCGATTTAATTTTACTTTCAGTCACTGAATTCACTGCCTTTTATAAGCAATCGATAAATCACAGATTATTTTTGCACAACTTTATGAATAAACAGTAATATATATAGATTGATGTTTAATATTTTCTCTCTAAAAACAGCGTTATTTTTATTTGTATAGTGTTGTTGATATGGTTTTCTAAAGTGACTCTTTTTTATTGTTAAATTATATACTATTTTATCCATAAAGAAGCTTTACATCGTCCCGTTCTGGCAATAAAACGTTGAGTCGAAAAGTTTGCGTCATCAGCTTTCTTTTTTAAGCATTATCATCCATTAAAGCATACCAATTCAATGAATTTACAATTGTCATTAAAAACACGAAATTACAAGAAACATCAAATATAGGTACGCCAAAATAATACGTATTCATTAAAATAAATTGCCTCTTCAATTGGGACCGTATAACTAGATCTTAATGAATTCTCTGTTCAACAGTTGTTATGTTTACTAAAATTGATCAATTTATTGATTAATTGTATGCAATATATTATAACTCACAAATATTCAACGTTAATTGACTCAAAACAGCTATTTTCTATATAACGGTTTTTGCAAGAACGATCACGATATATTTATCCATCGTCTTCCTATTTTTAAATATCATAATATTTCGTATGCGTTACATTATAATTCATCGTAGTTTTAATTAAAAATAAAGTAATTTTAGGAGAATCTTTATAGTTGATGTTAATAAAATCTTTCAAATTAAGTCAACTTTGAGATAAATATATGTTGATAGATATTTACATGAAATACTTCTGAAATATCAATCGCTTTAATACTAAAAGAAAAAATGAGTAATATTTGTCTGTCATATATTTTTTTTACCAATCAATCGATCATGGTTACTAAAAAGTATCAAATTAATGTAATGAAATCAAAATGTTGTTTTTTTAATTGAAATGTTTGCTTTATATATAGTAAGCCAAAATGTGCATTAAAAAATGTCATCACTTTTTTATTTTAACTCTATTTAAATTACGTTATGATTAAAATCCAGGTCAAAAGTTCATATTAAATGATATGCAATTTTTATAAACTGGATAAACCTATATATATTTATTTAAGTATATATATATGTATATATATATATATATATATGTGTGTGTGTGTGTGTAAAGATAAATATGCGTTTGAGAAATTATGTTAAATCGCAAAAAGTTTTTGATAAAAAATAATGGTATATACATATAATATTTGTACGATGCAGCGCGACCTAAAGTTTGACGCACACACAGTGAGGGAAGTCTGAGAGTTTATGCAAACTTTAACGGTATGAAAACCGACGCGACGATCGCAAGTAGTTGCCGAGCGTCGTCAGCGGACACCTGCGGTTGATCTGTTGCGCTCGCTTGGAAAATTGCGCGCGTGCGTCGCGACGGAGAGATGCAGGGCGTCGACCGCGGATGCGTCCGCTCGTCGTGAGAGTGACGGAGAAACTGACGAGATCCACAGGTCCATACGAGGAGGGTGGGGAGGGGTGGGATGTGCCGGGGCTTCTACCTAGTTTCCATCAGCGCTTATCACCAAGCTGGGTTCGTCTGGAAGTATGGTCACGCATCGTAAAGTAGGTGATCAACACAGATATAGAAAAAATGTTTACAATTATAAAAATAATATTATTTAATTAAAAATTTAATAAAAGACAAAATTTAATTTTTTTATAATCAATTAATCGATCAATCAACGATTACAAAGATTTATTTGTATTAAACCAATTTTTTTACATTTTACAATAATTGTCAAAAGGTTCAGTATGCATGTAATACTAAATATTTTTTTTTATTTATTATCTAATAAGATTAATTAATAGATAAGGAAACAAGATTCAACGATCATTAATTATCGTAAACATTTAATATCAAAAGTCTGTTTTGAAACTCAGATAAAAATTAATGATGGAATTACTTTTTCATATCATAAACATCAAAATAATTTTGACATACTAATGCATGCTCTTTGCATGCGGTTTTATATTTGTGATTAAACTCTATACGTTGATAGTCGCCGTTTAAAACTAGGTATCCTGCCCGGGCAGCGCTTGCGCCCCTCGCCCCCGGCCCGGGGCACCCCCCTATGCACCTCTCAGCTATCAGGATTGACTGAAGACCAGTACGACGCGGACCGACTTTACACAGCCCTGCCGACTGAAGCCGCTCGAATGCATCCATTCCCGCCGGGACGCTTAGGGTAGTAAGGGTATCAAGTCGGATACTCCCCCCTACTCCCTTCCCTTAACTTTGTATGCAACCCTATTCAGCTTAATAACTTTCACATAAGGAAATATTCTTAATAAACTTATATATTTGAATAAGGATGTAAAGAAAATAATTTGTTATCATTCTTGTAATGAGTAAAAAAGTATTGTTAAAAATAGTATTATTGATTGAGTTGCTAAAACTTTATTATATTATGGTAACAATAGAACATATTCGGTCATGTGGCCGGGCAGTAAGCGCTGTTGGGTGCTCTTCAACACGTTTATGCAGAGTCGAGTTCGAATCTTGTAATGCAAAATTTCATACATTAATTTTTCTGTCTGATCTAAAAGTGCGATAAAACGAGATTGGTAAGTTGATTTTGATTCCTTTCTTAAGCATATCATTATTTTTTTATGATTCTCTGAAAACAATGGTTGAGGTAATAACTTATAAAAAGTTGTCGCTTAACACCTTATTTTTCAACTTAGGGATTTCAAATATAGTGTATCGAGTAATAGTAAACGTTTAGTAAGCTTTGATCAAGTCAATTATCTCATTTATTTACCGTTTTTTCATTATATAATTATATTATGGATGAAACCTTTATACAAAGAAAGCATTTGTCGTATGTTTCACGCTTAAGATTTTAAAAGATTGCAATATAAAATGAAAAAAGTTTATAACCGTTTTCGCCTCGTAAAACTTGTTGTGACGGCAACAAAATACGTAACAATAAAGCAACATGTAATATTTTTTTCGCGTGGCCCAAGCTGTAGACCCGATATGAGTTTCTGTAGCACCGTCGTAGATATACTACGACACTCTACGGCAGTCTTTCTTTCTTTTCACCCGGTTCATATTATGCAAGCTTTTATATGAAAGGTGCTAGTGTATGTGCATAGGGATCTATCTCATTGCATTGTAACAGCGTGACAGCGTAAACAAAACGTGACCCCAGGCGATTCTATGTATGACTCGAGAATTTATTAAATACTTTTTTTAATAAAACAGCTACCTAATCACACATATAAGGTGTAAAGATAATGGAGCCTTAAAACGTTTTTAATAAGATTCACATATAATAATATAATATCGAGTTTATCTCGTATGATTTTCAAATTTTCAAAATATTTAGCGCATTGGCTGTCAGCTGTAATTCCAGATATTTTTAAAAAAATATAAAAAAAGAAAAAAAGTTGCGTTAATATGTTTAATCTTACTATCCTAACAATATTAATTGGTAAGTAAATGTATTTTTGTGATTTAAGTAAAGCAAACCTTTTAAATATTATTACTGCGTCTATAGGAAAAGCGTGTTAAGGAAATTTGAACTAGAAATAATGTTCAATTTTTAATTTTATTTTTTAAATATTTATTATAAATAACAGACTCGTGGATTTTTTCATTCCCCGCATTGAATATGGATAAATTTAAAGGCTTTAGCGTTCTACACCTTTACGTTTTCATATCTATAATAATAACTACAACTTAAAGCAGTATAATAATATAAAGCATATTTTTTTCCATGTCCGCTCCCAATGTGGAGCATATGGTCTCCTAATGGAGGTATCTTAACAGAATTTTTCGACGAGAACTGCTTTTCACTCAGTTGCTCAAGCTTTCCTTTTTCGAAGAGAGTAGGAATAGAAGGATAGGGCTATGACAAGACTAGTGGTTAGCTAATCGCTCTCGCTACGCCCCGTGAGGATTGGATGGGTGGGAGAGGAGGGAATTTTAGAAAAGTTTTTTTTATGAAAATCACTCAAAATTAATTCAAGGGTAATTTAACAGCTCAATATTTATTTATTTTTCCATGTCCGCTCCCAACGTGGAGCATATGGTATCCTAGTGGAGGTATCTCTACAGAATTTTTCTATGAGAATTGTTTGTTACTCAGTTGCTCAACCTCTCTATATCGAAGAGAGTAGGAATATAAGGATAGGGCTAGGACAGGACTAGTGGTTAACTAATCTCTCTCGCTACGCCTCGTGAGGATGATCTGGGTGGGAGGGAAGACTTAGACTACGAACAGAAATCCATAAATCGATTGAAAGTTCAATCTATGAAAACTGTCCGCACCGGGAATTGAACTCGAGACATCCGTAACCGTAGCCAGCGACGCTACCAACTGCGCCACGGACGTCTGTGTTTAAAAACCAGGAGGAATGAATTAAATAAAGGACTACCTTATAAATAATTGAATTGTAATTTCACATTCGTTCAAACAAAAAACTTTAAAGAAACTATTTCAATTCGTGTTTTAATATGGAACACGAACTCTAATAGTCTATATTAAGTTCATACCAACATTTCGCCTAACTTTCTTGGTCTGCACATATTTTGTCTCAAACAAAACTATGGCAGAATTTTATTCGACTTAATGTTTCCTATTTTTGTTTTTAATAAACTTCCGTTTTACTTAAAATAATTGATTTATTCATCTTAAATCGACAATGCTTTTGATGTCAATTTCAGAGCCGGGGAATTATATTGGAAAATTGATAGGTATGGCTAGAAATTATTTCTCTCCAAAAATTCTAATATTCAATTAGATTATTTATTACATTTCACAAAACTGATTTACAAATGCAAACAACTATTATAATATATGTAAATAGCTGTTATCGAATAGTGTAGGGTGTATGTAAGAAATTTATTCAAACACGGTTTGCGGGCCTTATTCATTTACATGGTAAACATTCACATTATTCAAAGCAAAAATAACAATATTTTAGAAAATTTTCAACACACTTATTTCAAATTCATTTCACAATAAAAAAATCACTATCTAAACCAACGGTAGATAAAAGTGATTGTAAAATCGACTACTATTCAAATTTGATCTCTATAAGCAATGTAAAAATGAAGTCGCGCAATAAACCGTTTTTAGAAGCGTTGCACAAGTATAATCTAAAGCATTCCGCATCATGAAAGTAAGCTAGATGATCCTTTAAATCGTTCTAAGTAGTCAATATATAATATATATATTATCAACATCTAGCCGTTGTAACACTTTGGAAGTAAACGCAAGAATACTCGATCATACGAGACACTTAATTTTATATCTAGAGTCTTAATAATGTTGACTGGATATCCTTGGTGAAAAGACATTATAACAAAATCAGTATCTACTAAATATAAGTATAGTTTTAAAAATGATCCCTAATATTCTACAATATTTCCAATAAATACACTTTCCATTGTATCGAAGATTGAAGCTATCGCTATAAAATTTCAAAACCGTAATATTATTTAACAACAAAATGTTTCGGATGATCGAAAAACGTCTTCATTACAATTCTAAAAATTAACTTAAACTATAATATTATATTCATTGATTTTTTTAAAGAATTTTAGTAACAGAGCACGTATTATGATTTATTCACAGCATAATTGCAAAGAAAAGAACGGAATTTTAAAATTTTACGGGTAAGGTAAATGTAATGGTAGTTGACCTTTTTCAATAAAAATACTCAACACATGAAACGTATACGCGAGATCGCTCTAAATTGTAGAGTTTAGTCAAGTGAAACCATCTTTTGCTAGATTGAGGAACTAACACATTATCATATATGTCATTGGAGTGTCATAGCGACCATTCGAAAACAACACCTTATACAGTAATTATTTTATTTAAAATTTCTTAAGAGAACTATTAAGGATATCAGCGAGAATGGTCTTACAGAAAACTCTGAAGAAAAGTTGTCATGAAACCCTCTGATTAGGCATGATCAACTACTGAAAAAAAATAATTGAACACAATTTTTTCAAACAACAGACCTTTTCCTAATTTTTGTCTTATCATATTAACCACTCTATCGCCAAGCGCCCGCCGGTGGGCACTTTGTGATGTCATTCACACGCCACGCGCCCACCCATGGGCGCATTGTTTTAAAATCGTAATGAACGTGTCTAATTATTTTTTTTAAATAAAAGACACCTCCGAATATCCCAATGAAACATACACCACACAGAAATATTCATAAATCAAAGTAGTTATCAAGACAATACGATCTTTATATCTAGGGCTGACACATATGCCGGCGTAAATTGACATGACATCACTGTTGGACAATTTTTATTATTTGTTTATTTAAGGCTTTTCTAAGTGTCTAGAAACGAAAACGGCAATAATTGATGAAGAAACGCCTATTTCACTTGTGAACAATGCTGTTTTTGTTTCTATAATTTTTAATAGCCATAATAATTATACGACAGGCGCCTCATTATTCATATCCATAAGTTGAGTGAATAGCTTTATTTTTACGACTTCCATAATCTAAAAAATCTAAAAAACACTATTATATAATTTATGATGAGATGACCCTGAAAATGATGACCGTGAATAGTGATGACCCTGAATAGTGAAGACTGAATTCTAAGTGAAAAAATACATCAATAATAATAAAAGTGAAAAAAAATACTTAAATATTGTTGGGTGACAGCCCTGAGTGAAAAATATATCGAAGTTTTCCATGAAAAATGAATACAATCTATGTTACCATAATAAAATGTGAGTATTACTATACATTATATATTTATTTCAACTTTTTCTATTTTTTTATTTTTTTAAAAATGTGTGGCATATAGGTGTTAATTTGATTTTAACTCTTGGCGATCAACTGGTTAATTAAGAAATTTGATCCATTATGAATACACTTGCTTTGTCATCATTCGGTCTAATTCTGAACGTTAGTCGTTATTTTTGTTGAGTTTTTCTCTTAAACGGTCAACTACTGGTACATTTACCTTATTACTAATAAGTATTTTTTAAGTTTATTTCACAATCTTATTCGTAGTTTAATGGTAAGATACTAAATGTTATTTAGTTTTCACGTGAAACATCATCTTGTTTTATATTTTGTTCAATTGTTGTTTGTGCCGTATTTCGAAAAAGTTTAAGGTTCCCGGGTATTATTTCAATTTTAAGTGAAGACAGGTCTCTCGTCTTAAATTTCCGTAAATAAAATGTATTAGTAAAAGGTCACATTTACGAGGTGGCTTAGGTTTATCTCTTAATGCCCCAAGAGATACATATATATTATATTAGGTACAGATATACGAAGCATGTCTCGTAAAATGAGATGTATTTTTGAAAAGTAATAGAAATATATTTCTGTCTTATTTACACGTTCAAAATTACGACAATTTTATGTCAATACAATCAATGAATAAAGAATAAGACTTTTTGTATCTGTGTGTTATGTAAGATCAATTTTATTTTATTGTAACAATCGAGTATCAAAATATAATAGATGTACAAGCTATAAATTAAGCTTAACTCTAATGTTAATGACTTAATAGATAATCATTTGACTAAATTTATATATAATATCTATAAAATTAAGCGTCATGTTTCCTTTATACATACAATTATGTATGGAGTATGTTGATGAATTGCTTTAAGTATTTATATTGACATCGTTCTAGTGAAAAAATTGAGTTGAAAATACATTTAACATATGATCAAGACTATGATAAGACCGTTCAGCGAAGAAGTAGTTGAATATGCTATAAAAATGTTAAAAAATAATATTATGAATTGTGTTTTAATATGTATAAATATTAAATAATCAAAATGTAAAACATATGTTTCATTAATCATGTAATTTATATTACAATGGTAAAGGGTATTTCGTCCTATATGTAACGTCACGGATATTTTTTCGCTGGAAGGTTTCGACCGTTTTATGTGTTTTTATTTTTAAATAATTGGTTACATTGGACTCTGCCTTTTGAGTCAAATAACTATATCGACAGTGTTTTGGCCAATTGATGTAACTCTCAAAAAATACGAAAATGAGTTATTGATTGGATATTGGAACTTATTTTAATGACGATAGAACTTGTCTCGGCCAAATGATGTAAATTAGAAAAATAAATTGACCACTTTTTGGAAGGAAAACATCATTTTACATTTGTTTCAGGTTTAAAAATTCTGACCTGGCCACTTGATGTAAGCTACTATTATATCGACAATCGTTTCGTATAATCCTGTACCTGTAAACATTAGAATTTACAGGGCGCATTTCAAAGATACATAGCGCAACTCATCAAAGAATGTTTTCGATAAATATAGTTTTCACTCTGAACAATTTTAATTTTGAGGGTTACATCAATTGGTCAAAACGCCGTCAATGTTATAGCAACAATGCTCACAAAACTTACGATTTTATTATTTACATAATTGTTTATTTCGGGTTACTATGACAACCACACGACATTAAACGAATTTGCGTTGTTACGGTAACATCACAGATATCAAATAATGTAACTTAATAACATGTATAAGAATCAACCATTAGACTGGAAGTCTCTAAATCAGTACCACAGTACAGTAGAGAGCAGAGACAAAAACATAGCTTGAGTTGTTATGACGACATCATAAATGTCACATTTGATAACTTCCGGGCGTGTGCACTAGAATACAGCTATGGGAATTACAAATGATCCTTCTGGTAGTTTCTCTTACATGAATCATCAGACAGTAATCTCCACGTCCAATTTTCAGTTTGACTGTGATTAGCAAAAACATATGAATAGCTGTACAAGGTGATCCCGTAAGGAGCAGTTCTGGGCAGCTATATTATTTTTGACATGTTCTATCGAGCTCAACTAAACTAGCAGTTTTTCTTTAAAGCTTTAATAATATAATAATGATTAAAAAACACTATAATTAATTGGCTTATCTTACAGTGAGTTTTGAAAATTATGCTGAAAAAATAAGAATGTTTCATTGTAGATGACAAAAAGTATTGCTCCATTTAATATATTACTACCAAAAGAAACATGTTCTCAATTTTAAATAGATGAACGATAGATAAGATAAACTCGAA
Organism: Himalopsyche phryganea; assembly: GCA_022494535.1. Lineage (NCBI taxonomy): Eukaryota > Metazoa > Arthropoda > Insecta > Trichoptera > Rhyacophilidae > Himalopsyche > Himalopsyche phryganea. The sequence goes on along the minus strand of JAGVSL010000001.1, from coordinate 8,627,596 downwards.
ATTGGTATCAGAAGATAACTGTGAGCAGAGTATTGATTTTTGCCATGCATAATATTCTGATTTTCCCTATACGATGACTAATCCAATGAACCCTGAATACAATATGAGAAATACATTGCATATCCACTGCACACATATAAAGTAAAGTCTGTGAATTTATTGGGTATTGGATATGTTTGTACATGTGCGTATAAACTTAGTGAGGGAGCGAGATTAAGGTACTATTGGAAAATGACTGTTAGGAAAAAACGTGATTTAATATATTTAGTAATCAAAATTTACTTTTAAAATAAATACAACTTTCGTAGTAGTTAAAATCATATTAAATTTCACCAAAAAAAGTATAATGAAATAACAGGAAGGGTTTTTAATGATTATTATTATACTTCACTCAACTCTTTTAGGGCTAAAAAGATTGACAGCAACAAGCTGGTTGTCCCCCTTCACCCGTTATGTGTAGGCAGCCACTTTTTCACTGCTGCCTTTCATAACGCAATAACCATCACGAAAAGAAAAAAATTTACTCAAAATATTCTTGACCCGATGCAGAGCTGCACGGGACCGATATTTTAACCACGCAATATTGTGCTTAAGAAAAGAAAAGATACAAATGAAAAAAAAAACGTGACTTGCTCAGTCACATAGTTTGAACGATATTAAGCTCTATAATTAAATATAAACCGGTTTTTGCTTAACAAACCAATTCTGAAATTGTACTGTAATCGTTTATGATACAAGTTAATTATCGCTTACTTTAGTTGGCACTTTAGACCAACCAATTCCCTGACTGACTGTACAGTTGTTTCTCATACACATTCTGACATAGTTTCCAAAAGTTGTCCGTATATCTTCTGCAATAGCTGCCTAATTATTAAGTTTGCAGCCCGTTTACCATCGTATACCCTACAAAGACATAAATAGCTCTCACATCTGACAACGTTACCTGCCTATCTTCATCATATTTATTATGCAGGAATTAGAAAAACAAAGAGCTTAGTATTTATTCAGATACGCCATTGCTGGGTTGTATTTGTGTGAAAGTTATTTTATCGTTTCTTCTTCTGGTTTCGATCCCATATCAGAAAATTGGTCGTATTATCACATAGTAAATGCAAACATTCTTCAGTGGTGAGCGAAAAAGCACCATATGTAATTTTCGAACTTTTCGTAAATTTTAGAGATAACTCGTTCTTTTCACTTATATTCAACCTCAAATTTTCAAAGTGTCGTTGTTTTTAAATGTTTACACACCTATTGAAAAGCAAGTAAGAGCAACTTTCTTCTTTTAATATTTTCAAGTATTTTATTTTCTGAATATTCGCTTTCACTTTTAATCTCTTTCTTGTTTTTTAAATGAGGTTTGAAAATGTTTTCTACGTGCAATTTACTTCCGAGTCCCACCAGATCATCTGTGTGTTGACAAAAGAATTTATTGAGTCACCATGTTGGCAATATTTCTCCATTTCAACTTTTGTCTAACCAGGATATTTCTTAGGTAGTGGTGATGTACAATTTTTTGCGTCACTCCAGCTTTTTATAAGCTGAATTTATTTTTAAAAAGCAATTGTAACTTTTTTTTAACAGCCAAAATCTGTGTTCTTCCTTGAGCATTTTTTCATATGGGGAGCGGGATATTCTCGATTCCTTTTTAGATTCAAAGCGAAGTAGATTAAACTCTAGCTCTACAGCGGATTCTCAGTATACCGGATACACAGGATACTTAATATCGCTTAAACTAAGTGGTTGAGAAAGTCTTTTTTCTTTTCTTTTCAAAAGCACAATAGTGTGTGGTTAAAAGATTGGTCTCGTGCTGCTCTGTCAAGAATATGAGGAGTAAATTCGTTTTTTTTTCCTTGATTTTTATTGCGTTATGGAAGGCGGCCTTAAAAAAAAGCTGCTGCATTCACATAACAGGTGGAAGTGGGTCAACCAACTTGATACCAACTAGCCTTCTACTAAAACCCAACCTGGAATACCAGACCTAATGTTTTACGAGAGATATATATTTTTTTCACTTCTCTATTAGTGTACGAAAGAAAATCATAACAAAATCAGTCACGTCCGCTACATAAGAAAATAAACATAGAAAGTTTCTCGATTTTGTTAATTTTTTTGAGACAAATGTCTAGAATAACGAGAAATGAGACTAACGATAAAGCATCCGAGAAGCTAAAACGATGTAAAAAAATCTGGAAACTATCAAGTAACAAAATCTGCTTGCAAATATTATTACAAAGGTCGTTTCCAAACTCAATAATCCTCAGCTATCTATATTTGTAAAATAGGCGACCGGAAGAGTGGAGACTTCAAACAGGTGAAATAAGTGCTGGGAAATTCTCTTCCAGCGGGATAATTATTACAATGCTGAGTGAACATAAAGCGAACGGGTGATGCATACGACCTATATTTTAGATAAACGAAATGAGGTTTTGAATTCAAGCCATATGATCAAAGATGACGTACCTTACATTAGAGTCGGAGAAAAAATATTTTTGTTACTCATTTCGTAGTTTTAACTATCAAGCCGAAAGTCAAATGGAAAGATTATATTGAAAAAATAAATTTGCTTGCCTGGACGACCATCGGGTTCTATCCACAGGATGTATTCGGTGGAGCTAAGGAACTAAGGTGGCATATTCTCAGAGTGACAGGGAATCATGGAGGCGCTGCGTGGTGGCTACATAGCAAACGAATATGATGAAAAAAGAAATGAAAAATAATAAAACTGTATTGCTCAGTGATAAGTTTATTCACTGAACGAAATCAGTTATAAACGTATTAAAAATTGGAGAGTTGGTATTGGAATAATGTTACATTATTTGATACACCCTGGTTTTTGTTAAGTATAAGTTTCATTAGTGTCCAGGACTGAAATCACCCAGCAGCAGCGGAGATCACAGCCCTTCAAGGACTCTGGATAACCAGCCGTTCGCCTCTCTTCGATCCGGGGTCTTCTCATATTATTATGTTACATTATTATTGCTATGCTTTTAAAAAAAGTATTGTTTGCATAATCCAACTGTGGACAAAAATGGCGTTTTTTACCCAAAAAAAATGCGGAAAAACGATTTTTTGTCAGTTTCGTAATTAACAATTAACCGTAATCATTACTGGTTTCATCAAACAACTGACAGTAAGCTATAACATTTACGTTTTGATAATGCTAATTCTTCATATCGAAATATCGGTATTTTAATTTTCAAATTCATATTTAAAAAAAAGAGCCGAAATGCCTGGATCTCGGTGTCGATAATACTAATATTGCGATCCCTTGATACAACTGCTCTGCAAGGGCAGAATATTTACTAAAACAGTGCCATAAAGAAAGCTCTATTGTATACGGTCGTCCCCGTGACCGCGGAAACGCTACGTGCTTCCGTTTCTAAGTCCGGCGTACGATTCCGCAGTGATAAATTTGCATTTACTAGTGCCATGGGTGTTTATGGTTTTTATAACCCTCGTATCCAACCTACTAAAAACCGACCGATTGCGGAATAATAGGTATTCGTTAAATGCATGCTACGCTCGCTCCATTAATGACCCATGTGCTCGCAATTGGGATACGGTATTTAGAAACCTTTTTTTAATGAAAACCGGTAACCATAAATAATTGGTCATTGATTTTTACAATTATTATAATTGTCATTTTATATAGAATAATAAGTAAGTTAATAATCTTATACATAATAGCCCAGACCGGTCTGTAGGCGTAGATGTAGACGTTTTATTATTACACATGTAGGTATAAAACTTTCTCATAACCTAAGCGTCAGCGGTATATATAAACAATACACACAGTTCCGACAAAACGCAAATTCCGTGGCAAACAAACAACAATCAGTCCATCAGTATGGAAAATAAAGAACAGCTACTTAAGACAATCAGTATTTCGATGTCAATACCGTCATCTATGACGGGCGGTTTCACTAGTAATTAATAATACTGATTTCTTTTGAGTTTTGTCACTTAGTTGAGTGGTCAAGGGTTTTAGGACACCTTCATTAATCAATATATGGATTTATTTTCAACAGTATGATATTTCAATAATACACCACATACCCTATCCCATCTTTAAAAAGGGTGAAAAAGGTAGTGATTAACTGAATATTGTTCCCTCCATTGCCATCCTTCGTTATTTATATTCTTACTCTCTTTGAAAAGACAGGCTTTGCAACTGATTTACCATTAGTTCTCGTCAAATAATGTTCAAAGTTCTTGTGAAAATCTTCTTAAAATGTTACTTTAGAAGTCCACACCTGGAGTGAAAATAGAATGAGCTATCTGTCTATTTCGAACAATATATTTAATTTAAAAATAATAAAGACAAAAATGACTAAATTCATATTGTTTATTTTTTCATGGTTTTATACAGCATCGTTTCCATTGCAAAATTGTATACCTGCAAAATCAGGGAGAGTATAAAAACAGTTAACAAAAACACTTTTATCGACTTAAAACAAAAATAAAAAACACTTAATTGATATAAATAATATTAATTCATTTTAATTACATCATTTTTTTATTACTGGTTTATTTCGATAAACTTGTTTTTTAAACTGTTCTAATTTTGCAATGGTAATGACGGTATTTGTTTTAAATTTATTATTCCCTGTGAAGAGCCAATAAAAAAGATGTAATAAGCATGCATATTAAATTTATAAAAAGAAAACAGTTTTTTTTTTGTACCAATTCGACAATTTATCTAATGATTAAGACCAGTATCACTCATTGAAATCATTTTAAACAAATATAAATTAAAATGCATTGATGAAATTTTGACTTGTGGGAAGAAACATAAATATACTGAATGATTATTGTTATATTATGGTTATGAAGAGAATTTAAAGATTATAAAGCAATAAAAGTAAATTAAATACAATTTTTATGAGGTAATATAATAAAATCCCACCGAGAATTTACAGTGAACATTGTAAAAACAATTATGAAACAATATCTAATTAGTAGTGACATGAATCTCTGTATCAAAAACAGTAGACAGTGAACAAAACTTTTCAAATGTGAATATATCCGTGCTGTGAACTATGTGGACACTGTGCACACATACACCTTTTAGTGATGACGAGTAATTGAAATCTGCAAAAATGCACAGAACGTATATCCATGCAGAAAGTAAATGGCGTCAGCATTAAGTGCATCTGGTGAATAAGGGTGGAAACGTTTACAAAGAGCGCTGTGTAATAAAAGTATCATATCGCACCCCTAGTTTTACACTATGATAAGTCATAAAATGGCATTCTGAGATAATTGGATTTTAAGATTCAAACCATCTCAACTAAATCTTAAAATGGATATACTAAGCCAATTTTCTTTCTCAATGTGTTTCAGGTTGTCTAATTTTGGATGACATAATGTTTATATTGAAAAATCTTACAGAAAATGTATTTTTAGTAATATTCTTGAAATGTCATATTGTAAAATTAAACTATTTTGACTGTGCATACAATACTATTATAATAAAACTAATATGAAACAACATAAAATTTCTTTAATATAATTTGCATATAATGTAAAACAAAAAAAAACTTTATTATTTTAAGCAATTTTTATATTAAACCTTTTGATCACGACAATTACGACGTTTTCTGGAACTATGATAATTCAAAATGTCATAGTCTATAACTCGATAAAACTTTGATTCGTAATATTAGACTAAAGTTACCCAAAATTAAACAATTTCTAAACATTTACGACTATGCATTCTTTCTTGTATTTCCGTAGAATTCACTTAGACTTTTTGACTAGAAATTTTAAGCCTTTCTGCATCATTAAATAAAAATGTATTTTTTTGACTTGTTATGGTCTGAAATTAGGGGTGCGATATGTGGATGGACATTTTTGTTATTTGCTTATAGTGTAACAAGAAACTAGGTTGAAGTTTACACAACACACAATGAAAATACACGAATAGAACATTTTAAATATTTTACTTATACATCATATTTTGTTAAATTTACTTTAACTAACCTGTCAAATTTATATTTCACTACGATTTAATTAAAATTTCAAATTTTCTAAAACTTAATTTTAATTGTATATATTATATCGTCCGTATAGTGACAGAAGGCCAAGAAGACAAAAAACCTTGTTTTGAGATAATCGTCTTTTAAGAAAATCATGAAATTTAAGTTTTTCTTTTTACATACCTTAAGCGTTACTTATGAAACTAACAACTGTATGAAATTCTTTAAGCATTTACGAGTTCGATTGGATTATAAGTATTTCTTTTCAGAGTAACAAATTAACTTAATTTATATCGATTTCTTAAAATTACGAAAAATTACATGGAATATGGCTGATTTGGATTATTGAGATTTTGTACACTTCCATGTATTTTGTCACTAACGACCCGGGTTTCGCCTTTCGGCATCTTCAGGCATTCGAGCACACGAATGGACTCGAACTGACAGACAGTAAACAGTGTCTAACGTTTATATAGAAGATACAAATGCGACAAATATTATTTACGAGGTAAGATATTATACGTCTGAGAGCCACACTGATACCTGAGTTAAAATTTCGGGAATCGCCCTAATCCTTATTTGAAGATGCCGAAAGGCGAAACTCGGGTCGTTAGTGACAAAATACATGGAAGTGTACAAAATCTCAATAATCCTAATCTAATTGAAATTCCATCAAGCACCCTCAGTCGATGTCTTAAAAGAATATAGCTGAGCTTATTTTTTTCAGACAATAGACTGCTCTAAAATCTATTGTACTGCATTCATAACTTAAAACAGTCGATTTTCGACTTATCGCCTTATGCTACCATGCCGACGATTATTAAGTACAATGTATTTTAATAGTTTTATAAGATATGTATTGCCAGCTTACAGCCAATGCGCCAAATATTTTTAAAATTAAAAGATCAGACGAAATAAACTCGATGAGTATTTTTATAAGTTGATAATGTCCAAGATCACAAATTTTAAAAATCTAAATTTGATATTGACATTGCTAGGATTTAAACCACGACTCACTTGATCACTACGGTAAAGCTCTTACAACTAGACTACAGAGGCCGACGAAGTTATTATTATAAAATCTTTTTCTTCAAGTCACTGTCAACCATTTTTTATTATCATCATTACTTTTCATTGAATGATCACATAATTCATTTGTTTCACTCAAACCGATCTCTTTTAGCAGTTCAACAATTTGATGACAATCATAATATAATATATAAATACTAGTACATTAATACCAGATGGCAGTGTCAACTACAAAAATTCACACAATTCACACAAGTAGATTATGTGTGTGTGCGCGCTGTATTGTGCCGTGCAGATTAATCAAGAGAAATAAATATAAATTGTAATCTTGCTTTAATCTCTCTTTTTTTCTCAATTCTTTATAGTATCAGTAAAATTAGGCTCAGTTCGAAGTACGCATTACTTTGTCTAAATTCATTTGAAATATAAAGTAATTTGCTAGATTACAAATGTGTACCTGCTCAACGGAGCTAATCCTGATGTAAATTTAAATTCAATTTAAAATATAATATGAACTGTACAATAAGATTCATTATAAAATACTTATTTTATAATATCCTTCAACCGAAAATTAAAATTAGGCCACATTGAATTGAAATAAAACTTTATAATAAAAAACTTGAAACTGAGACAGTAATAATTTATATAGAGTTTTACAAATGTGTTAAAAATAGTGCATTATATAATTTTATTCAGATTGTATTTGTACAAAGTTTGTGTTTATATTATGTTTAAATCATTATCATCAAAATTGTAACAACCCGAAGTGGTTTTTGGGATTCAGCTACAGTTCCCACCAAAATTCCATCTTCACTGTAGCATTCTTCCGGTTTTTTGTTCTTAGCTCACGTCAATCATCGAAAACACCTTCTACCCAGTATAGTTTGAACTTTCCTTTACTCATAAGTCTTAATAAGACCTGATTTTTTTTAAAAGATAATTCTTTTTCACTCACACGGTGCACACATCCCATTTTTGTTTATATATTTGAAAAAATATGAGACATACAAAATTCTATTTGTATTATTTTCTGTGACTTTTCACTTAGCTGATAATAAAGTAAACGTCTACGCCGTGAGCTACGATCTCTATGACCGTCACGCTTAGCAAGCGTGAGCATTTATTGAAACAAACAAAAAGTCTTGTTTGCAAAGTCATTCGAGAAAAGCTAAGGCCACGCACTAATTTATCACTAACCCTCTTTTCAGTCCACGTTCTATTGAAGGTACTTATGCTAAAATGTTTTTGTTTTGGTCATCTAAATCGTTTTAGGCATCTACGACCTCTATAAACTCAAAGTGTTTGTTAGCTCTCTGTAAAATCGCCAATATAGCGATTTTGCTCAAGTCTTGTTTTCGATTTTAAAGTGCTGTACGATCAAATTTAGAATTGTTTTTTTAGACATAATTACCTTTACCCGAAATGTTCAAAGACAAATCTAGAAAACACTCAATTAAATCGACTCAATTAATTACTTTTAAAGTATTTAATTAATAGATGATTGTAGTATTCCTATCCTCAATAATAATTTACAATACTTTTACTCATATAAAACATTACTATTTTAAAACATCTATAAGACCCAAACACTTCTTTATAATTATTATTAATACATCTTAATAAATTTACGTCAATATTATAAACATGTTAGTTCTTTGAGTAGTGAGCGTATTAAATTTAAAAAAAACAAGCATGAATTAAATCGTTCATCATTTTTTCTTTACATTTCGTGGTTAAACTGATCAATAACGCGTAAGATTTGATAAATGAGTGTAATTAATTAAAGAGAACTCCGGATCATAAAGAAATGATAATCTGCTGGCCCGAAATTAAATGATATTCGAAGGAATACTGAAAGCCAACGACTTCTTTAAGATGTTTGGATAATCTCTTTTGGAAATTATAAACAAACGTTGATTTTATAAAGTTTGAAGGCTACCGCTTTTAAATAAACAATGTACACAGTACAAAAGTATACGCTACGGATAATAAATAATAAGACACTTTTGAACCGAATCAAGTTTCAGCATTTAGTTTAGTTAAATTCTCAGAAGTGAGTTTATATAACAGAAAACAAATGAAAATTAATTAAATTCAAAACATACTAACAATTTAATGTACTTTTTCTACAATTTTGTATGTTATTATCAGGACAGGTGTGAGGAAACATTTTCAACTAGCGAAAAACACAATTGAACTGTTTGTACAACTAGTTACCTGTGACCAATTTACCGTGTATAAAAGAAAATTCTCCTATCGATGACTATAAATGTTAAGAACTACTGAAACGCAGTTATTTGAATAATACGTAATTAACAAATATAGAATTCGGACCAATAGCCAAGTGGTTAACCTCATTGGCTTCGGTTGCGATGTTCACAAGATTGAATCCACGTACGTAGTTTCGTAAATTCGATTTTTCAATCGCTTTATGGATTTATATTCAAAAGCGTCGATGTCTGTGATGTATCAATTCTCTTCCACCAATCCAATCCTAAAAAACATGGCGTAGCGAGAGAAATTAGCTAAACACTATTGCTTTCCTCGCCCTGTCCTTCTATCTTCAGTCTCAACAAAAAATAAATGTTAAGCGACTGACGAACAACCATTTCTATTGAGATAAGCTCCGTTAAGACTCCATATCGTCGCTGTTATTAGCGTCGAAGAAAACACTGAATCTAAAAAATGACATATTGTGTTAGTTATACCAAAATGTTCCTTATTTCGAACTCTACCGTATGGAAGAACACATTTAGTTTTACTTAGAAACGGTTTTGTACAAATAAACGAAATGGAAAAGGTATAGCATTTCAAATATTTGGAAAACTTCAAAGTAAAATTACTCAAAGCTAGTATTTTTCAGTTAGTGTCTTCTTCCATAACAGAGACGATATGCTCTACATTAGGAGCGGATAAAGTTCCAAAAAATATAAAGAAAAGCAAAACTTCAGTAATAATAATTTATAAATGGTAAATGCAATGTATAAAAAATTAAATGTACGCAATAATATTGTATTAACCAATTTTATAACCTTTTAGTTATCTATCCCTGTTCATTCAAAAATGCTGTCTAGCTTAGCGAAACTGGTTTTAATATCATTACAAATTGAAGGTATTATAATAAAAAAAAAAATATAAATTAATATAATGTGTTGCCAACAAGAATTGACAATTAACATCGTTGTAGTGATTAATGAAGATGATTAAAAGTAATTTTCTAAGTAACGTGTCTTTCTTAGAAAATACTTAATTATTTAGTATTTTGTTCACGCATCGTCTCTGTCGTGGTGCTTTTGATAAAGGTAGCTAAGGACTATTAATATTCATTAAATTACATAAGCGATTTTAATTAGTCCTGTCGTAACAGGCAATTAGCCGAGCAACAGGTAAACATCTATGTTTGTTTTATATCATAGTTGTATAATATTTACAATATCACAAGGCGCTATTGAAAAATGAAACTCTTACTTATTTGGTATATTCATAGCAAAAATATACAGTCTTAATATTTATACATTTAAAAATAACTTTACATCAGGTGAAAAATTAAACAAAAAAGTATTTCGTACAAATATGAAGTAAGTTTAGAGTTGGAATATTTCGAATCCGGCATTTAAGTATTCAATTTGTATTTGACGCAGCTCTGACAAGTTGTTGAGTGAAACAAAGCCCTCGGTAAACATTTTGATAATTGTTTTCCATATTGATTAATTAAGTAAAAGCTTTTCCAATCATTTAGAGATCGCCTATCAATTTATAAGCATCAATCATCTGTGTTTTGTATACGCATCAATACGTTTTTGACAGATTAGAAAACAAAACTCTGTAATCAACAACGTTGCAAGGCCATATTGAAACCACCTGTATAGAATAATATGGCAACTAATTATTTCGTCAATAACTAACTCCATAAACAGTCAGTATCTAATTCAATAAATGGTCAGCAAATAATCATATTTGGTCAGTGAATAATTACCAGATGGTCAGGTTTTTTTAGGTTAGGTTTAATTAACAAAACTGAACGTTTTACATAAATAACCGACCGTTTATTTTATTAACTGATCACGTGTATACCGACCATTTGTAATACTTATTGACCAATTTGATTAATTGCTGACCATTAATTAAGTTTACTAACCAAAAATTGAAATAGTTACTGACTAGGGATTCCAACTCAAATATTCGATATCCGAATATATTCAGCCCATTTTAAACTATTCGATATTCGAATATTTGGTCAAATATTAGAATAATATTCGTTAAAGTTTTAATGAAATATTTTACAAAATTGACAATACATCACATTAAAACTTCTCGAGATTTCAATAACAATATTGAATACCCCGTGTGGTAGTTTTTTTTGTCTTCACCCTACTCGTGCGCTTTCTGTAGCTTATCATAAATCATAATACTTGAGTTTGACAAATGACTCTGGACAAAAAAACCCTTTAAACATGCCGTAATTTCAGTAATTGAAAAAATACCCTTGGAGTAATCCGACGCAGCTGCACATTTTATTTTAGTATTTATAGTGATATTCTATTAATTATTCAAATCCAATTTTTAATATTATTTTCATACTGTATGCAAATAGTTGAAATCCCTATTACTGCTTCAATAAATGTATGCCAAATAATATTGTCTTCTGGCAAAACAGTCTAAATTTGGTATTGCCATTTCCAGGACATGAATTGTTCAATGTTGTATTGCATAAATAAAACATTGCACAATTCGATAAAATAAAAATAAAAAAAGAATATTTTTTTACACCGTTTTTTTTTAAAATATATAACTTCCTATTTTAAGTGAGAAACTATGCGTCAATTAGTGCATATTTGATTGGTTTTATAAATGTTCCTTTATAGTCTAGTTATAAATTAAAACATATCATGCAATGCCTTTCTTGCATGTCCGACAATGTTTTTTTAGAAGCACTTAATTTAGTCAATCGACGTGTCACGTGTAATTTGAAATGTTTCGTTGTGACCCACATAAGCGTGGGCACTGCGATACCACCCACTATCAGCCCTCTGAATTAACTTCATTTGTAACGTATACTATATGACAGTCATAAAAAAATTGTGGGCCTTTTTCTACAACTATTTTCAAGAAAATTAATATAGTACGAGGATATTCATTTTCATGCAAAGAAATGAATGAAGTTTTCAGTAAAATGGACGCAACGAATGAATTGTATTTTTGCGATCAATTTGTCAAGTGATTTATGTTGGGCATAGATTTATGTGATGTTAACAGCCCCTTTCACCCTCAGAGAGAGCGATTAGCCAACCACTACAAGTAGTCTTATCATAGCCGTATTCTTATATCGTTATTCGCAATTAAAAAGTAAGGTTGAGACACTGAGTATCAGCACCTTCTATAAAAGTAATTCTGTTGAGGTGCTCTATTATAGTGATGGCTTAGTTCCATAGTGATACAACTATAAATTGGTATTTTTGATATATGGCCGATCAAAGTTTTGACTCATCTAAACTGACTCGTAAAAAGTGATGGCTTATTATTTGTATTACTTTTTTATTGAAATAGATGGTCAATAGTTTATAATTTTAGGATTTAAGATTTTTTCTTTATGGAACGCCACGATTCACAAAAATATATTTCCACCATACGATGTTTGATATCTGTGTATATGAAACTGACAAATTATTTAAATTTGCTGATTTTCATATGCAAATATCTGCCTTTTGAGAGAATACCTGTACATTTTACAAGCTGTACTTTTGTGGAACTGTAGAAGAGATGTTCGAATTCAATTACTAAATTAACTCAAAACATCAAATTGTTGACTTATTATCCTATGGAACTGGGCCATCGATAGGTCCATTTGCTTCACATTGTTAGCGGATATGGTTTTAAAAATCGTGATGTGGTAAAAAAAAGAAGAACCGGGATCCCGTTTTCGGTATAACCGGTATTGCGATCTCTAGTGAAAATGATCTTATCGACACAGAAGTTGAATCTTAATTTTTGGACAGACTTGGCATCATCAAACAACCCGTATATAAAGTTTATATAATATAAAATAAATACTATGAAATAATTAAAAAAATGGATAGTAAGTTTAGGAAAATAATTCCACTATTAATTTACAAAGATACCACATGCATTTAGTATAATTGTAGCTATTTCAGAAGAAATATAATAGGATGCGTATATCATGTCGAATAAATAAGCTGTCACGTGTATTTTTGTTAATGTTTTTATACCAACATAAGATACTTGATAAATATTTAAAGGAATTTTGAGGTAATATAGTCCAACATAAAATGAATAAATTAGTTTATTAGATGTTGTTGTGTATTTTTTGGTCATAACTGTGTGTTATAAAAGAGCTGTATAATATATATTTAGTAGCTTCTATGCAAAAAAGACAGCTTCCGTTTTCCACCATTTTTCTTTTGTGAAATTAACCAATCGCATGATTGTAAAGCATCTGTTGTTTTATAAAGGAATATCACTGTTTTTAATATGAAATGTGATTGATTCAACAATGTCTTCTCGACACTCTTTTCGTATAGTCCCGTATCTGCAAATATGACATTTTACAGGAGAGCGTCTCAAAGATTCAAAATGCAGTTGCAAAGTAACGGCTGCATCTATCTTCTTCAAAATTGGGACAGTACTATTATTTTATATAAAGTTTTGCTGAAAAGTTTATAGTTTTTGAAATATTACAGATACGGCATTGGATTTTAGGTAAAATACTTACGTATAAGTGGTAAGTTATACTCTACAAAAAAACGGTGAAGTATGTACTTTTCCCAATGTTTTTTTATGCCTACCTGTAGAACTGATTACGTATGCAAATGCAAAAGACGTATAATCACGTCTGTGGCACTTTCATGATTATACGTATGGCTTATCGATGTCGATATTAATTCATTTCACCACTGTAGTAATCGAAAGCGACTATTTTTAATAAATTTTTTCAAGTCAACAAAAACAAACAACTGAAAAAAACATTATGATATAGGGGAAACAGAAAAAAATAGTTATATTTATAAAGTAATCCAATATTTAATATTAAAAGAGTATAAAACTACCAAAAAAATCTCCCATAAGACCTTTTCCGAGCATTAAATCAAACCCAACAGGATTAAAACAATAATTATTTTGTGACGTTTTATATAAAGTTTATAGGGTTGTCAATGTGTCAATCTTCCTTTGAATAATAGGATGCAGGATGGCGAGATATGCGCGCTGAAAATGTAAAAGCTTCTACTCACTAGCACAATATAAGAGGAAATTATACGTATAAAATAATACAAAGCTTCTTCTCGAAACAGTTATATCAGCCTATATTTAAAGATTTTTTTAACTGGACTATGTATAGTGTTGTGTTTATAAAAAAAAGAAATAATTAAAATTCGTAAGCACTGTAATTAAATGAAGTGATTCGACTTATCAGCATGAAGGGGAGGAATCACAAAATATGGAAAATGGAAAGCTCAGCGGAGAAATAGGATTAAGTTATCACAGGAAAGTGGATAAGGTTTGCCAATCTCGGTACACTTTACTTTGTTCTGTAAGTATAAATACATGTGGTAATTAAATTTTGGGCACCAGGCGTGAGGATACACGCCAAATGAAAAAACAGTAATAATGAAAATACGGTTACCGTTAAAAACACATTTAATAGGGATGCGGAAACCGTAGATGCACAGATTTTAATATGTAAACAAATAAAACAGAATTTACACGACGAAACAATATTTATGAACAGATGGTTACACTTAAACAGGAAAACTATTATAACATATAAAATTACGACCTTGGATGTTAAACCATCTCGGCGGCGAACTTGAATGTCCGAGGCCAATGTCCAGCGCGTTACCGGCACGTCCTACTCGTTCCACATCCCGGCGCGTAAGCAAGTTTTAACGCAATTCTTGGCGAGGCTTCCCCTTCGTCTCCTATCAACGACGCAGCGAGGTGCGTATCGCCGATAGGTGACGATTGTAATGTTGCGACGAAATCGTAACAATAGTGAAAACCGAACATCCCAATTGACCCTATTCCCAAGAGATAATGTATTGGACCGTCAACTGTAAGAAAATATAAGCTTTCGTATACAGAATAAAATAAATTTGGTGCTCACATTACTTATTTTTTATTTAATGATCAGAGGGTAGTAAGTATTTTAAACAGATATTTTGAAAGAAACCGACAGTCTTATAATGTTTACTTGATTAAATTTTTATTAAATTATTACTTTGTAACACGTATTTATGGGTTTGTTTAGCTGCAATTAATAACGACAATCCTTCATGCACCGATAGTTATTAACCCATTTTCTGTTGATGTTCTGATAATTACAATTTTTATTTGTATATTGTATCCACAGTCATGGATACCTGTGATGTCATCACCCCTCAGTCTTCATTTAGAAATATGGACGTTAATATATCAATCAGTTAACTATTAGTTCCTTAATTTTGTGAGGAACTCATGGAGAGATGATGGAACTGACTGGGTCACGTGCTGCAGATACCTTTGGAGAGCTTTAATCCTGCTTGTCTCTTCTTCCAACCAGTGGGATTCCGGCGTCCTGGAAGACCATCGGGGTACTATCCACAAGATATACTTGACGGAGTTGAGGGTCTTTCATAGGAGGAAACAAATCGATTGGCGGGTGACAGGGAATCATGAAAGTGCCGCATGGTGGCCATATGATCCACATAGAGAACGAATATGGTCGAAGAGTTAGTCGTTTCTTGAACGCTACACACGATATGAAGTAGGACATTTCATTCAACACTGATGGCTACACATGCTTGCTCGCTACCAATCCTTAGCTGCATTAAATACGCCAATTTAAAACATCAATCAACAAAAATTAAACTTGCTGAGGGCTATAAATAATTTCAGCCCGTCAGCTGGTATTTTCAGAAATGTCACTGAGCTAAACGCTTTAGTGGTGCATAGTGGGCGGAATATAAAACTACGCTTCAACAATATCGCCCGCGTCGTAAATCCGCCCATCGATATTGCCGCCTATGCATGAGGCGAGAGTCGAACACTTTCCGATAAATTCACATTTCACTCGTTTCGCTGTCGTTAAAATCGTTATTAAATTTGACCATCGTGAAATAATTATTTTCACCGTAGAAACGTCGGCTGTTTTCAAATTAGATGTTCCATCCAATATTCTTGAATAAATAAAAATGTGCACTGATGTGGTGTTCATTAATCACTTAAGCACGAGATATTTATTATTCGGTTCTGATCGATTACTTATGATCTATATATATATAAAAATGAATGAATGTTTGTTTGTTTGTCCTCTATCCTTTACCATTCATCCGATTTCGATGAAACTTTTGTGAGTTGTTGTGGGCACACTCGTGATGGTTTCTGAAGAAATAAATTTAAAATCTAAAATCTGAAAAAAAACCTAAAAAAAAGAATTAAATACGTATTACTAGCGACATTTCGGAAAAATCTTCTGATTTAAGAAAAATATTAAGTCAGCCATAAGGCAATAGTATTCCTAACTTAAATAATTTATTTCACATGTGCTATGAATGTTGTTGGAAATATGAAAATAATGAAACATATTGTTAGAAAAGTATAAATAAATTATAAATCAAAAAAAATCGGGTTTTTTTCGGACTGGGAAAAATAAATCTGGGCTTTGGGTCGGGTTCGTGTAACGAGTGTGATATTGAGACTTGGGCTCGGGCCGGGTCGGCTTGAAGATGACAGGCTCGGACCGGGTAGTTTTATGAAATTTCAGCCCGTACAGACCTCTAATTCAAACGCACTTCAATAAACAGAATTAAAACACAAACACTTTCTTTCTTTGAGTGGCATTGCAACGCATGCCGGGTACTCACTATTATATAATAAAACAGCACGGAGTAAATATATATTTAATATTATAATTTGTTACATACCACCGCTTTTCTAACATAACCTCATCAACATTAATAATTTATATAATATAACATCAATTCGGTATAGAAAGGTGATACAAAAAACTATATGTTTGATGGTTATTTTTAAATATTTTTTTATTGTACTATATCGGGTCCGTGGTGCAATGGTCAACGTCATTGGCTACGGCT
The DNA here is from genome assembly GCA_022494535.1 of Himalopsyche phryganea. Taxonomy (NCBI): domain Eukaryota; kingdom Metazoa; phylum Arthropoda; class Insecta; order Trichoptera; family Rhyacophilidae; genus Himalopsyche; species Himalopsyche phryganea. The sequence continues at coordinate 8,610,498 of JAGVSL010000001.1, read as the reverse complement.
ACGGCGAATGTCTTGGGTTCAAGTTGCGGTACGGAAAGTGTGTCCAAAATTCCCTCCCACCCATTGGAGGGGGGTTAGGGAAAGAAATTAGCTTACCACCAGTTTTGTCCTAGCTCTATACTTATATCCCTACTCTCTTCGAAAAAGAGATTTTTAGCAGTAGTTCCTGTAGAAAACTTTTATTGGGATAACCATTAGTATATATATTTATATAAATCATTAGTTTTATAAAAATTACATTTGGTCAGTTTGGATGTCTGAATACAGCTAAAAACAAATACCTGTTTCTTCATTTCGTTGTTTTAAAAGACACAAAATTAGTGGATTAAAATCACAATTTTTAACTTTAACTTACTAGCTTGAATAAAAATTATTTAATTTACCGATTTGTTCTGTATTTTACTGACTAAGGACAAAAAATATCGAAGCCGTTAGTGTGTATTTGACTTAAGTTGTATATTTAATGAGTAATATAAACTCACCGCTTAGTCAACATAGCAAACAACTGACTTAGCGGTTTTCCATTTTGAGCCCACCTTAAAATGACAGTAAATACATTATTTCCAACACACAAAGTGGTTGCAACTCTACCCTTACCAACAGTTATTATTGAGGATTATTTTTAATTAAGCTTCTTCCTAATGAATTTGAATGACAGTCCTTGGTTAGGTTTCATAAATTATTCATAAGATCTTAGTTTCATAAATTATTCAACACAACTAAAATTTTATTTTTATACAAGAACATTATGCGAACAAACATTCCTTCTTTATGAAATAATAAGAAGGATTTCAATTAAGACTTGTAAATAACTTTTTACTTATTGGCAACTTTTCGATGATACATGTAAAGTAACTAATACATACATGTAGTAATATAATAGTAGGGATATATTTTTCTTAAAATTTCGAAAAGAAAATACCTTTTTCTATAATACATTATGTATCATAATAAATTTCTACTAGGTAAAAATTCTTCGATAGGTTTTCTATTATTTTTGGCACACTTATTATTCATATCCTCTATTATTGATTCCGAGCTTAATATTAATATGTCCATCATTTTTTTTCTGGCGATCCAGTCCGAGGTAAACCTTGACTGCCCCAAATATTTTTTTGCGTTCGGTAATCCATCTTCCAATGCCTATTGCTGACCTGCAGCAAGTCTAATACATGATTATTACTATACACGGGGAGGAAAATCTGAAGGAAGTAGAATTACTTTCTGCCATACATTTCCTCACAGAAATTCCCCCTTGATTAATTTATGTTAAACATACATCTCTCTTTATTTTAATGAAGTAATAAAGTAGCGTAGTAATCATCGCACAAAACATTGTTTTTTTTATTTGAATTGTTGAATCTTTTTACATTTCCATGTATTTCCCGAGTTTCGCTTTTCGGCATCTTCATGCATTCGAGCACACGAATAAACTCTAACTGACAGACATTAAATAGTTTATATATTTTATCTATAAGATAAAATATGACAAAATATTATCACCAAGTCTAGGAACTACATTAATACCTGAATAACAATGATCCTTAATCTTAGTTGGGAAAACAAACGTATTAGTAAGCTCAAAAGACTTAACTATTGCAGGTGGCCAAGAACCAAATAAAATTAGATCATCCGCGATACTCATTTTTAATAGAAAGGTAAGTTTTAAAAATGCAATTCTACGAAAGTTTTTTTAATAAGCATTGTGATGAGCTCTATGAAGAGGATAATGTTATATTTACGTACGACCTTTGATGAAATAATTAAAGCCATAGTTTGGATTTTAATCACTTAAATGTTCCAAAGCGTCAACCCGGAATGCATAAAACGATAAAGCAATTTAAAGCATAGAATGGATTTGAAGGAAAGTCTCGAAATTCGTACAAGAAAATAATATCAACGTCTTATAAATGTTAACAATTACCTCAAATGATAGAATGGCATCAATGGACGAAAAAAATATGATAGATTGATTACATTATAATGATACATAATAGAATAGAGAAAAGTCGCAAACGTTTTTCGTGAATTGATGATAAACTGTTTATGCTTTTTGGAACCAACATCCAACAACAATGCTTTACACACGAATGAATTATGTACAGTCTCGATTTTTTATTTGTGTTAATTAGCCGATAGTTAGTCCTTGACAATAGTCAAATACTTATTATCGTTTAAAGACACATAGATTGATTGTTTTATTATCTTTCATTTTACTAATAATCTTATATTAAGTAAAATATAAACGTTGCACAAAAATTCTCTCTCCGACGTGATGCAAACATTCTGAAGGATTGTGAATATTTAATGCTGACTATATCCTTCCCATCTCGAGCTATTAGTTGAGTAAGATGAAATAATAATTTTAATTACTGGTGAAACCGGCTATTAAAGCGAGTATTAGATAAAATTACATTTTATTGCAAAATAAACGATTTATTTTTGCAGTTCTTTCAAATACAAGAAAAATATATAAGATTCGTATCAGTTTCAAAAATTTTATGATAATTAAATCAAATAGGATTGGAAATTTGTTATTCTTTTCATAAAAGTTTCCTTTTATACATGACATTTAGCTGTATTTAGGTGAGTGTGTTCATTCCAGGGTATGCACTCTTGACTTGAACAGTGTCGCCTGAAAGGTAAATCTCAAGTATTTTTCTTTGAGCTGGAAAGCTTTTCCGTCAAGCCTGCAATCTCGGTCTAAGCCAACCACGTCTAAAGTTCTAAAAAATACATCATGCAAGGAATATTTGACGGATGAAAGCTACAAAAGAATCCAGTGATATATTGCCAGTGTGGCGATGAACGTTTAAGACGATCATTCTAGAAATATTATAATCATATCTACAGGAAATGAAAAATATTACATCATTCATCAAAATAAAACGTCAAAAAGTCTTACATGTAAACGGGAAGTAGATGTGTTTCATTTACTCGCAAAAAATATGACCTGATTTATTTATATTCTATGTTTGACAAATGTTAGCGCATTGTCTTACTTATAATTTAGATGTTATAATTATTTTAGAATTATTATTTATCTGAACTACTACGAAAGTACAAGTTTTTAATACATCAATGTTTAATAGATGTCAGCCAATCACTGTGTTGTCTAATAATAACTGTGCAACGAATTTGAATCTAGTTATGCAGGTAATTTATTTTTATAACTATAAATGTCCACTGACTGAAAGAAGCTAGTATTTTTTGTTCACAAAAAATATGGAATATGTAAAATACACCGTCGTCGTCATTCCTTCCCACTACAGATTAATAATATAAAAATGTATTCATACTATAAGCTTCATTCATTTTTATTTTACTTTTAAATTAAGAATCATTTCGGAAAATTATTTTATGTGGGAAAAAAAGCCAATGAAAACCAGTCACCAATACTAAAATGATAATTTAGTTGAAAGAGTATGTTCAATGGGCATGAAAGAGGAGAGACTGAAGAAATTTCAAATCTCAACGGGAAAAAGTTAGCTGACGGTCAGTGCCGAGGGTCGAGTGACGCGCTCCGGACGCTCACGGCGTTCGCTGCCAAACAAATATTACTACCCCTCACCGCTGCCAAGGTATCGGAATGCGACAGCAAAAGTTCTAGCCGCTTTCTAAACCAGGCTCTGTTGCCAAATGAACGATTTAAGAAATTTTGTCTTTTTCTTGACTGCGCCACAAGAGATGATCCAATGAAAGTTCTGGACACGATTCACACTGAATAATAATGGGTCTTGTCAAATGATGTACTTCATTCTAATAGAGAAGTTGTCAATTATCGTTAATCTTTTAATATATAAAATATTAGCTCGAATTGTATTTATATTTTCGAACTTTACATATCTAATGTTAATCCTAGAGCTCAGAAAAAGCTTTCATACTTAAGACAGTTAAACTTTTTATGAGATTCGGTGCAGTGTACACAGACTTTCTATTGAATGTAAACAACTTCTTAAACATTTTCATATATAATATGCTTCTCTACGTCAATTAATTTATTTATATACTTTAAATTTAGACTATCTGCCTAGTTTCCAGCAAACTTATATTTGAATTACACAATCGATTTTTATTTTCTTTTAATATTTGACAGCTTTCTAAACATATTTTTTCATGTTATATTTTTAAACGGCATTTTTCTACTATAATTGTTGCATCCACTATGTGCCATGGTTTAAATGATTACAAAGATTATTTTCCATAATCAATATTTAAAAAAATTAAAAAAGATGTGGCACAAAACTTTACATACAACGCAAAATACCCATAAAGATTCAATAGCTTGTGCCATCATATCGGATTCGTTTATAAAGTATAAGTAATTAAATATAATTATTGGCACTTCAATAATACAAATGTGTAGTATTTACTCAAGCCCCTCATCTTTTACTCTTCGCGCTTAGGTGATATAACTAATGTATTATAATTTATATGTATGAAGGTAATGAATTGTATGCACTCCTTAAAGCACAGAAGATTTGATTGTTTGTTCATTTAAAAATAACCAATCAAAAAAATATATAATTTCCATCAATGGGTCCCAATAAGGACAAGATCCTCTACTGGGGGATTCATATCGTAAAAGAATTTGTATTGATCAGTTACAACGTAGTTTGAAAAGAATTCAGTAAGTCTGAACTTCACTCAATGAAGGAAGAAAGATTTTTTTTTTAAATAAAACACAATTCATTTGTACTACTTCCACATATTTATAATGATCAGGACCGGTTTCGCTCATAACGAGCATTATCAACTGATGATAATGCTCGTGATGAGCGAAACCGGTAGTACAAATGAATTGTGTTTTATTTTTTTTAAATTTAATGTCTTTCCACCAAGAATTGACAGTTAACACCTTAAAAGTGAAGAAAGATTTCATAACAATCAGATCCAAAGCATGTGTGCTCTGCATTGGTTTCTTCATTATTTTCAATCGGCTCAGTCACTCATTTATGGTAAAAGTAAAAACAGTCAGCTCTCTTTATTTGTCAAAGTTAGGAAAAGTGTTGATAACAAATAAAATGTAGCAATGTATTCGATAACACAAGCATTGTGTAAAATAATATATTTGATAGCTATTTAAGTATCACGAAATCGTCAAAACTAGTTATAATAGTTCTGACATTGGCGTGATGCCGAAATTCAAATTTATAATATAATTACTGTTAAACTAAATACTCTACCATTTAAAATTTAGTTCTACCAAGAAAAGACTAATGCAATCAATTAACACGGTATGTATAGTATTTTGCTTTTGATTTGTAAGTCATACTATTGCCATAAAATCTTAAACACTTAATAAATATATGGTCTATTTAATTCTCATAGAATTCTGATAGAATCAATGAAGCATTTCTCAATCTTCAATGTAGAGAGATACTTTTTTTTGTTATCCATCAGCTTAAACTAAATTATTTTACATTGTTTAGAGAGGTTCCTGTCGTATGTCGTTGTAGAATCTCTATCCCACCAACATGCTTGGTGGAGTTTCCTCTCGCAATTTCCGTTTTATTGAGAGAAGCGACAGCAAAATGCAATAAAATTTAGAACTACAATGCAGCCCACATACGATGTTAAAATTTTAAAAGTTTTCCTGTGTATAAATAGCAAACTCACTGGCACAATATGAGCAAAACGCATTTGTCAATATTAAATTCATTACGTTGTTTTTCGTTTCTCTGAGAAATAATACATGCACGCTGAAAATGGATACAATGCAGATATACATTGATTATTACCCTTTAATTATTTTCATACTGTAAATTATCTTATTTAATTCAATAAACGTGTTCAAACCAACCTTTGCAAAATATCATTCAGAATATAATAATTATTTACCACAGCCGACTTATAAAATTACTCAAATCTTTAAAGACAGATAAAATAATTCGATGATTTATAAGGCAGTTGCAATTGAAAAAAAGTATTGTAGACCAATGGAAAGTACAAAATAGTTGAAAGACTCGAAGTTTTCTTCGTATATTTATATAAAAATAAATATTTTGTTTTAGAAAACAGTTTTTTTGACTAATTATTGTGACTGATGTATGTGTTTTGAATAGAATTAATACAATTTGAAAAGAAATCGAAGGTTTTATAAATATATTTATACTACAATGTGTAATTATGTTTGAAAACAGAGAAAAACTTTGTTGTCTATCGTTTATTTAATGAAAATAGTTTCAGTTACTCCAACACAGCTTAATGCTCTCTAAGCGGTGGAAATCACTTTACTCGGCGAAATAAAAAATCAGCTGGTACAATGAAATAAAATGTCGCCATACATCTCTGTAGAAATTGAATGAATATAAATTTACTATTAGAGAATATTTAAAAAATCCACCAAGTAAATAACTTGTGACCATCCAAATTATTACTAATTTCATATTATATATTTAAAAAAGAGAAAGACTGAGGACCAGATTAATGCTTGAAGGGGGTCTGGGTTTATCCGTATTGGGAGCCCTGCATTAAAACATTATTAGATTATTTCAATTAAAGTTTCTGTTGACGGTAACGTTAGTTATCAATGTTAAATAAATGTGAAAAAAAGCATTTCGCTATGGTAATTTGGGTCAGTATTATTTCACGTCTTTATAGACTCTTTTTTTTACAGTTCAAAACAACGCTTTCTATCCAGTAACCTTACTCACTAGTTTTTATTTTACACTAATTTGTCTTTTTTAATGTGTTAACAATGAATTCTTGACGGAAAAGCATTAGGTATATTTATAAAAATAAAACACAATTTGTTTACAATAATTTTACAATTGGATACCAGTCGAAAACTTTGTCATCGAAAGACATTAGCATGTGGAAAAATGATATGTGCCCCTTACTAATTTAGAGATCCTGTGCTTTAACCCTGTTTATTGTATTGTTAATTCTATCCTGGAGAATCTGGAGAGATCCCAAATAATAGTGTCAGTATGACACAAAAGACATCTAAAATCATATCCATATTAATCCAACGAAATATAAACAATGATTCGTAAACGTAGAAATATTATATCCTCGCAGACGGTATTCTTTCGAATTGTGTAGTTCCCAAAAAGTCTTTTGTGTAAATTTCGATATCAGTATTCAAATGTGTGGGTTGAATATTTGCTGTGCAAAATAAGTAAAATGTAATATTTTTTTATCTTAAAATTTTTAAAGTTCTCAGTAGTGGTGGGTTTGTAGCTATTTTTTTTATTTGAAATTTATTTCATCGTCAACTTCTTCAAAGACTATTTTTTGATGTTTTTTTTTTGTATTTGGTTTCAATAGGCATATTTATGTAAATTGAACATGTTTCACGTTTTAAAAAGTTTGTAACCAAACTGAACACAACTGTACCATGTTACTCATACATTTCGTCAATAAAGATTTTTCCCTAATGTATGCTTCAATTGTTTGCATGTAACTTTTTGAATATTTGCTTACTGTTATGTCCCTCGTTGTACGTTTGGTAGGTCGGTGGTCTTCTAAACGGTATTATGTGATGGCTAGATGTTTGCCATCAATTAAGAGTCAAAATCGATAGACTTTTACTTCTTATTTATGTTGGGTAATTATGTCAGGCTAATTACCAAGACTTTGTTCAGAGAGTAGGTGATGAAATTATACAACTCGTGATTTATTTTAACTGTTTATTCAATTACAGATACAATATTTTGTGTTACTCTGCAGGGTGTTACAAAATAAGTGATAACCAAATTATGTTGTAATATATATTACATAATACAAATTTGAGTGGGTTTCTATATGATAACAATTATAGCTTAGAGGAAATGCAGTTAAATGCAATCATAGTCAATGCTCGAATTCGTAGATAAGATGTATTGTTTTAACGGTAATTTTCGGCTGGGTGATAATATTATTAAGAGTGGTTCAATTGCTAACTATTACAGGGTAGTTCAATAACTACTTAATATTAAACTAATGTAGCATACCAAATGCTTAACAGTACGCAAGCAGCTTGCATTGATATCGTATTATTTTATATAAATTTTAATAAATTTGTTTATAAGTGTCTAAAATCGTTATGATTATTAAATGTATTGATATCCGCATAGAAAATATTAGTATCCCCATGATTAAGTAAAATTATAAAAAACTAATATTGCTTGACGCTGCGATGACAAAGAGATTTATCGAACACTTAATTACGTTCAGAGTATACTTTTTTTAACTTACAATTAATAAGAACAGAAAATATTGACACTGGTATTTGGTAAGACTGTTTTTCAAATACTCATACCCCATATGAATTTTGAATTTTTATATGTCACCAATATCCACGATTATAAATTTTAATTGAAAAAATATAAATTTGTTATTGACTTTGCTTTGTCTTTAACCTAAATTGCTAGGGCAACCACTAGACCACAGAGGCTGACATAATATTGATTCATACATTTCATCTAATACCTACTTTGAACGAAACATCTTTCATATCTAGTAGACAGCTAGCTTGTAAAATAGTTGTATCAAATATATTCTGTGCAATAAAACATCAAATGCAACCTTTGTGTTTTTTTTATTAATTATTATTATCATGTTATCACGTCATTACGTTGACCAAAGAAAAAATGAGGTTGAAATCAGAATAATGTTAAATGTATATCGTAAGGTTTAGGTTTATAATATCAATAATTTTCAAAAATTTAAAAAAACTAAGTTTATTTATATACTGAGGTTTTTTTCACTATGTTGATATTATATTTTGAGTTGCTGCGATTGTTACTTAGAAATAATCTTAAATTTTTCATAAAAAGGTAAATATATTACATTTTTGTTATGATAACACATCTGGCTAACAGATAACGAAGAGTTTTAAGCTTAGTTCACTTGAATAGATTTATAAACTGTCAAAAATAGTAGAAAAACAAACTTTTTACTTGAATTGCGAATACGACGGCATTATGGTTTTACCTCTCAGAATTTTATAATAGAATCTATGCCAGAATAATCTTAATAATAAATAATTAATAAATACATAACTTAGTTTATAATTATAAAAACTGTGATTGTAAAACTTCATATTAATGCTAATATTTAACAGCTAACGACGAGATATTTGAAAAAATCGCTATTTTATTTGGAAATCACCGTACATTAGATTCTTCGCTACTCTCGCTAGTCATTAAACTCGTCTATAATGGCAGCTCACAACATATATAGCCACTGTGTTTTGGCCAAATGATGTAACCTTAAAAATTGAAATTGTTCAGGAGAGAGTAAAAACTTTTTTTATTTATATGTTGAGTTGCGTTATGAATCTTTGAAATGCACTCTTATAAATTCAAATGTTTACAGATACGGGATTATACGTACGGAGTGTAGCTGGGCCATACTTTTTAAATCTAAAACCAATATAAAATGATGTTTCCCTTCCAAAAAGTGATCAATTTATATTTTTAATTTATATCGTTTGGCCGAGACCTGCTCTGTCGTCTTTTAAATGAGATCCAATCATTAACTCATTTTCGTATTTTTTGAGGGTTTCATCAATTGGCCAAAACACTCATATGGACTATAAACACAGACTACTTTATATCATCCGTTTTAAATCCAATGTAAATTAAAGACTATTTTTTCATCCGTGAATAAAGCATTCATTGTTCGACCGTATACGCCTCATGACCTGAAAATAATTGAAAGCATTTCTTATTAAGATAAATTACTCTCCCAGGCATGTGGACGAGGACTATAGTACTTAATTTGTAGATGTTTCACAAGAATTGGACATAAGATAGAAGATCACACAAAAAGATATCTAGAGTCTAAAGGAATAAGGATATTGGAGGAATATTTATTTGATTTTCACTGTATCAAAAAATGACTTATATCCATATTCTTCAATGAATTTTAGTCATAAAAAATCGTATTAGTAGTGAAGCTTTAATTCTAAGACCGATACCTTTAGGTATTGGTCATCAGCGTATTGTAATGAAACATTCATTTGTCAAAAAAATAAAATAATAGTTATATATCGCTACAGTACTATCAAAATGTCACATTTGGAGTTGCGTATACCTTCTAAAATGTTGATTTTAACGATAATAAAACACGAATTTATTCAAATAAAAACTCTTTTCAAATATACTCATAATCAGGCCAGGCTCGTCCATACACACTGCGGAACTGCAGCACTCCCAAGCAAGTTGAGAAAAATGTAATTTTATATAACATTTTTCAATATGTATATTTATATGAAAATATCACTATTATTTAAGCTTGTATTAAGCTCACCCGCGCACCGATACATCCAATAATAACATCAAACACCGCGGTACTAATATCAGAAAGTGAGGCATGTTCATGATTTTGTGCAGTACTGTTTTCGATGGAATATGCTCGAGTGAGTGAAGGACTCGCAGCTAGAAGCTTGACCTGAACTGCGAATTTGTCAGTATTTCGTGTTCTGCGTGTGGGTGCATCTGTCTAAATAAAACGGATATTTTTCAAGGAAAAAAGGCAGAAGAATGAATTAAAAATTATGAAATAAAAATACATGTAATGTTTAGTTTTAAAAATTTTGATGTTAATAATAAAATACAATCCAAATAACCATATTTTTATTTTTAATCAACCGTAGCACCACCAAATATCTTATCCACGAACTGTCACTGCTTATAATACATGTTTAAAAAACGCACAGAAATGCAAAAAATATATCAATTTCAATTTTATAACATGCTTAATTAAATCATTTCGATAGCTATTTTTAACGATATATTAACAAAAATTTGTTGAATTGCACGTTGCGTGTGATTGATTCACAGATTTTTTACGCGGATACGTAATTGGTAATTAGACCAAGAGAATTAATGCATTGTGACGAGAAAAAGAAAATTATGAATTAGTAGGTGTTCCCTTCCGATTTGCTTACAAATTACTTTTTGATTGATGAAATCATAATTTTTCACGAAGAATAACACTTATAAAAAGACTTCGCAAGGTCAATGAGCATCTTGCAACATATTATTAGAAAAAGAAAATGAAATTCAAATAAATACAGTTTTTCATGCATTCGTTTTTTTTAAATATAATGTTTTACATAGAAAATATCTTATGAATATTTTTCCATGCCGGTATTCTTTATGTGACGCTATCACAGTATATGTTCTTCCCGTTAAATCATGAAGAGCATTGATTTACTCAAAACCAGAATTTCCGACTTTTTAGTCATCGCGACTAGGGCATCCAATCCCGGACAATTTTTATGACCCCAGGATTTCGGGATTTAGACTTTCTCAATCTCGCGATCCCGGTATCTCGGGATTGGTCATTAAGTATACTTTCATGTGCTAAATTTTAAATTTAGTTTGTGTCCATCATTGCTTCAATTGTAATGTATATAATATTTACTGAGCATTGGAATGATTTATTTTTATTGATTGTAAATCAGTCATTTACAAAAAAAGAAAACAAAACAAAAAAATTAATGATCAAAAAAGTTTTAATTTTATTTAATGCATTACGGTAGATTTACCAGATCGTATCGGAAAAGAAGACATGTCCTTTAATTCGACTTGATCAAAATATTGTCCCTCATTCATTTAAGAAGCAGTCCTCTTTTGTCCTCCATTTCAAATTGGTTAAAAACGTGTGTTACGAAATATGATAAGAAATGAGACCACAATACATTTATATTAATTATATAAGTATTATGAAAAACTATGCACATGAACAAACCAAGGTACACGTTGTAGTTAATCGGTAAGTATTAATTTGAAATATGAATCATTTTTTAGCATTTTCAGTGAATGCCGGAATTGATACTTAGACAATCCCGGGATTAGGTGATCGAATAATTTACCGGGATCGCGGGATTGAAAGCCCTAGCGTCGACGGTATGCAGTAAGTATTCATTAAATAAAGAGCACTAGAGACTTAGCCGAGAGAGCCATCGGCTTGGATATAATGACGAAAAACCAAAACCAGTAAATGCCCATAACATTGCCTTCTATTTTTATCGTCTCCGGTCATTACTCACAAAGGTCACTTCGCTCCGCTATTATCAAACTTTCATAATGTTGACGCGGGTTGATGTGATGAATACAACACGGGGATACCTTAACCTCCCCATGCGCAATCAATCATATGGCCTTTTACGAAATGAAGAAGCTTTTCAGATTCATCCCTTTGTTACTCAAGTGAAGCGTACCTTCTGCCGTTTCTATAAAACCACAAACACACACCTACAGAGTGTTACTAAAGTATCGTCGATACAAATATAACTAGGCTTTCTAAAAACACTATTTTTATTGAAAAAACAGTTGACCCAATTCATATTTTGTATATCAGACTAGTGAATTTTTCACAATTCGACTGTCCAATTATAAAATCTAGTACATAGTGTTGTAGCACAAAACAGTCAGGATGTTCAAAAAACAATTTCGTGGATGTCCTATGTTCCACCTAAAACAATTTGCAATATTGAATTCAGTTCTATAATATTATGTGCAGTGCTACACACACAGTTTCAACAGCAGTGTATGTGTTATGACCTCCTAACAAAACAATTGCATAGATTGCAAAAATGCGTGAAAAACACACATGACTTCGATCTAAAAGTTGTGCAAAATCTACATTTTACCATTAATTGAACACGAAACATACGTTGAAAAAAAAGACACAGATTAAACGGTTGTTTTATATAAGTGTTCCAGAATTAAATTATCTATATATTTCAATACTCAATGTACATATTAAAAAAACGTACTTAAAAATTATCGCTTAAGTTCTTCAGATAAATGGTCGACTTCACAATCGCTCTGCCGATCTTGATCCTATTCCTTGTCTTTCTTAGTAAGACACATTGACCAAGCTGGTATCATTATTTATTCATTAGAGTCTAATGATCAGACTATATAGTATAGATATTTGCTTCAATCACTTGTGTACACATAAATTCGTCATTGAGTCAACAATATTGGCTAGTAAAATAATAAAAAATATTATAGAATACATAAATGTTGTGTTACAAATCATATTTATTGTATCCTAATTGTTTTCATACATTTACTTCCGATTAAGACTATTCGATAGATGACATTTTGTCGGTCTCTGTGGTCTAGTGGTAAGAGCTTTGCCTTAGCGATCAAATGCGTCAAGTCCCTGCAAGGTCAACATCAAATTTAAATTGGTGTTCTTGGACACGAGTTTATCTCGTATGGTTTTCCAATATTCAAAATATTTGGCGCGTTGGCTGTCAGCCAGATATTTTTTATTTAAGATTCAAACGTCACAGGTCACAGGTATTGTCAAATCAAAGACATAACACTTTTCTATACGCCCAGTGCATTTATTTTATGTGACAAATTTACCGTGTTATCTTTATATTCTTATTACAAGGGAAATAAATTTGAACTAGGTCACGTGTTGTATTTTTCCTTTTTTATAATAAATGAATAAGATTTTTGAACCAAAAAAACTCACTGATCCATGAGTCATCGACTTTAATTGAGAAGGGAGTTAAGCTTTTCATGTGACATGCTTAAAAATGTGATTCTGTAAATATTCGCTATAATACGTGAAATAAATGAGTATATTTTGAACATCACGGTGAGGAAGGATTTTCAAAAGAAAACAATACCAGCCATACTAGAGTTGCTCGAAAACTTTTCATACTTTATTTTTTTCCTTAGATAATTTATACTAAGAACGCTTGGCAATCAGGTAGGTATGAAAACAAATTGGTAATTTTGGCCCAGTTCTGAAGTTTTTCGTATTTTTATGGTTCGCCATTGCATTTATGTGTGTATTGTTCTATATAGAAATGAATTATTGTCTTAAGCTGAAATTTAAATAGATGTTTTGTTATAATTGATATATAAATATAGATTAAACTAGATGAGCAAAATTTTCATCCAAATCTGGTAACTTTGGCTCACTGTAATTACTATGAATTCAATGATTTTAAGGTCTTGGCAACTTTTATTTATGCTTTCATGTATTATGTACATAATTGAGATGGGAAAAAATATACAGCATTTATTTTACAGATTAATAATAGAAATCGAAAATACGGCTAATCCAATTTATTTCAAGAAAAGTTTTTAAATTGTGTCTTATTCAACAATAAGACAATAAAACAAATTATGTTGCACATTAGTTCATATTTTTACCACCAGGGGGCTACTCAATACCCTTGTTTAACTAAAAAATATTCATATGGCATTAGTATTATGATGGTATTATATTATAACAGCACCTTTTTCCATGTAGTGGGCCAACCAATTGTTGGGACAATGTTCGCGAACGGGTCAATAAAAGCGCTTTTAAAATATTCATTATTCAACAAAATGTGCTGTGTTGTTTGATGCGGTATCGACAATTAGAATATACATATTATGAAGCATGCATGTATCTTTTACATTGTAATTTAATCACTGCATTAAAAATTTTAATTGGCTTCATTTCAATCATTCTGTGAATTCAATAACATCCATTCACCTTTTAACAAAATGTTCGATTTTTAGCAGATTTATATTAGCGTTTTTGTGGTTAAAACAAACAATCGTTCTTTGTAATTATTTGCGTGACAATCCATTGGCATTCACAATTGTACTTTATATTTTAATTATATTGTTTCAGATTTGCCAAAAAGCGTTAAACCTCTGATTGATTTTTTTATTAATTGTTTTCATTTTAACAGCCTACAAAGCATTAAAAGCAAATCTATTTTTTTAGCTAGCAGTACGATAATGCATATACACAGCCTTATTTACCATCAAAGATTTTTTTTGTCATGTAACATAGTGGAACGGCGTTCCGGTACCTTTTTTCACAGTACTTTTAATATTTCGAAATAAATTGGACGATACAATGCTTGCGCTTACATAATTACAATCGATAATTCGTTGTCAAAATTAACTTAAGATTTTTATGCGCTTCGTGGCATAGCAAAAGATGTTTTAAATTTAAATTAAATGATATTTCAATATAATTTATTTCACCTTTTTTAACAAGAAAAGCCCTGCTTATTCTTTATTATTATAAAGCATTCGTTTAACGAAGCGTTTGAGTCGATGCTGGATAATATTTAGAAAATTTGCACAGTAAATTATTCATATTTCTTTATACTGTATCTCTCCCGTGGTAATAGATACATCCATCAAAACGGCAGCGAGATAGGATTTCATGATTTAAATAATATTTTGTTCGGCTTGATGTTAAGTAAAATGAGTTGGTAGCTGAAATGTTTCATCTAAAAGGGTCCACGACTTTTGTTACTTTGACGTATGAAAGAAACGGTAGTAATGGACGTAATGGAACTACTATCATACGCAAAACGATCCGCAAAGATGAGCGGCTAAGTGATAATTATTAATATCAGACAGAAATTCGTTTCAAGAAACACTTGTAAACGTTCTGCGTGTGTTGATTGGATTGGCACGTAAGTTAAAAGTAACAAAATGTTTAGTTACACGAGAATTTTATCAATTTGTCGATAGCTTACTCGGCTCGCGTCATCGTCATAACTATGTTTGAACTTAATGATTTAGCTTAGCTTTATATACTGATTTAGAAGAAATAGACAATGTATCATTAATTTATTCTTACTCTAAGTAAAGTATTCAATGTAATAATTACGTATTGAGTTGTTCAATGAAAAGGAACAAAAGCAGCGTAAAGCTGAAATTTTTTTTCCATGTCCGCTCCCAATGTGGAGCATATGGTCTCCTAATGGAGGTATCTTGACAGATTTTTTTCTACGAGAACTGCTTGTCACTCAGTTGCTCAACCTCTCTTTTCTTTTTCGAAGAGAGTAGGGATAGAAGGATAGGGCTATTGACAGGACTAGTGGTTAGCTAATCGCTCTGTAATCGATTGGTGGGAGGGAGGACTCAGACTACGAACAGAAATCCATAAATCGATTGAAAGATCAATCTATGAAAACCGTCCGCACCGGGAATCGAACCCGAGACATCCGTAACCGTAGCCAGCGACGAAACCAACTGCGCCACGGACGCCGACTTGAAATAGCTGTGAACAAATAGATAAAACTCTTATGGCACTAAATACTTTGATATGTTTACCTTTTTTCTAGGTTTTCTAAATGCCATACGCTTAAAAAATCCTTGAATTACTCCACGTATCGATCAGAAGTTTTACGTCCCATCTGCAGTAATTTCTGGCAAGGTTATAATCAAATTTGTTTTTTTTTAATTTACCATTTGAAATGTTAATTTTTCTTTTCCTTTTCACATTATGCAAAGCTGTCGGGAAATTACTACTACACACTTACATATGACGGGTGTTTTAACAAACTTAAATATACAAGGTTTAAATATTTCATCAAAAAAAGTGAAGCTACCAAAACGCTTAACATTTTCTATTCCTGGAAGAACACGTATTACTGGAAAATGACGACTTACGAGTTCTGGAGGTCAGCGATTGGTGTAGAAAAACTGAGGGCTGAGTGGATTGGTGAGGACACTGATTAAGGCGACCAAGGTTCACCGCAAAATGTAGCGAAAGACGCAGAAGAAGAAAATTTCTATGAAGTCCCAAAAGTGCGATTCGATCATAGTCAAGTCTGCATTTCAAATATGTAAACTGGGATAATACTTTTTATCAAGGATACAGAACGTAACTAAAATGTGAAGTGATTTATTTATAAAAACACCATTTTAACACTTGTCAAATGGCCATGAAATCTAAAACGGTTGGACAATGTTTTTTTTATTTTTTAACAGTTCATCGTTCAACTGTGTTGAGATATCATAAATGCCAATCTTCTACATTTTAGTATGGTAGCGTGACCAGCAGTTACAAGAAAATATTGCCCAGTCAATGTAATTTACTAGATATAATTACTTACTTATTGTATGGCTTTGAAATATTTAAAAAGAAACCATTAAAATGAAATATACTTAATAAAAATGAAATATGCACGCTTTATGTTTAGAGTTTTGATTTGACGTATTCTTATTTAAGCTGGATGTTACATAAAAATACGGTGGGTAAAGATGGTATTTTTTTTCAAATCATATGCAAAAGAACGAATTTTACCGATTTATATTCAAATTTGATTGCGATAAAGTTTGTTCAAATAAATCGTTACGCCAACTCATTTCAAGGATTTGCGATTGGCTTTCTCAAACATGAAATAAGATAATTATAAAATATTTATTAGTAACGTTGCCCATCTACGCTGTAGACTTTCGACGTGTCATATGTTCCGCAATCAAAAATTTAAATTACCAACTTCATATCAACGAGAAAAGAAAAAAGAGCAGTCGATAGAGATTCTTTGCCTACGCAATCTCCGTAAGTGGAATAATGTTCAAGGTATTGGAGTCTAATACGACTGGCATATCGTCGCTTTGGGTGAACATGGTTCCATCTGCTGTTTTTTCACAAAATCAATTTTTAATGCAGTTTTATTTGCATTCAAAATACGGTTCTATCTGTAGATAAAAAAACCTTACAAATTTTACAGTGCATTAAGCTTCCATCTGCATACATAATTAGAAATACAGCGTGAAGGAAATCTCAGTCTCTAAAGCGATTCTCTTTCATTCACATATCGCACATCCCGAAGTCAATTGTAATAAATCAAAAATTTCTGATTTACGTTTTATATCGGAATAGTATAGTAAACATGACAATCTACACCCCATGAAAACCGTGTAATGATCAGTTCACTAATTCACCGCGAAGAGCCACTAGTTTCTCTTTTCTACGGGACCGTTTGAATTAAAATTTTAAGTTCTTTGAATTTTGTTTCCGCTCTTCTGTAAAATTTACTTTTTTTTTTATTTACTACGCTTTTCTTCGGGATGTGCGATATGTGGATATATAAGTGTATTTCATTCATAAAGTTACATTTTCTGAAATCGAAATTAAATTGCTTCTCCTGAACAGTTTTAGTTTTTGCAGATAGAACTTTGTTTACCCAAGGTGACGATATGACAGCTAATGGAACTGCGATTTGGTGACCAATCTTTAATGGAAGATGGCATCAAACCGATAAGAAAAAAGTTACAAATATTCCTAAAGTAATTGAGCAGTATTCTGACCATTTATTTGATCATATTAATTGTGATAAAACATGAATTTTTCGTAAAACTGAACTTTTTCTTCGAGCTTAGAAGTGAATTCTAAAAATGATTTTATATTATTGATACTCTGAAACAATTACCAAAACTAATGAGAGAAAAAAAAACACAAAGAATAACACGCAAAACCATAGTGAAATATTTTACAGTTTGTTTTTTTAAGAGAGATCATTTATTGAGTTCAATAAATCAGTCAATTTGACCCGAGGGATCTATATTTCAAAAATTTTAAATGGTCGATATTATTCGTTACTGAACGCATAAAACACATGAACTGATGATATTTTATTTGCCATTTACGTGTTAGACTATTATAAATCAATAATTACATTTAAAATTTTTATTTATTAGCAATTAAAAGATTCCATGCATTCAAACTCTAACAACTTTTATACGATTTTGTTAACAATTAGAAAACAAAATTCTGTGAAAAATTTAAATTCAATTCAAATTTTACAAAACCCATTAAATTATCAGATATCATAACTCTGCTTAACACGGCAGTAAGTATATTTGAAAACTGTTATTTTTATTAGAAAAATCTCTCAATGAAAAAAATGTCTCATTTTTGCATAGCAGTACATTTTTCCTTTGAGTCTATTGACGACTTGCTTCACCTATGTAAAGAGACTTTTTTAGAGCGCGCATATTATCAAACACAGAATTCCCCAGTCACTCACTCTTTACTGACCTTTCCCCATAGCTTCAGAGCTCACAACACCAATGCATGTTTTACTAATTATTCATAAGATGCTCGCGGAAAAAAACTTTTTTTATATGTCTACTTTCAATATGGAGCATACCTATTAATGTTTTTTGAGTATTTTCAGCAGTATAGATATTGTGTGATGATAGCGTGAACTCTTATAACATTAAATACTTTGATATTCTATTTTTACTTTATCTCAAAAATACGTGTATCTGTCTGTCTGTTTGTCACAATAACTCATTCCAAACGGTGTGCAGTAGCGACATAAAATCTAATAATTAACAATACTTTGTAATTTTTACGCGAGATACAGTCCAGGAAGATATTTTCAACATTCAACTTAAAACTTTTGACTTTTAAAATAATTATTAATTGACGTACCATGTTTTGTGGGTGTTACATAAGGTACGGTCCATAAAGATATTTTCAGCATTCAACTTCCAACATTAGCTTTCAACGAAATAGCGCAATAATAACGTCAACGTCTAAATGTTAACTCCCTCTTTCCCAGGCAAAGCTGGGTAATAAATAATAATAGTATATTTTTTAAGTTATCGAGTGTTTCGATTCGTAAAATTTTCCATTTCGAGCCCTGTGTAAGAATGATTGTTTCATATATCCATCCATCTAATCTCTCGACGTACCGTTTTAAATAATAATTTACGTACATACGGATGATTGATAGCATTAAACTCTCGAAAAATAAACAAATATGCTCTCAAATGAAGAATAATGTAGTATTTTTAATATTTTCTATAGATTCGGCGGTAATTTTATGGAAATTGGTTTTTAATATAAAATGAAAATTGGTAACTTAGTTATTTCACTGACTTTGTTACTAAAGCAACGCGTTTCGCTTCTTTAAGGAGCATCTTTAGACTAACTATATTGCAAGGTTATTTATTTCTAAGGTAGACAATGATTTTAATTCTTAAGTGGGTTTGTTTCCTTCTACTGGACATGGGGAGGGGATAAGACATAAACAATGATAGTACTAATTACCATAACACTACTAATTACAAATTAATTTCTAGTGTTTGGAGGTGAAAATCCCAAGGGAAATAAATTTAATATTGGTGAGCCACCTGTTCTATTCAAAACTAATAATCGATTACTGTTAACGGTTTTAATAATTTCTGAAAACTCTAAACTATTCATTTCAATTCATTTTTTATTTACTCTGTATGATGGAGTATTTCTAAGTTATCATTTTTATTAAAATTTGAATTTAAGATTCATTGTTTACATTTGAAATAAATAACTTTGCGATGTAGTTAGTCAGAAGATGCTTCTTAAACAAGCGAAACGCGTTACGTTAGTAACAAAGCCATCGGAATAACTAAGTTACCAATTTTAATTTTATATTAATAATGTTTTAGGTCTAGAAAACAATGCAACAGAAATGAAATCTTTACAGGTGATCATAAAGAAGTACAGACTTTAATATGGAGGTTCAATTCAAAAAGTCCTAAAATTCACATCGTTGTTTTTGTATTTAAAAATAAGTTTCCATCAATATTTTCTTTGTCTCATCGTCTAGGCCAGGAGTGATCCGACCTCGGCTATCGAGGCACGCGCTTGCAGATAATCAATAACATGTAGTGTGCAATATTTGATGCATCGCAATACGTATGTGAACTATTTTTGAGTAATGAATAATTATAAAGATTTAGAAGCAAATTTACCGATGAAAACTTACAGCCGAGCCTAAAATAAGGCTACATATATCAAAACATTTTAGGGAAAAAGAAGGTCGTGAATTTTGGGTAGGGATTTGACCTCGAATATTCGTATATATTCGGCCCTTTTTTAAGTATTCGATATTCGAATATTTGGGAAACTATTTGTTTTAATTTATAATTAATTTTTTAGAGCTAGCCTGAGAGTTTGGCATCCCCTGGTTGGCTAATGACACAACGTTCGTAAAAGATTTTGGCACACATTTTATTGTAGCTAAAGTATTTGGAATTAGTATCGTCTCTGACTATTTTTATTTCGTTTTAGACACCTTGTTAGCGTAAATAATTTCAAACTATTTGCCGGTCTTTGTTGATCTAGAAATAGATTTTTTATTTCCATCATTAAAAGTTTTATTGTTTTCCACAAAATTCGATAAAACATACGCGAATACGTCAGATCTGCGTATACCACGAAAATGGTCGTATCTATATTAAAATCAATCAAATTATTATTAAAGTTTTATAATAAATACAAAAAATAAAAAAAACAAGTGAAGAGAAACATTTTACGATTCTGATAATGTAAAAAAACGTCTTAATGTAATAATTCTGTGTGCGAAAGTAAAATGCTACTAAATCTAAAATTGGTACTTTACAGTAGGGTCAAAGGATTCACATATGTATGAAATTTGATGATGTTTCTACGTGAATTTTACTAATTCAGCAACATTGATTCGACTGGTATTTTTTCTCCTATATGTTATGCATATATGCATTGTAGTTGTTTTGGCATATTCACCTCATTTAAAAAAATTAAGACTTAACGCCTATTTCCTTTCGCACACAGAATTTACACAGCCATGATTAAATCAATTAATTGTAAGTGCATATCTGTTATGGAAAACCGAAACCTCATTTATATCAAGATAATCTTATAAAAGATACCTGGAATTTTGAAAATTTAAGTAATTTTGAAACCATGGAATGTTTTATTTTAATGTTAAGACTCCTGATTACTTTAGTTCTGACAAACAATTCCTAATTCTGCCATAATATTTTCCCAAATTAAAACCCAAATATTTTTTCAAAACCTTCTTCGTTTTACAGTCCTTACAAATAATATAAATGGCACATGACTCACTGAATTGAAATTAAATTTTAATAATTCTTGAAATCCCATAAATTCAGACCAAACATTATGTGATTTGAACTTACTTGCCCTTCTCCACCCACCACTGCTTTCCCATCCGTTAATTTTATACGGCAGTTTATCGCAAACGTCATGCGTATCAACAGTTTTTTCCTTAACCACGCAATTTTTACTATGTTGACTGATGTATATTGTGATATGTAAAAATATATAGCAGTGCTCCGAAACCTTTTCTCATCCACAGCACACCTAAGCACTCATAAACATTTCGCGGTACGCTACAAACCAAAATATACAAATTTAATAAACAAATCTTACAATTAATTAATTTATTTTTATTTGATGAATTTGAAATAGCGGCTAATACATTTTTTAATAAAATCCAATTAAACCCTTTTACATTTTCAAAGTGATGGGACATTTTTTTTGAAAATTAAAAATTATAAAAAAAAAATTGTAAAAGGTGTAACTAAAAAAAAAGTAAGCTCAACTACTAAAAATTTGGATTATTGAGATTTTGTACACTTCCATGTATTTTGTCACTAACGACCCGGGTTTCGCCTTTCGGCATTTTCAGGCATTCGAGCACACGAATGGACTCGAACTGAGAGACAGTAAACAGTGTCTAACGTTTATATAGAAGATACAAATGCGACAAATATTATTTACGAGGTAAGATATTATACGTCTGAGAGCCACACTGATACCTGAGTTAAAATTTCGGGAATCTCCCTAATCCTTATTTTGTAAACACCATATTAACAGAGTGGTGAATTGCCGCTTTTCAACTTCTTTTAGAAATACCAGTGATTTTACAATTATAATAGTATTGTGGGTTTTGACGGGATGTAATTCGACGAATGGGTAAATATATACAATCATTCCACATTTAGTGACATCTGTTAGGTGTTTCAACGTATCGGATATAATAGCGGAGAATTAGGAAGGTTCAGCTGCTCATTCAAAATTGGCAAAGAATTTAACTGGGCTCTATTAATTTCCAAAATTTCTTGATAAAATAATTTATGATCCCCCATGTTTTTATGCAACAGTTTAACCCCATCATCCGCATTAAACGTATGGTTCTCCATTAGCAAGTGATTTGCGAATGCTCGATTCGTGTGCTCGAATGCCTGAAGATGCCGAAAGGCGAAACCCGGGTCGTTAGTGACAAAATACATGGAAGTGTACAAAATCTCAATAATCCAAATTTGATATTGAAATTCCATCAAGCACCCTCAGTCGATGTCTTAAATTATACTTAAAATTATTTAAAGTGAGTTAAGTGGATAAAAGTACTGCCCATTTTTTTGTTTGGATTGACAATGTGTATTATTTTGATATATTCGTTCATTGTTTGTAATAATTCCACTAGGAAATATTTCGCCATCAATACTTCCCAATATATGCAGAAACGTTTAATTTGTATGGTAGGATTTTTTTAGTTTTACACACGAGACAAATCCCTTTTTATTCTCCATCAATGCCGTTACACCATCCATAAAAAGAAAAACACAATTATTTTATTTAAAGTCAAAACGATAAAACATTTCTTTCAACGAGAATGATATTGTCGGAGATAAGATCTTCTATAATATCAACGCAACCGACTGGTTCTATGTTCCACTACTCAATTTTTTCTCATTTTTGACGCATTGCGCCGCAGCACACCTAGGATCGTCTCGCTTCCCACCGGTTGCGGAGCACTGATATATAGTATCGAGTTTATACTGACAGAAGGCATTAAGTCATAAACACAAATTCTGAGATAATCGCTTGTAAAGCATTATTTTTTTATTCAAAGTACTGTCTCTCAATTACAATTGTTAGTTTTTTAAAAAATAAATTACAAAAAATAATCTTTTTGACATAAAAATCATAAAATTTGGTATCGATGAGTTATAGTTATATCATGCTTTTTGCCAGAATAAAAAAATAATAATATGACAATACTGTATTTACAGAGCTTTATGCGTTTTACCAGCACATAAAGAGTTAAATTGCATACATTTTGGCACTTAAACAAAAACAGAAATTCATCACAGTGTACTCTCGATACTATGTTTTGATTTTGTCTTTCGCCAGGATTGGTATTCAATGACTTATCACGGAATTAAAAAATAATTTCTACTCTTCATAAATTGTTTCTTTCCTGATGTATTTACAATGTGCGATGTTTATAAATTTATTATTCAAAATGAATTTCTCACACTGTTTTTTAACATATTAAATCGCTCAAATATTAAAGTATTTTAAATGTTCCTATTCGATTTCAGAATATTTTTAAACATTAATTACGATATCTTCTGTTATAAACCAATAATATTTCGTTTTAATGATCAGAAACAACACATGTTTACATACCTAGTATGCTAAAATTTGTCGCCTTGTTTACGTTCAATGTCCAAGAAATACCGGATTTTTCGGCATTACCAAGTGATAATATTCAGAAAACTTTTCCTTCTTGATTTCATTATAAGTGTCAAATTGTGCAAAAGTGGTTGTTTTTTATACGATTCGACTCAATCCTTTTTTATCTAGATAAATCAAATTTAAATAATACGTTTTACATAATAACAGGTAATTCATACATAATAATACTAATCGACTATTTTTTAAACATAATAACTCACTGGCGTAAAGTTACTTATTTATAATAATATAATATATTTAATGACAAATATTTATGACTGTTTGTAGTGAAATATAATGCCGTGTTTTTTGTCGAAGTATATTTACTATTACCAAATATTTTGTGTGATGTATTATAAGTAAAATGTTAAATTCTGTTCTTTTTAAATAGTCGAAGATAACCAATAGTTATTTTCTAAATCAAAATAAATTCAACATATCTACCACAAAATAATAAAAATATTCTAGAGAATTTTTTAAAGTTTCGATATTCATGAGGGTAATGATTGTATCCTTTTTATGTTTTTGCGTTTGAATTATCCACCTGTATTGCAGTCGGTCCAGCGATAATTCAATATTTTCATGCAGAGAAACGAAAGAAGTCGCACGGGGCCAAAACCGCTAAACGCGATTGGGGAAAAACCAATCTGGGTTCGTTTTGTTAGACATTTTCTGGTGCAATAGCACTTTTATGCAAGAATTGTCAGGTTCGCGGTCGAGTGATCAACGTCGTTGACTTCGGTTGCGGTACTCATGGGTTCTAATCAATCAATTTATGAACTTCTGTTCAAAGGCATGGATGTCTGTGATCGAATTGATCTTAAAAAATGCGTAGTGAGAGCGATAAGCTAACGACTAATCCTGCCCTAGCTCTATCCTTACTGTTGTTGAAAAAAAAGGGTTTAGCAATAATTGAGTAACAAGCAATTTTAGTAGAAAAATCTGTGGAGATAAACTTCATTAGGACTCCATATCCTCCACACTGGGAGCGGCTATGGTTCAAAAAATAACAAAACGGCTACCGCCTTTCAAGCCAATAAAACGATATACATCTTTATCTTCGCACTAGCCCTATTCGTTGTCGATTGTTTTTAATACTATTTGGACTTGGCGTGTATAAATGGATCAAATTTTCTTCTACAATCCCGAATCGACTCAAATGCCATATATTTTTTATCTCGAAACTTGTTCTTCGCATCGGTTATATGAAAAGCCAATTGCAATTGCTGATTGACTGATCAATTCAGAGAGAAAAATGTGTATAGAGGTACACATATTCAGCAACGAACTTTATATACGTATGCATGGCGTATTGGCGTCAGCTGTAATGCCATGAAATGTCATTTTCTTTTACATTCCATAAAAAAAAAAAAATTTGAAGCTAGAATACCAGGTACCTAGCTTATATATTATATAATAAAATAGATGATCTGGTGGTGACTTTATAAATATATTTCGATATAATTTGAGTGAGCCGAATTTTTCGACTACATGACTTATTAATGCATACTTATTTTGTATCACTATCTTTTTCGTTACAGATTTTTGAGGAGCTATGAAGAAAATAGAGGCTAACTATTTACATTACCTTATTATTATGTCCATATTAATAAGCACAATATTTTGTCAAACGGAGTCAGAAGATTTACTTCAAATTTCAAACAATAGTTCCACCATTTTGTATGAATACCCATGTAATGGTGTCAAAGGAGTAGTGGAAGCATTCAATACATCAGACTTTCTGAAATACAATGTCACTCTTGTTCCATCAAATTTTGAAAGCTACTTCCCTGAAAAGTTGATTTTGAAACTTAAATTTGATTCCTTAACTAATTTTATCAGGGTGAGTTTTAATTTAATTGATATTTTTTATTATCGAATAACAAAAAGATACGTTACAAATCAAAAATATTTATATGTTAAACTGTAAATTACCTACACAAATATTTGAGTAATAAATAAAATTCAACTCACTATAATTCACAGACAATGTCATTAAATGGTGATTTTGTTTTGAACATTTTTAAATCGTTAACGAAAATTTCTAATTATTTTTCCTTAATTAAACGTTTCTTTATTTGATTTACATAACTGTATCATAAATTAAAGAAAAAATTGCTGAAAACCCTTATCTTTATCCACTTACGCCGGTCACCGTAATGTTGATAAGGTCCAAGTTTTAAAAAATATGTAATACTAATAGTATAATTGACGGATATTTATTCTTTCAAATAAAAATGTTATTGAATATAATATTCAAAATTATACTCATCAATAGATATAATTTTCATCGACACTTAAGCGCTGCTCTTCCCATTAAATAAGTAAAATTTACAATTTTTAAAAATGACTTAAGATGTAAGCGTTCATCTTAATAAAAAAATAATAATTTAATATGATCCTGTAAATACTGGAGACTTTAGACCAGGAGTGATGAGCATGTGGCCTTATAGTGTATCAAGTGCGGCCTCTTAACTGAAATAAACAAGTACATAAATAAGTAAATTTCATTGTTTTCGTTCATTTGTAAAGTAATCCAAACATTTATATGTATGTTTCTTAAATGCGACCTTATTTGATTTAAAGATAAATGAATTCGGTCTTCCGACAGGAAAAGGCTCGTCACCCTGCCTTAGAGCGTACGCCATGTAAGATCTGATCGAGTATATTATTTTATAATAGCGTAAAACCGCCATCAAGAAAATAGTATACTTACCAAATACAATATTTCAGTGAAAAGGCTGTACATTACTGCTGTATATTATTATCATGTACACCCGTGATTTTTATGTTTTAAGGATTATGACTCTGCATGGGGATTTAGTGATTCATATTTAATTGAAACAAGTTTGAGGATTTTAAATAAACAAAACATTACAACCCAAGTTGCGCCATTGAATGTTGGAGACCCTATTCCAAATTTAATCAGTGTCAAAATTGATGACAAAGAATTGTGTGTCAATGGCGTCAAAAAAGTAAGAAATCCAGGAAATCAACATTTGTTTTTTTATTTTTCTACTGAATACTAATAATAATTATGATTTTGATTTTTTGTAAATGCATATAGCTAGCTGTATTTGAAAAGCAGCAACTTATAAGGTGCAACCAGAGCACTGTTTTTATACATATTGCCAAACTGAAATTAATTATTTAACCATCTAAATCGGTGCCCCACAACCAGCACTACACGGTGAATGAAAAAAATATACTATTTTCATTTTTGAAAAAAATTGGCTCTATTCGGTTGCAAAAACTATGATATTATCTTGATATTTAATGAAAATATTGTAGAAATGTCTGCACCGATAGTGTAACTGCAATGTTGGGGAATAAAATGGGTTTGTCTCGTGTGTAAATAATAAAAAACAAAATACTCATTGCTACATATAAGAAGCATTGATGACAAAAAATTTTCCAGTGGAATTATTACAAACAATTAACGTATATATCAAAATAATTTACATTATCAAATCAAGAGGCTTACATACGCAATTTTTGTTAAGTTTTCCATCACTTTAAAAATGTAAAAAATTTTAATTGGCTATAAGCTACTATTTCAAATTCATCTAATAAAAACAATTAATAAACTGTAAATTTAGTTTTCGAAATTTATGTATTTTGCCATGTGGTGTGCTACGAAATATTAATGAATAACCACTCAGCGTACCGTGGGGGATAAAAGGTTGCGGAGCACTGCTCTAAATGGTAGACTTAAAAGTGAATATTCGGCATGTGACAGAATTAAATTCAATTGACATGTTTCCATCATTTTTTTGTTGGTTCTTCTTACTACATGTATAGCTAATTTGGATCTATTTTTTTTTATATTAAACCTTTTTAGGAAATATGGAGTAAATACATAAAAATCTTACCAAAACTTAATAAAAATTACTCAACAAGTAAGATGAGTAGCAAAAGAAGATCTGAAGATTACATTGGCGGCGGTGAAATGACTTGTGGCCAACGTTTGATTAAACACGAAGGATTTGTCTTCAATGGTGATGACAGTAAACCCGGTGACTGGCCGTGGCACAGTACTCTTTACAGGCTAAGATCTACTGATTATATGCCAGAATACATTTGTGGAGGCACACTGATATCAAAAACTCGAGTTATAACAGGTAAGAATAAGAATTATTGGTACAATAAATAGAAAATATCATCACCGTACTGGCAGAAGTTGGTAAGTAACCAAATTGACAAAATGAAGAAAGTGTCCAATGAGGTTCTTGGATTATCAATTCTTTTTCTGGAATAACAACTATTATGTTGTTTATTTTAACTTTATCAGTGATTATTTATTATTAATGGAGATGGAGGCAGGCAATTGTACGTATATTTAATCCCCAAATCCCCAACATGATTTGTGTCAGATTAGCATAAATCCATCTATATTATCTACAATATCGAGGTGAAAAAAAGGTGAAATTTTCATATGTTGTTAGCTCAGAAGTATCAATTTGTTACCTACCAACTTTTACAAGTATAGTGACGGTATAATATGTATTATGAAGTAAATAATTATTTTTCATAGTAAGGCCTGGAAAAACAACTTATTATATGAATACATAAAAGTAAAAAACACGTGTCAATTGAGTCGATGAGTCACTAAACACGCTCCCAAAGGTTTTTAAAGTTTTGAGAAAATCGTGGAAAACTGTTGTAGGCAGTATGATTGCTTTAAGTATAATTTATGTTATTTTGTGCCTTTCAGCGTATAAGGAAAAGTAAATTGTCTAACACCGTTTTTTGGAGCGCGTTAAAATTAGAAATGGGGACGAAATAGAAAGAAATTTTAAACTTGCAGCTGGAAAAATTAATAGATCTATCGATAGAGGACATACGTACATTAAAAAACCGACAGGAGGGTGTTTAGTGACTCAGCGACTCAATTAATTCCGTGCACTAGTGGAATCATAAATTCGTTACGGGCTTTTTTGGTGAAATACGCAATATGAAGCAAGGGTTTCTAACCTAAGCTCAACAATAAGATTTAAACTTATTTTATAGCCAACAATAGCTTGAAAGTAGATTGTGGACCACAGGAGAATTTCCGGAAAATAGTTTTTGTCGATGGTGCTAAAAATGTCAATGGATGAATTGTTTTACAGTTCTTTTTACTGAAGATGACAAAAACTTTTTATCAACCAGACATACATGCCAACTTTATTTTTACTCTCAGTCCTACAATTTGGAAAAATAACGCTACATTTTAGTTTCACTATAATTTCCAACATCAACTTATATTTGATAACTTTTTTAGCTTCACAGCTGTTACGTTTTGATTGAAGTTAATTTAAGATTAATAAGAATGGTATATTAACATTTTTTTGATAATATTCATTTCCTTTTAAAACTCAAATTCAATCATCTGAAAATAGATATATTTACGTAATATACATTTTGTTTTCTATTAAATAGTTTTCGCTCCAGCGGGAAAAGTTTTGACAGATGTATCATGTACTTAGTTAATTAATATAATAAGTCAAACTTATTGCATAAGTTCACATAAAAATTATTAATTCTCAATAAAATTATAAGTACAATTTCTTAATAGTTCAAATAACAAAAATATCAAATTTAATTTCGGTTGAAAAGAATCTCCTCTGTGTAATCGCTGAATATATCGAAAAAAACTTTAAAGGAATGTTTGACCGAAAGTTTTATCTATATACACAACTTCTTATTGCAACTTGATAAATAATTTTACAGCTGGGCATTGCGTTATTGAAAATGGAGCCGTTCTTCTTGCACAAAGATTGTTGGTTTCTTTGGGAAAAAATAATTTTTACGGAGATGATATCGGACTACAAGAAAAGACAGTATGCATAAGGCTTTTGTTATCAACCTTATTTCAAAGTATTTCTTTCTGACTGACGCTGCTATTTATTTTTATTAAAACAATTTAGTATTCTTTGATACTACAAAGCAATTATTTATTTGTTCAATAGTTGATATCCTCTTAAGACAGATAGTCCTACAGTGATGGTTTTTATATGCTTACTCAAAACATTTATAAGATTATTATCTATATATTGAACATGCTAATATTATATTTGGGAAAAAACATAGGATGTCACCGTTATAAAATGTTGCAATGAATTATTTTATATTACAGGTCTTTCAGGTATTGGTTCACTGGCAATTTGTTCGAACAAATCTCACAAATGATATAGCAGTCCTGATTCTAGCTACAGAAGTGACTTTCACCGATTACGTTCAACCAATATGCTTGTGGGATGCAATTGGTGTTGAGTACAACATATTTGGCAAAATTGGCCATGTGAGTAGCATGAAAATTATAGCTTATTGCATATCTCGGTTAAATTATTATTGATCATATTATTTTCTAGGCGAATCGGATCAATGAAAAAAGCTATTTCACAATACCAAAATTTATTTCTAAATATCAAAAATAAAGCTTTAATATCTGGACTTATTCCACTTTTGTCCAGATCATAAATTCAGTTCATATTGAAAATATTGACGTATTTTGATAATGAATTTGAATATGTGTGATGAAACTATGAAAATACTAAATTTGAAACCACTGACAATGTTTATTATTCTGAATATGATATTTGCCAGTTCTCTTATGATGATAGTGTCAGCTGGTCACTTACTGACAAGAATAATTGGCAGAATAAACAAGAATAAATAAAATTTAATCACTTCGCTACGAAGCTATTTTAGATTTCCTGATATGAATGATTATGTTTTAAATCCTTAGGTGGTGGGATGGGGAGCAACTGAAAGTAGTAAATTTTCTCGAAAGCTGCAACACGCCACCATGCTAGTAAGACCAGATTTACAGTGTATCAGAACTAATCCCCAATTCTATAGTAGATTTCTTACGGATACCACTTATTGTGCCGGTTATGGAAATGGTAAGATCTTAAACATTAAATTGAAATAAATAGTAAATAACTTATATGAAGCAAATTGTTAGAAACCGATATTCAATAATTTATGCCTTATGTATTTGAGCAAGAGAATTTTACAGTCTTCTTCCGAAGAAAATCAATATATACTTTATAGGTGACAGAAAAAGGAGTCAGTACAGTGAATTGATGGGCTACAAATACTATTAAAGCAATCGAATGCTTATATTAACTTGTTGAACAATACGCAATATACTGTAAAATCTTCAAAAAAGTTCAATCATTTTGAGATGTGAAGGAGACATGTGCTTTTAATTTTTTTTCCACAAATATGCCTGTTGAGTCTGCTTACATTTTCGTTTACAACAACGCTCATCCACTAGTTCGATGTATGGATATGTTGGCTTTTATCCGTCCACAAATCTACAATTTACAAACACACTTTGCACCCAATTTAACCATTTTAATTTCTAACTACTTGTACAGTTCAGTAGAATAGCAATTCTGAATTTCAGATGAAAGTTCACAATTAATGTAAAGTGAAAAAAAATGTATGATGGACAATCGTTCAAAACATACCTCTAATGTATTATATCGCCGTTGTTCTGGAAGAAAACACTAAATCGAAAAAATGACATAACGAGTTAGTTTTACTAAAGTGATTTCATACTCTACCGTATGACAGAGCACACTTATTTTTATAAATTATTCTTTTACTTAAAACCAGTTTTGTCCAAACAAACAAAATGAAAAACGTATGGCAAACTTCAAAGACCAATTATTCAAACTAATATTTTCCAGTTAGTGTCTTCTTCCGGAACAACGGCGATATCAAACATCGACGCTTTTAAGCATTGTTAGACTATAGACAAAAAAACGACTAGGTCTCTTTTATTACGCACCCGAAATTAGTGTATTTAAGGAGAAATTTCAAAAGGCGACTAAGTCATATGTTTTATAATAAATTTAAAAATTGCAGCTTGGTACTGATTTGATCTGAGAATATTTTTTTTAAAATAGCAAGGGGCTCGAGCGAGCTCCCTGCAGCCCACCCCATGAGTCAATATATCTATAAAAAATACTATGTGATTAAATTTGAATCAATATGCTATCTTGCTATTGTTTTAAAACCTCAACTAAAAATCCAGACATCAATAATGCTACCAGTCAGTCTGTAAAGACTTTATTCATAGCAGTGTCTATAAAACGATGTATTACTACATAACTGAGCTTTGCTGTTTTCCATTAATAACTTATCTACATAGCATTGGTATGAAAAATCTGTTGAATATTAATATGTCATAAACATCTTATTAAACAACCTCTGGGGAAGGATAAAAAGTTCACCAAAAAAAAACTTATGTTGAGATAAACTCCATCAGGAGTCCATTAGCTCTACATTGGGAGCAGACAGGATTTAAAAAAAAATATTCATGTCATGCAAAAACGCCTCTGCTTGATTTTCGTTGATTCTGAGTTAGCTACTGATAATGAAAATGTATCAAAATGCCATGGAATTATAGTCTTTATTTTTATGCAATAGTGACTATTTTTTATGGAAAAATAATTTGAAATATGTGGAGCGTTGCAATCACACCCCACGCCACTGTTCAATTTCAAACAATCACATAACAGATTTTACTGAAAATTACTATGGCTGTGCAGTGTCGTTTTCATCATAATATGAAGGTTAGATGTAATCTTGCCTATTCCTTTTTTAAAAACTTTCTTAAATATTTACTTATCCAGTATATATATTTTGATTATATCTTTATTAACGGTTAATTATTGGAGATGTACTGAATTAATGCAACCTACAAAACTTTCGTTTTCCATCTAAATAAACCTGTCAATTATTTTATATTAATACTGAATAATAACAAAATGTAAACAGTGCCACCTGTGTGTCTAATGCCCTCAACTACTGATATTATACAAAGCATTTCATTGTTTTTCTTAGGTACCAATGTGTGTAATGGCGATAGTGGAAGTGGAATGTATTTTCGCAAGAGAGACATAGATGGACAGGAAACCTGGTACCTTCGAGGAATCGTTTCCCTAGGAATTTCCAAACAAGACGAGATAACTTGTGATCCTTATCGATACACAATTTTCACTGATGCAGCTCAATATATAGATGTGATTAAAGGCATTTTAAAATAACAAATACAGTAATTGATCATTCATATTTTAAAAAGTGGCAAACGCTGATTTAGTGTGATCACATTTTGACGAATTTTTACTTTCTACAATTAATTGTAATATATTTTTTACTTGCTTCCAACACCTTTCTCGCAACATGACGTGTTAATAATAGTTTTAAATTTCTTGTCTTTTAGTTTTTGAAAATTATAGAGCAGCATTTTTTTTACTATACTTGCAAACTTGTGGATCATACTTACCATAAAATATTGAAATCAACCGTTTCATGTTCAAGTTAACACATTGCAATGTTTTCCAAAAATGGTTATGATCGATGTGTCGGCCAATCCCTCTGTGTATCAGTAAATGGACACACTGCCATACATGGATAAAAAGGATTGCAAAAAGAAGAATAATAAACATATCTATTTATTGAACTAGGAATCAGATGTGTCTACAATTCATCATACATTAAAAAAAATATTATGCTAGAAATGTGTAACTTTGCAACATTTATTTATCACTTCAGGAAATGTTCTCCCTAACATTTTACATGCTTTGACTAAACCACACGTAAAATTCAAGTCTAATCGCTTAACTAGCATGTGCTAAAAGAATTTTGATCACCACATTCACTACTCAAGAAGTTGTTGAAGATAAATTCAGAAGGCATCATCGATGATCTTCTGATATCTACTTCACAAATAAAACAAAACATTAAATTAAAACAAGAACAAATAAAGCGATAAAATTATCAAAATTCCGATACAAATTTATCATGCATCAATAAAATTCAAAAAACTATCACCAAAAAAAATTAAACTATCTAAAATTTTCCTGGCAACCAGTTGACGAGGCGTTTCTTAGCAATTGTTATTTTAATAAAAAAAAATTGGAAATTCATCAGTTATAATGTGATAGTACTACATCTCTTAAAATTACTACAACACTTAACGTAATCACTAAGGTTTAAGATTAGGGATTTTCACTGTTAACACAATACTGTATTATAAGTATTTTATAAGGTACACTGTACGTTAAAAAGTTTCATACAAATTTTAAAATTTTGTAAAATTGTACTCAGACATGAAATGCAAAAGTTTTGAATATAAAAATGAACACATTAATTTTTATTAAAATTTAACTTTTATCTAATTGTAACATCATTACTGTGCCAATACAAGGTAATTTATTAGTACATTATTTCGTTAGAGGATCACGTTTTCAGTTATTTTAGACAGTATTAAAATATCTATGACAATATAAACATGCTTAATGTGATAAAATATATTATGACATATAGTATTGATAAGCTACGAAGACATAAATAAAAATAAATGAACTTCGCATCAGCAGTGTAAAGTCTGCTGAAGTATTTTTAAAAATATTACAAACGGAAAATTTAGATTACGTCTGGAGAAATCTTGTAACAAAATTTTTCCCAATTAATATAACTGGTTCAAATGTTTTTAGTCATATTCCAGACAATTATAAAGGAAATTTAAAAAACATAAATATTGCAAAACAATGAACGAGCGAGGGTGATTGAATGATTCTACAGTGATATGATTAATGTAACTAATAAATCCAGGCGCACAAAACACCGGTCAGTAGTTATTATTGCAGCAAATCTACAGCAGAGAATACCAAAATGGATGATTGATGACACTCTAATATGTCTAAATACTTGATATAATGATATAATGATGATGTCGATTACTATACATCAAATAAAAGTGAATATAATAATAAATGTGGGACATTTCACATGTCCAAGTCGAATATAAGATCGTTTTTAAAGTTGACTTCTTGATATTTCCCTTTGCCACCATTTTTATGGTTGAATGAAGGGACTTCACGAATCTTTTGGTGCGCTTTCCGGGCAGCTTTGAAAGCCGAGTCGTCCTTCTCGGTCTCTCCATCGTTGGTGTCTACGGCTTCGCTGTCTCTGCGATGTTTATCATTATTTCCGTTGCAGTCTCTGTCGCTATTCTTAGTGAAGACCTGAAAAATTGAATTTGTTTTTGTAGGATTTAATACTTTCATAGATTGACATTTTTTACCCTAGAGCTGATACATTAGATTTCTCCCAAAAATAATTATTTTATAGATGCATTTATTATTAAATGCTAAATTTCATAATTCATATCAAAATTATATAAATAAACTGTTGTATTTTTCTGTTTCATCATCAATTTTTGTGACTAATGAAGTTTTATATCAAGTCATTTTTTTTAAATTTGATCAAAATAATAATAAACATTTATTTTAACTTACATCTCTGATTGTGATGTGCCCATACATAATAAATATATGCGCTTGGATAATTTATAAAGGATGAAAATATTGAAATTAGCTACATAAAATATATCTAAATATCATTTCAATAATGATAACTTAATACGATACAGGGAATCAAGAGACTAGCGACGACAGCAAGGTACAGATAAATTTTATAATAATAAAAATAAGTATACAATTATTTATACAATACCTCATCATGAAGAGTTTCTGTTGAGCCTTCATCCTCTGGGTCGCCCTCGCTGGCTCTTCTTTCTTGAGCTCTTTTTTTGTTACGCTTTTTTCGTTGGTTTTTAGATTTTTGTCCCAAAATACTGCTGTTAGATCTGTAATCGTAAATTCTTACTAGCAAAATCAGTAGAATAAGACAATTTTACATGACAGTTAAGCATACATTTACTCAGAATAGTATATTTTTTTATAAAGCGGAAACATATAATGATAAGACAAAGTATGCACTTATCATTTAACCATAAATTATTGAATCATAAAAAATGTACTATGAGTAAGATTATGTATCAGACAAAGAATATTCATGTTTATCAGTAACTGAGTATACTAAATGTAATTTTTACTGGGATATAAGAAGGATAACTCTTTTTAATGTCTCCGTAACATATACACCCCATCCCACCAGACTCAGCGTTAATCGTTTTCTGGACTGATACCTCAATCTCATGAATTCATTTCGATGGATAATTTATTTACATATAATAGTTTTTTAATCTGCTAAAAGCAAAATTATCAAGCTTACAAAACAAAAAGTTGATTTTCATGTTTCATGATCAAACAGTTTTAATGCATACAGAAAACTGCTTTATTGGTGGGTGGTAACCTTTTTATAATCTAAAGTTTCAAAAATTCTAGATCTAGAAAAAATCATGGAAAATTGAGACTTTTCTAGCAACTTAAGATTCACTTAATGGACTTTCAACTGATGTTTCTTGTAGAATTATTTTTTTTTAAATTTATATAACACAT
This sequence comes from Himalopsyche phryganea, assembly GCA_022494535.1. Lineage (NCBI taxonomy): Eukaryota > Metazoa > Arthropoda > Insecta > Trichoptera > Rhyacophilidae > Himalopsyche > Himalopsyche phryganea. The sequence continues at coordinate 8,574,184 of JAGVSL010000001.1, read as the reverse complement.
TACAAAAAATGACAACATATTCAAATAAAATTCTACATTACAAAATTTTTCATTGCCTATGTGCAAGTGCAAAAAACTGACTTAACATTTAATTTTTTTGTCACAGGAGAAATGAACTATTTTGTAGATTTTTAGCTTGGATGTCAAATTGCACTGACAGAAATAAATTCTAAAACGGTAACTAGGAACAAAAACAACCACAGAACTTTTGCTACTAAGGCTTGATACGGCAAGTAAAATCCAATACTTCCCAAGTGAAATAAATAATAAATGATCATAATGTAAAAATATTTTTTTCTGCTACACAATCCATGAGATTACTGCATATCTCCAAAAAATTTTCAGTGAGATGTTTGCAAAAGATAGAGAATGCTCTCCGAAGTCAGAATTAGTATTATAACACTGAAAGTATTCATATAAACTTTATAATGGAAAGTTCTTTAAAATCAACAATACTACTTTGGTTTTTTTCCATACACTGACTTATTTAATTCATTCGTTTTTCTATAAAAGATAAGCTAAGGCAAATTTATTCAATAAGAAGTTAGTTGTATGAATACTTGCTAAATAATAAATATGCCAGATTTATTAAAACGACGATAAGAAATAAGTTCATATACCTAAATGTTTGTTTCGCTATCACATTACTGAATCTAACAGTCTTTTTCAGACTGGCTGATTCTTCTTCCGGTATACAATCAGCAGAGCTCAAAGAATAAGCAGGCGAGGAATACTCCATGAAATCAACACTGGATTCAGAATAACTTCTGCCGATACGCGACGATCTGCATTTCAGTATTCCTTTATAGCTACCATTGCTGGACGCTATGCCGGAATCGTAACTGTTTTCTTGAACTCTTTTAGGAATGATATTAATATTAGTATCAGCCAGCTGATCTTCAGCATCGGCGACAGTGAGGGATATACTCATCTCGTTGTTGCCTCTAGCTGATACTTCAACAATCGGTTGGTTTGATTCTTGGCTGACTTTCGAAGACTTGACTGTGGCAATTTCTTCAGTGACCTGCACATTCAATAATTGCTTTTCGGAATCATTCTCTTCGAGTCCAATAAAATAATAGTCAGGCATGTTAGCGTTGATTATTTCAACCTGCATGACGACATTATTGTCCCAGGCTTCTATCTCGGGTTTTTCACATTCATATTTCATAGGGAATTTTAAAAAGAGTGCATGATGAATAGGAAAAAAACCTGCACCAATGGAGGAGAATTTTAATTTCATTCCATTGTTTTCAGGTAACATTTCGGATTGCACGCTGTCCGGGTCGACATTCTTGACATGCAAAGTGAACGCTATCGTATTGTCTAACACATTACATGTAAATGGAGGCAGGGAATAGGATAAATCGGGAAGGAGGAAATCACTGGATTCAACTGAAGTCCGATATCCGTCACTTTTATAATCATTTTCAGCACCCGAAGACTCTGATAGCTCAGTCACGAGACTGTGGGTTTGGGAGTTGTCTTCATCACTTGCACAAGGTGAATTGCTATCGCTATCGACTCCGCTGTCATCCCTGCGCCTCCAAGTTATGTCCATCTTCTCAGGTATCACCGGTAAGTTGATGATTAAGAGGCGTTTACTCAGATCAAATTTAGCAGAGCCAGCATTATCGTCTACTTTATACGGCAGTGTCAGCTCAAGTTTGTAGCGAGCAGGTTTCTCAGATACCAGAGACAGCACCTTATCTTTGACATCTAAAATCGCTTCTGCCGATGAAGACAAGAGTGGTAAGTTTACTTCGATGATTAAAGAACTCGGTATTGCGCTGTGTTTTTTGGCGTCTATTTCGTAAGTGAACTCTTTGATGTCAATGTCTCTGCGTTGCTTTATGACATACTTTGGAACAGCATACCCAGAACTATCGATTTTTTTCGGAACAATGTTATTTGTTTTTGTATGACTGACGTTTACTGCAGTGTTCGAAGGATAACTGTGCTGCGGATATAATTCATCGAGTAGGGAAGGATCTTCCACCGGTTTCGAATCTGGATTATAATCGGGGTCGGGTTTTCTGACAACGGCTGCTACGGCGACTCCTTTGTATGAAAGCTTGGGAAATTTTAAGTTACTCTTATCGAGATTGACGTTGTGATTTGACTCAACCGCATCGCAAGCGGTCTCGTCGAGCATATTTTTAAATTGGGCGTTTTTCTCGGCCATGCGCAGTGTGTTTGGATGAAAAACTACGTCGTAAACAACGCAACGGTTCCGCTTCTTATCGAGATCGTCATGCGGGGGAGCTATGGAAAAGGGGAGCTGCCAATCGATCCCTCGCTGACCACACTTTTGTATTGAATATGATGGTTTCGCTATATTTTCATTAGTACAGACATTGATGAAAGCCTTCTTGTCACCGCCGACACTCGATTTGATTACATAACCGGGCGATGGATTTATAAAAGTCACGTCGACACCACGTTGTTTTTCTAACTCAGTAATTTCACATTGATACAGAGCACGATTCGCCGGATCTTGGATTTCTTCACAGTATTCTGACAGAAGATTCCTGAATTCTTTATCTTTCAATGCATCAGAGAGCCGATCGATGTCTCCCTGAGTGAATTCGAAATCTTTATCACGCACCTGCGCTGCCATTTTATGTATTGTAGATAATTTTGTTTGCCTACAATAATCAGCTGACAAAACAAACGAGGTGCATACACGTAGCCGGCTAAAACCAGAACGTTCTATTGGTCGACAAATTACAAATGGCTGCTGCTTCCTTATGTCACATGGCCGCAGAGGTGCAAGGGCTGCCATAAAATAACAACTTTACTATTCATGAATACATTGTACAAATTTAATGTATTCTATCCATTTTCAGATAGGAAAGAATTCTTTATTCGAAATTTGTTGAATTTGAAAAAAACTTAATAATTATTCCATATTCAAACTTTATAACCATGCAAGATACTTTTGAAATCTCAATAACTTGATTATCAAATTAATGTTTACCTATGCAAATTATTCCGTACCTAAAGCAAATACTAGTCACAAAATTAATTGGATAATTAATTTATGAATCTCTTCATCAACGAATATTACGAAAAAGTATGTTTTCAAGTATGTATGAGAAAATAATAATACATTATAATATAATGTGTTTTAACTATTTTCGAATACTTTCTTCCACAATTCAACAAACTTACACTAGCTATTAAACATCCGACCGTTCGTTATCGGTAGCTCACTACCATAACACTGTTAAAACACTTAATTCTTAATTATTTACACGCAAATATTTGATAACCTGCTGATGTTTTAATAATTATTCTTTGATCATATTTTTACAAATGTATTCAAGATTTTGATAGCCCTGCAAAGCCCGAACGATATTGACGGATGTGAAAAATGCGCGCTACATTTAAAAATCTGAAACTTCGAAACAAAATCTAAAATATTTTCAATAGAAAGAAATTTCCATGAATAAAACAAATGCTTATGCAAACCCCTCTATACTTTCAAAATTTTATTTATCACCATAGACTCGTTCTCCAGATATCCGACTAATTCAAGTTCAATCATTTTTCAAAAAAATATATTTTGTTTAGTCCATCCTTTGTATCAATGATTGCACAAATATTATGATAGATTGATTGATAGCATATTCAGATTATAATAATACACTAAAACATTTCACATACAATGAATATTCTATCAGATTATGTCACTGCTATCGTTGGATCATTAGATTGCCATATTATCAGTAATAATATTGTTTATATTATTATGTGTGTCATCAATTCAATAATAATTCATTTTATACAAACAATTTTTAAAAAATGATGATTATTCTAGAATATCCAGAATTCTTTTTTCTGTACGTAACTTAATTTAAAAAATATGTAACCAGAGGGCTATAAAAAATACCGATTATAAACAGGAACAAATGTTAATTCTTGGTGGAAAGGTATTGTATTTAAAAAATGAAACATAATTTGTTGTGACCAGCTGATGATTATGCTCGTAATGAGCAAAACCGATCCTGATAATTATAAAAATGCGGAATTAGTACAAAACAAAAAATGCTTTATTTTTATTTTTTAAAAAAGGAACAATTTTAGCATGAAAAAGTCCATTTGAAAACATATTTTTTAAGTTTCTAAGTAAATTATATTTTCAAGTCATTGATACAGGTATTTGTTTTGTGTTTTTTGATATTTTCAGAATGTTATTATTCAATATTTTTTTACAACTACATACCAACGAGAGGTTAAGATTTTTATCTTACCAATATTAATTCCCAGCTGCTTCCATAATGCCGACAGTATTAAATATGTATTTATTTTCAGTGAATACTAAAGGATGACTCGTGATATAATTTTACGATCGAGAACTTTTAAGCAATTGTGAAAATGTTTGATGGGTACTCAATTCTAAAGAATACTATCATTACATCTTGAGACCCGAATTGACAAAATCTTTGTAAAAACACGAGATTCAAATATACTTCTTTTTTTTGTTAAAAACGTTATGAATGTTAAATTTATACAAATTTATGATGTTTTAAATTGAATTTCCTTTAATATATAAAGTATTCTTGACAAATTTTCGATATTCATAAATCGTTTTATCAAATATTTCCGTAAATCGATTCTCTAATGATTTTCTCTTTACGTTTTTAGACAAATGGGGTTGAGTGACTGATTTACAATAACTTATTAGAAGGTACCTGGCAAATATTAACTGTCGAAGTACTCTATCAGGAGTCTAAATCATAATCCGTGGAAAGAGTAATTTATATTATTTATGTTGACAAATATTTATTTGACCCTCCAGAAAAATGCCTCCTCCACCTAGAGATCGCGACGTACTGGTTGGAAAATTAGTCATAAGATATTTCAATAATAAATAAAATGTCGTTTGACGTATAAAATAATTTTCAATCCGTCTGGAGAATATTAAGACTTGTTCTGTTCGGTCATATTAATTGTTATTCTTGAATTTAATACATTCCATTGGCATCTAATTATCTTTTGTTATTTTTTTTTATTTCGTGACGATTTTAACCTTGAATGTATGTTTGATTTTTGGTGAGATCACTTCATAAATACTGGTAAAGCCAGTATCTGCCCGATGAGTTGTAACGTTTTACCAGACTCCAGGTAGATTGATACGCGGCGCGCAAGAGATCTTTGACCTACTGACATTATGAAAGTGTGAACTTATCTCTCGGCGTAGTCAGTCTTTTACCCATGCATGTTGCGAGGAATATCAGAGTCACTTTCCATTTCACTACCGGATCGATTTAACGTGGGCATACGGTTAAGTGCGAGTGTCTTTTCACATGAAAAGATGATTGAACAATGCGATTTTTTACTAATACCCAAGTGAAAATATTGTTTGTATTTTTGTTCATGTTTACAATTTCGTGTGTTTATTTTCAAAGCATAATATTTTCGAGGCCGAAGACTAGATTAGAAGATGAATTGTCATTGTTTACGAACGTTCTTCGGCCAACAAAAGACACCTCTGCCGTCCGGCACGTTACGAAGAGTCTATCAGAGCTTGCCAAAAGTACCTCGTTGAGTGATCATATTTTGATGTTCAATCGGATCCCCGGATCCGGCAGTGAAATATTCGTTTTAATTTTACAATGGTTACAAGGAAGAAATAACTTCAAGCATATACGATTAGGAGGAGGGATATCTGGAAGGCTGACTCACGCGCAGCAAGTTTGTATACATTACGTCAAAAATATAGCAAGTTCCATTTTTAAATTTGGCGCGCATTTATAGATGACTTTAACATTTTAACTATTTATAATAAAATAATTAGGCATCAAAAAATTTTGAACGCTTACTTTTGAATTATTCGTTTCTAATTATTATGAACTAATCGAAATAATAAATTTTATTGAGATAAAATAATTCTGTAGAGGATCGCAATCAAAGGTGCTGAATGTGCCAATAACAGTTTTTTTCGGGACCAGTCAATTTAGAAAATATTTGGCACATTGTGCTACAACTTTACCTACTTGTTTAATTTTACTGAGAAAAAAACTTTTTTTACACTTCCAATGACTGCTACAATAAACCAAGTGTGAAAAAAATGTTTCACCAAAAAACAGTAGTCGATATTTTGTTGCACTCATACGTTGCCAACATGGACCCTTAATTATTAAAATATTGAAAAAAAAATTAACTGAGCACAATTATCTATTCTGGTGTATAACAAACAATACTTTTTATGATTTAAAACAAGTAGTAGTGGGTGTCCATTTATAGTTAAATGGATAAAATGTTTTTGTTAAAAATCAATGATTCAGAATGTCAAAGAAGACACTAAAAAAAAGTGTTTAAAGTTGATTAAATGACTAATACGTACTAATAACATTTCCTTTTTACAGAAAGACTTTTCAAACAGTATTTCTGACACCATACGACTGGAGGCTATACCGCTGAGTTTTGATCAAAGCATTTACTTCACCAACTTTTCCCAATTTGGTAGTCAATCTCCAACGTATTTCAACTTGGTGAGAGATCCTATTGATCAATATATAGCCAGGTACTAATATTGTTATTAAGATAATATGACAATGTCATTAATTGATGAAGAAATATAAAAAGAGAGACCTCAAGGTCAAATATAACCAATATGCGGGTTGTAATGGTAGAATGCATAATTAAATATAATCATACACTTACATATGAATTGTTGAAATTGTATGCACTACATTTTATCACAAACTAACCGATTTCAAACGTGTACTTGAATGTCTGAAGATATCGAAGGTGAAACCTAGGTCGTTAGTCACAAAACGTATGGAAATGCACACAATTTTAACAATTCACATTTGTATAATTTAAGACATCGACTGAGGGTGCTTGATGAAATTTCAATATCAAATTTGGATTATTGAGATTTTGTACACTTCCATGCATTTTGTCACTAACGACCCGGGTTTCACCTTTTGGCATCTTCAGGTATTCGAGCACACGAATGGACTCGAACTGAATTCCAATCACATTTGATATTGCGTGTGTCAATCAAATGTGAATCAAAATTCACATTTGATATTGCAACTCCATCAATCACCCTCATTCAATATTTAATAATTAATAATCATTGAAATGTTAACCTATGGGAAAGAATTAATTATTAATAGCAGTACATTTAGAGCAGAATAAAATTAAACATTTATTTTGTAAGAACATAATATATAAGTATGCAGAAATTATAACAAAAGAAACATGAATGCATTAAGTAATAAAATGACTATAAATTTTAGCATTTACTAAGAAATTTTAAATGTGATAGTTCTTTTGAGTGCAATGCAAAAATTTAAAAAAATTAGCACAGGCGACATGTTTGTTGAAATTCTGTTATATGAAGTCACATAGTTAAGTCATACAGTATATGAAACAAAAAATATACATCTTTGATTGCAAACCCAAATATCATATTTATATTATAGTAAATTTTATAGCTATTGTTAGTGTTAGCTTTATGGATAGGTGACCACCTATAGCGGTAAATTTATAAGGTCCCTTGCGGTTCTTTCATTTTTAACTTTCATATGTAGGGCATGCCGAAAAATACAATCTTGCCTGGAGTAGCAACATGTATGATACCGAGCTTGGTTATTATACAGCCCATTTTGACACAAACATTTTATGCGCTGTACTTTTGTATACACAACATTGCCATTGATTTGATGCATTATGTTGTTTATGAAAACATTACTGTTTCACGAATTTTTAGATTAATGTGATATGATTTACATTTTTATTCTTATTTTGTAGGTATTGCAATAATGATTAATTGTAGGTCATGTTATTTACTAGCATTAAGCAACCGTTGTACAATGACATTTTATTATGAAGAGCACATTCTGTTACAGAAGACATTACTTTGCTTAAATCATTGGCATAGATGTTGTAAACATTTTTGTTTGCTCGAAGCAGTTTCAGGAAATGGCAGTTTACCAAAAACGTGTGATAAAAATAGTACAATAACGTTCTTGGAATTCTAACCCATTTAAAAAAAACAGTTAACTAGTTTAAAGAAAATATTCAATAGAAAGCACATGTTTTATTCAGTTTGTACAGCATTTGATGAACTATGGATACAAACCAATAAGTTTATATTTTAATGATTAAACAGAGACATCTACAAAACTGATTGAAAACAAATATTACAATATTTTACTCTTTGCAGGTTTTTTAATAACATTTATTAGATCAACAAATTAACCTGTACCGTTTTTTCCAGCCTTTCAAATGGAGTTCGTTGACGCAACATGCTGGTCTCCCAGCCATGTGAAATGTAGAATGCTAAACAGCAGCACTTTTCAATATACAATACCCTTCTTTTGTGGACACGATGAAGAATGTTTGAAATTAAATAATAGATGGGCAATAAAAAAAGCTAAGGATAATGTAGAAAGATTCTTTCCAGTTGTCGGAGTTTTAGAGAATGTGAATGAAACTTTGTTGCTTCTTGAGAATAAGTTGTCATTCTTCTTCAAAGGGGCCCAGAAAATTTATTCCAAGAAAATGTCAAGTAATAAATTCTCCTTTCGATAATTGAAATATTTTGACAGAATTAAATATGTAAGCGGCAAGATTACTGCACAGCATCGACTAAATTATTTGTGTATAAAATTTCAGGATCCCGAAAGAAATGGAAACAAAAAATGTACTCTAAAGATGTCAAAACCAAATTGAAAACTGCTCTGTCAGCCGAGTATGATTTTTATTACTGGATAAAAGCGCGATTGTTTGATCAAGTTCGAATTTACACTTCAAATGATAACAAGAAATCACTACCAAGACATCATCTAGTTAATTTCCAAATAGAACAGCCATAAGTTAAAACCTTCTAGAAAAAATATATTTTTATAAGAACTCAACGAGATTAAAACTGATTTTAGATATTGACAGAAAATGTCAATTCACTTAGATTAAGGTAGGCACATTTATAAGTAAACAGCTAATATGAATCGAATACCTAGTATAATATATTTTTTGTTCCATACATTTTGTTGTATATATTGTGTATTTTTACCATATCATTTCTTTCTTTGTTTTACCACTTCAACACAGCTCCTAGCCTGTTTATGTCTTTGCTTCCGTCCATAACTATCCAAATATTTCTTCTTCTTCACATATTCGTTCTCTATGTGAAACTTGTGGGCACCACGCGACACCTTCATGAATCCTTATTTATAATTTAGAAAAATTGAAACATTCTCAATTTATTAACAATCAAGGGAAAATTAGATCACTAGGGCTCTCACAACATTATCAGAAATGTTGATTGACTTGCATAGTGAGTCAGAATGGAAAGATTAAGTTGACGCAAATAAAATTGAAACCGGAGAGAAGTATCAAATTTATGTATAAATTTTATTTTATGTTTGTCTAACAGACCTAAAATGTTTCTTAAATTTATTGATGGTTTTCAATCTTCTTTAAAAACTTATAAAAAGCAATATGAACATTGATATTCGTCTGCATTTCTATATACATTTTAAGGGTTGAAAACGGTGACGTTTAAAAGGTTAAATTAGATATGCTAATAGTTGTGACTCTGTGGTAAAAATATATAGGATGCCTACAATATTTTATACATTCTTATATCGTGTCATAAAGATAGGGTAATAATTGGACCTCTCCAAAGATTATATTCCAATCCTAAAATGATGGGTTGAGCGATGGAAGTTCATTCAGAGAAATACTTTATTTGGAATCCATGCTATTTGTTCAAAATGGGAGGTGATATTGATTTAAAAAATTGAATGTCAACCTTTAGTTCGACCAATGGGAAAAACGAGTCCTCCAATTAAAATTGAATACTTACCGTGTTTCATCATTGGAGAACTCTTTATGGTGATATTGCATATGTAGGTAAATAATACGGTGGATTTTTCTTGTATTAAAAATATTTCTTATAATCAACGTCTTGTGATCAATGAAAGCTATGTGGTTGTCGCTATTATTTTCTATTCTTCTTCCTTACAAACCGGTGTATCTCTGCGACACTCAAAGATTCATGGCTGGTTTTATTTTTTCAGTAGAGGTTATAGAACTCGTTCATAATTTTGAATTAACAATGTCTGATATTTTGAAACATGACAACACTACTTACTTAAATATTATGATCTTTGTTATTTATTTTGTAATAAATTTGTATCTTGATTTTTTGGTTAGTAGTAAGTATTATAAATTGTATTCAATTTAGAATCTAAGTATAAATATATTTTTAATAACACTGTATGTTTATGAAATACCAAATATTGATACCAACTTAATCGGTGTTTTGAATAAATTAACACTTGCAACAGTTTCTGTGTAATAGAGCACATGTTGTATTATTTTTATAAACAATAGCATGTATTTATTTGATTTGGATTTAACCATTCATTCATTCATTCGCTCATTCATGAGTATCTATTGTGTATATTATTATTATATGTTATAGCTTTAAAAATGTTTTATAAATAAAGAATTCTTTAAATTAATTGCTTATTTATTACAATAAATTACCATATTAAACAAAATATAATATATTGTAGTGTATAAAAAACTTTTCAAAAGGTAGAATACGAAGAATAGGTTTAGAAAAATGTGTGTTGACATTCAAATCCTTTATTTCATTATCAATGTACTAGAAACATCCACGCTATCTCAACAGTTTGTGTGCAGAAAACGCAGTAGCAAAAATGTGTTTTAAAAAGAAAATGTCAAACTTATAATAATTAGAAAATTTGTGAGTATTATAAAACGACATATTTTAAATCACATTGAATATACAATATTTATGGACAAAATTTCAAACATTTTAGCAGTAAGGAAATTATATATTGTGCAATTAAAAAATGTATAAAAAAATGATAGATCATTAAAACTTTTATGAAACAGTTGTCAAACAGCAATGATCTAAAAATAAACATAGTGTTTACATAACATTTTTAAACCATTATAGCTTATTCATTAATATTATCAAGTAGCTAGTTAACATTATAAATTTAAAATATTTCAACTCTTTCAGACAAAATCAATTTGCAAACAAAACAGTTTTAAACAAATCGCTTATGAATAAGTTGTGTTATGAAATACGATTAGAAAAAATATAGCAATAAATAGATGATAATAAATCACACTTACATTGATTTTCAAATATTAATTTTAAATATACTGCATTCATTTTTCACTTAATAATTTTTATGAGTGATATGATTTTGTGATACATATTTATCAAGTGTTTCCGCACACTTTTTATTTCAGGTGTTTGGTTTATTATGAGACTTAACGATAAAGAGTCAAAATGAAATTTAATTGTAAGACATGTGTGTGTAATATATTCGTAATTAGATGGCGCTAACTTTAAATCATGAAGGTGAAAATAATTATAATTTTAAGATTGATTTTAACTGACACGTTGGTATAATGGCTAATGATTTCAAACAAACTGCTGAAAAGTAAGAAATTGAATAGTGGAATATTTTTGCTTTTATTTTTACATATACGTTATATTTTACATATACGTTATATTTTACATATACGTTATCGTTATATTGATGATCAAAAAAAATTAACTTTATGATCAAAGTGTCAAGGATTTGATGATTTTAAATAATTTTATTAAGGTACAACATACATAAAAAAAAGAAGCATGTTGAGATAGAGTAAGTGTACCAGCATTAGCAGAACTTTGTCCCGTCATTTCTTCTTGGGATCCTTTTCCTTCAAGCCTGCCCCTGCGTTGAACTTGAAGAAGATTATGTCGCCGTCTTCAACAGTGTAATTCCGACCTGATATTTTAAAAAGTTATAATATTTATTCATATACTTAAGGGTAAGAGAAGCCCAAATGTTGTTGTCGAATTAAACTATTAAAAGTATCCAGATTAGGCATACATCTAAAACTACTCAGAAAAATAGATTATAACACCTGATTATATACGAAAAAGGCGAAGATAATTACGTCACCGTAAAATGTTGCTATTTGTCTCGAATTTAAAAACTGAATATTGCAAAATTATTCGCTTGCATTAAAAATTTCAATTTTAATTCATAGAAACAATAATGTTTAATATGAAATTACAATTGATAGTTTCATTATTACTAAGTATCACGTGTGTTTCGCCTCTTTGAGAAGCATCTTCAGGTTGACTTAATAATGAAAGATATTAAAATTTGATTGGATCTATCAGTAATGAGTTTTTTTATTAAATAAGAGTCAGAGATGTTAAACAACTCTCTATTGCTATGGTAGTAATAAAGGTAAAATATTAAAAGCAACAAGAGATCTGGGATCCATTAGGTGTTTTGTGGATATCTCACAATGCAGTAACAAATAATCATGACAATTTGGGATATACCTTGTTGCCTGTATTTTCCTGCAGCCTTAGCTGCAGCTTCAGTGCCTTCCTCCTTAAAATCTTTGAAATGCATGACTTCAGCCATTATGAAACCCTTTTCAAAGTCTGTGTGGATACGCCCTGCAGCTTGTGGTGCCTTTGTTCCTTTCTGAAATTTTTAATTAAAGATTCATAATTGTTACAATCTCAAATATTCTTATTGGGATGTATATATGTAGTACTAATTTACAGGAAATTATATTGATAAGAAGCAAAATAACAGTTGCATATCTCCTTGTACTGATTAACACTTAGTGCCAATAGTTATCCAAAGTGATTTCATAATCATAATGATTTCAATGTGAGATTTGTAATGAAATTCCAAAAATCTGAAATATGTAACATAGTAATGGTTATAAAATATACTGTTCTAGTTTATGGAGTTATGTTTTACATTTAAAAAATCGACATCTATGGATATCACAGTGTATAAATATTTTATAAAATATGAATTTACAGAATATGTAAAAAAAAATCATGCATATTTTTACTATAAGCTGATGATACAACATCTTTCATGAGATTGGGAAAAACTAGATTAAATCAGATATTCCAAGCCTATGGTCGTGTGGTCTGCGTTGTTGTTTTCGATTGCGGTGTTTACATGCTTGAATTCCAGTACAAACAAATCTCCAAAAAAAAGAGCTTGGGCAACAAGTAGTTTTCGTAAAACAACTTCTGTTGAGATAAACTACATTAGAAATCCATATGCTCCATATTATGAGCGGGCATGGTAACAAAAAAAATACAAAAATATTGCTTACCTGAACAGTCCATGCTTTCACTTCATCAACTCCTGCAGTGAAGAAATACTCCAACTGTAACGCCTTGTATCCTTGGACTATGATTTTATCCAGGGCACTGAACAAAGCGGAACAATAGGTAAATTTTCTATAATACTACTACCTTTGTAGAGATACTTCCAAGTACTTACATATGTAATAGAATATTTTTTTATAATTATATTTAGTATAAGTAATTTTACATCAAAAAAAGTCAGAAAAAGTGGGAGAAAACTTTTTGTTACATTTTAAAAATCTTCATATAATTGTAATATTCAATAAATTGCAAATTTCACATCGATCGCTTTGTAAAACAAACATTTTTCTACGATTTTGTCTCAGACATCAAATCTCGGTAACCTACAATAAACTCTAATCTGGTCACGCTTAAAGCATATCTAAAAAACAGGTGTCAATTCTTTGCTAGACGAACTTGAAAACTGTACTTTTTCCAAGGAAATCAAAGTGCAGACAAATACGAGTGCAATTACAAAACAAAAGAATGACGTTTCATGAGATTCAGACGACACGGTAAATCAACGATTTTCACGAAATAGGAAAAAAATTAATACTATATAAATACATTCCTTGACCTTAATACGACAGATATAGCTACTAAAAGCAGCTAGAAAAAAAACTATTATATGCATTAGTATATTTTATTATCATTGTGATGAAATTATTATTTAATGAAAAAAAAAATGGATTTACAACTTGATATTTATTGCTGTTTTTTTTTTGTTTCGCAAGAGATCAGGTTTAAAATTCACACAAAAAATATAATTTGAAATTTATAGCACATTTTTTATGTAAATTCTTCTTCACTTGGAAAGTAATATGGATCGCATAATTCAGAATTTTAAATATAATATTTTCGAAATGCACACTAGCTAAGATCCCCGATTACCTCTGAACAAAAAAATTATTATCATCTAACAAAATAATAACTATGAAACAAATTTGGATATAAAACAATAATAGCACGTCTATAGTCATGATTCTTGACCATCCGATGAAAATAAAATAATATTCGGGGTGATTATTGTAATTAGGGCGGCAGGCATGCCGCGCGGACGACACTGGCGCCACGGAAAAGGAATTGTTCATTTATTCAAAATTCAAATTTGAACATTCCATATTTCATAGACAAAACAAAACAGCTATTAAAATTTAATTATGACGCAGAAAACTAGCCGCTAATTATTAATATTATGTTTGTGTTCGCAAATAGAACACTAGATGCCTAGTGAAAATTTAACATCAGATGTTATTCAAATATCGTTATACCTAAATATATTACGTAAAAATGACTCCCAAGCATTACTACATACTTATAATATATAATCCAAAGTTTCACAGACAAAAAAATAACCGTTTTACTCTGATTCACCATGTTGCCATCGTGATAAATCGTAATGGCAGGTCCGAAAATACTATAAGAATACGTAAAATGTAATTATTGCATTGATCGTTCCTTGATCTATTGTTTTCCCGCTACGATTCGTAAAAAATATTGAATTTCGTTTAGTATACTGAATTGAACTCTATTAAAATATTTTACAGATAACATGATTTGAATGTTATCCCTAAGCATCACACATTTTTACTTATTTGATAGCCTAAAGTCTGGGTTAATTTAAACTAATATTTTCGCGAAGTATTCTAAATGGATTATTTCCGTTAGAAATCATCGTTTCTTGATGTTTTTTTGAATTTTAATGTTCATCTCAATTAAGTCCCTAATAAAAGATAAGATAGTGAGAACTTTTCGTTTGAAGTTTAGAGAAGTAAGTTACTAGTAATCATGTCACAGCGTTCACCGTTTTATTATCACTCTTGAAAACCGATAGATCGAGAATCCACTGAAATACATATTACTATATATATTTATGAGTAACATAAAACAAATATTAACCAATATCAGGTCATTCGCTATGACTGGATTTTTAATATTTCAAATGGGTAGTTTCATTCGCGAAATAGAGGTTTAATTTGGAAGTGCAATTATTGTACTTATCGAAGCACACGAGAATTATTTCAAATTTCGAATCAAATTGAATAATTCTACGGTTGTCACCACGCAACGCCCACAGTTAGTCCCATTCGATAAATAAAACCACCAAAAGGCAATAAACAGGTATAAAACATAAACACAGAGGGCTGCAGACAAATGACGCATCCAACCTCCATTTCATCTTATCATTCGGCATTATTGTCATTATTTTCGACTGTCGATTATTACGATTGTATTGAAACAACGTGCGCATCCCGAGTCTTCCATCTCTCTCATTTGGTTAACACACGAGTGAGATAGATATACACAGGATGAACTTCATCTAGCAGAAGCTGTCAAGTATGTATTATAATTCTACAAAATAATAATAAATAATTCCTTTAAATATTACGGTATTATTACCACTGGCTGTTCCGTGTGCGGAAGTTAATTTTACGATCGTCATTCATAATGCAATTAAAAAGAAAAACAAATGAATTTACCTCTTCATACGCTAGTCTCGGCTCAATGCAGGCCCGCGAAGGACTAATATTTAAACAATGGCATATTTTGTCTAACCAACTACATTTATGAATAGTATTGAGTTGTTCGCTTAATCTAGTCTCTATCCACGTGAATTTAAAGGTTTATATAATTGTTTAATGCATAATACAATAAATAGCTTTCGGAGTTGGAAAAACCGAGCGAATCAAAATCTCTTTTAAAAATTACTTCGAATAAATAAAGAGATTGCATGTGTGTACTGTATAATTAATTAATGTGTAGGGCTCGGCGTGTGACTATGTCGGAGGTGAGAATGTATGCAGATTTAAGAGGTAAAGTATTATTTATTATCTTTGTGTTCAATTATTTCTTTTTAATTTATACCAATACCACCTTTTGGTCTTCCAGTACATCGTTGCTGCACATTTAATTTGGCCTGTGAGGATTTTGGTGAAAATGAGTTATGCGTGTAGTTCGAAACGTAAATTTTTTCTTCACGTTCTAGAATATGTTTCATTCAAAAATAATGAATAAATACAAAATTATGACGAAATTAAATATGTACTACATGATAATTATCAAAATTAGGTACAATAAGAAGTCATATGCGAGACATTATCAAATTAAATACCAAATTTAATTTGAAATTCAATGCACAGTTATTGTTTTCTACTCAAATAATAACTACAGTTAAAAATTATATGATTAGTAAAATCATAAATAAATTAATGATATTGAAACAAATAGTTTGAAAATTGTTACCTGTTTCGTTATTTTTTGAACAGTTTTTATTCGATTATCCCAGAGTACTTTTAGTCACATAGGACAAATTAAATATGCAGCGACGACATGTATTAAGTATACTATGGATGTTAAGCCCAGGAATTGTAGAAAATTTAACAGGAAAAATCAATTTGAGTCGGACTCTGGGTCTATGTCAGAGACACGTTTTTTTGATGACTACACAGCCCTGTTAAAAAGTGACTATCATATTATATACGTGTTCGAAAAAGCTTGACACCGTCTGTTCGAAAACATCAAACATTTAAATCGAATACCTTTTTGAGCTGCTCTCCGAATTCGACTGGATGGTAATTCGAGATGTCAAATTACAGGGCGATTACGTATGAATACTGTTTTTTAACATTCACCCTCGTTGGAAAGTCGTCCATTTTTTTTATTGAATATTCCATCAAACGTGGCGCGGTTTTATAGCGTTTGCTTGAACAACATTTGAATATTATTATGAATAATTTATTCCAATCTTAGAGATAAACAATACGAAAATAGATTACAATACCATACGTTATTATCATAACAAGTGTAGCTGCATCACAAAGAAAATAACCACAGCAAGGTATGTCCTCAGTGACGTGTCTCAACAAGTGCCTGGGGAGGGGGATAGTTATACCTATATACATATAGGGATATAATAGATTGAAGAATGGTATCAAAAGAAAAAAATTAAATTCTCTATTTTTTTCAAAATTAATGATATCTTGAAAAATAATGTTACACAAACGAAAACAATATACTAGAATGGTGCATAAAACTTGTTTCTGCCTGCACTTAAGACATAAAAACTCAACTATTATTATAACTTGATTTTTTATAATTTCTATTACTTAGTGGTTTTAGTTACTAATCTATATATATATATATATATATATATATATATAAATGAATGTCTGTTTGTTGGTTTGTCCGGATCTTGTAGGCTCCTAAACTACTCAACCGATCGCGATGAAACTTTCAGGAAGGACTTATTGTGATCATGCCGGGAAATATTATATAAAATAAATGTTTGTTTGTCCTTTACGCGTTCCTTTACCATTCATGCGATTTCGATGAAACTTCGGTGAGTTGTTGTGCACACACCCGTGAAGGGTTCTGAAGAAAAAAAATTGAAAATCTAAAATTGAAAAAAGAATCAAATACGTACATACAGCGACATCTAGGAAAAACCTTCTGATTTATTCGTGTACGCACCAGACGAAAACAAAAATATTGTGTTATAACAAGTGTGATATTGAAACTCGGGTTCGGGTCGGGCCAGACCTGAAGATGATGGGCTCGGACCGGGTAAGTCTATGAAATTTTGGCCTGCGCAGACCTCTAGTCCAAAAGCAGTTCAATAGACAGAATCAAAACACAAACCCTTTCTTTCTTTGAGTGGCATTGCAACTCATGCCGGGTACTCACTAGTTATTAAATAAAAATAAGACCATAAAAAGTAGGTATATAGAATATTAATTTATCAAAAATTCACAATATCTTTGAACGACAGATCCTTGGTGCCATCCATATATGACATCACGCTCTAGAGGGGAGGGGAGTTAAGCAAAGTGTGACGATTTTGATTAAGAGGCGAGGGGTGTACGAATTGTAACATAAAACCAAAATTATTAATATTTGTCATGTCAATTATAAATATATATTTTGATTTATGGCTTCATCGAAAAGATTTCTTAAGGCATGCCTCTTGCCTCAAAAAATTGGGGGTTTCAAAAATGTTTCATTCAGAGAAGTATGTTATAACAACATTTCAAAATGATATATTAGATCTAATTACCTATAATATTTCCCATCTAAAATATGCTCATTTATGTTTTGATTGAAAACAAATAGTTAATATCTTTAGATACTGTTCTTCAATTTTTTATGTTAAGTCATATATTTAAAAAAAAACGCAATTTGATTTGTACTACTGCCAAATTTATTATAGCGTTTCGCTCATCAAAAGCATTATCAACTGATGATCTGATACTTTCATTCAATTTTTATTGCCATACATCCTATGAGCCGCCAAATTTGCTGGGTGGTATCCAAACCACCATCCCAAGCAAAATAATATCATTCAGAGTCTTACCTGGTGATGTTATTTTCTTTGAGGTACTTGGCTCTTTCATCCCCTTCCATATCAGCAATCTTGTTTTCGAAGACACCCGAGAATGGGATGAGCAGCGCTCCAGGATCATTTTTATCCACCCACTCCTTCAATTTCATGAGCCTATCAACAACATAAATAAAACAATTTAATGTCAAATTCGGTAGAATTTATTATGACAATATAATCATAAAATCATTTCACAAATAAAATTGAAGATCATTAAATTCATAAAAGATTACTGACCATTTGTTCTTTTTCCTAATATAATCTTTTTCTGATAGATTCACAAGGTACATGGCAGGTTTCGATGTGATAAAAAGGTGCTTATTTAAAACATCAATCTGAAAGAAAAATTAAACATAATAAAAATATTTAAATATTGGTTTATAAATTTATATTTATTTAACAGTTTGATTTAGAAAGAAGACTAAGCATGCAACTATATACATATTGAAAGAGAAAAGTTTAAGTTATGGACAAACCTCAGCAACACTCCAATCGCCAAACCTAATGTGTTTCTTCTCATCTATTAAAACAGTCTTGATGCGTTGGAGGGCATCCTGAAATAAAACAAAAATATAGTGGTCATATTAAAAAAAAATTATCAATAATTTTGTTTAATCATAGTAATCTTCTCATCAAAGACTAATGATAACTATAGAGGTGTCATTTTAACTGGGATGGATAGTGAAACAAAAGCTACCCGGTTGACAAATACCTTCAATAAGCCCAGGAACTTAAAAAAATATGATGTTGAAACATCCACATTCTTAAAACTGGGATTGTTCTAAAATAGCAAACACAGTAAGATAACTTACAAATTCTGGTTTCAGTTTCTTGTCTGTTCCTCGTCCGGCAGTTCTCTCCAGTTTATCTATGGCTTGCAAAAGAAACTCTTCATCCTTCAGACGAAGTTCTTCACCAATGATTTCAAGATCGCGAATAGGGTTTACTTCTCCTTCTACGTGGATCACATCATCGTCTTCAAAAGCACCTAATATCAACAACAAACATCGGTATATTACTCATTTGAGAAACAGAATATTGAAGATTCTTGGCCAGTTTGATGGGATTTTCCTGAACAACTATATTGTTACTTTTCTGAAACTTTTGATTGGCCCAAAACTTTCGAGAGTGTTGCAATCAATTTCTCAGTATAATCATTCTTTCCCAATGAAAAGTGTGGATGACTTGCAACCACTTGTTAAAATACTAATGTTCATATTCTCCACAACGGAAGCCGACATGATTTTAAAAAAATGACAATTAATGAGTTCCTGACAATCAAATGAAATAAAAAAATGTATTTTATGGTAGACAAACTTTTTCAAAAGCAGAAAAGCAAGAAAAGTTTATTCAAGATTGTAAAAAAGAAAAAGTTCAGAAGGGAAGGAATTTCAGTGTACCACAACGACTAGCTGACCCATCAATTTGACAGACCAAAAGATTTAATGCAGTCATATTGGCACCATTGTGTGATATATTTTGTTCAGTTTCTTTAATAGGATCGAAAAGTTCACGAACAATACAATAACAGTAATAAATACTAATCATAATCAAATATAAATTAGGTAAGTTAAAGCAAATATTGGTTTGTCGATGGACAATCATGGCGGTTCTTTAATAATCGAAGGCGGCGTAAAAAAGAGTCAAAAAACATTTTTTTGTTTTTGAATTTGCCGACGTTGAAGAAGTTCGAAAAAACCGCAAAATTCGCGTAAAATTCTGTAGACATGCCCGGTTGCAATTTAGACGTAAACGAGCAAATAAAGGGGTAGGTAAATCCACGTTTGCGGTCGCGGGTCGTGCATTTTGTCGCGACATTCATTTACAGTGTTTACTTGCGAGGTGATGGTGCGGTTTTCGCAGAAAAAAAAAAAACAAAAAAAGATCCCACTGTGCACATCTATAAACAACAGAATTACGGTAGTATATTTCAACTAACATGTTTAAATTGTAATATTATACACATGGAAAGAAAACGCAGTTCCTGGCTATTTCATACGAGAAAAAAATATATTACGGTATACATGTGAATGTTTTACGAAAATTGACAACTGGAATATGACCAATAGCTACTCGGCTACAGGACAAGAATGTTTGAGTTTTTTTTAATGATTTTCTTATTTAAACTTGCTTAAGAACTTTGCTTGAGAAAATTCTCAGAAAATAATGGTACTCTCAATAAATTTGTATTATGTTCGATAATAAGTTATATGATGAAGATAATATAAACAATACATGAAGCCTGAAGATGTTTGTCAAATAAGATAAGAACGTAGCACATTTAACAACAAACCAATCAATTTTAATTTTATATTTGTAACGTTAAATTAATAAAAAAAAAAATGTCGAAACTTACGGCATAGATTGAAAATAGCGTCGCATGCTTTGATATGAGACAAAAAGGCATTTCCTAATCCTTGACCTTCTGATGCTCCTTTGACGAGTCCAGCAATGTCAACAATGTTAAGGAAAGCAGGAACTTTGCTGTTGAAGGAAGAAACACATTAATAACTTTCTTTAGCTATTTGTCAATATGGTTTAATTTTTAATAACCAGGGTAAAAGACAATTTATTGTGTGTAGTGGTATTATGTTTTACAGTTTTAGTATATTTTGTTCAGTACTAAATATCTTTCACTGATTATTGTCTATACAATTTTCGTTATAATCGTTTGAACCAGACGTCTCCAAACTACGGACCGCGGGCTAACACCGGCCCTCGAGCACAGTTTATTTTGATTACATTGTAAAATTTACAATTAAAGTAAATCATACAAAATAATAATCAATGTTTTTATTTAACGATCAATTAAGAAACAAAATAACTGTAGAACATTATGAAAATGAACATTTGAACTGTAATTAATGGTATGAGATTTAACCGAAAAACTTGCAATAAGTGAAATACATAGGTTATTCACATAATGAAATTAAACATTATAATTGTAATTAATGAGATTTATGTAGTTGTAACTTTCACTGACAATTGTTTGCAGTTGTGGATCAAGTTTACCAGTGGAAATCATTAGTAGCGACTTCAAGTACTCATCAGTTAATTTGAATCTGTAAATATTTTTTTATGTTTCATTTTGGAGAATGTTTTTTCATACAGATAAGTAATGTCGAAAGCGTAAAAAATCCAAGAGCTATGCAAATGATCAAATTGTGTGAATGGAACTCTTATGAAATTCTAGTAATGATGACTTTAAATATATTTCCCATTTTTCGTATGGGGCTAGCCTCAATACGAAATTTTTTTTAGACCCCTGGTTTCGACTATTCAAAATACCATATCAAAAGAATCACCGTATATAAAATGTCCAAATTTTCCATTTCATTGTTTTCATTCATTGGTGCAACATTTTACCCATTTTTTAAAAAGTATTTTACTAATTTCAGTTTCTTGAGTGCGGTCTTCCAGCATGTTAAGGCGCGTTTAAACATCGCAAATAAGTGTTGTTAAGTAACGATTAGAATATTTTATTTAATAACTGGATCGAACGATGGAATCGAACATTTTGCAAAAATAATTGTTTTTGTTCACCATATTTTAAGTAGAAAAAATAGGACGAAATTTTCAACTATACAATTTACGGCAAAAAAATACATATGTTGCGAAAAGGTGGGAAAACGTTCAGTAACAAACATAGTACCATCAGATAGTCAAAGACAGAATGAACATTTTGGGGCGAAAGACAGCAGCATTGGCAGAAAAAGGTAATTTTGAATACAAATTCAAAGGAACGCGAAGTTAGGTACTGTGCGGGATCGTCAAAAGGGGTAGCTGTAGACGCAAATTGACTCGCAGGGGTCGCAAAGCGGCGCCTCGTGCAAAGCAAAATTAGCAATTCAAATGCCGACTACATTCTGTGTGGTCTTTGACACAGATGTGTTCAACTGAACGAAGTTATAAGAAATTCAACAATACATAATATATCGATGGTCTAATGTTATAATCCCGTAAGAGACTTTTTACAAATTTTACAGGAGGCTAAAATAAACTGAATATTTACGTTAATATGTATATTAGGCTTTTTTCTTTTAAGTATTAAATGGATAATATGCTAGGGTACTTGTAAATCATTAAAAAGTTTAAATACTTTGTATTATTTTAAATAAACGAGATACGGTTTACAAAGTAATTTTTGTCAAAATATCAGATACTGGTTTATAACATTAGGCCATCGATATATACAGTGCATACATATTATATTATACAATGAACTTTTTCAACAAGATGAAACATTCAAGAAACATAAATAAATGAAATATAGGTTCCATGTTCAATTGGACCGTGCAATTTCAAAGTTTTGTAATAATAATCCGACCGGATAAGGTTAAAAATGCTTGCAATGAGCGATACTGATTCAAACCAAACGTTTCAAATTTTACCATGTCAGTCAAAATAACGTACAGTTTCGTAGAACGTTCAATTTTTTAAGAGAATAATATGAAATATATCGTGTATGTATTTTCAAGAAGATAAATTCGCATTAACGTGAACATAAACCTTAAAATCATATTTTACAAGGATCTATCTAATTCCTAGCAAATTATATAATATTACTGTATGGCCAAAATGGAGTAGAATACGATTTAAATATGGAATATGAACTTTGAACAGTGAGAATTAATCTCCATATGTGTAAAATATTTGAAAAAGGAACCTGCCTGCCGAATCGAAACCCCTGCGTCTTGAATAGAGGAAGGCAATCATTTGCGTAGGGCCATGCGTGAATTGACATCATTCGCGGCATTATTATTACAAGCTATTAGGTACTAAATTTGCCCACAATACGTACATACGCTGAAGACTCGATAGAATATACAAATCAGTCAATCCAGCCAACGTTATGCAAATACATCTAGCAGCAAAAGAGAAAGATTTTATTTCCATCTCTTTACAAAAGAAAAGTTTTTTTGATTTACTCGGCTATAATATCGTTAAAATGTTGGATAGATAATACAATATTTTCTGTCCGTAATTCAGCTTTCAGTCTTTGACTAAGCGTGAGTCAAAGACCGAGTCGATTCGTTAATGACTGATTCTGTCTTTTCATTCATGTAAAAAATGATTCATTTTTTCTCAGTCTGACTGACTCGACAAGGCGGTATTGCCGGTATTCATTCTAATAAGGCAGGTCCACGCGAATATTCTCTTTTATATGGATTTAACTTAGGTGCGTGTAAGTGTCATGATAATATTTCGGGACCGGTGTGGCTGGAAAACAAGATCGATCAAAAAATTACTAACAATGTAGCACGATTGTACTTTTAAAGAATTATGTACAGCACATTTTCGGGAAGAATGTTTTATGAAATCCTGGATAAGACACATATAAGCGAGTATCTGGTATGTATTTTCGTATCGTTAAATAAGTATTCCATATTAAATTGTTTGGTTTAGGCGTTTGAGATAATCAAGTAATATGTTAAAAATGTAAAATAATATGTAGACAAATATAAGCTACGGCAGATGACTCACGGAAAAAGAGCAAGACAAAAGAGAGGGTGTGCCGAAAAATCCCCGATTCTCTATCAAAAGGTTCGAGTTGATTTTTCGACTAATTATTTGAGTAAATCTTTGACATGGGTGTTTGTGATTCCTTGCTCATTTAGTTGATTTTGGGTGATTTGAAAATTTATAAACATCTAGTGCTTTGGCAATTAGCTGTAATACCAAATATTATTTCTTATAAAATTTTAATTTGAGTCACGTGAATTACAATATTTTTTCTTCCGCTCTTTTCCTGAGATTTGAACACTATTCTTGAAAAGGAATAAAATCTTACCTCATGGGTTTGTGGAACTGGCATAGGTAATCGAATCTCTCATCTGGTACAGGAACCCTACGTACTGAAGAAAACACCTCGGTCAATATATCTGAATTTTTTTCGGGTTTTCCGTGGATTTTAGTCAATATGAATAAAACAGGGATGAATCGTTTATTTTTTACGCTAGATACCTATACCTACGGACATACCAACTGTTCGCATCGGTGGCTAACGATTGAATATGCGAAGCTAATTATAATTAATATTATGAAAGCTACTGGATTTTCATCGATTTTATCGATACGATAATATAATTTGTAAAATAAATATACTGTATATTGCTACCTACATCTTGCTAATATAAGGCAAAATGAAGGTCATAATATCGACGGTGTTTTGGCCAATTGATGTAACCCTCAAAATTGAAATTGTTAAGGCGTTATGAATCTTTGAAACGCACTCCTGTAAATTCTCATGTTTGCAGATACGGAATTATACGTAGGGAGTGTCGATATAATAGTGGCTTACATCACGTGGCCGGGTCAGAATTTTTAAATCTAAAACCAATGTAAAATTATATTTCCCTTCCAAAAAGTGGAAATTTATTTATATCATTTGGCCGAGACCTGCTCAGCCATCTTTAAAATGAGATCCAATCATTACCTCGTTTCCGTATTTTTTGAGGGTAACATCAATTGGCCAAAACACACTTATATCATTTAAGATTGATTCAAAGTCTGGGGTTGTTACGGTCGAATGGGTGTAGATATTATCTTATTGGAAGTGCATATATTTTTAATTTATTTATAGGTTAGGTTCGTAAGCTCACATTTCCGTCTTCGTTTTTTCCTTTATATTTTATGTTTATTTTGTAATATATGTGCAACTTTTAAAGCTTTGATCAGCTTTAAAATTGTTATATTTTTGTATAAATATATTTCAACGTATCATTCTATATATGTATAATAAATGTCGAATTCTTTGCGCCAATGTCAATTAATTGATTTGGCAATCTTACGTTGCTGTTATAATTTGAGAGTTGTCTCAAGTAATAAGTGGTAAAGTCTCTAGTATTTTATTTGTCTTTGTAATTCATTGTTAAAAGATTACCAGTATTGGATTTTACATTATAATGTGAAAATAAAAACCATTTCGCAGTTGTTTTAAATGAAAAACAATATGTTTTATTAATTTGTACAAAAGAAAAACATGTTTTATCTTTAATTCTAAACCGCAAGTCATACGTGGTTATAGTTCATATTTCATTGATTTTACTATGAGAAGATTCCGATATATCTGAAGAAATATAATTTGAATCTTCAAGCCATGGATTATTCGTGTTCTTCATGATATCCAGTGTCCTTCTTACAAGTTGACATTTTTGTTCAAAATCTTCGTTAATGTTTTTATAAAGTTCGACGTCAGCTGGGGTTGCTTCTGGGTCATTAATTTTAAGATATATCGCCATATGTAGAGCTGCAGAAGAGCGTGCATCTAATCCAGGATACACTGGTCTTATTTTGGCAGTATTTATGGCAGCCTTTGTCACGATGTCATTCAAATGCTGTTCGAAGTAACCCATATTGGGAAGATTCAATACATTCGATTTAGAGAATAATTCATCATACTTGAAGTTTATTTTAAAATTGCAAAATTTTTCTGGTTCTGCCAAAAACATACTCATTTTTATTTCGTTAGCGAAAAAATAGATTTTATTTCTGTAACGAGCTGCGAATAAAGGGTTACCTTGGACAACTTTTCTTGATGGGAAATTAGACACAAACGTTACAATACATTTTCCGTTTTCGTATACGCTGCCGTTTGTTATATTACATGAATTTTTTTCCGGTAAATATTTTGGCAATTTTCGATCCATATCATACGGTGATTTGATAAACTCTTCAACATGTTTTTCGCAAAACCAATAAAAATTCTTTGCATATTCGACCAATCCGTTTCTATTTAAACGTCCATCACTATTTCGTAGAAATCCTTCTTTTAAACAAGCAGGGCAATAGTCCTTTAGATTGCTTGACCGTTGTTGAAACTCTTCAAAAGTTAATGCTAAGATAT
This sequence comes from Himalopsyche phryganea, assembly GCA_022494535.1. Classification (NCBI taxonomy): domain Eukaryota; kingdom Metazoa; phylum Arthropoda; class Insecta; order Trichoptera; family Rhyacophilidae; genus Himalopsyche; species Himalopsyche phryganea. The sequence goes on along the minus strand of JAGVSL010000001.1, from coordinate 8,547,772 downwards.
TTTAGGGATGCACAACACAGATCAGACATAATAAACAATTGAATGTCTTTCATACGCGCTTGTATTATTTCATGAGCTTCCCACCAACATCGCCATTTTGAATTCAAAGCTTCAATGGTTGCAATATTTTGATAATTTTCAACAAGCCATTTTCTAAATTTCGTGCTGCTTTTTGTCCAATTTTTATAAACATGGGATAAATATTCAACAGAACGTTTAAAGCTGTCAGAATTTCTATTCCATGTACTATTAAAAAGATATTCAATTGAAATATCTCTATCACATTTTAAGTCGATAATAATGTAGGGGAATAAATCGACAGCGATTATAGCTAAGGTTTCTTCATAGTCTTCAGGAAAACCGTCCAAAACAAGCCCTTGCTTCACACATTTAATATCAGATGAAGCTAATTTAACGGCTTGTATTATTAATTGCTTATTTAAAACGTCTCCTAATTGCAAAATTTCTTTAATTTGATTTGCTAAACAAGTCCATGGAAAATTTTCAAGAACGAAATCAACCGACTGATTCATCGTTAAAACCTTCGCACCAAAATCGTTTTCAAATCTTCTGGACAGTGTTGTTTTGCCACAATTCGGAGGTCCCACAATGGCCACTTTCAACGGTGTATGGATAACCTTCTTTGCATTATACGATAATATATATTTCAACGGGTTACTGCAAAATTTTCTACAGTTATCTGTACCACTGCAGTAGTACACGTAATTTCGGTGAATCACGGGGAAAATATTATTGATTGATATGTCAGGAAAATATGTTGGTAATAGAAAATCGCGTTCATATACTAGAACAGGGCAATCAACACCGAATTCGCTAAAAATACCAATCCGCTTTTAATCATCTTCCTCGGCAGAATCTGTATTTATTTGTAAAGTCTGCTCGAAAAACGATTGATTTCTATTTCTTACATCTTTGGTCGCTTTTAAAATATCTTTCAAAACTCTTCGAACCGTAAAGTCATCATCAATACCAACCCACGGAATCAAATCCTTTTTACTCTGATATCTGAGAGATTTCAACATTTTAAAGTCTGAAACAAGCCATTCATTTACATGGCCTGAAATGCGCTCTTTAGCGCTCTCTTTACTTTCCCATTCATCCTTAAATACCGGTTCAGGTATTTCACGGTCCAGTTGTTCAAATATATATTTCGCCTGTTTTTCTTCCGATAAAGATGATGCGTCAATATTAGAGTTTGTTGGTTTCATTATAGTTTTGGACGAATTTCTTTTAGATTGTATTGAATTTCTTCCAAATGAAGATCCTCGAGAGCTTTTAGGTGTAATCGATACATTGACAGAATCCTTGTCACTTCCACTTATCATCGCATCTCGTAATATTTTTCGAAATATTGACACACCGACAAAACGCGATTCACGATCTAGTTTCCATTCATTAATTGTTTTTTGATTTCTTATTAGGCACTTGCTCTTCCGATCGTTTTGATATGATGTCCATTCATCAAAAAGATTGTTTAACATCTTTTTACTGGCTAAGGTAAAATCGGCATGAAACTCAATGACCATGTCTGGAATCGTAAAGTACTCTTTGATGACTTCGAGGTCAGACGGTATTCTGGGAAAACCGTGTAATATGAATCCTCGACTGCAGAACGGTTCCGTGAACCAAAGATTTGTTATTAATTGTGCAAGAAAATTTGCGGGCATGGGATGGTTATGAATGAAATAATTGCCAATGATCGTCATCGTTTCGTTGTCATCATCTGAAAATGTATTTTCTTGTGTATGCTTCAACAAATTTAAATCACTGTGGTCCAGCAAATCGTAAAATTGACGTGAAGCATCTGAATTTTCTAGTATCATTCCGAAATGCAATGCGAAATTCAAGAAGTTTATGTAAATTAATCCTGTTTTTTCGACAAACAATTTACAAACTTCCATGGATTCGTTACCTTTGGGACCGGTAATGCAAATGCGTGGAGGTAAATTGAATCTTATCGGTTTTTCAAATTGGAGAAACGAATCCGGATCTGATTTGAATTCTTCGAAAGCGCTTGAAGATGAAAACGTGTAAATTAATTGTTTGTATTTTGTTGTGAACTCTCGTTTACCTCTCCATAGAACTTTATATTTTCCAAATATGACAGGACAAAAACGATTTGTTTCCCCAAACAATTGACTGTCTTCTAGCTTACTTAAAGCAATAGAAGAGTTTTTGTCAGCTGTCTCAGATATATCTGACATACTGCTACTTACTTCAAAACTTTTACAACCTACACTATAACAATATCTTAAAAGTTTCAAGCATTCTATGAGCAGTTCTGACACGGAATCGTAGTTATTAATGTTCACTTCCATTGGTCGAACAGTGATATCATCAAGAAATATCTTCAGATTAATCCAATCTTCTCTGAATTCATCAAAATCTTTTTTTAATGCTATATAATCTGGAGACTTTTCAATAGATTTCACAGATATTGATGAGTCATGTTTCTCTAACTCTTGAAAATAATCATTTTCTAATAAATCAGAAACGGTTTTGGTAATATTTGAAACTAACATTGACTCGGTGCTTAACTCCGAATAGCTAGTTTGATCCCAAGGATTGTGAATTCTTTCAAAAATATTTTTTATAGATTTACCACAATTCTTAATCCTCGACTTGTATTTTATAAACAATGAATAGTCAAAGTTCTCAGCGTCATAAAGTGAAAATATATCATCAGGCAAGCATTCTGTCTTGTTTAATATATGCCAATAATTTGGATCAAGTGTCATACCGTCTATAATCCAACCGCCATATTTCTTGGCAGGATTTACTCTTGCTTTGTTCTTTTCGATTTCTTTTATAACGAAAACCAATTTATTGATCATGTCTTCTTCTGTTATATTAATATCATCAATCATATTATCATCATCGACAATTTTTTTGATAAGAACCAAAACGTCTTCATCTGTTTCTTCTGGTTCTTTAAATTCAACTGGTGTTATCAAAGACTGTGGTGCATATTTCAAAATACTTTCAGGGTCAAGTAAAATATTTCTGCACAATTCTAAAGTATCTAAAGATACAACATCAAAACGAAATATTTTTTTTATTTCAGAGTACTGACATTCTTGCATTTTTATTGAGTCAGTTGAAAGTATTGTAGCGGTTGTAGATCCTTTGTTTTTTAGAAGAATCTGTGGGCTATATATGCCGTTTGAAATGCATGACTTTGATTTTAATAACGAGTTATTTGACACAGCATGCGATTGGAGTTCATTACACGAAAAATGATTTATTTTATAAGATGATTTTAATGATCCTGTCTTCGTAGTGTCAGATTCATTTTCGGCACTAACCGAAATACCAGACACTGATGAATCATTCAGTTCAGTTATTTTATCGTGATGTTTATTAACATAACATTGAATTAGATCCAATGATTCTCTTTTCCAAATGTCTATTTTTTCTTTTCTGAGTTTATCTTCATTGGACCAATAATTTATTCTGGATTCCGCGACAAGTAAAATAGCCTTTTGGGAAACTTTTTTCATGATTTCATTCTTTTTATCAATGAATACACAATTTTTAACATATTCTAATGTTATTATTTCACCACTGAGCAACCAGGATAAACATCTAGTCAGAGTTGTCTTCCCGGACGCTTTCATACCCAAAACAGCAATTCTACATGTTGGTTTTAAATTGTTGGAATTTAAATAAGGACGTGGGTTTCTACAAAACAATTCCGCTGCATCTGATGTCGAAAGTAAAAAAATATTATTCAAAAAGACTACAGCATTTTCAATGTGGCCAGTTATACATTTTCCTTCACTGAGTGCTACAGGACACTTTGTGGTCCATAACGATTCAGATAGTGATAAATCTGGCCCTAAAGTGTTATTTTTGTCAAAAGAATCCAAAAATGTTTTTGGTGATAGCTTTGATTCCTCTCCCGAAAAGTTATCAAATAATTCTTCATCGTCGTTGTCTTTATAATGTATAGGTATAAGTACACGATATATTGGTAATACAGAAATATTTGTAAGTATTTGGTTGAGCAATGCATCTGTATTAAAACGCCCATCCATTTTTATACCGAACCCATATTCGCGCGATATTAATTCTTTTTCTATCACAGGTAATATACTCTCAAATAATTCACATTGGGAATAAACTCTTTCAGGGAAATCCGATGGTCTTTTACAAGAGCAGTCTTTATTATGATTCTCTAAGTTTTCCATTGAACTTGAATCCATATCTTCTTCTCCAGACACATTACTATTATTTAATTTATCCACTGACATATTATCAGATGTTAGTTTTTCAACCAAAGATGGCGTGGTTGTCATGTTTTTGTTTTTTAAAGATATAATATCTTCTGTCGGGCATGTTAAGTGAATAACGAAATCAGCTTCTAAGTTAACTGTCCATATCATCACATTATGTAAATCATAAGTTTTATTGATTGTCTGCATGTTTTTAGCAGTTATAACATTTGAAAATTTTGATACATAATCAATGGAAACAGTATTAATATTATATTTAGATGACTCTGATAAAGAAATAGTATCCGAGTTTGTATAATCATTTGATATCGCATTTGAAATTAATTCTTCAATAATATTGGCAGTTGTCAAGGTTATATCAATCAAATCGTCCAGAAATTCTTCCACAGTCAAAAATGAATACTCTGGATAAAATTCTCCATAGTGGGATATATTTCCTTCAGAAGTACTGATCAATGGAATCTCTGATAAAACATAGCCTCTATGCTTAACCACGTCTGTTTGTATTTTTGCGTCTATGAGTGCAAACAAAATGTATGTATCGATTATGTTGCCGCAACGCAAGTTGAATTTAATACACCTGCCGGTGTCACTGTTGAGTTTTATTTGTTCTTCTATTAATTCTTGAGGGTTAATATGTATACATTTCCAGTAATGAGCAAGCTTATTGCCAAGATCTCTCGTTGGTAGACCAGGTTTACCATAAATAATGAAGCTTACAGGTTTTGTTGACAGGTATCTCTGTTGAGCATCAAATTTAGAATAACAACCTAAACTCGAAACTTTTGAAGCCTTTTTTCTTTTGCCATTATACAAATTATGAATAAATGTTCTATGTTTATCTGTCATCATAGAACAACCACAGTCAAATTGATTGAATATATAAAACTAATTTCAATAGTCATTACTTTGACATTTGATAAATGCACAAAAACAGTTGATACCTAGTAAAAGCATTTGAATATGGAATTCTTAGACAATGCTTTTGTTTATATTTAAATTTGACAGCCACTACTAAAAGATTAATCAAATTCAATAAGTACTACATTGATGGGATACTAAACTACAAAAATATATAAGTAATAAAGACATCAAATTAGAGTGCTCTATATACAGAGAACCAGACAAATATTTATGAAAAATAAGTTTGTGGTATCAAGTTCTATGCGTTCTTTGTGTGTAAATATTTATGTTGACAACGAAATCACATTTAAGAATTTATAGTCAGTCAGAGTCTCTTACAAATATAAAGTTAGAGTAGGTTATTCCAAAAATACTTATTTTCATTAGGATCGATGGTGCAGAAAGGAAAGTTTTCAGCGGCTGCTTGACTCTTGGTGAGGACATTGAAGAAGGTAGACTTGCCGACATTGGGAATACCGACTATTCCGACCTTCAAATTGGTGCCGACACGACCAATGAGAGGCTTCTTTTCTGGTTCCTCAACTTTTTTTGGTGGCATGGTGATTCACCTAAAATAAATTGGTTATGTGAAATGGGTGGAGAAAATAAATAATACACGATTTATGGATTGTATTTCCTACAGCGCAGTCATGTTTTCAGTAATTATGGTGTTTACAAAAATAAAAGCAATATATGTAAGGCATTGAATGTACAATTAAATTTTGAATACGTTAAGGCTGAAGCAAAATGACACATTGCAAAATATGTTGAAATAGATAACGTTTCAACTTGTATGTAATTGTAATGTTATTACTTGATAATACCGTTACTGCAAAATTAGACATAATAAATTACTTTAGCCGCCGAAACCATTGATGGAAATAGGTGAGATAAAAATATAGTTTGACGTTTCAAATTGCTCCTCAATTTCGATTTTGAACCTAAGTGGGAAATTGATAAAAACTAGAAAAAAACTCTTCTAAAATAATGAAAGTTGTCAACACTGGCTCTTCTCATTACTTTCTATTTATTAAGAATGTTAAAATGGTAAAAATATCTAATGAAAGCACCGGCATATTGAGAATCATATACGTCAAAATCATAACCTAAAACAACTCATATATCAGTTTTAGATATGTGCAAGAGAGGTATCAAAATATTGCAAATTTAGTATATAATGTTTATATAGTTACCTTTCACTGATTACTGAAGAAAGTAATTTAAAAAAATCAATTAAATATTTTCTGTCAGAACCACTAACGTGGTTTACAGATTTTTTATTAGAAGCTTACCATGTGGTCGCTGTTTTACCGACATGCTTATCATTTTGTATAGTTCGAATCTATCTGCCTTACCGACTGATAGAAAGATATGGCGGCTTCATTTCAAATCTGTATCATTTGAAACATTTAAACCAGTGATTTTCAAAGTGGTTCCTACAAACCGAAAGGGGTCCGCGTGACCGCTGAGGGGGTCTGTGGTAAATAAATAATAATTTGGGGGTGCGTGGACAGTGTCAGGGGGCCCGCGAAAGGTTTTATATAAAAAAAATAATTGTAACACATTTTCATTATTATGAAAGTTAAAATAAATAGTAATAAATATTTTGGTATAGGTTTTTACGTCCAGAGTAAAATATAAATATAGTACATAAAAAAAAACAAGTAATTATAACCATCCCACCACGCCACCTCTCAACTAGACCGACTGCGGCCGTCTTTCTTATACAGGCTTAAACAGGAACGGATTCTCGCCGCTAAATGTTATAACTTGTCTAAAATATGACACTGTAAAAGAGTCGTGCCAATCAACAACTTAGTTCTTTTCCGTACATGATGTGTAGTGCATTCAACAAATGTTCCTAGTTTTGAACAAAAAGTAGTATCATTTTTTGTATTATTACGAAGATACTGTACGTTACATAAGTATATTTAAATATATAAGATTTCTTCTTGGCATAATATATTAAATTTATTTACGCTTGTTATAGTTTTGTTAGAGTTAATGTATAAAACAGTTTTATTTATCAATATTATGTTTTGGTATTTATTTGATAATAATGCGATTTTTTGCAAAGAGATAATTTGTGTTATTTTCTTTAATTTGTGTTCTTTTTTCAGTATGAGTGAGTCGAGGAAAAAATGCAGACAACATAGAGTTTAATATTTAAAATATGGCTTTATTCCATTAACAGAAAATATTAATTTACCTATGCCCCTTTTATATAATAAAACTTTGTCGAACGAATCAATGAAACCTTCCAAGCCTCTTAACAAAAGTTCATAGAGACAAAAAAGATAAAGATTTAACTTTTTTTAAAACAGTCAAAGAACAATATTTAAAAACACCGTCATTCCGACAACTAGCGACAACATCTGAGCGAGATGACGATGGACTGCGTGCTTCTTATAACATTTCTTTACTGTAATTTAAGACATCGACTGAGGGCGCTTGATGGAATTTCAATATCAAATTTGAGTTGTTGAGATTTTGTACACTTCCATGTATTTACACTTCCATGTAAATACATGGTACAAAATCTCAATAACTCAAATTTCTTTACTGATTGCAAAGTCCGGAAAACGTACACCATTGGTGAAGAACTTATTCCACCATCTGTAAGTGAAGTAATACGCACCGTACTGCATAAACCAGCTTTCGATATTATAATAAGAATTCCATTGAGAATTTACTAAGAAGAAGGATTGACGAAATGGCTCAGTGCGTAGAAAATTATTTATGTGAGTACTTACAAACATCTGAATTCTCTATACAACTTTGCCAGGAAACGAAACTTTTAGCTTATGTGAGATTTCTAAAAGGAGAAACAATTTCCCAAGAATTGTTATTCGCTAAATGTTTGGAAACTGATACGAAAGGGAAAACAATATTTGAATTGAAAAGATTTTTCGATTTAAAAGCTATACCGTTGAGTAATATCCTCTCTGTTGCTACTGACGGTGCTCCGGCAATGGTAGGACGACACAGAGGCTTTCTGGCATGGTTCCACGACAAATGGTCTAAAGACATATTCTCTAAAGACAAAATGTCTACGTCGTCGTCTCTGGATTACATTTTTACAAACTTTCTTTCGGAATGAGGTAAAATTTTAAACAAAATTACTTCGTCTCCGGGTCAAAGATGACTTGGTAAGAAAATGCTAAGTATTAATTTTGAATATATCCCAAAAAAAAAGTTTTCATATATGAAAAGTTTAACATTAGAAGACGTGTTTCTGCAGAGTCATCTGTTCAAAAGTGCAATTGTGGAAACAAATACTATGAGAGTGCAATTATTAAAAGAAAAAAAAAAAAAACTGCGAGACTTCGGAAACGTTCTGGTCATGCAGAAACTCCGTCACGAACTACAGAAGAAAGATGTCCGTGTGAACGGAGACGACCCGAATGCTGAACTTTGACATAAGCTCGTCGGCTAATTCAATGTTTCAATTAACCCCGCCGCCCAGTAAACTTCTGGCGCGGCATCCCGAATATGTTTGATTTCGGAATCAGAAACAAAAGCTCGAGAAAATCCGACTCTTCGTTCAATTTCGCATCAAAAATGCAACGACACCCAACAAAAGCGGCTCTCCGTTCAGCTTCGGTATCAAGAATCTGGCCGATAGATATTCATTCGTTGATAGCGGCATCCGGAACTGGAACGATTCTTCAAAATCCTGCGGCACTGATAAGCCGGAGGAAGATTTCAACCGCGACAAGAAGAGTGCCACAAAAAAAGCGGAAAACGTCTCGTTGGTCCCCGGCGTCAGGAGATCAAGGCTCTTCAACAGCATGAGCACCAACTCGATCGACCATCTTGCAACAGCTGCATCTTGGAAATGAAAGACTGCATGCTGTTGGTGTCCATGCAAGCGTGCATGGACACCAACAATTGCATGGACGATATCGGAGACGAAGGAGTGGACGTCAATTACGCAATGCCGTCGAGTTTGGGCGCGTTGATTTCGTCCGAGATCAAAACTTGGGACTCCGATGAGAAGAAGGATCTACTAACTGGAAAAAAAACATTCATTGTTTTGATACATGGGCCCTGTAGGTTAGGAGTCAGGTCTATCACATGTCATAATCTAGGCTCAAAGTTTCACCAGACTGGTATCCCTAGGACTTTACTAATCGGGACCCGATCTAACTGAGGATCGGTGCTCCAGCAGGGATGGTTTCAATTTTTTGGTACTCGTACTGGTCTCGATTGCTTGGTCTGTGTAGGATTTTACTAATCTGGAACCGATCGAACTGAGGATGTAGCGCTCCCAGAGATGGTCTCGATTGCTTGGTATATGTACGATTTCAATATACAATATTTTTTGTTTACCGTTTGGTGCGTACACGAATAAAACAGATGGTTTTCCGAGATGTCGCTGTTTGTGCGTATCTGATTCCTTTTTTTAGATTTTTTTTCAGAAACCTTCACGCGTACGCGCACAACAACTCGCCAAAGTTTCATCAAAATCGGATGAATGGTATAGGAGCGCATAAGGGACAAACAAACAAACATTGATTTTTATATAGAAGATATAGATAAGACATACTGTAAGATAATTGTACTATGCCTCTAGCCTTTGCGCAAGTGCAAGCAATAAGTTGAAAACATGGCAGCGCAAAAAATATGAACAAACATGAACAAACGTACAAACATTGATTTATATATATAACTAGTGAGTATCCGGCATACGTTGCAGCGCCACTTAAAGAAAGAAAGTGTTTGTGTTTTAATTCTGTTTATGGACACACAATATTTTTTGCTGTCTGGTGGAAAATCAGAAAATTTTCCGAGATGTCGCTATTCGTACGAATTTCATTTTTTATTTTAGTTTTTTTTTAGACTTTAGATATATCTGGATTGTGAGATTGATTTTTATGCAAAATAAGACCTACTGTAAGTTAAAAATTAAAATGTTGAAAGTAGGATTCTGGCCGGGCCGGGCCTAATTGTACTATGTCTATGTTCTTCGCGCAAGTGCAAGTAATAACTTGACAAAGTTTTATCGGAATCGGTTGAACGGTATGGCAGTGCATAAGATACGAACAAATAAACATTGATTTTATATAGAAGATTATATATATAAGGACAAAACATGTAAAGATATAAAAATATATTAATTAACGAATTCACTTATTTCACTCCGAAAAATTACGTAATTATAAATTTGTATTCGAAATTGCTTGAAGCTGTAACTGAACATGAATGTTTATAATTATTCGACTGCAAATTGTTGGTGCACCTGCAAATGATATAGATCTACTTCTCGTTTTTATTAATATTTCAGTATACCAATCGTGATAATAACTTGAATAAATTATTGTGTACAAACAGTGTAAACTGTAAAATGTCTTACAGTTTAACAACAACAAAAAATCCAATCCCGACAAAATGTTACGTTATGACATACATTTATTTTATTTTAATTTGAAACAAAAAAGCCTAGCGTTAATAGATTTCTCATATATAAGAAGTAAAATAAAATACACCATTAGCAAATTCAATCCTATTGCTTTATTACTTTACGTCAGTAAGGTTTTCGAACGACATTTATTCTTTAAAAAATGCGTCTGTCTCCATGGTTTCACGTTAAACGATTCCCACTTTATATTGATTCAATTGATTGCGATCATATTAAAATTATAGTTATATATAAATTCATTCCACGTCATTTCAAACCATAAATAATTATTTATCAAATCATATATTATTATACTAAAAGAATAACGAATAAGACGAAGTATTATTGAAATTAAATAAACTGTAATAAAACGTTCCAAGATGGATCTTCCCAGAAACTGTCATCATCTCACAGGTAAATAAATATTCTTAGAATATATTAGACGATCACAAAACACACATCGACCAATTACTGCAGTCTCTAATTTGGATAAGGTCAAAAGAATTGCTTTCGTATATTATTTAATTTGATAATTCATCTTTTAGATGGGTTAAGCTTTGCGGTACGTACCTATTTAGTGATAGTTGGAAACATTTAATGGGATGATTCGTGATTCACCAGCTATCCCACAGTATTTAAAGGTACTTAAACGTACATTAGCATACCTACAAACTGCATTGAATTAGAGGCCGCCCTCAAGTCGCCATAATATTTTACTCGTGGTAATAATTTATTTAAAATCACATATATTGGACAGAAATAATATTTCCGACGTTCTTTTTTATGAAAATCTTCGTTTAGCGAGTGACCCTTTGCGAAAATATAGCAAATTGTAGGTTCACAAAAGAACATTTGTCTTTTAAGCTTCCTTTAGGATAAATGGATGGGACAATCAAATAAATCAATATTGCAAAGTTTTCAGGAGACTGTTTTCTTCTGTCAGGTGACCTTTTTTCTTTTATCTCTATCAGATCACATTAGTTTAACTTATGTGGTTATTCCCCCCTAGTATTTGAAGAATTTTATTTTGTGTGTTGATGAACAATGTCATTCACTACAAATTTTGGGAGTAGGTATTTGACTATTGTGTTTGGGCACACATGTGAAAGTCAATACTTCAAAATGAGAAAATAAAAAAAGTGATGAACTTGACTTATACGTTTGTTCACCCCAGTCTTTGATATAATTGTATGTTGTATGGCTTCTTAACCAGGACCATATTAAAATATTTAACAATTTTACTTCCGTCCACCGTGAACACTCTGTAAAAAGAAAAGCTTTTTTCGTTGTATTAAATGCATAGTTATTGTTATAATCTAGCAAAAAGATAGTTTAAAAATTTATTATTTTATATTGCATTTTAAAGGCCTAGAGCAGTGGTTCTCATATGCGGCCACCAGAGGATATTTCTCGGCCACTAACGGTTCTATAGTAATAAATATTGATATTAAAAAAATTAGTAATATATAATATAAATTCGACATTTGTTTATTCGTATTGCGTACGTATGCCGCTCGAAAACGTATTTGTAATGAATGAAAATTAATCGGGATCAGTACGGTGACCCCATCGGGTTAATTTTTGCTGCAGCGCATTAAGTAATTCGGTCTGTTGTACGATAACCAAGGCTGTTTATCTTGCAATAGTGTAATTATCATTGACGAGAGATTTTATAAATATATAAAGTGTAAAAGTGATTATCTTCTGATTTTTTTATATACATGGAAGTATCTGGATATTATGTTAGTCTTTATTTTTCTAATTTTGAAGGGAATTTGATACAATCCCCGAGTTAAAATGGATATAAGAAATTATCTATAAACATTCAGAAGGATGAAACAGTAAAAGTCTAATGACTCATAGATATTTAGACATATTTGAAAAACACACCTGCAGGGCTATGTAATGTTAAATATAACATTTGTAAATGACAGCATTGTGGAAATATAGTACATATTTTTAAAGAAAATTTATTAATACAAACAAATTTTCTGCCTGCGTGGCAATTGCATGGCAATGGTTTATGGTTAAAAAAATTGAAGTTGCTAATGAGCCCCTAAAATGCATCGGCCTAATATTTTAAATCACTTTTGAAAATTTGGTGCGGCCACGAGACATTTCCAAAAGACCACTGATGTTCATTATGCGGCCACGGATAAATTTTCCGTGAGAACCACTGGCCTAGAGGCTCTAAGGCAACTAATATTATTAAGACCAACCTCCTTCGAATTTTGAAATAATCAAAACTATAGAAAATAACAACATATAGTTTTTAGTCATGTTAAAAAGGGTATGAGCTTTTTTTTGAATAACAACTGGGTGTCTGTAGACTTGTGGCTTCAGAGTTAAAAATAGTGCCCTCTAAAATTGAGAAGTCCACAGTTATTTGTTCTCTTCTCTCATACGTTTTGCAATCACACTTTCTTATATTGTCATCAATTGATTTATGAATGTTTATCCATTGGGCAAGACGGTCTGCGTTTTCCTACCCTAGCCAATTCTTAAAAACGAGACGCAGACAGAGATAAGCTAACCAAATACTTCTCAAAGCAGTAAAGTGAATTTTGTTTAACTTTATTAGAAATTCATGTATTTAATATTGAGAGCGAACATAGATAAAGAAGGAAGAAATAATGAAAACAATAGATTTTTTATTTGATTGCAAAACGAAATAATTTGAATAATATGTTTATTATCAGCCATTTTTTTAAATTGATTAATATCTAGTTTTCGCAGTAGCAGTAAGCCATTATGCAAAGGATATTTGTTGTCATCGCCTTTTTATGACAATGAATGCAGTGATAGCTCAAAAAGAGAATTAATGGAGATAATATACACATCAGAAAGGTTTACAGACAGACCTCTAAATTGCAGTCCCCTCAAATTTTTATGTGTGATTACGATAAATAGGTCAGTACATACATACGATAATTGTAAAATATGTCGAACTAACGTAAAGTATGAATACAAATTTCTCACATTCATAATAATATACACTTATTGGAAAATTTAATGTATCGCCTATATTATGAAAAAAAAATGGATTTGTGTTTACTCGGAACCATTTTAAACTAAATAAAATCTGTATTGCGATTATTATCCTATTATAATATGAAGTAATGGGCAAGACGGCTCCGCCTACCTCACTCGAGGATAATTTCCGCCACGAGGCAACACGCCGAGGAATCCTCTGATGGTGCAGGGCTTCTTTTGGACCGGTAACCCCCCTGCTACGTGACTCTACGAGATGTCAGGTATTCAAATTTTCTGAACAATTTCCCGGGATGCTATTGCATTGAAAAAAGGGGCATATGATATTTATTCAGTCAGCTATATAATAAGGCATTAAGATCTACTACCGGGGATGAATAATATATCATAATATTAATAAAAACATTTGAATAATATTCATTTTTATATCGTAAATATTAAAAACATTTGACATTATTCGTGCTTTTTATTTATATTTTTAAATTTGATTAAAAGATATTGTAATGATTTTTGTCACTAATTTCGTTTCGGCATCTTAAGGCATTAAGCGCACAAAAACACTCATGTGTGCGATCGAATGCCTGAAGATACCGAAAGGCGAAACCCTTTTTATCAAACATATTTTTAAAAATTTGGATAATTCAAATTTGATATTGAAATTCCATCAAGCACCCTCAGTCGATGTCTTAAATCATATGTTTTTAAAATTTCATTATCAATATAATTTTTTTTAAAAATAAAACACAATTCATTTGCACTGCTTTCACATATTTATAATGATCAGGACCGGTTTCGCTCATCATGAGCATTATCAGTTGATAATGCTCGTGTTTTATTTTTAAAATATAATATTTTTCCACCAAGAATTGACAGTTAACTTAAATCAAATGTTTTCAATATAATTCATTATCAATATAATTTTTTTTCAAATTAAAAACAACGATTTGCACTAATTTCAGTCACCTATAAACATCAGAACACACATCGCTACCAAAAATCGCGAGCATTATTTTTGATAATGCATCGCATCATTCAATAAGTTATTACAAATACTTTCTTAAGCATGTTGAATTGAACGATTGTCTGATAGTTTACCTTATTTTGTAATCTAAATAAGCTGTTGAAATAATAAATACGAACGCCTGTGCCTCAGTCAGGCAGAGGATAGAGTTTTTAGATTCAGTAGCTCGTGCTATATCTATATGTAGCGTTTTAAAATAATAATATCATTTTATGATATAATTATAGTTTTAGTAACATTAGTTGTTAACAGGAGTCATGGAATTATGCATCTACAGTGTGATAGATATTTTGCATTTGGTATCAAATAAATCTTCATTATTGAGAAGTAACTGTGCTGCTATACATCAAGGTGGTAGAAAAAGATTCAAATGTTACACAACGCTTTTTTTTTAAATTGTGTTTTAATTAAATGCATTGCATGATAAGTACCTAGTTGCCAAGAGCAAAGGGTGGCTATTGAATTCAAGAGCAGTGGACATTCTATTACCAACAATAATAATGTGATCACTTCGAAAATGTTGTCTCTTTATTAAATTTGACAAAATATATTTATAATTAATTTTAATATAGTACAATTGACTGACAAATTTCGTACTAAATTTGATGCAAGGATATTTGATAATCGAAATTTTATTGTTTCGAGAAAGGATCGATATACATATAGGTATTGAAGGTTTTGAATTATTTACTTTTAATAAGATTTCAATATATGGTGTTTGGGTGACACATTTGAATCTGAATTATTGGTTAACAGAGAATTGTTGAGACTACCAAGAATATATTGTGTAATCACATTTAATCAATTAGCATGAACTTAAAATGTTCATTTAGTACCAATTCTTTTCCAATGTTAGGTAAATGTCTAAGGAAGAATAAAATCCCGTGGATTCGTCAAGAAGTGGTCACGGCATTATAATGCATAGGTAAACGAGTGACGGCCGGTACCACACAATACCAATTTTAAGTTCACAGCGAATTATAATAATTTCATATTAAATTGACGGTCGGGCGCGCGCCGCGCATCACCGCAACAAACTATCCGCTCGTGGGACCGAAAGGGTCAAAAAATTGTTTACAGGTTTCTATGTGCAATTATTGATATTATAATCTCAAAATATGTCTCATCGTTCCAGGAATTTTTGAGAAGATTCTTATATACCATGTTTGGTAAATATATACCTAAATACATGTGCACTGGCTTATGGATCCCTGAAATCTGTAAACACATTTTTTAGATGTTTATAATAAGCCGCGCGAGAAATTTCTTTGACAAATACGGTAAGAATATTGGAGTTGAATGGGATTCGTTTTTTGTTATACTCACAAATTGCAACAGAAGACAATGCGTATATGATAAAACCGTTTCAAAGCATTTCCCAGAGGCAAGAAAGAGTTTCCACGAGTCGTGGCGAAGCCGATAAGAAATATTTACTTATATAAAATCAATAATCCAATGACTTGGAACTTTTTTTTAACCTTAAAGTTGTCAGTAAAGCTCCATTGTTACAAACTTGGGAATAATGAGATTACTGTTGTAATAAGTAATGATCCCTAGTGATTTTAACATTATATAATTATGCAACTGATAACAATAATTCACGGAGCTACAAATATTCACTATTGCTTGCATAATGGAAATACTCTATTTCTGAGAGTATTATAGATGCATACAATATGGAAGGGTGACTTCGCTTTTATTCAGTTGACATAGTGACTAAAACTAAGCTCGAGGTTTCGAAACTGTTTATTTTATATAAAGTACCTAAAATAAAATGCCTAGTTATTTATTTGAAGGCATGTATATCTGTGATATCTTTTTCCATTAAAGCCCACCCAAATCAATCCTGAAACCGAAGCGTAGAGGGAGCGATTAAATAATCTAAGAAAATTTTCTTTTCTAACACGTGAGAGGGTTAAGTTCGACTAGAAGGTGGAGCGTCAACACACTTTGACTGCCCCAAGTCTGGCGTGCTGATAAGCATGATTCACAGGTTCCTTCGTCTTCTATTGAAACTCGCCCGTCAGTTAACTTTCTCTTTATTTGCAATTAGTTTATAATAAAACATTTCTCGAAGGCAGTAACAGATACAAAAACACAGTTTAAAATACACGATTTGAATTTAAAAACGTAGCAATCCGCCGAGTGCGAAGTGACCATTTTTCTAGACGTAGCACGCTTTTTGTTTCTGCTAACGGTAAACAGACAAATATGACAAATTATTTTTGAACGGTAAAAATACATATTTTCAAAAATATGTGAATTCTGTAAATTATTAATAAGAATGAACGTAATGCACAATAATGAATTTACTTATTGCCTTAGCAGACACATTACATATTAAATTTGCATTAATAGGAAGAGTCTGTAGACGGGTCTTGAAACGCTGGAAGACCCCTGTCCACCCCGTAAGTACGGGGCGGTGTCACGCGATGATGGAGTTTTTATAATATTTTCACAATACATTGATTACTTCTATTTAATTAGCACACAACTTCAAATTCAATCGACAAATGCAAATGTCAGAATTTTGACATTAATATGTCGAATTAAGTTTTGGCTATTTAATCAAAAAATTTGTAGCCATTTTCAATCATGATCTTAAAGAGTTAAAGTATCAGATATAGCGTTTCTCTCTCACTCAATTGGAAATTATTATAATCATATCAAAAAGAATAAAACTCATTTTGTTATGGTGAGACGTGGATAAGTCAGATTTTTATCTGATTTGCATAAAATCGCCTATCTAACAACGATACGACTGTTAGATTTCAGAGTAGCGTTGAAATAATAATATTATAAGGCTTTATTACTTCATAATAGTGGCGTACCAATGAAATTCATATTATACATAAAAAGTTTGTATCTTTACATTCTACTATTATAATAAAAATAAGACTGATTCATAATTGTGGGAATCAATTACCGAAAAAATCTTTTTCGTCTACTGAGTATTCAATATTTGTATTCATCAAAATTAAACATTATTTATATTGGACAATAAATAGGGCGTTTAAGATATTATGAGTATTATTGAGTTTGTCGTACTCTCTAAGCACAGTTTTCAGAATTGTATAGGGTGGGTGGTAAGGTATTAAAACATTATAAACAATCATACCTTTGGTTACAAATCCATAAATGGATTAAAAAATCATTTGGATTCTTTATAACCACTATTCACTGTATGCCTGCTCTGATTCGTTGTGATAAATCAAATAAATATAAATCTTATACGTGTTTGTATAAATTTTGCCATCATTATAATTGCCATATTGATTGATTGATTGAATTGTTTATATTGATTAAATAACAAAGTATTTAGTTCTACAAAATTTTAAATACCTGGATAGTTCTTCGGATAGTTCTGACGATGGCGTAAATAGGAAATAGCTATCAACTAAATGTTAATTTTTTTTAAACTAGAACTAAATACTTTGTTATTTAATCCTATTATAATTCTTGTTCATTTAATGTAAGACATTAAGGAATTGTAATATTAAATTTGAATTGTTAAGATTTTGTACATTTCCATGTATTTTGTCAATTTGAGCTCATTCGTGTGCTCGAATGCCTGAAGATGCCGAAAGGTGAAACCCGGGTCGTTGGTGACAAAATTCCTGGATATGTACAAAATCTCAACAATTTCAATTTTTTCACTTAAATTTATATTTAAAACACACACTACAAAGCATATCACTAAAAATATTATATTACATTAAGGTGTGATTTTAGTTTGATTTTCAACGAAATTAAATGATTGAAATATCTCTACATTAACGAAATAACTTAATTTTTATAAATAGAATAAAATAACTGTAATGATACTTTTCTTCTCACACTCTCACATAACTAAAAATGAGCAAAAAAAAATGTATTAATATTTTTTAGTAAATCGAAATTTTAATCCAAGTTAACATATTACGCAGGTATTAATTCAATATTCAACTTTAAATATGTCTTCATTGATATTCAATACAATTTAGTTAATCCGTTTCCTAAGCTACACAGTAACCAAGAATGCGGATTAATTAAGACAACTCTCCGATGTTACTTAATAAAAAAAAACTACGTCTACAGATTATTTGTTTATAATTTAATGTACGTCAATGCCGTTTCTCGAATAATAAAAGCATCGGTCAGGGATCAAACGTATCATTTTATATTATTATAGTATTATCCAATTTAAATAGGTATTTTATGCAAGTATAAATTTGAGAGCAATCATTCCTTATTTCTCAGGTACCACGGAGGAGGTTTTAAAGTGTGTTTCACTTGATTTGTCGGTCTATTTGATCTCCCCTGAGTACAGTGTATTTAATAATATTTATTTGTAACGGGTAAAGAAGTTATTTTATTTGTTGCCAGTGTTACGATATGAATAAATAATTACAATGATTTTTTTGCCTTATCACGTTCTTGCGACTTGTGAACGAATTTGTGTTATGTAACTTTACTGCGAGATACACATTAAAAACTATGTAAATACTTTTATTGGTATATTTTATTGGTCATCAATAAAAGACATGAAGTTGCTGTAGATTTTATAATCGATTGTTGCATTTAAATGGGTATTTAATTTTCTTAGAAAGTACAATTTCTGATGAAAAGTTTCAACCTTATATTACCTTTTATATCGAAGTGTTTTCACCAATTAATATAACCCTCAAAATTGAAATTGTTCAGGAGAGAGTAAAAATTGTTTTTATCGAAAACATTATATGGTGAGAAATCTTTTAAATGCACTCCTATAAATTGTTTCATGTTTACAGATACAGGACTATACGTAGGGAGTGTTGATATAATAGTGGCTTACATCACGTGGCCATGTCTGAATTTTTAAACCTAAAACCAATGTAAAATTATGTTTCTCTTCCAAAATGTGGTCAATTTATTTTTCTAATTTACCTCATTTGGCCGAGACCTGCTCAGTTGTCGTTAAAATGAGATCTAATCATTAACTCATTTTCGTATTTTTTGAGGAAACAATTGGCCAAAACACAGTCGAAATAATATTTACTACATATTCAATTTAGTGTCACTCTATATTCAAAAGATATTCCATAGAATTCAAAAATGAGAACTTTAGGTAACTTTGAAGTTTAGTTTGATTTATGGTTGTGAGAGAATCATTGTTGATACAAAATACATTATAATATAAGCAAGTTATTACAATACTGTATAGATGATTGCTTTTGTATTTTCTTCAAGAGAGCTTTTCTTATAAGATGGAAGATAATATATGTTTACCCTTATGTTAAATTCGGTACCGCATTTTGGAAATTTTCGTTATTCACACACCAATTAAAAGTAACTAAGGAAGGTGTAAAAAAATACCATCTTATATCACTCTATAAGAGATTTTATTGTCGTTTAAAGAATCGACACAGTGTCATCTTCTATCACATGGAATTAAATAGACTGTACTTTTGTAAAGACATCATATTATATTACTTTGGCTATATTTCAGAGCAAGAAAAACATGTGGGACCCTGGGATTGCAATTCCTATTTATAATGTTGCCTATTTGATAGTAGTTGTGAATGCTTAAGTACTCTCTTTATCAAACTAAAAGTTCCTACAGGCTCTCAATAGAACATAGCAAGGATGCAAATTACGAATAATTTGTCGGGAGAGTGCATGCAGTTTTATTGCAGTTTCGCGTGCAGGTCTTTCTACCACTGCGTTTTGTATTTCTGTGTGGAAAAAATAGCAACGTTTCTACTTAGTTGTAATTATTTTAACCGATTCCTGGAATAAAACTCCGTTCTTTGTTGGTAATGGCCGCTAACTCCCATCTCTAATTGAACTTACTTACATAAGGATGCACCTAATACACACAATTATTAATGTATAAGCATATTATATGATTACAGTCGTAAGTTCGTTTGAATACAGTCGAGTAAATAGATATTATACGTAAAATATCATTATTTTATCAGCCATGCGTATCCATTGCTGGATGAAGGCATCAATTGTCATGTAATAAGTTGCACATAATCAAAAGGCAATGAAGTTAGTACAACTATTTGGGTACCACTGAAAACTTTCAATTAAATACTTCCAAAGAATGTTGTGACACAGTCTGCTTTTTTAAGTATTAAGTCGTTGATAGTTGACAGTTATCTATCGCATAGGGGTGAAGACTCCGCTTAACCATCATATAGCCTACACAATATTATATTATATTTTACTTTCATTTGAAAAAAATTGTTGGAATTCGCTTAAACTCTCCATGTGTCAAAGTGTTTTATTATCTGAAGCATTGATACAAAACTTATTTGTTTGTTGATTTTATGTATTTATCAATGATTGCCAAAAATGGTTTTGATTTAAAAAACAAATACTTAAATACCGTGATAAATCTTTTAATATTATTAATATGATGAATATTTTAGTGACGCATTTCTATCTTTAGGTATATGATTCCAATGTTGTTTCTTGATGTGATTAAGACAGTAGGACGGATGATGATGATGATGAAACTGACGATTAATGCAGTTCAAAGTTTCTTCAGCGAGTGACGACAGAAATCACGTTCAGAGGCGGTTATTGAATTACGCTCGACGGTCGATACAACATGAATCCAGTTGAACTTTGTTAGTTTATTTATACTGTCACGTTAATTGCCTGTGACCTACTTTCATCATTTTGGCATTGATGAGTGTCCACCTGTTACGCAGCGTCTGCAGAATATCAAATATCGATTAAATATTATTTGCCAATTAATGTTTTGGTACAAATACATTTCGTAATCTGCAGCGTCATGTCTCGCTACCTATCCAACAGTTATCACATTTTTTCACAATAAAAAACATACCAAATGAATATATAATGTTAATTCTTTTTGTCAAATCATTGATGTTATGATTAAATCTCCTATTTACCAGTTAAAATTTAATGAAAAACACAAAACACTGTACACATACTATTTACTTATAGTATTTATTTTCATTTAATATTAAGAATAATATGTACCTAAGTTAATTAATATATTGACTAAATTCAATTGTATTGTCTTTTCAAAAGGAAAACAAGCGCGAATAAAAACGTCAATAAAGCAGCGACGAAATTTGAAAATGAATGAAATTTTAATCGTCAATATAAAAAGGTGGCATAAGATGGGAATTTCAATTCATTATATTCAATGGCGTTACTATGTTGTACATACGCTCAAAAAACAAAGAAACTCTGACAAGAGTAACAATTTCACTTCGTTTTGGTGTATTTACTAATGTTAATTTAAAATTAATTTTTCTGAAACATAATCCATAAGTTTAAAATGAAATCATTTACTTAAAGGTGTGATTTTGTTTATGCGTATTCAACTCAAAATTAACGTAAGAATATTAAAGCGACTTAAATAAAATGTCTGAAGTTTCCCTGAAGGCGACCATGCTTGCGCTCTGTTATTTCACACAAAGTCTAGCCATCGCATAATAACAATAATCTGAAAAGTTTTTAGGATTGACCGACCAATTATTTAGGCCGGTGGAGCAGACTAGGCATTACTATCAAAATATTTGGGCTCATCTTTTCATTGCAGATGTTTACAACTGGTTAATTCAAATTTACGAAAGCCCTGCAATTTCGTATTGTTTGATTTTATCACCAATATTAAAACATTAAAAAGAAATATTATCTAGCGTAAAGAAATACGTCACGTCATCAAATATAAAATTTGAAATCGGAAAGCACAAACGTATAATAAATATAAAGTTTGTCAAAAAAATTGTTACCTTCCTAGATCGTTCTTAAATGTGACTTTTATTATTAGTCTCTTTTTTACAAATATCACCATAAACAGAGATTGAATGCAGAACATATTTCTGTACTTGGAAGGGCTACACTCTGTCAATTTCTAAGATATCAAAATTAAGATATCGTCATAGTGTAATATATCTCGCGACGCTCTTTCCAGTGATATATTCAACTATGTCGTAAACGTAATAGAAAATAATTTAAAACAACATTCCACACTATCACTTTTAAGGTGTTAACTGTCAATTCTTGGTGGAAAGACATTATATTTAAAAAAATAATATTTCTAAATATGTGGAAGTAGTACAAATGAATTGTGTTTTATTTTTTAAAATACCACACTATGTTACACCAAGAATAAGTCGACGATCTTTTGGCCAATCGATGTAACACTCAAAATTGAAATTATTCAGGAGGCAGTAAAAACTGTTTTTATTATAAGTATTATAAAATATATGGTTAGTTGAGTTATGAATCTTTGAAATGTACTCCTGTAAATTCTCACGTTTGAAGATACGGGATAATTCAAAGCGACTGTCGATATAATAGTGGCTTACATCAAGTGGCCGGGTCAGAATTTGTAATCAATTTATTTTTATTATTTACATCATTTGGCCGAGAAATGGTCTGTCGTCTTTAAAATGAAATTCAATCAGTTGATAATGCTCGTGATGAGCGAAACCGGTCCTGATCATTATAAATATGTGGAAGTAGTACAAATGAATTGTGTTTTATTTTTTTAAATATAATGTCTTTCCACCAAGAATTGACAGTTAACACATTAAAAGTGAAATTCAATCATTAACTCATGTCTGTATTTTTAAGAGTTACATTAATTGGCCAAAACACACAGTTTTCGTCAAGTAGTAGCTAGAAGAAATACGTCATGCCAATAATTAAGTGAATATGAATTAAAAAATATTTGATAACGTGGTGATTTTCGACTGTCTGAAACATTGCAAAATGTTGCACATGCATTGTAGATTTGTATTTAAAAGAAGAATGACCCAGCACTACTTTATTCAACACTACAAGGCTGTGAACAATTCTTCACAGTGTGAGCAAAACTTCAAGAGTAGCCAGAGGCAAGACAATTTTCAACATGACATTATGAGTTTAATGTTTGAATGATATTATTTATGTAATACACTAGTAATTATTTACGTGACGTAAAATATAAAAACTTATAGCTTAGCACTTGACATAACTGTAATTTAATGTTAATATTGGTGTTTTATTGACATAATAGCTCCGTTTTATTTGTAATCAGATTTTTTTTATCAACTTATTTTAAATAAATCACAAAGGCGAAAATAAACGCCAGCCATGTTTAGAAAATCAATTAGAGAACCGTTATAGCATTAAACTTGCAAATTAACATTAATACGTAAACAATTTACAAGACGTTTTCCTGTCGAGGCAACTTTACTGTGATTTCTGAATTAAACATTTTCTTTTTTCGCATCAAACACCTTTGATCCTAAATGCGATAAAGAAAACTCCAGCCAAACACATCAAAAGGAACGTTTACCTTTATTGCTGTCGAGGTAAATCCCCACCTATGTCGTGCTTTAATATTCCTGTGGTTTTTTCTACTTAGCATATTCATGAGGCATGCCTCATAACATATGCACGCGCTATGGTGAATTGAACTTTCCCTCCTTTTTACTCTCGGTCCGTAACGTTTGGAGGGTAGCGAGAGGCAAAGCAAAAAGATAATATGCTCAAGTTGTTCGCTACTTGCGTGACTTGGACCTCTGACGTACGCCATTGGCTTGTATTCGATAGAAGTACCTCCCTGTTCTATGTAGCTACTCACTGCAGTAGCGTATATACAATCAAAATAAAAGCTTATTGATTATCAATTGATACAAAAAAATAAATTTTCATAAACGGACATTTTGATACTTGCCGACACTAATTATTATTTCGGATACTAATTATAACAGTGCAGCATTATAAGCTTAACGAAAGCCAACGTGTAAATATTTATTTAAGAATAATTTATATAACATATTACTTCGATTTATGTTGGCTATAGTATTTTAAGCAATATCTGAATACATTGCCTCTACGTCTTTTATAAAGATATTTTATATTTGTACGGTAGGGTTATGTTATTCGTTACCAAATAAAAAGTACGCAATACAGATAACGTTTTTAAAATTTTCTTAACGTAAGGTAATATTATGTGGAAACGTCCCAAATTTTCAAATATATCTACAAACCAGCTATTTTTTTCGTAGCATCGCTTAGGTTACTAATTTGATGTATATACCGCAAATGTTATTTGTGAATATATTATAAAAAATATGTACATATTCAATAATTAAGAGACATGTGTTTTTACTTTTGAGACTTCAGTAGTCTAAGAAATATTATGATTATATATCAAATGTGATCAAAAGAAAATAACATTGTTATATTTTTCTACGTCTATCAATTAAAATTGTATAAATTAGGCTTTATTGTAATGAATATGCCTTCTTACTTCAATGCCTTGATGCAATTGATTTAATTGTAAAGACCATTGCTAATGCACATTATTAATGTAGCAGCATGCTTTAGCGGACTACTTTCTCTACTTGTTAACATAATTTAAAATTGTTTAACATAGCTTAGTTTGAAGTAAATGTGATTAGTCATATTATATTAAGATCTTGTGTATAAAATAAATTGACAGCTATAATAGACGACTCAATGTGGAAATATATGGAAAACCTTTAGCTTTATATGTAGGTATTAAAATGTTTCATGTTGACTGAATGGTCGGTATCATATTTAATTTAAGTGTGCTTAGAAGCTTAATTTTTTACGAAGTGTGAAAGGATGTTATTAAATGTTTTATTACAAAAACCTTTAACTGAATGTCTTATTAACTTTTTGGGTTAATTTATTTTCATATTGAATATACAATATTTGACAGAGGTTTGCATATAATACGGCTACATTTGCTGCTCATTTCGTATATATATCGATCAACAATATACAAGTCTAATGTTAAATGTAGTTCAATCGAGTACATTCTATGGATGGTTATCAGCGACCGTTGGAAGAAGAGGAATGCAGGACGCATGTTCCCCTGAATCATCCACAGCATATGTCCAAACCATGTCCATCGTCACATTTTAAATGTTGATTTAATAAAGAGCTGGTACGTCCGCTCTCTTACCTCCGAGTTCCTGACAAAGTCAAACCACCGTATTATAGTTTTCAAAGCACAGTACACGGTTACTCTGTGTTTTAGGGAACTTATAAGACTCGCAACCAAAGCAAAGTCATAATGCATGGGTTGAATAGGTGGCACTTGATTCTGAACGAGTATTCTGAAATACTATACATACTATTAAGAAATATTTTCAGTTTTCAAACAAATTTTCGGTTTATCAGATAACTAGATAATTATACTGAAAAGCAATTAATGTTAAAATATTGTCAATAATAAAATATATTATTCATTGTTATTTTATTTGTTGTCAAATTAATTCATTTCAGATTTGTTAAGTGAATAGCCAATACAAATCGACAAGTAGATTGATATATTTTATATTTTTTCTCACTATTGGCAGTCAGAAGATATTTATAGAATCAAAGTTTTATACTTATATTGGAAACGGCAATATTTCATTTTCCACTGGCCAGATTATTCATGTATTCATTTCGAAAAGTTTTCTTCGGTCTCCCTTTGTAAATAATGTTTATACTAATATAATATTACATGTCGGTTCTCTTGGATTATTTTTCATTTCACAAAGGACTTTGGCCGGACCTCTCGCCGGCAAAAGTTTGCAATAAATAATAAAGTAGTGGTTTTTATGCGGCAAAGCTAGCACAATGGTTAAAGGAGTTATGGCTTTTGAAAACGCCTCTGGATTTGAACCCGGGGCCGGATCTTGAATTCGTAAAAACATCGACGACAAAATGCGGGAAAGGCTTTGTATATTTCTGTATTTATAGCAAAAGAAAATCGAGGAAAGTCATGGAGTTTGTGTTTATTTAAATTGAAAAAAAATCCTGGGCATTTTCATCAATAAATTATTAAGCTTATTTTGAGAATTCTGTTTTTATTATGTATAGCTGTAAACACATTTTTTAATATTATTCCTTTTTTATAACCCTATTAGAGCTTAAATTTTCATTGTTAATTTTGAGTGACCTATGATCTATTCTGGGTATTTTTTCTAAACAAAATTTGAGCACAAAAGTTCATTGCGTGTTTGTTTCAACCATATGTCATAAAATGAGGGAATGGAATCGTTTTATTGCCATTTGGTTTATAAATTAAATATAAATAAGTTTGAAAAAATTCACGCAAATGTCAGAAATATTCTTGTGGATTTTTTTACCTTATTATATTGGAATTCTGTGAATAGTACGAAGTAAATGCCAATTCAGTCAATGAGAAATGATATATTTTAAATAATTTAGTTATCATAATGTAAAAAAATAATGATATAAAAACAGAATACATTATAACAAATAAACGTACCCAAAAAAACGATTGAACGAAACCATTAAAAAAATACATTGTATTTTTGGTCTTTTCAATAGAAAGGAAAACGAAATTTTTTTTTCTCAATTTAATTAGTAATTATTGTGAAAATGAAATATTCAATTTACTTTGAAGCTATTATTTTACCGCCGGAATAGTATGTCTTAGTATCTTCCGTTTTTATTTCTTCGGATTAATTCCTTTATTTTTTAAAAATATATTTATGACAAATAATAAACAAGTCCTTTGTAGTGCAAACATTTAGCCATACTTCATTTACAATAATATGTAAATTTCATTACTTTATTATAGATTAAAATTACCTAACATTGCACCTTTGAAAGCAATCGCAAAGTCTGGAAATGCATTCTTTACAAAACTAATTGAGTTTTAGCTCTTTCCCATTTTAAAAAAAAAAATTGAAAATAAAAAATCATATGTGTTTTGAGTCACGGCACATAGTAATTCGACCCGGTTATGGCAGAGAGAGATATTCTCTAAAAATAGAAAATGAAAGAAATATTTTTATAAAACTTATACTAAGAACGAATGAATATCGACTTTGTGATTAAAATATTTTATTACCTATTAATATCCAGAATTGGATTAGGAAATAAAAATAATGTAAACTTTACCCGTTTTTCAGATCCCATGACATTTTACCAAGGACAATTTTGATAAGTCTTGATACTTAGTGATTTTTTCAATCTTTTTCAATTTTTTCAATTTTTTCAATGTTATTTTAATCATCTAGTAATAATGTACCCATGTCTGTTAGTATCTTTGGCCATCTATGTAACACTTTATTGAAATTACAAACATTAAAATCCAATTAACAGTCTATTCTCCATTAACGAGCTACATAATTTAACTACACAATAAAACTATGTAAAAGTCCCTCTTCCATCGTCGATAATAATGCTAACAAATGACGGTGCGCAAGCATCGCGACAAATTACGGTGGCCATTGGTCATATACCTCCTGTTTATTGTGGGCAATACAAAAAGCGTTATCGAGATAATTAATTAAGTGCCACCCATATATTTACGAATTAATTATATTTTTTCTATCGACTGGATGGGGCGTGGTATTGTCCACATTTAGAATGAATTGGCCAATATGAATAATTTGCTGCGATAATGTAAACCTTCCAAATGGCATTTAAATTGAAGTCGTTTGATGAAAAACAATCTACCAGGGCTAGACTGGCATAGATTTTGTAATAAATTGTTTCTAGTTATCTAGAATTCATATTAATAAAATAAATAACAAACACCTTTAACTTGATGTTATTAGAGCAATGATAACTAAATATCATGATCACAGCATTTTGAAAATATGTCTTCATTATAGTATAATGGTTTATTATCCATTATCATTGAAAAAATCTGCTGATAGCTGTTTCAAAAAACTTAACTGCTCACTGTGGTTCAATAATTCTGGTAAGTTGATCCTTGGTAGTTACTAAGGAAGACGAAGCAGAGGGAGACCGGTGTTAACCTTGGGCGGAAGCCTTTATTCATGGTCGACAGAAGAAGTAATCCGTGGAGGGTGGAGAGTCTTGGTAACTAAAAAGATGGCTGCCCTCTAGAATCATCACATTTATCAGCCACGAGGGAACGACCAAAATGTAGACCTAAATATATACTGAATACTTATAAATGATTCCTTCTTGTATACATATTTTTAAATCTATCACGCAACACATTACGTATTTTTCATCCTCGTTATCCTTATGGTTAAAAGCATTTTCTGATTTTCTTTAACATTATGAAATAGCTTATTTCCAACCGGTGATTGGAGTTGGAAATTTTAACAATATCAATACATCAAAAACGTTGTCAATATGGTATTCCCTGTATGCAGTAGGTTATTTGAATCAACAATAGCTTGTTGTACAAATTACGAACCTAGCATTTGTTTGTCATGAGGCATATTAAAAACGTATCAAGTGAAATATTATATAAGATATAGCCTATACACATCGAGCACAGTTTGCAACATACAATATAGCGTTTCATGATTCATCAAGGCTCGTAAATGTATTTCCATTTTACTTAAACCCAAATGAGTATAAATTTTCTATTACAGAAAATGGAAAAAAGCCAAATATTACATCTTAAATATTAAAAAAAGCAATATCTACTGATACCAGGAATTCAGTAGGAGACATTCTTCACTTTTAAGGTGTTAACTTCTGTCAATTCTTGGTGGAAATGTATACTATTTTTTCAATAAACTGGACAGCTTGTCGATGTATTGTTGGATATTGCGCTTGCTTAGATAAACATCTTTTATTTCACCAGTTGCAAATAAACTACATTGAATTTCAATACATGAAAACAACCATATTTTTTGGATTTCCTAACTATTCTAAATAAACAAGCATCTTAATTTAAAATAAAATTAATTCATATTTATTTAAACCGAATATTTCTAATAAATACTTTAAAAACAAAATGTAAATATGCGTTACTAGATTGCGGTTCTGTGAGGCGGTAGCCAATGGTCATCAAAATGTCATTTAGATTTCAAAATAAACACCACTCACTAAAAACACAATACAACAATGTTGGTTCTCATAAAATTTAACAGGGTGCTTTGGAAAATCGCATTTAAAAAGCGCTTCGTCTTATTATGTTCCAGGTAAAATAGTTAAAACTGTTGCAGGTTAATAATTCGTAATAAAACGCAAAAAGATAAATCTTGCCAACATTAAAAAACGCTTGACTCATTAAAATCTTACAAAAAATGGCTTGTTTCGTTTTAAAATAGAATAAATGATTTCATTCATCTAAACAAAAATGTGTTCTGAAGTTCCTATACATTGTAATATAATATCAATGAAGACATAACGTTGCAGTTTAAATTTATGATATTTAATCTACAAAGACTATGGCCGTTAGTGTGAAGTTAAGAGTTAAACTCAATGTTGGAAAAGTTATAGGGCAGCTATAATTTCTGAAATGTGTTTGTTATAAAATAGAAACTGGTAATTTAGCTTCCTTATAGGAGTTGCCTATAGCTTCTTTAGCCTTATAAGGTCATGTCGTGTTTGACCATAAACGAAATGAGTTACATACGGCTTATATTCAGCAGTTAATTTCATAGCAATGCAAACTATCAGAAACACCAAGCAATGTAATTTAATTTTATAGTTATAAATTAATTTGTAATTTAAAGTCCAAGCTAGTAGAGGAAATTGAAAATTGTTAACAAAGAAATTTAGAATGAAATAAAAACTTTTCAGTATAATTTATAACAATACGATGAAGTTTAATATAAAATTAAAATTGATTTAAACTTAGTTATTCTACTGGCTTTGTTAATAATGTAACTCGTTTTGCTTCTTTAAGAAGCATCTCAGACTAATTAAACTAAGTTATCAATTTTAATTTTATATTAAAAATGAATGTCCACACAGTTACCGCTGAATCCATCGAATATACAAAAAAGTTTATTCAAACACAAAATTATCTTATTGCGGATGCTGTTAGTTGGTAAACGTTAATTCTGAAAGAGTAACGGTTAGAATTCATATCATATATTTTATATTTTTGAAATATGTGAAAATTTCGGTAATTTCGTTTCTTAATTATTGCGAGTCATTATGGCGCTCACAAAAGTTCGAAATAAATTTATCAGAATACCTAATCAGCATCATAAACTGATGCTTGTGGCGTATTCATACTAGTGGAGCAATAGTTTGGTTTCAACAGGAATTCTGAGATATGAGAGTAAACAGAGATGGATCTGGATTTTCCTTTTCGAATAGATATTGTTATTCTGGATGACGGTTGATGGTGTATACTCTAGAGCTACTTCAACCTAGTATTAATCAAGATGAATCATTGGCCATATTCTTAAGAGGAATGAGGAGCCGATATTTCTAAGTTTAGTGACCAATTAATTATGGGTTTACATTCCCAAAAGCTGCAGTTTTATCGGCCATATTTAATTTGGCACTATTTTCTTACACGCACATTAACAGTGTTTTGTTTTGACATAATCATTATGAAAGGTAGACTAATTTACGATGACATTTTGAAACAAAAGCTTTGAAACAGATAGCTGTTGCTTATTATCTTGCCAGAGAGGTCGTTACGAGTCATTTCTAAATTTATTACGACGACGAATGAGAGGTTAGTTAATTTCTACGCCGCCATGAAATGCCGCCAAACGTGTACCTATATTGTAAAACGTCGTGACGCAGAGGTCAAATTGCTGAATAATTTTATGAATATAAGATCCTACTTACAAATATCAAAACACAGACAAAAGTTGTTAAGTGTCC
This sequence comes from Himalopsyche phryganea, assembly GCA_022494535.1. NCBI lineage: Eukaryota > Metazoa > Arthropoda > Insecta > Trichoptera > Rhyacophilidae > Himalopsyche > Himalopsyche phryganea. The sequence goes on along the minus strand of JAGVSL010000001.1, from coordinate 8,516,655 downwards.
CGATTAACAATTATTCGTTAACAGAATGATCACGTTCCAGAGCAAGCTGTCGTCATTCTTAGTTGTTCGGCCAGGGTTTTAAATACCTTGATGCATTGCTTCCCAAACTATAGGCCATAGACCCCTGAGGGGACGTAGGGCTTCTGCGAGGGGGGGAGTAGTACTTATACATTTTTTTCTTTTACATGAGTACCTATATAAGAATACACTATTCGTGGTTTTACTAAAGTTTTGTGTTTAGGGCAGTTATAGAATGCAGGTGTATTTTTAAGTATAATTAAATATAATTTCAAATAAAGCTTTTAATAAGTAAATTAATTTAATTTTCGAAGTAGGGGTCCGTGGTTTACTTTTTCCAAATTTTGTGGGCCTTGTAATAAAAAAGTTTGAGAAGCATTCCCATAATGAACATTTATAATACATTGGTATTAAATGAATTCAAAGGTTTGTGATGTTTTCATACTCTTCGTCTCATCCTATCCGATGTAAAACATTTTTTGGAGGCCTAAGTATTATATTATACCTACGATGAAATTCATTCCTACAAATTGAATCAAAAAAAATGTGAGAAGAAAAAAGTTTTAACATTTAATCAAAAAAAAAGTTTATCTCTTCTATTAGTTTCACATTTTTATAATGATCAAGACCGCTTTTACTCATCGCAAACATTATAATCATTATAAAAATGTGGTAGTAAAAAAACAAATTATGTTTTATTTTTAAAATATAATGCCTTCCCATCAATAATTGACAGTTAACAGCTTAAAATTGGTCTATACGTTATGATACTTTAACTATACTTAATAGGGATATGCGTGTTTAAAAAAAACATAGAAGCCAATGGCGTAATTACATTTTACTAAGCAAAGTTTCCAACCTGTATTATAAAATTACAATACATGCACTTTGCTCGATTGCTTCAAACAAATCGATTCAAAATATAACGGAAAATAACCATTATTTTTGTCTTACGAAGTGGTATACTTAACATATTCATAATAGTTATTAAATAGGCTCTAACAATAAAAAGAAGATTTTTAATGCAAGATTTAAGGGCTTGCCGAAATTTTATGACACCTTTATTCTCCAAATAAGATCATTAATTCACCGACAAAAATATAAATTATTGAAATACTTCAAATCCTTTGACCGACGCGTTGGTTTATAGATATGGGATAAACCCATCACTATCTTTTAGATTTACAATTTAATAAGTATATAGTAAGAGCAAAAAAATAATCATTGTGTTCTTACATATAAATCGACAGCTGTAATCTTATTGTTTTATCAGTGGTAATTATTTCTCTTACAGATTTATTTCATCTAATATTTAGCATTGTGCACGTTGACGTCTTACTCACCCGTTATGATAAAAGGTCACAAATTGTCGCCAACCCTTCTCTTTGATTTATAATTTTCCTTATTCATTTAATTTTAGAGGTGTATCCATTCGATCAGGAACAATAAGTCAATATCACGTGCTTCGACTTCAAGTTACAGTGACAAAGAAGATATCCGATGCCACGTGGAGGTTTCCCGCGGTTTTAATGAGCGAGCTCGCGCGTGTTCCTTCCGGTCGTTTCCCGCCGGCGCGAAAATCGCCTAAGAAAGGGCGCCATTGTTTTGATACTATGATTTGGCTTCAATACACTCTAAATACAATGCCGTTTCTTATTCAATAAAGTCTTACAATGCGTGTAACTTAAGGATATAATGTAACCCTGTCAAATTAACGACATGAGGGCTGATGTGTGACATCTAAATTACTATAATCTTTAATAAAGTACGGAGAAGGGTGAATTCTCGAAATCATGTTACCGTTATATTGCAAATATAGAAGGGTTTGAGTATGCACATTTTATAAATGACTGTACATTATGACTTCGGTTTTGAATTTGACTTTTAACAATTAATCTTTATTTTTTAACCTTGTCCGTTTCCAATGTGGAGCACATAGACTCCAAATGGAACATTTTTAGAATTAATTTTCAGTCTAATAAAGTAAACATTAGCAATTTATTTACTATATACTATTTTTTCAATATTGTTACAGAGCACAATAAATATATTGCAATTTGTAACCTTTACCAACGGAAGAAAACGATTTCTCTCAAGTAAATACCAATCAAATCTTTTTTCTATGTATTCGGCGGTAACTTTGTGGAAGTTCATTTTTGATATAAAATTAAAATTGATAACTTAGTTATTCCACTTGCTTTATCACAAACGTGACGCGTTTCACCTCTTTAAGAAGCATCTTCTGACTAACCATATTGTAAGGTTATTTATTTCTAATGTAAACAATGATTCCAATTCTTACATTATAAATAAAGGGTGGGGATGTGTTTTATTCCATTCTACTGGACGTGAGGAGGGGGTAAGACACAAACTCTGTTAGACTATTTACAAATCAATTATTGGTACTTGGATGTGAAAACCCCAATGGAAATTAAAGTTAAAAATGGTGAGCCGCCTGTTATATTTAAAATTTAATTTTACATTCCAATTAAATCAATCATCAAATCTTTTCAAAGAGATGATAAATCCACAATGGTGGAGCTGGGAAACGGACAGTAGTTATAATTTATAATAACTTATCGCTATGTTTACATTCCGGTTTTAGGATCGAATCACGGAGTAATATCTGTATATAAATTGTTGTGTGAAAGTGCATGCCGTGAATTGTATTGACCAGTCATATTCATAATACAAATAAGTAGTCTTATAATGGTGAAAAACTTTCATATTTTTTCAAAATTAACAGTAATGGAAATAAACAATTGAGTAATAGATGGAATTTCTACTACGAGATATTTTAATTCAACGATATTTTGCTGTTATTATTTTGTGACATTTATTACAGTGAATTTGTTAAATATCTATGGCTGTTTTATCATTCGACCGTGTTTTGGATAATTGATGTAACCCTCAAGAAATACGAAAATGAGTTAATGATTGAATCTCATTTTAAAGACGACAGAGTTGTCGAGAAGCCAATATAAATTGAACACTTTTTAGAAGGGAAACATCATTTTACATTGGCTTTAGGATTAAAAATTCTGACCCGTCCACTTGATGTAAGCTACTATTGTATCGAAATTCCCTACGTATAATCCCGTATCTACAAATACGAAAATTTTATGGAGTGCATTTCAAAGATTCATAACGCAACTTGCCGTATAATGTTTTAGATAAAAACAGGTTTTGCTCTATTCTCTCCTGAACAATTTCAATTTTGAGGGTTACATCAATTGGCCAAAACACCCTCGATATTGATTTGTTCTGGTTGGCGATCGTTGGTTTTTCTACGAGGCTATTAAGCCTGACTGTATTTAAATGTAATTGCAAAGAAATTTAAATGAGATGACCGATTTAATCGGTTGGTTTGATACAAAAATGTTTCTAATCTGTGGTAAATTGCTGATGACTAAAATCCGGCATTTGAATACGAAGGTTTTCCTACTAGACTTCTCATTCGTTCAAAATGGCCGCGAGATTTTCTGAACGTCAAAGTATATAATCAAAAGTATCATTAAATTAATGCGCCCATCGTAATTTGATCGGATGCAAAAAGACCCGAGGAGTTGTGTGGAAAGAGTATCAATAAATACCTAACAATTTGAATATATCGATTTTAACGTCCGCAAGTATGTAGATTTTTGAGTAAAATATTCGTCGGTGAGTTTTTTTAGAGCCGAATCAAAAACAAGCACTCCTTTAAATGAAAGGGGCCTAACCGCCTCGAGGGGCCCTGGTGTGAGGAGGGCGGAGCACCCAGCGTTCAACGGAACGAACTCTTTTGGGTGATTATTTTAATTTTTATAGTTAAACGGTTTTTATAGTTGTGCCGGTCTGCGTTCTCACAACAATATTATGATTGCTATATATTAAAAATAACGCAATACTTACATATCGATAATATTTTATGTGTTAAAATGTAATAACTTAAAATAATACCATTATTTATTATTATATTTGAAACACTGTTTCACGAAATAAACAGAAGAATATATTATTCGTCGATAGTTAAGTTAACATATAATGTTTTTTTTGTTCAGAATTCATAAATTTTATCTTAACAACTAGGTACATACAGAATCTTGACAGTGTCGTTCAGATTTGGTAGGAAAACGTGAGCTTATCTGTTCTGATACCTCATCAACACATATGGCAATTTAAGACTTCGACTGAGGGTGCTTGATAGAATTTCAATATCCGAATGGAAACTGACTGACTGGCTGTGTCAGTTCAAGAAATGTACAAAATCTCAACAATTCAAATTCGACATATAGCAATATTTGTTGATTTGTTGTGATCATTCAAGCTCGAAAAAAGATGATACTTGTATTGACAAAGACGTGCTAGCACAAATGTAACTTGTCTCTTTTATTTCGTTGGGTGTTGCAGTTTTATATTAAAACGAGTAATCCCATCAAATGTAAATATAGGTAATAATGACGTGTATAATTATTAAAATTTGACATCGTAGTATTATACCTGGCCAAATATTTCTCTGGAATATTACGAAGCAAAAATGAAGCTTTTGCGTTTCTTGAGTTTGTTAAACTTGCTATTCTAGATGACTATCTAAGAATCGTGGATATGAAGTTATTTTTCTCCAAAAGTGTGCAACCAACAAGCCAATTGTGATGCCAATTCAACAGCATCCAGCGGTCAATTTTTACGACTGATTTTTTAAAACTATCTATATTAAAAACTCAAACATTTTTTCATAATGCATTTTTTATGAAATGCTTTCAATCTCAACTAGGGCTTCCAATCTTCCCGGTCAATTATTCAATCCCGTGATCCCGGGATTTCGGTATCCTATTATAATGAAGTTCTATAAAGTAAATCCCAATTCAATCAATAAATTATTTTGATCATTACGTTTTTTTTTATAAGGAACTGTCTGATTTAAAATCAACTAAAAAAAATCCATTCCAATGCACAAAACAGAATTAAATTGTGTAGATATATATTCCAATTGAAGCTATAATGGACAAAAAATAAGTTTAAATGTACTTAAATGTAATTTAACACATGAAATTACAAATTTGAATTGTTGAGATTTTGTACATTTCCATGTATTTTGTCACTAACGACCCGGGTTTCGCCTTTCGGCATCTTCAGGCATTAGAGCACACGAGTGAAATCGAACTGACCTGTACAAAACTCAACAATTCAAATTTGATATTGAAATTCCATCGTGCACCTTCTCAGTCGATGTCATGAAATTACATTTAATAACCAATTCCGGGTTTGAGAAATTCTGAGTCCTGAAATCCCGGTATCATAAAAATGGTCCGGGATTAGATGCCCTAATCACAATCCACGATATCACATAGTTCTTAATAGATATCATACTGGAATAAGTAAATGAATCGCGTTATCACATGTTTGTATATGAAAGAAATCTTTGGTTTATATTTATTGTATTAGCAATTTGATCGTATTAAAATAAACTCAGATCATAATTTAAATTGAATCTTACTACCTGTTACCCGTATAACTCGGATCAAGTGTAATAAATAACTGCGTCATAAAAACATTAATGACCAGATTCTGGTGAATCGCACAAACCAATTTGTCATCATCATTATATTATTACCATACAAGGCACTCTCGGTTCGGTTTCCAGCCAGAATGAATAATTGTATTTCCATACTGAGGATAATTATAGAGGTCTTTGCTGGCTGGCGTCCGTATTTCGGGTTTGGTCGACGCCTGAAAAGAAGGGCCCCAGTGGCATTCGTATTATAATTCAAATAATTAGGGTCAATATATTGTGAGTATTGTGTTTTTTTTTGTTGTTATAGATTCAGTGTTAACGTGTATATACGAACGTCAACATTTTTTTTAAATTACAGAAAAAAATAACCTACAATATTTCGTTACTTTGAATAAAAAAATGATTTTTGTATGAAGCGCATGAACATGATTTGTAAATCTGTCAATGGCGTGAGGCTAGAATTTTTATCAACAATAATACAAAATTCTGTTGGTACTAAATACATGTTTTTTAGCTTTTATCATAGTAACATATTTTCTAAATGGGAATACATATGTGTGGCAAATTTATTTTTGATAACAACAGAGACCTTTCACTTACACTAAGCCACATTAGGTTAGTTTTGACACGAAGAAAACATATTTAACTTGCGTTTTTCGTTAAATAATGTTGGATTTGTTTAAGTTTGCTAAATTATTTCTGTAAATGGTATACCAGAGTTTCATACTGAATGCTCAGTTGAAAATAAACAATGACTCTACTATACTCATTTTTCTTTTCATGTTGATAAGAAGTAATTTATATTTTTCTTTTCGTAAAATATGTCATGCCGAAAGCTTACAGTCTACTGCGTAGGTGGGCAACGTTTCTAAAAAATATTACATACCTAATTGTCTTATTTCATGTTTAAGAAATGAAATTTCCAGTCCTCGAAATAACTTGTTATATCACAATCAAATTTAAATAGAAATCGCCAAAATTACTTATTTTCCATTCGATTTGATATGTTCTGATAAAAAAACCAAATATGGATTTGACCAATTATGAGACCAGACAACACATATGGAGAATGCTACCTTAGACAATAATTTCCTGAATAAAAGGAGTGTTAATATGTGATTAATTATTTACTTACGACACCTAGATTGTTTGCCTGTATTATCTCATGCAGGTTGTCTAAAATCCTAATTTTAGACAATGTCGACATGAATTGTTTCTTCTTCCAATGGCGATGCCACTGAGAGAAGCTTTATCAATGTTTAACGGACGTGAGTGAGTTCAGACAAGTACTATTATATATTGTTTTAAGTAGATTTTGTCGGAACTCACTCGGTTGGCTTACGTGTCTATTGTCAATCGTCACATTTTTTTGTAATGTGTATAATTATAAAAAGTTAATTGAAAGTGGAAAGTCGTGTTTTGAGACACATCAAACCGTAATCAGATGCAGAAATGACAAGAAGGAAAGTGCTAAAAATTAGTGAATATCATTTATGTGATTCAAATGCGTTCTATTGAATCAATGTGCAATTAAGATAATATTTGTTAATACCAAAAAATGTCATATTTCATGCGGTATGTTTGTTTCAATCGGGAGCGAAACCGGGTAGCTATGATTTAATTTAAAGAAAAACATTAAACATCACAGATCTATTAAAATACATTTGACAAAATAATCATGTAAAAAAATTAAAATAATTACCAAGTCATATTCAAGGACAATATAAAGAAAGTTACAATGTACTGGAGATCAACTCAAAGAAGAGTTATGTATGAAATTTCAATTGTTAAATTGATTAAAAAAATATTGACACTGCCAGAACTTGAGATAGTAACATTGGGATTGCTAAGAAAACCTATTATCTCTAGGTTACGGACGCCGATCTTTTGTCCAGTTATTCTAGTATTTGAATTTAATTCAATTTAATTACTATTTAAACGTGCAGCACCCCAATGCCACCATGATGACGTATCTTCGCGGTTCGGCAGTTTCGGATTCATTTGTTGTGCAGTGCGGTGCTGCAGTGCGGCGCAGTTAATGCATGCAAATTGTTCGCTTCATTATCCACTATCTGCGAACGGTCCTCCCCCAAACTACCCTCATTATGTATGGTCCACAACTTTTATTACGAAGGCCACTTTGGATGTCTCAGATCAAATTTAGAAACAGGATTTTTCAAAACAAATAACTAGGTAATGCATATAAATATTAGTATTCCGTTTTAATCCATGGTAACTAAGTCTAATTTTTAACCATTAAACCTTAACTGGTTGTAAATCAGTTATTTAACCAGTGGCCAAGGATGTGGATAGTAGACCGATTTATGGATTTCTGTTCGAAGGCATGGATATTTGTGATGTCTAAAATTCCATCCGATCCGTCTGACCCTACAACAGGGCGTAGCGAGATCGATTAGTTAATCACTAGTCCTATTTTTATATCTCTACTATTTTTGAAAAAAATGAGAGGTACAGAAACAATAACAAGCAGTTTTTGTCGAAAACCTTCTGTTGAGATAAGAGACAAGAGACAATATGCTCTTCATTGAGAGCGGGCATGTTTTTAAAAAATCAAATAACAAAAATTTTAAGACATCGACTGAGGGTGCTTGATGGAATTTCAATATCAAATTTGGATTATTGATACACTTCCATGTAAGTGTACAAAACATGGAAGTGTACAAAATCTCAATAATCCAAATTAAATAACAAAAAGTAAAGAAACCAAATGAAATATGAATATTGATAAATTCTTTGTCAACATTAAGTGTATGTATACCTATTTACTTTAAAATGTGTAATTAAGTACTATAAAATCATTAATTTTATTAATGTCACTTTAATTATGGATATGTTATCAGTCAAAATATTAATAATTCACTAAGTATATATTTTAAAATACGGCTACGGATGTCTTGGGTTCAATTCCCGATGCGGACGGTTTTCATAGATAGACCTTTCAATCGATTTATGGATTTCTGTTCGTAGTCTGAGTCCTCCATTCCACCCATTCCATCCACACGGGGAGTAGCAAAAGCGATTAGCTAACCACTACACCTGTCCTAGCCCTATCTTTCTATCCCTACTCTCTTCGAAAAAAGAGAGGTTAAGCAACTGAGTAACAAGCAGTTCTCGTAGAAAAAAATTCTGTTAAGATACCTCCATTAGGAGACCATTTGCTCCACATTGGGTGCGGACATGGAAAAAAAAATATATATTTCATTTGATAGTAAATATATTTTTATAATTTTTGCCGAACTGCCATGTGCTATGTGCGCTTTTGGTTATATGTACAAGGGTTATAAATAATTGCAATTTGTGCTAGGTAGTATTCACTTGGTACACTTGAACTTTTATTTCGATAGTTTGCACTTTGTATAAGATAGTATTAACTTAGTACACTCAAACTTTAATTTTAATAGTTTTCACTTCGAAACGGATTCTTTTAATAAAGTACCACAGACTAATTTTGATAGCTTGACTTTGAAACAGATTATTTTAATTTTTGAATGTTATGGACATTGAAATAAATTATATTAACATATTGCATGTTCAGTTAGAATCCTGCTTCTTCATAAATACCACTCCTATAATATACTAGTGAATAAATTCTAATGCGTGGAGCAAAGACAATACAGGCGGCCTAATATAGAGTTGCGACAAATAAACTAGTCTATGGTGGAAAATCCTATGTTGCAAGTAGTAAAGAATAAGTGACATTTCATTACAGCGTTGTGAAACTATCGATTTCAAAGTGTTAGTATTTATATTGAGTGAAAACTATTTTGTCTATGTGATAATATTTGCAATTATAAGTGCAACATATTTCTTCAATGTTTAAATATATTTCATTATGTGGCATCACTTTATTTTTAGTGAAATATTTTTTTTTTTTTTGTGGAATGTATTTGTGAAAACTATCTTTAAGAAAGTGAATATCATCTAAACAAAAGTTCATTTAATTGTAAGCCTATGTACAATTCTCACTCTGCGCGTTTGCCAGTGTATGAATATGTAATTTAAAAAAAGTCACCGATTCTCTTGGATATATTTATAAAATTAATTGAAAGCAACTGTTAAATATTTCGAATGAAATACATTTACAAATCATAAATGCTACCGAGTTCTCTAAAACACCATTGGTTTCCTCAAGGCAAAGGCGTAGCAGTTAATCGTAGCACTTAAGTCTTCATCAACCCTATGGCAAATATTTCCAAAATTAGATATTAGAAATCGCGTAATGTGTAGGCATGTGAAAAAATCCATAAAGCTCGATGAAAAGCTGTGATTTTCTGTAAAAGATATGGAATTAGAGCCGGACCGTTTTGGTATATTGTGGCCATTTGTTTCGACTTTGACACGCCTAGTATCAAGCTACGTATTGAGTGCTTTTTGATTCTTTATATTTATTCATTGTATATAATTTCGTCTAATATTGTGATATAAAATTATTTAAAAATAACGATTTTATATTTTTGTTTTTGATACATTAGAGGTCACGGGTATAAAACCTTTTGGAGGATGGGTGCTACTTTTCATCTTAATTTTCATGGCGATAGACTTCTAATGAGGATGGTATAAGTCGGCGTCCGTGGCGCAGTTAGTAGCGTCGTTGGCTACGACTACGGATGTCTCGGGTTCAATTCCCGGTCCGGACAGTTTTATAAATTGATAAATTGATCTTTTTGTTTCTTTTGAATCTAAATTGTAGATGATCCAGTTATTCTAGCAAATTAAAGAATATGTATATCGCAAAGGGAAGGACGAAGCGAGCTTAAAATAGTTTCTTCGGCTGGGATTCCCAAGCATAATGAGCTTTGGTGCATTTTATGTGACACTTACTCTTATAAACTTTCTGTTTTATATATGAGAATAGGTTTCTATATTTAGTGGAACTGCCAATTACGCTACCCCGAATTACGTGCGGAATAGAAATATTCGCCGCAAATCTCCCAATTGCGCAGTCGCATTCCATTGTCGTTGCTGTACACACAGTAACTAATTATTTCGTCTATATGTATATATATTTTCAATTATTCTTAGTTTTGGCAGTTTTTCATTTTTCGCGAAAACGTAATCCTTAATTTTGTATGGGATTCACTCCCCAATTACACTACTCCCAAAAACGCGGTCCCGACTTCCGTGTAAATGGGGGTTTTACTGTAATACCGTTTTAGGGTGAAAGTTTCATGAAATTAATGTTACATTAACTGCTAGGAAGATGCATTTTGTCTTTACTTGCCCTTTTTTATTATGGCGGTAAAATATGTGTCTTCATCAAAAATCGCACATTTAATTCTTAGTATGGCTTTTCCGCGAGATTCAAATAATATTTCAACTTTCGAAGGCGGTCGCGATTGGCTCTCAGCAATCACCCACGCCTCCCGTGATTGGACTAAACAATAAGAGACACGCCCCCGCCGGGGGCCGCGGGGAAAGGGCGATCAACGAAAGAGCGACGCGGATCGACCGCTAGCTTCCAAGGAAGTCGCGTTTTGATTTATCGACTTTTATCACGAAGGATCGCCATTGCGTTTGCTTGAACAAGTGGTAGCTAGACGAGAGTCGTATCTAGGTAATTTATCGCCGAGAAGTCAGTGGCTAGAAGTCTAGTACACCTTTTATTATAAATATTCAACCGAACCTATGGACCTGAGACCTGATCTAGCTTGTAGTATCTATCTTTATCTTGAAATAAATTTTTACTGTACATCATGTTTTCGTGCGATTGATAGTTGATACATCCAAAACCCATTTTGCCAACGCCTCAAGAAAAATTACACATTCAAAATTAAATCGTTTATTAGTTATACTTAGCCCAGTTCTTAATTTAAGTATTTGAACCAGTGGCTTAACTGAAAATTCAGGACTCCTTGCAGACTTTACAATAGGCCGAGGCTGATAATGAAAATTTATATAATAATCCATATAAAATAAATATAACTTTTAATAAAACTGCAATCGAAAGGAAAATTATTGACTAACATTTTATCTGTCTTGTGGTAAAAACTTTGCTACCCTAAGAGAAGATTTCGAGTTGAAGAGTTGGTAATATCTTGTGCTTATTTTACCGCTGTAAACATTCGATTTTTTTTTTGAGTTTTTTTATTATTTTTTTTTTCCTTGGGTGGGTCATCACTGATGTGATTTTTTAACCAGATTTAACTGCTTTGGCAATTAGCTGTCATTTTGTATGACTATTTATAGAAAAAATTGGCATTACATCTAATAATTGCTAATAAACCAAATATTTTGAAACTTAAACAAATAAGTCACTAGAAAGCAAAGGTCGAGGTTACCGTAGTGTCAATTTTGCAATACTTAAATTAGATAACGGTTAATCAAAAAAAATTAAGTGAGAAGTGAGTGAAAAAGAATGAGAATAAGATATCAATTTATTCGGAGGTATTTCGAATGGATACACCTCTAGTTTCGCCACTGTTCGTAGTGATAGCAAAACAATTACTGTAGAAAATTACTCTTCATGGCCAAGCGATCAATATTATTAACTTGCTACACTCCTGTCGTGTTCGGCGATTAAATAAAATGGCCGCAGCGTTTGATGTTGTTATGTTATTATAACATTACATTGGTAGCCGCCGCTTCCAGGAATAAAATTGTTGTTGGCAGGCGCGGGCGAGTCTCGAAGGCACGCCGTGGAAAAGCTGCTCATTTCAAATGGAAAATTAAGAGTCTTTATCGTACACTTCGTGACCGGATTCCTTCCATTAAGTTTTTTTCAACGTCGCGAGTTGCCTGATGCGAAAATTATGCCAAGATATCGATGTATTAAAAGAAGAAATTGATGCCATTATAATAATTACGGAGGACGTGATATGGCAACATTCTTGCATATTTAAAAAACGAACAGCTTCTGGCTAGATTTTTTCTATTGTCTCTAACTTACCTACCAACTTATTTTTTTCCTCTATGAAACAGATACAAAGTAATACCATAACTTAAGTAACTACAGTACATACAGGTAATTATACCAACATGCTTTCGTTTAAACATACATACAATAAAAGATATTCCTACTGTATAGCTGCTCGCTTTTCGATTGAATGGAAAATATTTGAATTACAAAAACTATGTTCTTTTGTTTATAATATTTGACAGTTCTCTTACCACATTTGAGGAACAAATATTCGAAACGTGATTCGTTACAATTTTTTTTTAAAAATGAGTTAAGTATCATGTGCGATAGTCCATAGTGAAATCTATAGGATGAAACGATTGTTTTTGTTAAACGAATATTTTTTCCAATACCTATAAAAATAATCATAAATAAGTTGACCAATTCAAATAAAACATGATTTATCCAGCATTGAAAAACCATCAAACCGTCAAAACGAATACAGAATCTGCTTCTATATCATTTGATATCACAAGAAAATAAAAATTAAGTTACTAAAATAATAAAAATAATGTTTGACGACTGGCAGAATCTTGAAGATGAAAGTCTCGCATGGTACAAGAATATACGTTTAGATGCTACATCTGCTCATGTAGACGAACAAAAGATTATATGTGACTGTAGAGCAGAATCTTATTGTGTTAACAATATATACATAATTATTCAAACCAATAAATTAGATGAATTCATTTTTTTCTATTGATGTGTCCATGTCAGATAACATTCAAAAAGTGTTCCACGCATTTCGTGCAAAACATGTTTTGTCCAAATTTCAAACACAAAAATCAATAATAACCAATAGTTTAATCATAATTCTTTTCATAAACTATATATTATGATAAAATTTATTTTAATCTATAGGCTAGGTTAGCACTGTCAGCTCCGGCTAAAATCAGGTAAAACAACCCCTGTGCCCTGCCCATTTTTTAATAAATATCATTTTTCTTAAATGTTTACTAAAAATGTTATAACTATGGAAATGGTCGATAAAATCAAATGAAACTTTTTGGAATTGTTCAAAACATTTTGATATTTAATTGTTGTGTGCTAAAATTGCCAACATTTTCTTTTGTGAAGAACTACACTGCAATGTTTACACATGTACCGAGTCTCACTCCTTTTCTTGTGCTTGCACGTTCTACAGGCTTATGTTTTTTCTGTTGACGGTATCCGTATCAATATGTGCTTAGACATATCCCTCTACAACCTGTCTTGTAGATCTTGCAGAACTCTAGCTCGGAGTAAACTCGGCGTGACCGTAATATCGTCTCCAGAAGGGGGACTATTAAATAGCTAAAATTCGATTGAGGTTTTAATAGCGATAACACAAATTAGATGAACGTTTTGGAACGTTTTAAGTCTTGACTATAATTAAAACCAGGATTTTGTTGTAATACGTATCGCTTAATGACTCAAATATGACCAAAATGTTTTTCATCATTTCCCAAGCTCTGTTTCAACAAATCATGTTTTGAATGTTTGCTCCTCATTTATCTACGAGTAGGTATTAGACGGCATTTTTCACTGCCATAAATTCATTAAATTACTTTATGCCGTGACTGAAAAGATGATAGTGATAATGTTCTATAAAAAGAACTTTTTTAAATGGAAAATGACCTCAAGTTTATTGAAAAAAAATTAAAAATGTAGATGACGTCACGTAAAATGTCAAATATAAACAAAAACTCATTACGATGTATATAAATAATTATGAAAAATAAGTAAATACCACTGTCTTACAAACACAAATCAGTAAGAATACAATTTATTTTTTTTAGATACTTACCTTGTTAGATATCTTTACGGGTAGTTAATTTTATAATCTTTGTCGTTAAATAAAACATAATTGTATGCATTTTGAACTAATAACTTAGTTTTATTTAAAAAAAATGCTTGCACATTGCTGAGTTTCTTGTAAATTTACACCTAGTGACAATATAATCGTCTCGGGCTGCTTCGATAAGCAGAAAATTACCATCGTAATAGCTTTATGGTTAATTAATTGCCTGCGTATTATATAAATTAAAAGCGACTTGATAGTTGAGAGCGATTTAATAGCTAATAAAAGTATATATCGACATAAATAATAATTCTTTTACAACGATAATAATCGATTATTTTTCCTAAGGGATCACGAGACATCACTTCGTACAGTTATTCACATGTTTTATTAACCACCTTCAAAATGGGAATTATAACCCTTGAAACTGGACTTGGCGATCACTGTCGGATGACTGGAAGCTAATTCATTAAGTGAAACCACCAGGAGCATAATTTGTGATATTAGCCGTATTCCAGTGCACATGCCCTAAAGTTATCGAATGTGACATCTATGATATTGTCATAACAACCCAAACTATGCTTAAGTCACTGCTCCCAACTGTACTGCGGTAAATGACTGGATGTTGATTAATGTATAATAAAGACCACGAGGGGTATAATACCCCGTATACCCTCAGTACAAATTCCCATAAGTTGCATTGTCAGACATCTGTGATGTTAACATAGCAACCGAAATTATTTTGAAGTCGTGTTGTTGTCGGTTGTTATCATAGTAACCCGTAATAAATATTTATATGAATGACAAAAATTACAAAAGAGTAAAGTTCGTAAGCCTTCTTGCAGTCATAATATATTTGATCGACTAAGAAGATAGAGCCGAAAATAACCAACCATTTTAAAATTATAACACATTAAGATAATCTATACCCAACAGAAAAAATAAGAAAAAATCTGCGTGACGTTACATATTCTACGAAATACCCCTTAAGATTTTAATAAATCTAGATATATGATTTTTTATTGTACTATTCCTAGTGATACTTGAATGTAGTCCTTGAAACAGTCTCACTTTCCAGAATTAGTGGTCTTACTGCTCCAGTCTTTACAACTCCTTACCACATGAAACTATGCTAAAAGATTCTGTCAGTACATAGATGAAGAAGTATTATAGAAACGTTTAAAAAACTCTACCGTGTAACGAGTGTCTTTAAATTGTTTATAAAAACTGTTCAATTATTATCAGGAATAGTTTTTTCCTTGCCATTGGTTAAACTGCGAAATGATTTTGTATTCCCAGAAAATGCAAAATTTCCGTAAGTACTGAGGAATAAATATACTGCATTCAGGTTGCAAACCTTTATTAAAAAAATACACAATACTTATTTATTACAAGTTTACTGATTTTAGTCAATAATACCTAATATGTTTTTTAATAAAATCAGAAGTGGGCAATATTGGCCTATAAATATTTTTGAGGTTTTGTATTGAAATATGTGCTTGCCGATTTTGCTCACTTGTCTAAAATATAGTTACTGTAATTCTGCTTAAAACGGTAGTAGGTAAAATTGACAAAAAGAAAAACAGACATGACCGAATAGTAACTTCCTTACTGATTCAAATAGTTTTACATGTTATCAGTTGTTATAATTCCCTTAGCACATTGCATTACCATATGATGTTTAGAATACGAGTAACAATGAAACATGTCAATGATAGGAGCATTAATGAAATAGTATTCGTCGAAATCTTAACAAAAAATAGTTAATAATATAACGAAGATAATGATATGGTAGCCGCAACAAGCGATCGTCGTAACAAAGGGTTGCATAACGGAAACAACTTTCTTTACCTCTCGCATTTGTTATGTGATGTGACATGTGACCTTTCTTTATATTAAAAACATATATTCTTCTACAGCAAACGTTGAATTCAAATTCCAACAGTTTGAAAACAAAAATTGACTTCAAACTGTTTGCACACGACAATGCTGTTTTTTTTTGCTCCATTTCATTTGTTTACGACGAATAGAATAACAAAATTATTATTCAAATTAATTTTAATACTGCAATTACATTATTCAGACTGACTAATCAGTAAAATACATTTTATAGAAATACATCCGATTGTAAACTATATCTGAGAAAAGTAAATTATTAAATCTTGTACCTACATTACTACATTATAAAAAGGTACACAATATATAAATAATAATCATTTTAATGGTATTGAATGGGCTGCCTTTAAATTAAATATGTAATAAGCCAAATGCATCATAAGTTAATCATTCTAGAGTATAAAATTTAATAATTATAATTAGTTCATTATTAAAATTACAGTTTGGTGTCATCCAGTTTGAAGTTCGGAGCATGAACCATTTGAATCGCGTAGTTGTGGCTCTAAAACAAAAAATGAGACCGAATTGGCCCTGCTTCCTTCTATACTTGCTTGGCCTTATTACAACTATCGTGTTAGATGTGCATACTGTTAAATAAGCCTATAAATATTCAAGTAAAGTTTTATTATAAGTAAAATCAATTATTTACCTCGCAATGTTATAATAATCTGTAATTGAAGAGCTAGCTATTATGGCATATTATTTGTTTCATTTCAATTTAATTAGTTTAATTGAAGCAGACAATATGCAATTTAATTGTAACACCCATTTTGTGTAAGTAAAAACATTGTAGTCCAAGATACATGCTCAATAATATTTAATTACCATCGAGCGCAAAAAGTAGTATGCTAAATTGAAAACGATCTCTATACAATGTAGCGTCCGTTACGGGTTCATAAATACAAACTCGCAATTATTGAAGTTCTTGATATGTTACCAAGCCAACAATTATACTTATTGATGGAAAGATATACCAAACGCCATTTTACATTGCACGCACAATAAAATATAACACACGACTTTGTTATTTAATTAGATAAACATGGAAATTTTGTTATTTTAGGGTTGTCACAGATGTTTTAAAAAACTATATCTTACTAGCTATGGTATAAACATATTTGATTTTGAATCGTTAAAGATAGTGGCATAACTACAACTCGTCCTTACTCCGCAAAATGTTTGTAAAATCATTAATGTAGGGTGGCTGCTATAGTAATTGGACACTTAAGGAAGTACTTTCCTTTAACAGTGTATAAGTCAAAAAAAGTAAGTATGTAGGAAACATGTAAGATATGTAGAGATAAAGAATTTAATGAGCTTCAAGGAAATGAACACAACAGTAATATAAACAAAAAGTTTTTTTATATATTTGTATTAGACTGAAAAATATGGAAAAATATAGTAATTGGACACATTTACTTTTTAGGTTAGTTGTTGTACCACTATTTAAACCTCCATAAATATTGACAGCTTGTAGTCTCTCAAGCTTTCCTGAGACTTTTCGTTACGAAATTCACGGAACTCTTGTAAAATAAATGTCACTTTAATATCACTGTTTCTTAAAGGGTCTGCTAACACAAACAAGTTTCTTCACGATTTTGACTTGACATCACATTCGAATGAAGTTTTCTCAGGATTGTGATCTAGTAGTGGATAATTAAAGCTGCAGTTACATAGAGATAAAAAGACTAGATATATTTGTCTCCTTCACACCAACAAGAATGCTTAGCTACTCTTATTTTGGACGTTTAAAGTTGAAGTGTCCAATAACTATCGCCGTCCAATTACTATAACAGTTACCCTATATTACCGCCTTTAGACTCACCCTCGAGCTCCTTCACATTGATAGATAAATAAACGATAAGAGAATTACAGTCTTTGAGTTGAACTTATCAATGGAAATAACAACAATGATCGTTTGTGTTATTGTCTATGAGATATTTTTACATAAATTAGGTCATTAAATTCCAAAATTATCCCAATCGTTTATATTAAAAGTGGGCAAAGAATTGTAACAACTGAAAGCATTCTAATATTTCTCAATTTGAAAAGAAAATATTGAAATGTTTAACATTTATGACGTATTATACGAAGAATTATATTTTATTAATATACCACTACTGAAATTGACAATTATTTTGATGTGTGCTTTTTTTAGTTAAACACACTTGCATTGAAAACGGTTTACCACATAATTACCAATAAAAAACCACACGTAAATATTCATATTATAAAATATGTATATTATTTTGGATTTTTATCAGTACAAATGAAGAATAGGAATCCTTACGTCTATGATGAGAAAGTAGTATATAAAAATACGACCTTAGTATATTAGCTAGTCTAAGATGTTTGAAATAAAATAAAAATCGACATTTATTTATTTCAAGAAGTGAAACATTACATAATGCTTAGCATTCATTAAATTTTAAAATGCTTTTAGGGTCGTTTCGCCAGTCCTCGGCCAGTTAAGCGACAGGTGTACTTTCAAAAGGGATTTTGAGTCAATGAATGATTAATACATATTTTTTCGCTGTTATTCCATTAAACAGGGATTAAGCAATGCAACCAACTTAAAATAAAATAGTTAATATTGTACCAAGCATAAAATAATAGAAGTTTACAAAAAAAAAACAAATTTCTCCCAGTGCTCGGCCCTCTAAGTCTAGTGCTCAGCCCCCTATGTCGAATGAATTTTTCTCTTCCTCTCTAGTTCTGCTTTGATGTGAGAAAAGAGAGAAAAAATAAGCCGTTATCGGTTCTCCTCTACATACGTACGGTTGTTTCACTTCGCATACTTTTAAACAGGGCCGAATCGAAAACCAATTTATCTAGATATTTTTTAAAGTTTTTTTTAACTGACAAATTTTCGTAATATCGATACAATTTATTTTTTCAACACTTATTTTTTTATCAGTCATCGTTATTTAATATTTATATTTATTTAACACCATGATTACCAATGGAAATAAACGAACATTTACAAGGAAAGTCTTAAGAATTTCGAAGTAATGTAATTTAAATGATGCAACAATCGAGCAATTAAAAATGAAAAATCAACAAGAGACCGAGTATTCATTGGGTCGTTTGAATCTACTCGAGTTCCTCGTGTAAAAAACAAAAAGCGTTTAAAAATAGAAAATTGCCTTATAAAATGGATTAAAGTTTGTAGTGAGAAACATTCGCCGTTGAAATTCCAACAAATAAAACAAAATGCTTTAAAAATTGTTTAGAGGATAAAATCTATCAAAAAAACTTTTGCGTCAACAGAATTAGGTTAACTGACTTTATTCGTAAATTATGCCGGAGAGCTATTTCAGGACATAACTATATCTCCCTATCATAAAAACTTTGTTTTAATAGTGAAAATCAACCGAAACATTAAAATTATAACGAAACGCTTTTGACACTTTATAAATTATCACATAACCTTAAAAATAGACCAAAAAAACCATTTTTCGAAAAAAAAAAACTAGTTAACATAGTTCTGCTTCCAACTGACGATTTATCCCTGCTTATTCGTAAATAAAAATGGTTGAACACCTTTCTATTTCTTGCAAACGATATAACGAAAATATATCAGTTAAAAAGAATCTGTTAAAGATAATACCATAACCAATTCGGTTCTGGTAGAACGCATGCTAAGAGCGAACATCTTATATATGCTTAGACGTACTGTCGATCAGATAATTTAATAATGCTCAGCCGCGGTGCTGGATATAGGACACTTCGTGGATTTCATTACGCCAGTGGTCGGCCGTCTAATATCTAATTAAATATTCAGGTTATTCCATATTTTTATGTCAATACCCCTGTAAAATACTATATTATGTATAACAAAAGCACTTAAAATGCAGAATTCAAGAAATGGTGTATCAAAAATGCCTTATTAAGTTGACCACAGCGGCTATTTTTTTGTTAGCGATCTCCATACAACATGAATTTTTCGAAACTTGCGAAGTAAAATGTGCTTTTTTTTTTAATAAATAAACTATTATTTAAGTTAGCTCAAAGGGCCGACTACTGGCGACGGCTGACCTTAGGGACAACCAACCTATTCATCGATACACAACGGGCAGTGCCTAACAATTTGCAGTACTTAAAATCGGGAGTACTGGAAGCCGAGCGTCCCTACAACATTAAAACCAAAACAACTACCCATCTAATAACATATATTATTCAGAATATAACCATAAAATGAAACTAATGAAAACCATCATTGTTACCTACTAACAATAACAATAAAATAAATTGACAGGCATTTATCGGCAGGATGTCCATACTTCGAAATAAAGCACCTGGTAATACGAATTTAATTGGAAAATTGTAATGCAGACTTGTAGTGCACTTTTTTCATACCGGAAATCAGCGGCTCGTTTTTTTTTGTCAAATTTAATATAAATCAGCAGGTAATCATACTTTTTTCGTTAATATTTGAATCAAATTCTTTTACCAGCCGTCAATTTTTCATTAAATCACTGTATGTTTTAATTATTGACGTTACTTCCAAATATGGAACTGACTCAACCCTTCCGTACTCATGGTGTAACAATGATTTACTTCGGCCTTTAAACCTTAAAATTATCTCTGAAATATGTCGACAAAAAATTGAAAATTCTGCTATTTGAAAATAAAATAGTTTTACATATAATTAAAAATAAATTATAGTTAACGTTTTCTTTGTACAATTAATCATAATTTGAAAACTTCGTCAATTTTAACATCGAATATAGTATAATAACAATTAGAATAGTATAGTAACAATCCGAGATGCATGACGTATTGTAAGCAACCGTTTTTTTTCAAACGTTACCGAGATACATGTCGAGCTTGTTCTGCTATGAAGAATATCAGGTTCTACACAAATATGACGTAAAATATTTACTTAATAACACATAAAACCATATTTCACTTTTTGAAATTGTCATTTCGCTTTTTAAATGCATTTATATGACAAAACCCACACTATAACGAAATTTAACTACATGAGATCAAAAGAGATTTTTTTAGTATGAAAACGGGAAGGTTAAGGACGTGATTCGGATGCACCAAGGTATCTGTCTTCGGACGAATTTTGTCGTTTTGAAAAGCCGCTGATGACTATCCATAGAACGTACTGTTAGGATCTTCTGAATACTAGAATGATTTGGGAAGACGTAAGAAGATTGATAGGTAATTGAAAATCTTGAAAAATCAAGTAATAGCCATAAGCTTCTCAATGAAGGAGTCGACACAAACTAAAGAGAAGACGACGATAATATATGGGCTCTTTATAATAATGTATTATTTATTCACAAAAGTTAGTTATTGAAAATACAGTCTAATGAAATAGGGAACAATCCGTATTGATATGTTATTGATTGTTGTCTCAATATTAACATGATGATCATGAATAGGTCCAATTTCTAAAGATCTACAGTCTTCCCTCGATTCAACTGAGGGGACTATCGAGACAGCTGAAGATGAGGTTGCAATCTTGTTTTGATGAATCCAGCGTGCTGGGCCTTTTTCTCTTTTCTAGTTTATCAGTAATAAAAAATACTATAAGATTTCATTTATATTTTAATATTTAAATCTCATGAAAAGTTTTGTTAATCTAGTTCATAGACATTCTCGATTTCATTTTCGCTAATTAGCAATGCAACATCGGACTGCAGATAGTGTAGATAATGATTATTTTGATGTAGATGTGCATTCATTGTAAACATTTAATTTAACTACTTTTATTTATCTTTACTTTATTAAACTTTAACATATTAAACTAATATTATTTATTAGAATTATTGAGATTTGATTCATTTTGATGTATTTTGTCACTAACGACCCGGGTTTCGCCTTTCGGCATCTTCAGGCATTCGAGCGCACGAATGGACTCGAATTGACAGAGAGTAATTTTTTTTTTCCCACTAAAACTATTATGTGGAGTTCGCGAAGCGGGCTCTTTGTTTCCTGGCTAAAGTAAGTGCTAGAGGGTAATTTTTTTTTCCCATAAAACTTTCCCGGAGTTCGCCGCATGCAAGTTTCCTGGCTAAAGTAAGTGCTCGCTATCTAAAAAGTTTGCTGAGGGCGTTTGTGTGGGGAAAACACTTAAGAAAAACCCCTTACGAGAATGATTGTCTTTGAATTCTTTGCCAATTCTGAACGAACAGCTGAATCTTCCAAGCTCCCCGTTGCTGTATCCTATACGTTGAATCACCTTAGAGAAACCACTAAATGTGCAATGATAATGTATATTTATCCTTTCGTCGAATTGCATCCCGTCGAAACCCACAATGCTATTCTAATATTAGTTGGAAAGCGGCAATTCGCCACTCTGTTAATGCGTTGTTTACAAAATAAGGATTAAGTCAATTCTCGAAATTTTAACTCAGGTGTCAGTGTGGATCCTAGATATTTTATCTCGTAAATAATAGTTGTCGTATTTGTATAAACGTTAGACACTGTTTACTGTCTGTCGGTTCGATTTAATTTGTGCGCTAGAGTGCCTGAAGATGCCGAAAGGCGAAACCCGGATCGTTAGTGACAAAATACATGGAAGTGTAAAAAATCTCAATAATTCTAATTTGATATTGAAATTCCATCAAGCACCCTCAGTCGATGTCTTAAATTAAATAATATTATTTATGATCCAGCTTCGCCTCGGTTAAAGGGCACTAACATTTAAACGTTAGTGTTATTTTGAAGTAAGCTAATGTTTAAAATTGAAAATATCAACGTGGATCTTACCTCATGTAAGACTCACAAAATGTAGTACATCAATTATTAATAATGTTAAAAATTGAAAGTTGCATAGTTGAGCTAGAAGACGCAACCAAAATGACATATGCAAACTTCACGTCGCTATTTTTCACCGTTTGGGAGGATTTTTTGTGACAGGCAGACAGAATTATTTATTGATATTTTCTGCTACATAGTAGGGATAACAATGGATACATTTGTGGCGATACATAACGCTGCATAATTAATTGGCAAATAATGTTTTATTTGACCGACATACGACACGGATTCTGCATATGCTGCGATAAAGGTAAACTCTCTGAAAATACAAGTCATGGTGACGAAAGTAGGACACAGTCAATGTATATATGAACAAAAAAGGAAGGACCGGATTCATTCTATAAACGCCCTCTGCTCGTGGATTCTGTCACCACTTGCTGAACGGGAAACATCGACTCTGAAATGCATTATTACCATCATCATCATTCATCCTACTCTGTAATCGCGTCAAGCATAAAACATAGGAAGCATATTCCTAAACATTATTGAGATAACATTGCTATGGATTTTAAGCTATATCTATTTACTATTTAAAACTAATGGGAATGTCCTTCATAGATGACGGTATTGAAATTGAAATACTGAATGTCTAAAATAGTTGCTCTTTAGTGTCCATACTGACGGACTGATTGTTGTTTGTTTGCCTTGGAATTCGCGTCACGTCAGAACTGTGTGTATTGTTTATATACACTGCGGACGCTTAAAATTTCGTATCTACATATGGTATGTGATAATAATAAAATGTTTACGTCTACGCCAACAGACCGGTCTGGGCTATTTTATATAAGATTACGAGATAAATGTGTACGAAGTACAAACTAATTTCAAAGCGCGTACCTAAAACCAAATAAACACATTGTCAATAGCATTCTAATGACACTACATTGAGTAATCATGAATAATCATTAAATGTAGCAAAATATGTAATTACAGAATATTATCTGTGCTCTTATTACGAACAATCTGTTCTTAATGATAAGTCCTGAGCAAAAAGCGCCCCTGAACTATTTCGATTAAACAGAAGACATAATAGGTACAGTCCGTGACTCAGATTTAGACATTATTAAAATGGAATTAAATAAATAAAATCATAATTGCCGTATGCAATAATTATGGACATTGGAATGATACAGATACATCAATTGTAAAGTATGTCGGTACCCTTATAAATCATCATAATTGTTATTTGTTTTTAAGAGTAAATTAAATAAGTGGTACAGTCAATCTGGGTAACTTTGGCCCAGTTCTGAGGCTTTTTCTATTTTTATGATTCGCCATTGTATTAACGTGTGGTATTTTTCTACATACGAACGTCTTAAGATGAAACTTAATTAACATAAATAGTTCTTCACGTCGGTCATTCGATCACCAGTTGCAAGAGCCGTTCGGATGATTAATGCAGAGCTGGATATTTTCAGCACTAAGCTCTGGGTATTGTTCACTAAATATTTGTTCCTTTTAAATTTATAACGTCTTGTTTTTTTTTGTATTTAATAATTTAAAAAAAAAAGTTTTTATTTTTATTATTGTTTTTATTAGTAGTACTGTTTTCAATAATAATTATTATTTTTGTTACTGTTATTATGTTTGCGAAATGCATGGCGCATTGGCGTCAGCTGTAATGCCGCGCATTTAAATTTTTTTAAATTTACAATAAATAAATAAATATAGATAAAACAAGGTGGGCTTAATTTTCATCCAAATTGGGTAGCTTTGGTAGCTTTTTTGTACATAAAAGCATTTTGTTTACAGATTAGTAATGTGTTTTATCATTCCATGCTGACAGCTTACAAATTCAAAAATAAAACAAAATATGTTTAGCATTCATTCATATTTTTACCACCAAGGGCTACTCAATACTTTTGCTTAACTAAAAAATATTTATATGGCGTTAGTATTATCATGGTATTATAACAACATCTTTTTCCATGTAGTGGGCATATCTTAAACCGATGGGCAAACTTACCTAAATGGATGGTATTGAAAATTTTTTAACTAAGCTCAAAAGTTGTGTGCTTTTAAGAGTTATGTATATATAATTGAGTGGTCAACACTGTTAGGCTTTTGTCTACTTGGTTGCTGAGACGCGGACTTTCAAACGTTGATTTTTCAATGGACATATTTAAATTCATCTACATGCATATATCGATGTTGTCAGTTACTCAGATTTACTAACTTCTTAAATACATTTAAGAACACGGCGTAGTACGGGTTTCCCTACAATTACTTAAATAAAAAATGAGGCCGGATTCAATAAAAATTATACATTGCTTAATGTCAAAAATATGAGTTAAACACAAATTTTAAAATTTAAATAATAATAAAAAACTAAGTCAACATTTCAATGATAAGATATGTTTTCACAAGATGTTTAAATAAGATGATTTAAAAGTACTGCATGTTTATAATTAAAAGAAAACCCGTTGGTAGATGTATTTTAAATTCATTATTTTATACCCGTGCAGATAATTGGTCTTTCGTCTAATTCGTTATCACAGGTTCGAATACCGGAATAAAATTATTCATACATTGATTTTTACATGGATTGTAGTCATAATTTTCTGTGTTGTTTTCAACTTCTCCACGCACCCCTGAAAACTGGGTGTCTCTTTTCAGTCTCCATTCTTTTTACCATATCGTGTCCGAAGAGAAAGGTAAAGTGATATGCTTACAAAGAGTTATCGTGAAAATAAATTCTGTTAAGATACTCCTTTGGGAGGCAATGTGCGGATGTGGTCTAGTAAACAATAATAATGTACGTATTGAAAACTATAGTTTATAATATTAGTGCGTAAATAAGCGAGAATAGGCAGTATGATTTGATATCTGTCATTATGTAGAGCCGTAGAATGTAAAGGAACTTCCTCTATGGTTGGTAGTATAGCTATGGTGGGTATCTAATTGAAATGACATCTGGGAAAACGATGCGTCCCACTGTAATTGATCCAACTGCATAAAAGCCGACATAACAATGGCGGAATATGAAAGCGAATTGCATGCATGACTGTTCCCGGCGATAATTATTGCTTTCCACTTTGTGACTAGGATAATTCCGAAGAACACAGTCTTTATTACAATAAGCAGGTCGTTGTAGTTTGTGTCATTTCACAGAGAACGATACGGACGCAGTTTAATAGGCGCATGGCAAAATAGAAACTTTTACCACACTATAATTCATTTAAATAAGCATGTTAACTTTGACTATACACCCAGACTTCTTTTAATGTGATTTTTATTCACCATTCCATTTTGTAACCCGTTATATTCATTTTTACGTAATAATTTTTTTTTTTTAATGTTATTACAAATGCTGACCCTGTATAAAATCATTCAATTTTTTTAATCTCTACAGCTTAGTTAAAAATCAAAAATTTAACAACTTAATCACCCGAGACTGGTTTATTTCTTCACTTCCCCAAAATACGTATCGCTGGCGACGTATCCTAATTAAATGACGTAAACTGAGGAGTTATCCCCAGCGCAGTGAATTAAAGACGCGTTCAAACACACCTTTATTTTACATTTTTCTACACGTATTTTCAACAAAAAAACTCTTTTTCGTTTCATTATAAAGAAATGAAAGGCTTATTTTTTTGCTCATATTTAAAAAACCAATTTTAGTTTTCAATGTATTCTTGATAATTTTCTACGCGATTATTTCTGAAACTAATGTATCGCGTAAAAAAGGATTGGGAGTAGTACATATTATAAAAAAAAACTATTTTTTCAACCATGTCTAGTCAGAATAATAAGCATACCGTTAGCCTAATCTTTAAACCAGCGTACTCTACTTGGGAAACATTTTCAGGATATAAAAAACTTTAATAATTTAACTATCAAGCGGAATTTAACAATTCCAAAATTGACTTCTTTTCTTTTATTTATACGTAATAAATTTACTTTGTTTCCCATGATCTAACCTAAGTTGAATATGTTTTAAGCAGCACTAGAATATTTGCAATTATTATTTTTAATAAATAAAATACGATAATACATTGATAACGTAAATTTGGCAAGAGATCGTGATGATCATACGGTAAATGTTTTCAAAGACACTCACTTGGATTAATGCATTGCTTCACGGTTAATATTTGAGTTTTAAATCCAATAGTTCTTATAAATATCTTTCACTTACGTTTTCTAAGTAATTTTATTCAGATACCTGTTAAATTACAACTAGCCTGACGTTAATGTAACTATAGTTTTCTGCCTTTTTTCCTATTTAAATCATTATTTTAAAATATGTATATCGATAATGTAGTTTTCATTATTCCGAGTAGCAGTTACAAGTCGGTCGAATAATACTTGCAACGGAAAATGCAGCCGTTGCAAATAGATTATGAAGTATATTTGAAATTGTTATTTATAGTTCGTTGCGATTGCCATGGTGGTCTAAAGTATTATTATATTAACAATACTGAATTATATTGCATAGATTGTTCAGAATAATAAAATTTATTATTGTAGCCCGCAGAAATAATAATTGTCTTATTATGTGAATTAATTTGAAACTTTCTTATATTTCTCTTTGTTAATTTCTGCTCCACATTCAGTTATCAAACGGAGTCTCAGTTCAGATTCAGTTCGGATTCAGTTATCAAAGTTTCGCTGTCTTCAGTAAATGTCTTTATTTACTTCTCCAACATTTTGTAGTCCCACATATTATATTCTATGGATAGCTATGTCCCAATATCCGTAGGAAGAAGAAGCATGAGAGATGCATCCGCAATTCATTCTCAAATCAGGCAAAACGCCGCTTTACGTAAAGTATTATGTAAAATGAAAAATTGATTAAATGAGTTTAAAACCTTTTTGTTAAAATTTATCGTACTGATCAACTTCATAACAGTAATATTTGTTTAAGTTTCGTTAATTATTTAACTAGCCGAAAGAAAAATAATGAAATCAAATGTAACAACGAGTGAAGTGTTTTTGGACCTGAAGAAAACTACTTTACCACAAATAATGATTTAAATTACTAAAATTGAAGCCTTATAATGAGATATAGAAATTATAATTGCGATGATTTATTAACATGTTAACTCCGGAGGACGCGTTTTCTCGTCGCAAAGTTTTTTGTATTGCGGCGGAGAACGCGTTTTTCGCGTCATTCGACATAGGCGACATTAAACGCTGATAACTAATAATTCATGTTTGATTCATAATATCATTGAAAGAATTTGATCAGTTTATTACGAAACACCTTTAGGAGAACATCCAAACTTGTTTTCGCGTAATTGTCGATTGATCAGTTTCGTGCTATTCTTTCTATGACAAATTGTCAATTTCCTGCGAATCAGCCCGTATGCGTATTTTGGTCATATTTCCCCCGTTGCGAATGTGTTAAGACATAGAAAGAAATCAATGAAAAATTAATCATTATACATAATCCGAAGTAGGAAAACGTGAATAATTTTAGTTTTGATAATTTTGGAACCCGTTTTTAAGCAAATTGGTTATACTGAACAAAATTAACACTTTAAAACAAAAAGAAAACCTAACACATTTCTATGTGCATACTTTCATCTTTTCTCATTCACTATATTCGATACAGAATAAGATAGTATTCAGAAAGCGATAATATATCTAGCACATTCTTTCCTCCACCCTCTTACCTTTAAACAATATTAAAATACAGGATTAGAGGTTGACTTATAACCAGTTGTTTTTGAAACGTCTTCTGGTGAGATATAAGGGGAAATAGCTTGAAAACAACATATTATTATATTTCTTCGAACATTATAAATTCATTAACCATATATTTTTTAAATACATATCTCGTTATTTCGTAAAACAAAAAGAAAACTCTATGTACACACCTACCTGTGTGTAATACAATTGAGAACAATTTTCAGGCGAAGCGGTAATTGGCGTTAATTTTAGTGAGTGGGAATAATTAACAAGGTGCCTCACCTGCCAATTTAGTCTCAAATAATCTCCTGTCTAATCAACCCGGTGGGCAGAGCTAGACGTACACAGGCAAGTACTCCACATTCAGACGAGATGTCTAATTGCAGAGGGTACTCACAATAATGCACGGAACAGTTAGATAGATTGTTGTGTAGATTGGAGATAAGCTTATTATCTATTATTATGAATGAAGTGGGCTGAGGCTCAAATTTGCGATAAGATGTCTTGCGAGTGAAACATTTCTTAACTACGTTTCGCAATTTACATCACAATACGACAGAAAAGTCGACGTGCTCAATATTATTCGAAGGAAGTTATCACATCAAAAATATTGTATTATTAAAAATGTTATCTTTCCTCTATTGGTATTTAAACGACAACGATTTTCGAAAAATAGTTTTATCCTGATAAATCATTTGTAAACACTATAAACTGACAATTTTTCAGTTTTCTTTTGGATTATCAGCACACATATTATGGAAGCTGTTGTAGTCTTATAAATACAGTAAATAACTTCAATTGAATAATCTTATTAATAGCAAATTTTTGGCAGTTACGCTTATTGACCCACTAATATATTTTTAATACGTAATATTGTATCATTGAATGAAAATAAATTAAAATTTTAGAAGTTTATATCTTAATTTTTTAGTTGCATTGTGTCGATTTTTATTTTGAATGCTTTCATTCTTAAACTTAGAAAAATAAATATTTAATATTCGTTAATTTTAATGTAAAATTTTTTTTTTAAATTATTTCTAAAATAAAAACAAATGCAACCAATTATGGTCCAATAATCAAAAACAATGATGTTGATATAAAGACATTCGCAACAGGGGAAATATGACCAAAATATGCGCTGTGGTGGGGCTGATTCGAAGGAAATTGACAATAGGTCATGGAAAGAATAGCATGAAACTGACCAATCAACAGTTACGCGAAAACCTGTTTGGATGTTCTCCTAAAAGTGTTTCCTAATAAACTGGTCAAATTATTTCAATTATATTATGAATCAAACATGAATTATTAGTTATGATCGATTAATGTCGCCTATATCGAATGACGCGAAAAACGCGTTCCCCGCCGCAATACAAAAAACTTTGTGACGCGAAAAACGCGTCCCCTGGAGCTAACGTTTTAAGAAATTATTATTGAAAACTAATTAAAATTTTATACTCTGGTATTAAGTTACAGTCGGTGGAGTTACGAGTATTACATTCCAGGCTGACGATGTTTGGGTACTTGAGGTCCAACGTCGCTTCGCGTCATATTATTGGCGACCAATTCTTGAAAACAAAAAAATGGGAGAATTTTGATATTTATAGTGATTTTGTTACTTCAGTCAGATAATTAAGTGCGAATTAAAATGGATCTTGGACCTTACATAATTTT
Organism: Himalopsyche phryganea; assembly: GCA_022494535.1. Lineage (NCBI taxonomy): Eukaryota > Metazoa > Arthropoda > Insecta > Trichoptera > Rhyacophilidae > Himalopsyche > Himalopsyche phryganea. The sequence goes on along the minus strand of JAGVSL010000001.1, from coordinate 8,486,472 downwards.
ATTCAGTGCGTATTTTTTTTAATTCGTAGATATGTATATATATATATAGACGTTAACAATTTCCGCTAGGGAATTTATTTGGAGAAGTCGTGTACCCATCATAAGTATTTCGATCCTATGGCTGAGTGCAGAATCTCGTCCAAGATGATGAAAGATCAAGGTATTGAGTTTCGAAAGTAAGTTTGTGTAGATTAATTTTTCAATGAATTATACATTTGTATCTTAGATAACTTTGATCCTTTGTTTTCACACTACCTGATCGTTAAAAAGGACGTAAGAAGAGAGCGATTGTCTACAGTACTGTTTTTTTATAGAGGACTTGGTTAAATTATTTAAAATAATGATTTTGTGATATTTCCGTATTTGAGGACCATGTACTTCACTTTGCGTCACACCCCTGGCTATTAATTCTTTTACGAGGAAGTCTATTCTGAAATGTTCGAATATAATTACACCCCCCGTTCATAAGACAGTCAACTGTTGTACATAATATAATATACCAGTTTTAATTGCCAATTGAAATTCGTTAATGGTCGCGTTAACTCGCTATAGTAAATGGTATGGTACGATGAACAAACTAATACAAACAATGGCGGCGGCCAGTCATGAAATAACACAGTCCACGCCCTCTATACATGTAAGTGGACCAAAAATTGTTATAATTATTCTCAATTAGATAATAAAGCATGTACTGAAAAGCGAGTGGACGATTTGCGTTGGGAATGTTGTTTGCCGGCGAAGGAAATATTGACTATTGTATTGTGTAAACGTAGGGCAAATTCACTCGACGCAATAATGCATAACAATAACAATAATTGTACGTATCAGTAAAATAATGATTGATATCCGAAAAAGTGATACATTAATACCTGTAATTTTAATGTATCTTTTTGTAACCGTTATTTTCCGTTAGAATGGATGGAATCCTTTTTGAATTTAGTGTTATGTAGTCTATTAACATTTTTATTTTTAAATCGTGTATATTTTTAATTTTATGTTCTAGTCAATCGATTTTATCTTATTATCTGTATTCGTACACCGTACACAGAAGTTGATGTAGATACTTGGTACTCGTGATCTATACGGTCTTCGTAGAAACATAATGCAAAACATTCACTCAGATAGTGAAAACAAAAAGAATTCATTAATTACATAAAAATGAAAACTATTTAATGAAATCATGTAGTGTTCATCACATTTAACCATCCTCATAGCCGTTTAATATTTAATGTAATATTTTAAGTTATTCTAAAATACAAATCATTTAGATTCACGTAGATTGAAAAAGAAAATCGAGTGCCTGCTAAATTGATAAAAGCTATATTAAAGTCGGCTCCATGGCGCAGTTGGTAATATCGTTGGCTACGGTTAAGGGTGTCTCAGGTTCAAATCTCGGTGCGGACAGTTTCATAAACTGATCTTTCGATTTATAGATTTCTTTCCGTAGTCATGAATGTTTGTGATGTCTAAAACTCTCTCCCACCCATCCGATTCTAAAAACGGGGCATAGCGAGAGCGGTTAGCTAACCACTAGTTCTGTCTTAGCCCTATCCTTCTATCTCCACTCTCTTCGAAAAAAAGAGGTTGAGCAACTGTGTAAGAAGTAATTCTCATAGAAAACTTCTGTTGAGATACCTCCATTAGGAGGTCATATTTATGCTCCACGTTGGGAGCGGACATATCACAAAATAGAAAAGTGAATACAAAAACTTGTTATTTTTTACCGAAACACAGCTGTGTTATTCGACAAATTTTGCCATTAATATTTTACAATAAAAATATCCGTAACCAAAATTGTACATAATTTTATCTTGCGATTCAGAACAAATGAAAATTCGTCGTTAAAAACTATTCAATTAGAAAACGGCATTTTTCTTATTGTTGCAATATTTTTATAAATAAATATATGACGTGTTTTTGTGTAAATATATGTGAACTAGTGTTAATATTGATTAGGTCTTCGATCTGAAATATAGACAGTCAATTATCGTATTTTAATCTACATAAAGAGGTAAAAAATAAAAATGCTATTTTGAATAATATAATCATTTTACGGTAAATATTCGACGCTGATACGCGATTGCGAAGTGGGATGTCGCAAATCGATTTTATTGCATGAAATATTAATCGTAAATTACAAGTCCGCAGAAAAAGGACGGGTTACAAGTTGCAGCCTAGTCAAGAAAGCGCCTACAGTAATTAATGTTTTGCTTACAATATTATGGTGCACTGTAATTGAAATGAAAACAGCTGTGTATTAGAATTAGATATTAGCATTACGCCTTGCGTTATTGCTTCGTACGGTGATTTAAAATGATATCTGCGTATATGAAGTATATTTACATATAAACGATCCTAAATGTACGTGCTTACGTCAATTAGAATTCATCATGAAACTAATTGTACACTTAAATTGCGCTATTATATTTTAAATATTCAAAAAACAAAAATTATCGATGTTTTGTGTCGATAATTTTTTATTTGGAACTGCTCTGAATTTTCAGTAAAATCCTGTTTGTCTTAACTGATGATACTAACTTCAACTAACCTGAACTTAACTTCAAACTGATCTGGGGCATATTTTAATAACTTGTATAGATTGTCTAGAACAGAGATAACGCACCTGCGGCCTTATAGGGGTCTCAAATGAGGCCATTTGACTGAAATAAACAAATAGATAAATAAATAAATTTGATTGTTTTCTTTCATTTACAAAATAATGTCTATTTATTTTAATGTATGATTCTTAAATGTGGCCTTATTTGATTTTAAGAAAAATGAATGTTGCCTTTTGACAGAAAAAGTTTTGTCATTCCTGGTCGAGAGGATATTATTTTATGTCACATTTCCTATGTAAAACAGATAATTTTTGATCTTCGAAACAAAATAAAAAAGCATTCCAATTTATTCTAACAAAGTTTATCCATAAATATATATATATGTATGATTCGAAAACGTATCGTCCTTTTCAATTGATTTTTGCTCACCGTTGAATTAGTGCTAAAATCATACCGAAGAGGGTAATATCGGCAAAAACTATTGCCATTATGTGTATGGGAGGTGTCTGTTTTGCATTGAGAAAACCCAAAGAAAGACCAAAAAGTAAACTAGAATATTTTTATTTTAATTGTGTGGAACGCTTCAATGATGAGCTTATTTAGTTTGATTGGGAATTTTAACAGAAGTTGTTTATCGCAAACTAATTGTAAATCGGTTGCTCAAGCCCTCTCTTTGGTATGGACAAGGAAAGAAGAATGGAATATGGAAACAATTGCATAGTAAATCGCTCTCTTCTTCTCCACAGTCCAAACATCACAGTCATTTGGATATTTTGTATACAAATTAAAAATCGGCTGCTATTCAGGGATTCAAAATGTAGACCGCGCAACCACGCATAGGATAGAGGTCAATACTACTTGTAACCGAATGCATGTAAATTTGGAGGGGTTAATTATCATTTAGTGGTCAGTAAAATACCCTTTACTTCGAACAAGAAGCTACATTTAATTAATTCAGCGTGATTTTTCTTTCCTCTAAGAAGAGTTGTGCATTTTAAATGATTTATCCCGTAAAGCTCTGTATCTGGTAATATATCGTCGTTGTTCTGGAAGAAGACAGTAGTTGAAAAATACAAGTTTTGGGCAATTGGACTTTGAAGTTTTTCAAATGTTTAAAATGCAATATCTTTAGTTTGCTTGTACTAAACGTTTAATAATTTATAAAAATAAGCGTCTTCTTCCATACTTCAAAATAAGGTACATTTTGGTATAACTAACTCAATATGCCATTCTTTCGATTTAGTGTTAACAGCGACGATACATTGTTTCTTCCTTTGCTCATCAATACATGGAAATTAGCGCAGGGAAAACCGACTTGTGGATAATTTGTATGTCAAAGGTAATATTATATGTCCGGATTTCACCCACATTCATGCACAAGGGGTAACAATGTGACGGTACACCAGGTCTACGCGAACATCGAATGCCGTAAATGGAGGCGAATTACAGCGGATAGCCATGCATGCTGTGGGCGGCGCCTTCCGGGACAACACGGCCCGCCTCCGCCTATTATAATAAATGTCTAACTGGCCATTTCAAATTCTTACCCATTGCGTTGTTATTATAGATGTGTTGCGGAGGACCGGGCTTCCAGTAAACTGACTGCAATTGAAATATATTATATTATCTTACAGCGTGATATAATTAGTACCGCTTAAAATTGAAAACATCCATTCCCAAACACTTTTCAATGGTGGCAATCAACATATTGAGTATCAGAAGATGACAATTCATAAAACATTACGTATTTTTACATTGTTATTTGAACCGTAGATATTATCACCTACGCCTCTACGTCCTACCACGTAGATGTCCCATATTACCACAAAATTCTCACAAGTTTCAGATACCAACTATCCTGTACCGCAAATATTATCAATGCATTTTATTATAAGTTGAAAAACGTTTTTGACTTTTACATATAGTAACTGATAATCATAAGATTCGAACTTCTTCTTCATGATCGTTTTCCTCACTGGTGACGGTTAATCCTTCGCCAATCTCTACTGCACTCCATTACTCTGAGGGCTATCGGTAAGAAGAGGCCTGTGGAATCCTTCACCTAGTCACTCCAGCATCTCAAGATTTGTCCGTGTTCCCGAATGTAAACTTCAAATGTCTAAAAAACAAATAATCAGATTTTCTTAAGTGCGTGTTTGTTGAGTTTGAAGTATTTATTTCCTTGAGAAGGCACCTTGAACGATCATATATTTATAATATTGTATACGGTATCAGGAAGAATATCAATTATTCATATAATCTATGATAAAATAGACAAATTTGAATTTTTAAAAGTAGCTACAGAGTCTACGGATACCATCTTCTTCTGAGTATCTTCTACTAAGTATCTTATTGGAAAAGTGTTAAGTTAAGAATATTTTTAATTCATAAATAACGTGTAATTTTTGTAATTGTCAATTGATACCATATAGTAACAATGCGCGTCATTTAAATTAAGGTAAGCGAAGCTTATCAGAAAACAATTGGACATCCACAATTACACATTTAGACAATCAAAGCTCCAAAGAAAAGCTCGGAATACAAAAGTGTAACAAGATTTTTCAAATAAAGTACAGAAGCGATTGCTTTCTAGATTTTTTTAAATTAATTTTATCGATGATGTTTTGGCGAATTGATGTAAGCCTTAAAAATACGATAATGACTTAATGATTGGATCTCATTTTAAAGACGACAGAGCAGGTCTCAGCCAAATGATGTAAATTAAAAGGGAAACATCATTTTACATTGGTTTTATGATCAAAAATTCAAACCTGTCCACTTGATGTAAGCCACTATTATATCAAAACTCACTACGTATAATTCCGTATCTGCAAACATGACAATTTAAAATAATACATTTCAAAGATTCATAACGCAACTCATCATATATTATCTTCGATAAAAACAGTTTTTACTCTCTCCTAAACAATTTCAATTTCGAGAGATACATGAATTGGTCAAAACATCGTCGTTATGATTAATTGTGTTGATGGCAATTCGTATAATTAAAACAATCATTTTTTTAAACTTTTTATTATAGCTCCGTATCTTCAATCAATAAATATTCTTTTAGTTAATGTAGGCTATATAAGCTCTTTGCCGAGTCTTCGCCGTTTATATCGAATACCTGCTCAATATTTACAATGTTGAATCACATTTTTCAATAGACAATCTAATTGATTTCATATAAGATTCTTATTAACACTTTTTTGATCTAAACTTTTTAATTCGTATTATGCTGTATACACCGAGCTTTTATAAAAATGCTGTAACTTTTAACTATACAATATCTACGATAATAAAAATAATTCAGAATCCAATAACTAACCACCAGGTTTCGTTATAGGTAAACCCATGCTATTGATATAATTTTTATGATAACTATCCTCTTCTTTAACTCAAGACGTAATTGTACAAATATTTTACCTATAGTTTCTTTGTTGAATAGTACGAATCGGTTAAAAATATCTATATCATTTCCTGCTTCATTTTATTCTGTGAAATACAAATTTTCTACTTTTAACTTTTCCGAGAATGTCCGAATTTTAATCAGAGTAGAAGTGACCAGAGTGGAAAAACTTAATCAACGTTGTCAACCGTAAAATAAATATGATTTTTCAACCCTTTTTATTTCATTTATAAATTGTATGATTATTTGTAAATTTGTGTCACAATTCTTTTACCAGTAGTGTTGTGTACATTATCACTATTCATACATAATAGTGTTATATTTACATAAATAATCCTCATTGACAATATTTTTTATCGATTGACAATACTCGCCATCCGTTACTGATCATTATGAATAAATGTAAAATTAGTACAAAGAAAACATGTTTTATTTTTATAAAAATAATGCAATTACAACAAGAATTGACAGTAAACACGTTTAAAGGATTCATATATGATATACTTTAACCTTTACCACTCTCTGGTTACTCTATTATAGACTGAGAAAACATATTTTAATATCTTGTGTGGATATATTATATTTATATTAAAAATTCACCAAATGCATTACCATACATGTTTATTATATAGCACATTTCTCATGATTAGACGAGCGTAATTTGTCCGATGGTCGTAGTTTTCTTTACGCAATGGTAAAGTATTGTTTCAGCGACAATTACATAGAGCCACAGGCGTAGAAGCTGACTATTCATTAAAATAAACGCCAGGGATATGAAAACGATTGAAAATTTCGCCGGAAGACATCCACTAAGTCGAATCATGACTAATGGCTAAGTATAGTCGATGGCGGAATATGATGATGACTGGAGATTTCACCCAATGGCGTGCAAGTTTACAATATAAGCAATCAATTTATTTTTCAGGACATTTACATTTGATTCATATTGCTGCATTTTAAAATTGGAAATGGGTTATTTACTAACCGGCCAAGCTAGAAGAGTTTAGCAGCGAAGTGACCATGGCCAGTTATGAATGGGCTTATTCACAAATGAGGAGTCAAATTAAACGAACGCGACTATCAGTCGAATCTGTCAGTACCGTTGGTCATGCCAATTCAGTTACATCTAAGGCACATTACAAGACGTTCAAAGAGTTGACGGCGTCCTGTGAAAAACGAGTAGAACTCAATTATAATAATAAAAGACCTTTCATAAACTCTTTTTTTATTCAACTTTCTGCACACTACAGTGCATACAAATAAGTCTTGAGGGTTTTCCAGTGCAGCTCCAATTTCCAACTTCAAGTAGGTTGCTTGTAACGTTCACAAAATATTTTTTTTTTTTTACAGAAATAATATTAATTAAATTAGAAGTAAAATAAATGCGATTATTGCTGCTCTTTGAATGAACGAAACAAGTAACTTAATTTTGAGCAACTAATTATTTTATCAGTAAGTAATTCCTTAAATGGTCAGTAACTAATTTGATAAATGGCTAGTTAATATTTGCCAAATAAATAAAGGTTAGGTTAGGTTAGGCTTGAGTAAAAAAACTGACCGTTTTATATAAATATCTGACCGTTTATTTCATTAGCTGACCACGTGTATAGTGACCATTTATTGAATTATTTACTGACCATTTATTATTTTTTACTGATGAAAAGTTGAAATAGTTATTGACGAAATAAATGCAGTTTAACATTTTCAAATGTGAAATCACCCACGTCACTGATATGAATACGACTTCTCCCATAGACTAACTGCGATCATCGAGGTTATGATTTTTCCAATTTGTCTTGGCACCTTTTAATTTTATTCGAATGCAAATCTTCTGTACAGATTAACTGTGGATGGTGATGATAATGCCTCTCATAATTTACAAGACCGTTACTTATGATTCGAAGCAAAAGTTCAAATGATAGACTAGTTTTCTCTTTATTTAATTTACAAGGTTTATCAGTAGCATCTCATTTATAACTTAAAAATTTCTGGATATCTTGTCGATACAAATGTATTTGTGATGTGTTCAAAAAATAAGTAAACACGTAATTTATCAAAACATAAGGTATCGTATTTACAATGTAATTCGATTCCGAAGTATCTTTAATTATTAGATATGTTTCATTGGCAGATACAATATTTTTCACTCGTTATCTTAGTAATACATGAGTTAAGTATAATATTTTCTACAGAAACACAGAAGGCGATGCAAAACTGTATGGCATTTATATTCATTACAAAAAAGGATTTCATAAATTGATAGATATGATAACTATCATTATAAGATGAGTAAAGGTAGCCGTTAATTTACGTTTATTTACTAGTTTATGTTAATTGCAAATTTCATTAGTGAAACGTTTTATTGGATAAAACCATCATCATTTGTATTACAGTCAATCTGGGTAACTTTGAGCTTTTTAGAAAAAGAGAACTAAGACAACTAAGAGGACGAAGAGAAATTTAATCAACATAAGTAGATTTATTGTTATAATTGATACATAATATAGATAAAACAAGCTGGGCAAAGTTTTCATCTAAATAGGGTAACTTTAGCCCACGATACAAATAATCACTGTAATTACTATAAATTTAGTGATTTTAAAGTCTTCACAAATTATATTTATGCATTCATATATTCTGTACATAGTTGAGATGGGAAAAATATACAGCATTTGGTTTACAGATTAGTAATAGAAATTGAAAATATGGCTATCCCAATTTATTTCAAGACAGGTTTTTAAATTGTGTTTTATCATTCCAAGCTGACAGCTTACAAATTCAACAATAAAACAAGTTATGTTGACGATTTATTCATATTTTTACCACCAGGGGCTACTCAATACATTTGCTTAACTAAAAAATATTCATATGGCACTAGTATTATCATGGTATTATAACAGCACCTTTTTCCATGTTGTGAGTCATCTAAATTGACACTCGCGAAACCAAATAAATGCTAATAGTTTCATAAAAGCAGATATTTTAACTAACGATAACTGGCTATTCGTCAGTTGCACAATGTCCGCAAAGGGTAGGAATATAATTATAAAAGACTTAGTGTAATCTAATCAATATTTCTACGACTTATATTCCAATATTAAATGCGGCTAGAATGAATAAATATGAAATCAGATATTTAAATATCGACTGTGTTTTGGCCAATTGATTTAACCCTAAACGATTGGATTATATTTTAAAGACGATAGAGCAGGTCCAGTTTTTGGAAGTGATATATCATTTTACATTGGTTTTAGGTTTAAAAATTCTGATCCTGCCACTTGATGTAAGCCACTATTATATCGACAATCGCTTCGTATAATCACGGATCTGCAGTAATGAGAATTTACAGGAGTGCATTTCAAAGATTCATAACGCAACTCACCATAATTTTTTTTAGATAAATACATTTTTTACTCTCTGAACAATTTCAATTTTGAAGGTTACATTAATTGGCCAAAACACCGTTGAATTATGATAACACGAAAACCTAATATTAAATTGATTTGAGTTGGTTATTTGGAAAGTAACGAATTTGAAAAAAGTTACAGAACTTATTAATTATACTTGGTACTAATCGTATAATTAAAGTTAGAAGAGTAATACATGTTCTGCCAACCCAATTGCAGTCATAAGCTCTTTTTCCTTGATCTAGCTACAGTTTTCTGTTAATACAGTACACACTTAGTTAGAAATCAATTTTAACAATTCAATAATTACGCATGTAGATTTTCAATGACTTACAAATACATTTGTAAACCTATATTGATAAGCAATTAAATTGTATTACCATTATTGAGGATAACGAATAAATGAAAGCTTACTCTAGTAAATTTTTTTATTGACCGTATTAAATTGACCTATACTATAGTAGTATTAGTCAGTAATATTTTCATTAGGTATCTTTTAGCTTAAAATTTATATATATTTGAGGAATAAAAAGAAGTTTGCATTCTTTTCTATAAAAATAAATGAATGGCTTAGTCAAAGTCAGTATTGTTTTATTTTCTATAAAAAAAATATAAATTGTAAATAATAATAATAATTCATAAATTAATTTTCATATTTTTACAGTTTATTCATGGTGAAATAATAGTATAATGAATAAAAAAATGATGGAGTTATATTATAGATTAGGACGAACTTCACTCAGAAATAATTATTTACACTGATTACAGTAGTTTCAAAACGATAGTTAAGCGACACCTGTACTGATGCGTATCTATGTAAAAATTAGAATATATAGATACTATATGTAAAATATGCAAAAAAATATGTGTAATGATCTGTAAATACGTAATAGAAAAGTAATTAACAATGTGTATATATATTTATCATTTTTATTTACTCAAATTTGATTCATGTCATCAATTAATTTCAAATATTGAATAGTCTAATTTTAATACAAATGAATTTTACCTCGTGTATAATTTTTGTGTTCAAATCATAGGTCTTAATCGATGTTTATTGAAAGAAATATTTAAAAATAACGGAAAACAGGGACACCTATTGTCGTATTATTTAGGTGCAAATAATTTGGGTAATTTACAATAATAACTCCCTAAACACCTTTTACCTCCAGGCACGAATTTCAATACAAAGGTATCCAATGGCAGGATTATTAGACGGATCATTCAAAAAACTAAATGTCAAAAAAGTTTTATGTGAAAAAATCATTCTTTGATGTTTTGCAGTCACAAAATTTGAGGAGAAAAAAATGCCACAAAAAACCAATCGGTTCGCTGAAGAAATAATATAGGTTGATGCGATTTGGGAAGATATCCGATAGCTGAGTGATTTCTTAAACAATAAATTCTTTCTTCGAGTAAATTATTCTTAGTAATTCGTTGTATTTATTAAAAAATCTTTCACCTTTTGGCTGATCTTCGTATCAGTCCGGGAGTTACCAAAAACAGTTAATTTATCAATTTTGATGCAGGAGAAAAGGTGACTATTAAAACCTAAGTCCGTTTACCTAAATTTCAGAAAGATTCGATAGCATCAAGCTATTTCTCTTCGATTGACGTAGTTTTAAAAAACAAGTTGGAAACCTGCGTTTAAATTGAGATGAAATAATTTATTGACAAAAAAATAAAGATCACTGTTTATAAGTCACTGGCACCTTATCCGATCTACACAGTGGAAGGTTGATTGAATAGTATTATAAAGAACACTTCTATCATCTGAAAATTTATCGTAGTTATCAATCAGTCAATCTTATTACCATTGATTAACTGTACACTCGATTTGTTTAACGTGACTTTTTTGATCTGACACAGACAACGGGACAATTATTTTTTTGCTTTTATACGGTTACAAAAAACGAAAAGTATTATGAAATACAGTTCATGTATCTATATATTTAAAAACACTTCGGGCCTTTGTTAATATTGGAATCATCATTTTTACTATTTGGTGAATTTTACGATACAGTTGTTTATGATTCATGCATCATTATTTTTTGCCACAATTACGTTACTCTTCAATTTAGTTGATAATACTCGTGACGAGTGAAACCGGTCCTGATAATTTTAAACATGTGGAAGTAGTACAAACAAATAATGTTTTATTTTTAAAATATAATGCTTTTCCACCAAAGAATTGACTTTAAACGTGTGACTCTTCTATGTTTCGATTTTATTCCCTCTGTGATTTTTGTTTTTTTATGTCTAAAGTTTACACTGTAAATCGAAAATCATGTTGATTTAACTCTTATTATGAATGTATCTTATGATTCTAATGAAATAATTTAATATATAAATAATAAAAAATCGAACTATTTTTTTGTTCGAGAATTTATATTTTGACGGTATTTTAAGTAATGAAACATATCTCCAATTTTGTATTTGTATCTTTTTTACAAGGTAGCGTCAGGAACGTATCCCGGTACATCACGATAATCGGGTGTACTTTATCAAAAAAACGTTGGTAAATAAATGTTTTTGTTGTTGTAGCGATAGTTTTCCATGAATCGCCATTTACCTTAGTTTCCAAATGTGACGTTTTATTACCTAAGATTATCCAAATGAATGAGACCCCGTGTGTTGTGTTGTGGCTCATTTTTAATGTTAGCTTCTCGATTATGAATTACTATAATTTCCGCTTTTTTGTTCGTGCCCAGATTCATGAATGATTGACTTAATGAAGGCAATGGCAGGAACAGAGCTTTTAGATTTCGACAAAAAATACCACTAATAAAATGGAGTGACCGGTGTCGCCGCAAATACTACGCCTCGTAAAAAACTATATATTTTAATGTTATTAACCCATACTTATAGGCGAACCTACGAAGCTTGAGTAATGACTGCCGAGTTTCGTGCATTATAAACATATATTTCGCACCCACAGTAATATAATGTTGTAGAAAAGGAAAATAAAGTTTCAGATTTGCAACAGACAAGAAACATTATCCATTGCAGAAAAGATATCAGCAATAATTGGTTCCTTATTAACTGTTTCATGGTGGTTAACTTTTCGAATGTTTTTAATAATAATTATTTTACAAAATTTCTGTGCATATTTTTTTTTACAATAAAATCACAATATATAAAAGGTGCAAAGTATAGGTAACATTGTCAAGTTATAAAAAACAATATAGGAACCTTATTAGTAAGAATATTATGCAGCTTTAATTATAACTAAAGAATGAAATACAAGATAAAAAATATTTAAAAAATGTATAATCGCAAAAGAAAGTGAAGATAAAATATAAATCCAAATGATGACAACAAGGAGAATATATACTGTCACTTTACCCAAACGCGCCAGACAGGTATTTTTATAAAAATAAACACATTTCATTTTTTTGTTTTCGAGGTACATTTTTTCTCAATAGACCCCGAACAACGTGGATGCTTTCTACAAAATATTTTTTTTTTGTTAATATACATCGAGTAATATTTGGGCTGATACGCAATTGGTTGCTCACTTTTCATAAATATTCCTATAACTTCTGTAAAAAAGTTACTCTGAATGATATAAGAAAAGATTAAATTAATTTGACGTTGTTTCAGTGTAATCATGCGACGTAATATTTCGAAAAACTGCTTTTTATTGCCATAGTCTATAATTACTGCTGAATGAAAGATAATACAAGGAAAAGGTGTACTTTGACATGTGTAACTATGAGTTTTTATGCCGCAAGAATGTTAGCAGAAAAAACTTTGTCATTTGGAGCATGATTTTCGAATTAATACTAACGGAAAGTCATTAAATCTATGTAATGAAATGTTTTTAAAGTACTTCCTATGTATTGTTTTTTCATACACCCACCACACACGAAGATGCCTGAAATAAACCATTGCATCACACACCATACCAAGTTACGACACATTTAAAAAAGTAGTCAAAATTTACGTTTTGTCGATATATTAAAATGTTACAAAATAAATTTATTCTTATTTATCATTCAAATTGTGCTCAGAGGCGCAGAAAGGATTTTTTTAGGGATGGTCCAGCCGACATGAGACTTCTTTAAAATTCATTTGTGATATAACAAGTAAATCCGCATTACGTTTTTTTTATAATTTACTTACTTCCTAGGCAGTTTGTTTTCGACAATTAAAATTATGATAAAATTGAAACATTAAAATCTGCGACGTAACTTCAAATTTTGTCGGTCCTCCATCTAATAAGAAACAAAATTATTTCCTATAAAGCTTTATTGTACATATTCAAAACATAACGAAGAAGACCTTAACCACAGTAACTTTTAAATGAGAAAAACTTAATTTTTAATATAAAAAATATTCAGCATTTTTTACGAATTGAAAAAATCGCTACATCTACCACATAATCTCACATCTATCTACATTAAAGCTTTTTTTATATTTCCTATCATAAGTTCCATCCTTGATTAAGATTCCGATTATAAGTAAAAATTACATTATGGGAAAAAAATGTTTCCTGATTAAATAATAATATATCGTCTCCATACTGGAAGAAATTGGTAAGTAACATATTGAGTAACAGTTCTGAGTAAACAGAAAATGAAAAATTTACCTCGTAAGATAAAGTCTTTACCCTCGGTATTTTATGTTACATTTTTTTTCCATGTCAGCTCCCAACGTCGATCATATGGTCTCTAATGGATGTATCTTAACAGAATTTTTCCGTGAGAACTGCTTGTTACTCAGTTGCTCAACCTCTCTTTTTACGAAGAGAGTAGAGATAGACGGGTACGGCTTGTACTAGTAGTTATCTAATCGCTCCCGCTACGCCCCTTGAGGATCGGATGAGTGGGAGGGAGTTTTTAGACATAACATACACCATAAATCGATTGTAAGATCATTTTATGAAAACTGTCCGCACCAGGAATTGAACCCGAGACATCCGTGACCGTAGCCAACGACGCTACCAATTACGCGACGGACGCCGACAAGGTGACATAGATAATTTATTATAGTATTAAAGTATAGATGGATTTATTCCAATCTAACACTTAACTAATTATGTTAGTGATCAATCGCTTCTCACGAAATCTGCATTGATTCAACTACTTAGTTATTCCAGATAAAGAATTGTTATCCAAGAATCTCATGGTGCACTTTTCTAGTTACTTAGCAACGTCTGCAGTTCGTTGTTGATATTTTGAATGAAGAAGAGGAGTTTGTATCTTATCATACACATGCATTCATTGCTGAGTAGAAATTATTTTTTAAATATTAGAATAATCCACAAATATTCAATATTGCTTTAATCCAAACTAGGATTTTGTGCGAGTGACAAAAATATGTTAGAAATAATAATTGTTTCGCATTAAATATTAAAGTTAATTATAAAAAAAATTGATAAAAAATAATTAAATACGTACAAACAGCGACATCTTGGAAAACCCTCTGATTTATTCGTGTAAGAACCAGACGGGAAACAAAAAATATTGTCTACCCAAAATCACTTTAATAAACAGAATTAAAACAAAAACACTTTATTTCTTTGATTGGCATTCCAACGCATGCCGAGTACTCGCTTGTATTATATTTATATAAAGACATGCACGCATCTCACTTACATTATTCAAATATCAGTATATTGTTTCCTATTAAACGATCCACTTTTGTCTGAATAATGAAACGAAACGACCGGATGACATCTGTTTTCTTATTCTTATAATAATGAGGCGCTCTCTTTAGAAATACTTTATCGATTGTATGCAAGTCGACAAGTTATACAGTTATTCATATACCTAACCTAACCATACATCAATGAATAAATTCGGTGCGTTTGAAATGTTGCCACTTTGTGTATTTCTTATTCAGGATCCACTTCCGCCGCACGTATTGACTTGCATCTTGGACGAATGTTATCCAGATCCGGGAAATGCTGTGTTATAATTATTTACAAAAAATATTTATTAATATTTTTTAACCACTGTCTAACCAATGTCCACTCCTGACATAACTCAAGTAGAGTATTTCTGACAGCAGATGTATGTTTTTGTTTGCCAAGTCCGCTCCCAATGTGAAAGAATATGAATTTTTAATGGAACAGCTTGTTACCGAGTCGTAAAAAATTCTTTTTCTGAAAGAGAGAAAATCCAAGAATTGAGATAAGATTAATTTAAGGCTCATCAGAAGACATGTAATCAAAACTATTTGTGAGTCAGCTACCATATCACCATCGTCAAAAGTATGGGATCTAGCGGTAAGAGCTTTATTATAGCAACCAGCTGGCTTTAAATTCAAGTTCCTGTAGCGTAAAAAAACAATTTTAGATGTCTTCAATGGTTCTAGAAAAAAAGCGAAAAGAATATAAATGTCTCGATACAATTTATCAACAACTCAACACTTTCAAACAAAAATAGAACGCAACAAATGAATCTTTCGATAAGAACCTGATTTTAACATTTTTTCAAGCTGAAAAACTCATGAAACGATAGGGAGTATTTTAAATGTGAAACATTTTCTAATCTGTGTTCGGTTTTTTCCGATTCGCTTTTTTCCTGTACAGTTTCATCCGTTCACTTTCTTCAATATAACATTGAGATCTTAGGCATAGTTGTTCGTGACTTATTTTATCGTCGGGTTGATTTCAATTGCACATTGGCAATTGTTAACAGTAGTACCAAATATTTTTCTATATTTTGTTCGAAAAAAAGCCATATTTTTTGTCAATTTTATGGAAACTAATAGACAATTCGTTTTACCTTATTATAAAGTTAATACCAATCCAGTCAAAAACAATTTTTTTATTAAAAAATGATTTGAAAAAAAGTAGTGTACACTTTTGAAAACTAGTTCCAAAATGATGTTAATAAAAGTGTTTCTCATATTCAGTTATTGGTTTATAGATTAAATAAAATACTTGAAGAAGTCTAAGCCGGGCCTGTATTCACGAAACTTGGCTGACACGAAGACTTTTATGAGGTAAGAATTGCATACAAAACTGCATTAACACTCTCTTGCGGTTGCCTCAGATAGAATCGTCTTCTTTCATGACGTTTTCTACAGGTCGGAAGTCGTTAAACGCTTTTATGTATTTTGCGGTACTACGGCATAATAATATAGGTGTCTTGCTTAAAACGGCCGTCATTCATTTGTATCCATAAAACGAAGAATTTTGTTTTGATGAAAATAATTAAAAATTATTCTGTGACATAGATTAAATTGATTGAAATGTATTTCAATAAAAAATATTCTATAAAAGGTGTGTTGTAAAATCATGAAAAGTATGCCTAAATTATTGTCTGTCCTGTTGATGAGTGGGCGATGTTCTTGGACGTTCGTCCTATTCTATTGCAGAGGGCACAGGTACGGATTCCCAAATAAACACTTCCACACATTAACTTTTCAATCTAAATGTATGGATTTGTGTTCAATGCAATGAATGTGTATGATTTCCTACCAATAAATTATACTATTCTATCTACTTCTAACAGAAGTAAATATATAACACTAGTTCTTTTAAACATCTTTCTATACTCGATAAGAATCAGTTGTCGTAAAAATAATATGTTTCGAGGCACTTTTTTTAAACCTATATGCTTCATTTTGAGTGTGGACACGGTTAATACTTAAAATCTTAAAATCTGTTAAAATAAGATATAAATAAAAAAGCATTTAGTACCAAAAGAATTATAATATACAATTGATAACTATTTCAGCATCAAGCCATAGTTCTGATGATGGTGAGATACCGAAATAGTTATCAACTATGTTAAATAATTCTTGAGGAACTACATAGGTACATTTTTAACTTACTCGAATAAATTTTGTCTACAAATATTATTTGAATGTTACATGGTTCAAGTCTTGGTACCCAATCAATTCAAAGCGTTATTACATATTAACTCAATAAATTAATCAAATCTATGTATTTTTTTCCACACAAATATCTTATTTAGATATAAAATGATTGTATCTTGAGATATTCTTTACTACCAATTAGTTTCAGCGTTGTTATTCTGAAAAGATTAAAAAGATAAGAATAAAAATATAATATATTATAGATATACTTTTGTCATTTTTAGTTTTCACTATTGTACGTTATATTTTGAAAATATCGTATGATTCAATGGAAGCTGCTGGATTATTTTAGAATAATTATTGATATGCCATCACAATGGCAGGCTGAAAAAAGTTGGGCGGATCCATCGCCGCCCTACGCTGCGTCTACGCCGCCCACCGCCACCGCCTTCGCTCGCGCCGATTATTTAACATTTCATACAACAACAATGATTTTACAAATAAACCGTAGCCCCTGTTCGGGACCCCGTTGAATGCTGTGACACACCTACCAAAATTGCACAAAAATGATTCCAAACACCTTTGTAAAAACCGCGTATCAATAGATGTCGTAGTGATTATCGATTCCACTGTTATAATAGATTTCTAATATTACACAATTGTATAATACTTCTTACGTATTCATAATAGAATTATACTTACTATATTTAGAAAAACGTAAACTACTACTCAGGTATTTAATTATAGTAAAATAGAAGCTTTAAATGTTGATTATCATAAAACAATGGTTTTTTTATTTATATAAATATGCCAACAACTCCATTTCTACAAAAGTTGGATTTGATTTGTTCTACCGGTTTTCACCGAATCGATTTTTTTTGGTTTAATTATTTGGCATTATTGAATGCTCTAAAAACAATATGTATATATATTTATATTAAATTAAATTCGTTAATCTATTGAAAAATCAGTAAGTATTTAAAACCACAATATATAGAATTGTAACCCCGAATCGCAGAATAGAATAATAAAGCGTTACCTCTGTAACCATGGGATTTTTATCAGGCACGAATTCCTAAATGTAACCTGCAGAGTGAGATTGATTTGTCAATAATTATTAATCTAATACGATGCATATAAAGATAAATATGGTCTTGATATTGAAAACATCAATCCCAATATACTTCATCCCGCAACATAAAGCATCTCAATTGATTATGTACGATACAAATCTAAATATATTACGTTGCTGCTAAAATCTTAAATACGAAGTTATAATGGAAGACCTTCTATGAGTTGAGATTTTTGCACTTGCTCACCATAGAATGGTGATTAAGAGAATATAAATATTATTATATTAAACTAATAAAACCTTATCAAATTTGTATTGACTAGATTCCGAGCTTGGTCCGCCTGATTGTTATTTTACATTTAACCCACATTGTCGACGACAAATATTTAATTCGAGTTCAATTATTAAAAACGTTAAACAAAATAAGTACTACTGAAATATATGTGAAAGCTTGCTTATAATGAAGAATAAACAGTTGTGTTTTTATCATTATACCGTGTTAAGCAATCCGTCACGAGTATTGTCACATAAGGGCTTACATTAGTCATAAAATTTGTCAACTTTGTGAGAACAGATTTTCCTTTATGTCGAACAATGACAAATTTATCCCTTCACGGTTTTGTCGTTTGCAGCTTCACCCTGTGTGCTCATTCAACCATTCACCCATTGGCTGGGCGGACTATTCACCCCCCTGTAACTAGTCTCACCGCTCATATTATATTTTGATATCTAATAAGGGATGTATGCGATATTTCGCGGTGCATGCCTCTCTACTTAGAATTTAGTGCACAGTGGGTAACATAGTTTTTTTTTAAACATGTCAGCTTAGAATATGGAACATATTAGCAAAAAATGATCATATTTTTGTAGTAAACGAAAGTCACTTGTACCTTGTACCCTTTTTGGAAGTATTACAATCGTCGGGAACTTCTACTTTCCATCTCACTTTCCAACACTACAGTGTCAATAACAGACAGAGTGAGAAAACGAATGACTCTGGGAGATTCTAATTAAAATGATACCTGGGCTCCTTGTTTTTGTTACGCAGCGATACATACCAAAACAACATGTCAGTAAGAACGAATTGAACCAACGAGAAGTGAAGTGAGCTAAACTAACTAACAAGTTTCATCATTTTATAACTTCTTGGTCCATTTCACCTATTGAGGCTCAATTGGAGGAGGTATTCAACTTGAAGTATTCGGTTCGCATTTACCATATCTATTGCAAATATTCAAAGAAAGTATTCGAGTGATAAGATAAAAGAGCTCAACTATCGATCAAAAGATCCTAGTTGTTATTATTGTAAAGGTCAAATATAAGATAGTAAAATATTTTATTTTAAAAATTAATCTGACATAAGTGTTTGTGAAATATTTTCTGTACGATTTTATTTCTGCTGACTTTGCTTAAATATGCTTCCAAAAATTTATAGAACAACTTTTCTCTCGAAAGAAAAACCTATAAATATATCGTTTCTAAGAAAATGTTTTCTAAAAAATAAAAACAAAGTTCTTTTATATTTTAAAATTACTTGTAAGTTAACTGTAAGAAAATATTACAGCATGATATGAATTATCAATAAATTGATACGTAAGTAAATTCTTTAAAGAAAATTATTATTGTTTCAAATATAGTTATTTTACAAAATATTTTTTAAATACTCCACTGAAAATGAGACTATTCTATTATCACCATTTTCATAACAAAATTAACAACTATCATGATTTTAAATAACAGGTAACATGTTATGTTGAACTGACAGTTATAAAACAACTAGGTAATTGTAGTTTATTGAAAACGAATATACCCATACTTATGGCATGGAAATAATTATACGTGATAACTAATTCTGAAAACGACCATTATTGAAGCAAACTACCGCAACGGCAATAACTGTTATAAAATTTGTATAAAATAGTTTGTCACTAAATATATATAATCATGTATAAAGAAGATACAATCTTTGTCGATCGCAGTACCCGTTTTTACGTCATTTTTATGATACTCTGCGAATAACTCTGGATCGATAATGATAATGCGGAAATCGGTGCCATCCCCTGAAGGTGTTTGGAGAATCTGCGTTTTGTGTAGCATTAATGACAGGCATTACATCGTTACTTACTTTTCAGATTACTCAGGTCTCTAAGGGTAACGAAAATATTTTTTTGTGCCATTAATAATTCTTCAGTTACAGAGAAAGTAATATTGCAACAATCTTTGTTAAGGTAACTAAATTTGAAGTATTTTAGCGGGCACCCTTCCCCGACTTTAGAGCGCCGACGTTTACGCGCAATATAAGATTATTTTGTAATATTGACTGCTCATTTAAAGAAAGTTACTTACATAATATGATAACTTTTATGTTAAAATAACATCTTATTTAAAATTAATTAGTACTTTTACAAACCTATCCAAGAAAATTTTATCGATTGGAAAAAAATAATAATATTAGGACCATAGCGACATAATTCCACAACGTGAAATTTCAAATTTTATTTAAAATATTAGTATATGGATACTTTGAAATGATTAACGATTAACACATAGATGTTGCTTATCTATCTCTATGTTTTTTTTTAATGAAGATATATTTTTTTATTAAAATATAAAAAAATATTGGTACTGCGTGCAAACGTCGGCGCGCAAATGTCAACGCGCAAAATTTTCTGCACCATTTTAGTGTTTGATGAATTTGAATAAAAGGTATTTTTTTATTACAATTGATTATATAATAAAAGCTGCAATACCAATCAATGCCTGTTAAGTATGTGTCTAGTTTGCGAAAGATTTTTTCTTTCAACCATATCCGCTCTCAAGGTAGTAAGTAGCATGTGGATTCCCGATGAAACTTATTCTAATATAACTGCTAGTTATTCTGTCACTCAGCCTTTCTTTTTCTGGAAAAAGTACGGATAGAAGAATAGGAGTAGGACAGAACTAATAATTGGCTAATTGCCATTGCTATGCTTCATTTTTTTAGTATTGTATTTAGATGATTGAGTTAAAGGTAATTTTAGACGTCCATTCATAGCTTCGCACAAAAATCCGCTTCACGTTTAGCAAGTTACCGTATCCATCAAGGTATTATCGCCTGCAACATTGTTCGTATAATACAGTGCAGTATGGAGAGTGCCTTTTGTTGTAGAGAAGAAGGTAATTCAAGTAATTTTATGGCACATTTGTCGCGCCCAAGCTCCCACTCCGGCTCATTGGATTCGGTTCGCAACGTGCACTTTATAAAATGTTATTACCATACACTAGAGCAGTGACTCTCAATTTTTATACATGTTCTATAGATGTATCAATTAAACATGGCAGCCAGTGAGGGTACCACCGTCACGTTAAGAATGTTAGTATACTCAACCAGAGCTTAAATTTCAATAAAGTCCAAAACTGATATTTTAACGACGGTTATTAAAAGTAGACAAGATATTTATTTTTCATAAAATGGAAATTGGATAAATTGATTCTAGACTGACAATTCTAGTTCTAAATTCTGCGACGGCCAAGTAATGTTGGTAATCCTATAGTAGGCAGAAATTTTACTTTACTTTGATTAAATTGAAATTTTAATTGATGTCGATAATTTATTAAGTAGTTTGTAAATATTGACAATAGTTTTTTAACCAAGTGATAAACTCTATTCGGTTGCGGTGTTCACAGGTTACCGAACGGAAAATGATTTTTCAATCAATTTATGAACGGTAGCATAGGGAGGTGTTTCAACTTTCAAACCACCCTTTCTTCTTTATAAAGTATACTTAAAGAATGTTCATATTTTCTAAGGCTGATTGTGCTAATCTTCTATATTTTTTGGATGAATAAACATTCACACAGTCCTTTTAATGATAGTGTGATATGTTTTTCTATCTTTTCTACGATTTTCAGCATTTACATTTAGAAATCGATGAAAATATTTTGAGACATGACCCTCGATTATATTATGCGGTTATAATAGTTTAAATGAGTGATTAATTATTACATCTTTAATGCTGTTTTTATGAGACAATGATAAAAAAAAACTATTGGATGGCTATTAGCTGTTTATAAGAAAGAGCTTTAAATCAATGAATATTTTATCAATAGCAATATATATTATATTGTATAAAACTACAAAAAAAATATATCAGATGTATATTTTGGAATCTGTAATTCGATTTGTGTAGTTACAGATATTTTAACATTTTGAACATAGATCTGCCGCCAACCTTCGCGGTCAACGGCTAGTGAAAAATTATTGTCGCCTATTTCAGAGTGTGAAGTAGTCCAGCTACTATGACGTTTGATCGCGTTTTGTCTATCGCTCGTCTCAGTATATGGTATGACGCGTTCTGTTGGTGTCTCTGATCTCTTTAGTGTTGGCAGCTCGTCCGTGTTGTCACTCGTATTTATTCGTTTCCCCACACATATATTATTGTTTTGGGTTCGTGGTGCAGCAGTCAAGGTCGTTTTTGATTTTTCAATCAATTTATAGATTTTTGTTCGTAGGCATGGATGTTCGCGATGTCAAAAAATTCCCTCCCACGCATCGAATTCTAAAAACGGGGCGTAGCGAGGGCTATTAACTAGCCACTATCCCTGTCCTAGCCCTACCATTTTACCCCTACTCTCTTCGAAAACCGAGGTTAAGCAACTGAGTAAGAAGCAGTTCTTATAGGTAACTTCTGTTAAGATTCCACCAGTAGGAAGCCATAAGCTACTCATTGGGAACGGACATGGTAAAAAATATACACACATTATTATGGTTACCGGATAATTTTGCATGTCGATCGTCCAGTTCAAACAACTCCAAAAAAATGATATTCGAGTTAAATATACATTTATATTTAACATTTGAAGCTCTATCTGATTTACTACTCAGATAAATTAAAAATTCCCGCAAACTACTAAAAATATCCATCTACTGACTATACTTAGGAACTACGGAATTGTTTACACCTGTTTATAAAATTTATGAAACTCCAGTACAAATCAATAATATTTGATTTATGGTGACCATTTGAATATTGCTTTTCCCATTATCTCAATACGGGTTATTTGGAGATGTCTGAGTAATGAACTGAACGATCGATGTGTATCAGATGCTTTGTTATAGTAGTTATACTATAGAAAAAATTATTTTTATTCTCTCTCATTTCATTTCGAAAGTAAATCACTACCGTTTTACAAGCGGTCATACAATGTATTAAAAATTTTAAGTAAACATTTAGCAAGACTGTCGAGCTCTGGTAGCAGCAACCCAAATCTACCATTGTTGCGAGTATAATAATCATCAATAAAATAATATTCGACGTTCAGCCATACTGCTGACGATGCGGTTGTGGCTTCATCCATTATCTCCCAACAATGGACGATGCCGTGAATGGATCCCCTGATGAATAGCTCGCCTTTTAACAATGACTAAACGTATGCGGCAACAATACTTGGCTGCTATTTGCGAATTTACAGCGGCAATAAATAGTACAATGATTTTAAAGAGGTTAGATTTTATTTGCAGTGATCTTGTGAATTTGACTTTTGAATCAAAAATAAATCACGTTTTTAAATGTCTTCTGGGGATAAGGAATAATAAAAGAATATTTTTCATCTCTGAAATAAGCTTTTATTTGGTATTTTAAATTCTTTTTATATAAGGGGTCGTTTTATTGATGACAAATTATTGACATAAACTGATAAAACGTATCTTTCTACATCCCTTTTGAGAAAAATGGACATTTTTTTTTCATTGCCGAAACCGAGACATTATAGGGCTTTGCTATGCTTGGTTACGTGGTCAAAGGTTCGAATCTACCAATATATATTTGCATACATTGATTTTTTTAATTTATTGAAATTCGAGGAGTTTTCATTATTTTTCACCCACTTCACCCTACCCCAAATACGATATTAACAGTGAAAGATTTTTAAACAACAAGTTCTTTTTCCTAGCCAAATGCTTCTATTCGTACTCTCTCTGTAAAAAGAAAATGAGTGAGTGACTTCCAACTAGTTAAGTAACGGACATGACTTAGTAACAATATTTAATGACAGCCAATACTGTTTTTTAACTGAAAGAATATAAGATTTATTATAATGAAACAAATACTCCAAAATTTTTATAGATAAAAACTGGACCAATTATATGTTAAAAATACCACCAGTATTTTTAGTATATGAACGATGTAAATTTGCAACATATCTTTCTTCCTCCAAGAATTAACAATTATCGTTTTGAGATCTTTTTCCTGGTATAAACAATTATTAAGTCATTTATTTATGCATATAACTTCTAATAACCATATAATAATAAAAAAACAATATAGTTTTATTATATTAAATTGATTACAAATCGAGCATTAATAGTTATCAAAAATGTAATCGGATGAAATTATGAATATAATATTAAAACAGCTTCTTATCTCTCGTGATTGAAGTCGTGACAGGAATATTAGACTGCATTAAGGATATGAAAGCAATGCAGTATATTAAATAACAGTAAGTACGACATCTGGCTGACATGGATTATGGCAGCAAGATTTGAGGAAGTAGATCAAAAAAGCTTGATCAAACAATGAAATGCCTCCGGCTGGTCGACGTGCAACGCAAATTGACTTTAACACAAGGTACATTAACCAAAAGTTTATGACACTATAATAACTACATATCATGATGGAATAATAGTCGACTCTTTCTTGTTAATGAAACAAGAATTCATTGTCGGTAATACACAGGAAATTATTTAATGTTTTCAAATTGTTTATGACTTGATATTACACTTCATATGCAAGAGACTTTCTTGCAGTCAGTAACTATTTACAAGGACTATCAAATTTTTAAATGACGGTTGTGTCAAGCGAGAAAAACGTGAAATGGTGTTATTCGAGGTAATTAAAAAACATGTTTACCGATTTATCTACCACAAAAACTCAGGGATTTGTAAGCAAGCTGTCATATTAAAGATTTTAGCTGTCAGTTTACTAAGAAAAGATTGTCGATATCGAATATGAATATTTATTTTTTTATGTGATATGTTATCTATATTAATTGATTAATGAAGAATTTAAACTGAATTTTTTAACGTAAACTAGCTGCAAGTAAGACGGTCAAAACCATTCGCACTGAAATCTTTACCATAATGTTTGATATATTGATTTTCAAAATAATTTGTAGCAAGACGTTAGATCATTAAAAATAACACAATTAAAGTATGATATCAATATTATTTAGTATTGTAATTATTTTAAGAAAAATATTCAAACATTTAATATCTTTTTTTAACATTGCGATACCTATAAAACGGTAGCTTTTTCTTATCTTCTTGTAACTAAGCACGTAGCGTGTCACAATATATAATATAATTCATACATGTATTAAGTGTACATACAAATATCTTTTTTTACACGTATACACTACTCCATCAAAGATTAAATACAGCTTGTGATGTGTCAAGACACGTGTTATGTCGCGTCGTAATATCGTCAAATAGTGCACTTTTTGGTTGTATTGTCACAGGAAGCAGTAAACGAAGCTTCGCGTGCTGCTTTATTACCTGTGAAAACATATGGAAACTTACCAACGAAGCTTTGATGCCAAAGGGTAGTTAATGACACACCATCGATGGAGATTTCGGAAAGATACATGTTCAGAATTAAGTATGATTTAAAACGAACTTTGAAATATAAATCAGTTTAATTTTTTAAATAAATTTTTGCTAAATTATAATTTTGTTAGTTTTTGTTTTTAAATAGCACAAACCTTATGCCGACAGAGTAATATCATCATTATAATTAATACAAATGCTTAAAGATTGTCACATATAGCTGCTTTAATTACACTATTATAGTGTGGTATAATATAATATGTTGCTTGATAATATTTAATTTTAAAATTGATTCATTTAGTATAACTCAATTATAATAAAGTATCCAATATTAATGTTTTGAATTTCGACAAGATTGACAAATGTATTTGTTAGCAGCATTATCCGAAAGTCAGGATTATGCTTAGTAACATTTTCAATACATGAGTCAAATTCCGAAGAAGTTTCGATTCGGTACTTTACCTTAAAAAGAGTTAATACAAAATTATCGCAAATGCGTCAATCTGTCATAATTACTCAACGGTCTGACATATAATGAAAAAACGTTCGAAAATATACGAATTAATACTATTTTTCACTTGAATGTCTGTTATCATACAATAGGGCTGTGAAAGGTTTTTTTATTTAAAAAAAGAAGCTAAATATTATAATAATTTATAATATAAGTATAAACAATAGCTATTTAACAGGTTAATGGCCGCGGACTCATATATGATTCTTACGTCATACATTCCATTCTATTGAAAAATTACTGGGCTATAATCGAGTTTGATTTCAAATGTCAACGAGAGGTGGTGGTATTCACATCAACAATTATTTAACAAAACATAAACAATAGTTTTTACCACACAGTTTTGTAAAACTACCCCTAGAGGATACACGTTTACTTTTTTCTCTCTCGTAGTATTGGTTATTATTATTTACAGATTGCGTAGTGATTTATTGAATGGGCCATATGGCATTTTTTATGGTGCTTGGAGTCATTATGATGTGACTTGTAACATCTGCAACAGGGATGATATGAGAACCAGGGATTTTTTAGTAGATTTAAGTTTTTTTCACTACACCACATAAGTATGCAATCCACAAATATAGAACCACTGCTCAAACGGTATTGATTTATGCAGAAAAGTATCTGAAAGCCATTAAATTAAATTTAGTTAAGATATCTCAATTGGTTTACAAATTATAGTGAATTTAGTGAAATAACAGTTTTTTGCGAAAATGCAAAAAAACATCTGGCCATTAAGCTGTTTTAATATATTTTCAAATTTTGATATAAAAATTATTTTTTTTACTTTAAAACTTTCCAATAAATTCTCAATTGTGATCAAGAAGCTTGTCGAAGTATATTAAATCAAGTATGTATGTTTACATTTTATTAATTATTAAAAATAAACTACCTACTGTTATCTTTTGAACAGTATAAAGGTCTTATGAGATTGTTCTCTACCAGAGAAAGAAACCAAGAGCTAAATTATTCCTTGTTCTTAAAATTAGTGATTGCATTTTATTTCATTCCATAACTGGTGGCTGTGTTAACCTACTGTTATCTTTTGAACAGTATAAAGGTCAGTATAAAGGTCTTATGAGATTGTTCTCTACCAGAGAAAGAAACCAGCAGAGAATTATTCCTCGTTCTTAAAATTAGTGGTTGCATTTATCTCATTACATAACTGGTGGCTGTGTTAACCTACTGTTATCTTTTGAACAGTATAAAGGTCAGTATAAAGGTCTTATGAGATTGTTCTCTACCAGAGAAAGAAACCAGCAGAGAATTATTCCTCGTTCTTAAAATTAGTGGTTGCATTTTATCTCATTACATAACTGGTGGCTGTGTTAACCTACTGTTATCTTTTGAACAGTATAAAGGTCAGTATAAAGGTCTTATGAGATTGTTCTCTACCAGAGAAAGAAACCACCAGAGAATTATTCCTCGTTCTTAAAATTAGTGGTTGCATTTTATTTCATTACATAACTGGTGGCTTTGTATCAAGTACCTGGTGTTGAAATGAAGATGATTTGATGTTTGAAGAAAAACTGTTTTCAATTACACAATACCAACTTTTTTTTAGCCAGAGTATCGAATCTATTAACGGTTTTAATTTTCACCATGAAAAGATAGCCAAACGGGCAAAATTTAATTAATACCGATAATTAATAGATAACCCTGATAAAATGGAATGTAAAATTTTTATAGTGCTTAAAGCGAAGGGGTTGTTGACAGGCTGCGACACGATTGTTGAGAACAATCTATCTAAATCATTCAACTTTATCATATCAATGGAACATACAACCCTTTACACTAAAAAAAGCAAAGCATCTCAACATGAAAATTAATAAACACCTCCTCAATTTGAGCTATTATTGTATAGTTACCCGTAGAAGGTGATTGTATGTGTATTTATTTTTTTTGAAATATTCAAAAGATCTTTCTATCACTCATGCATGCCATCTATATTATGGAGTTGTATATTACTGTTTAATTGTGCATTCATTAAACCTATTTCTGAAATAAAAGGTTCTCGTATAATTGATTTAACTTATTATAATTATCTAATTTATTGTAGTTAGTATCATGTTTTGTGTCTTTTTTTATAAATATAACAACTATACGTTGAAATAAACGAATTAAAAATTCTCTGGTACTGATATAGGACACTCTATCGATGTTCCCAAGATCTGGGTATTTATAACGTCACTTAAAAACATGCAAGTGCTACATTATTCAATTATTACAAATTACAATGATTCAATCGGCATAAAGAGAACGATTATTAATGATAGATAGATCGAAGAAACCCGATAACTAAAGCGTGCTCTTTCCAGATATCTAGATAGAGCAAACTTACCAAAGAAGCTATTGGTCTTTCAGGTGAAACGATTTAGTCAACAACGCATTTAATAATAAATCACTAATCACCATTCAAGGTAAAATGATAAAGGTTTAAAAGAATTATTATTATTGGGTGTAAACTGAAAAGGTGTGTGGATACATGACGCGCGGTTTTGCGAAATGTGATATTCG
Source organism: Himalopsyche phryganea (assembly GCA_022494535.1). Classification (NCBI taxonomy): domain Eukaryota; kingdom Metazoa; phylum Arthropoda; class Insecta; order Trichoptera; family Rhyacophilidae; genus Himalopsyche; species Himalopsyche phryganea. The sequence goes on along the minus strand of JAGVSL010000001.1, from coordinate 8,457,643 downwards.
AGGAAAAGTTTTGTATTATGCCAGAGTATTACGTCGTGTCAGCGAAATTTATAATAGTTATTAAACAGAAAAAAATACACAAAATGACACTTGTATCAAGTCATCACTTCAAATAACAGAGTTACAAAATGTGATATTCTTAAATATTTGATTGTAAGAGAAAACCGTTTGCAAGCGTGAGAATTATCAAATGCGATATACGGAAAACACAGTATCGTCATTGTTCTGGAACAAAAGAATAAATCGTAAAAATGACATATTGAGTTAGTTGTATCAAAATGTTCCTTATTTCTAATTCTATCATATGACAGAACACAGTTATTTTTATAAATTATACTTTTACTTAAGAACAGTTTTGTACAAACAAACCAAATGAAAAAGGTATGATATTTCAAGCATTTGACAAATTTAAAAGTCCAATTACTCAAAACTAGTATTTTTCAGTTAGAGTCTTCTCCCAGAACAACGAAGATATATGACAAGCGAAGAATAAAGAATAGTGACCATCAGTCTGTCGCCAACCGCCGAGCGTGAGCCTCTACTCTGAACTGCATTATCGACATCATCATCAGCATTCAAGATTGGAAACATATTCGTAAAGGTGTGAAAGCATTTTTTTTTTAAATTGGTTGTTTTACACATTCCTAACTTTTATAAAATTAATGCAATAATGAATCGATACATTAAGAATGTATAAACATTGTAACAAAGCTTCAACAAGAACTCCAAGATAATTTATTTGAAATATATAACCTAATAATCACAGAATCGTGAAAAAAGTTAATACTGATATAATTAATAAGTGAAAGCTCAAAGTTTGAGCGATGCTTGGAAATATTAGTTTGATTTTACAACAGGGGAAAAATTCAAAAACCCTTTGTTGGCAGAATAAAAAACGCATAAATCAAAGTCAAAAAGGCACACAGAATCGATGAATGGCGAAAAATGGTCACAAACTAACAATGAATAATCTATTCAAATACAAATTCAACTTTTCGTCTCATTTAGGTACTTTGCTTTATAAAGTTAATAATTTAAGTGTACAGCTTTAGTCTTTAAATATATAAATATATTGTTATTGCTAACATATAATAATTAAAACTCTAAAATAGAATTATTTGAAGACGACCAATGTTGACGAAGATTGTTATAATTTCCGAAAAATTGACTTCATCAAATTTGCAAATATAATATACGATTTTGAAATATTTTTTTACCACGTCTTTTTTAACGTGAACTGATTATTACTCAGTTTTCGAAGAGAGTAAGGATCGAAGGATAGAGCTGGGACAGCACTAGTGGTTAGCTAATTACTCTTGCTGCGCCCCGTTTTTAAGATTGGATGTGGGGCAGGGAATTTTCAGACATCACAAACATCCATACCTAGGAACAGCAATCCATAAAACGATTGAAAAATCAATTTATGAAACAGTCCGTACAGGGATTTGACCCCGAGACATTCATAACTGTAGCCAAAGACGTTGACCACTGCACTATGGACCAGACAATTTAAAATATTATACATGGAATATACAAACATTTTAACCATATTTATTAACAGAATTTATTTTCTTTATTAATTTCTAATCGAGCGGGACAAAGACAATAAAGCGCTACTACTCGTTGAGGAGACTTTATCTACTATAATTATTTTAATTAATTATTTACAATTGTTTATGAAAATGGTAAATTCACAATAGTAGACTTTTTCAATAACTTATGTGTGAGAAATAGTAACATAATATATTTATGTTAAATCGCTGTTTGCCTTACATTCTTACAACTTACAATATTCGACCAATCTTTTGTGCAAACGCTTTGTGATTCAACAAAAGCTATTTGTCGCAATAATAAGTTAAACTGTTTTTATTTTACGAAAAGCACACATTTTCGAGATAGATAAATAACACAAGTTGTGAATGAGAAGGAGCTTTTATCGATTCAAGGATAAAAGATGTTTTGTATGTTTGGCAAATATCATTCAATTGTTGTGGAGAGTGAATCAATAGATAAACATATTATACATTCCATATATATGTGTTAAAATGCACTCCTGTACCTTCTCATTTTCGCAGATACGGGATTATATGTAGGTAGTGTCGATATAATAGTGGCTTAGTGGGGGCGTCATAATTTTAAAACCTAAAACCAGTGTAAAATAATGTTAACTTTCCAAAAAGTGATCAACTTATTTTTATAATTTATATCATTTGGCCGAGACCAGCTCTGTCGTCTTTAAAAATTAAATTCAATTATTAACTTATTTTCGTATTTTTTGAGGCTTACATCAATTGGCCAAAACACAGTCGATTATGTTAACTTTAAACGACAAGTATTATTCAGTTTCATGTAATAGATCTCTTAAAATATAAACTGCAAAAAAGGAGAGAATTACCTTTATTCCCATAAGAATTTACTTTATATTTAGGTACCCAGTAAAAATTTTTACAAATGATGATTATATATTTATTATATGTTAAGTATATAAAAACCATTATATTATATTTACGGCATTACATTTTTAAAATAAAACATGATTTGCTTGAACTAATTCCACGTGCTTAAAATGATCAGGACCGGTTTCGCTCGTCGTGAGAATTAACAACTGATGTCATGCTTGCGAAGAGCGATCATTATAATCATTATAAAAAAAAATATTTAAAGCAAAATTAATGACATAGTCGAAAAGATATGTTTTTTGATTGATTGATCTTGTCTTATTTGGCTTATACAATGAAACATTGGAGCCTCGATCTATCGTTCTATATACTGATGTATATTTGTTCAGTTAAAATCAGACCACCCCTCCATGGTTGTTTATAAAAAAATACAAAAAATAAGTATCATGTACATATACAAAAATATTCAAAGCCCACAGAATGGTGTTTGGGAGTCCCTAACAATTAATTAACTACCTACAGTTGTTAGCGACTACTTATTGTACAAAATTTTATCGCAATCACCCTTTTCGAGACTAAACTTATCGTTCGTATTTTTGTCGCGCTGAAGAAAACATATTGCTGTTTGTCATAAAAGGTTTGAAAAAATTGATGATTTAAACATTTTAACAGCAGTTCACTAGTCAAATTACGATAGGTACATTATGACGACTTATATATTAGAAAAAAATATGTATTTAATCAGATTTATTAGGTTAAAGGCTCACCCGATTTTATAATGATGCTTAAACTGTAATTATATTCCTGCACAATTCCCATACAAAAAATGTTTATATCCACTACTTATTTAAAGCTACTAAAGAAATATTGAAATTATACAATTTATGGACGAGACACGCATTCAATAATTTTAATGAAATGGCTGAAATTAAGAAGACGGAAAATTGCGACATAATAGCTAAATTAAGTAATTACGAAGAATAAAAACTCAATTCAATCAAATGGCAATTTTAAAGACACGCGACACGGATCATCTTTCTTCGTCTTTGGTGCCACGTGCCAGAAACATTTTTAATTTTATCGTTTAAAACTATACTGAACTCATTACGAGAAGTCAGTCATTGGTTAAGTTTTAGTATAAAGCTTTCAGCATAATATATATGTTAGCTATATAATTATTGTGATATACCAACAGTTCTTGGGCTCTATATTGTGGACACTAAACATTTTGTTGAAAGTATATTACTTTGCATCGATTTTTTATCCTGTATATCAAGTATTTTTAATGTATTATTATTCTTCTTGATTTATTATTATTAACTATAAATAAATTATAATCCGGGCCAAATGAATGTCAATAACAAAATATTAATTACACATTTACATACGAGAAATTTTCCTGCTGAATAGGTTCTTGACCGTCCAGTAAATGAATGTCATGTAGTTTTCCAAGAATATTGAAAATAGTAAAAGAATAAAAGAGATTTTAAGGTCGTTTTGAAAATAAAAGTTATGCGATTTGTAAAAAGAAATACTACAGAATACTGGCTTCCGAAATGTATATAAATTAATACATTTAGTCACCTTTACGAAAAATTGTTATTTGAACTGTTAAATTTGACGGGTATACAGGAGTAATTCCTCTTGGTTCTGGTAGAGACTTTTTCTAAGAAAACCTTAGCGGTTTAATTAATTTTGTATTTTGTAAAACGGATTTGAACGATTTTAGGCACAGGTGCTACTTTTATTTTCCCGAATAACTTCAAGCCATGTTAACGTTTCCGTGTCAAATGCACAAAAAATGGACTGCTTGCAACGTATATGCATGAGAATCAAATTTAGTTGTTTATCCATGCACCATATGTCTAAAAATATTAACCGCGACTCGCAAAAATTGTTCAAATTAATCACCAAATTTAGTTGCGTAAACGGCCACATGTTTCGCGTGGCGCTGATGTCTCACTCTCGTTTTGAAAACGAATGCATTTTTTTTCTGAGCTGTTTTACCATAAAAAATAGCATTTGGTAAAGAAATAATTTCATGAACATCTGTCCCAAAACGGGTGGTGTTATAATTATTGCTACATTTTTTTTATCATAGTCGATTTCTTTTCATTGAGAATTAAATTATTGTAGTGCTTAATAATTCGTATATAAATGCTTACTGTAAATAAATATTTTTTTTATTTAACTTTTAAAGATTTGGTTGCAGAGCCGCATTTTATTGTCGTACATGACTGATTGATACCTTACATTTGTAAAAAATGAAGTGTTGCCTCACTCAGTCTCACTTATTATTGGTTTAAAAGAATCAAGAAATAATCAACAATAAGTTTTGAATAAAATAATGTTGTTTTGAAAATGTATTTCTAATTTTGAGCATATATTGGATTTTAAAAATATGTAAATACTATTTAAAAATAATTATTAATTTACAAACCCAACCAGAAAAAAAAATACTTGACTTAATTAAATAATTAATGTTTTTCTGTGTTCAAAGGGAGGTGCTGCCATTTCGAATCGGTGGCAAGCATAGAAGCTTGACAAAAAATCGTACTAATAAGTAATATTAAATTTTTTTATCTAAAAACGAAAAATAAAAATTAGTTTATAATTTATCTTTATTTATTTTATTTATTCACGCCGTTATAATTTATATTTTATATTTATATAAATTTTTATTTCTGAGAACTTTTAGCTTCTTTTGCTAGATGGCAGTGCAATACTATAAAAAGCTGCGCGTGATGGAGTGAAGAAGTTTATGGATAACGAATTTTTATTGATATTATGTCTATTATCCATTAATATTTTTTAAAGAATATGTATTTATTATTTTAAGCTAAGATTTCATATATTACGTACATTCAATTATATGATAATCCAGGTATAATAATATAAGATTTCATTTAAATTACACTATGTTGAGTGAAAAAGACAGTGATTTACTTTACGACTGTATTTATTATACAGTGGTTGTCTAAAATGCAACAAAATATCACAATCCGACGTATTGAGATACCCTTGAATATATTATTATGATCACATATAACAACATTAAACAACAATAGATACATTTTTACATTACGTTATTTATCTAATGATTGTTCGATGTACAAACATACTTAAGTCTTAAATTAAAAATAAATATGGACATGTCTTCGTGAATTAAAATAAAGTAAAGCTGCGTATGAACGAACCGACGCAACAATAAAAAGCATTCGCAGAGGCGTGGTCCCGAGCGGAAAATGAATAGAATAAAAGCATGATAACTTTTCCACAAGAGATTTGGCATTGTTTTTATACAATAGCCGGATTTACCCCATTGTCGAGATTTCCACGGACGCCTTTGTGAACACAACATACCCATGCTATTAAATAATCGACCACGGCTATAAGCAAAGGGTTGTTTTTATTTTATAGAAAAGACAGATTTGCAAATATTTACTTACGTTGACATCGGTATATGTTGGTAATTGTCAGAGGATATTAGTCTCTTAAGCGCGAATCGAATGGCTAATGGTGAGATTCTCCGCCAGTCATTTGTTTTTTCAAAGACTGCTTGCTACATTGGAGTGGGAAAGCAAGTAATTTGTGACGATTTTAATATTTCTGTAAATGCGAACGAATGTGTCTCATTCAGTACAGAGATTAGGCTGAATAGATTCGTTTGTTTACGAACGTTGCATGTCCAGTTGGTACATCTTATATATAATAGCCCAAACCACTCTGTAGACGTTTTATTACTATCAGATATCACATGTAAGTATGAAATTTTCGCGGTATATAAATAAAATAAAATGTTCCGACGTACTAGCTACTTAAGACATTCAGTATTTCAATTTCAATACCGTCATCTACGACGGATATGGTTATACTAATATGTAATAAGTATTGAACATTATTTTTTTTCTCTATGAATGTATAAATGAATATACTTTATCTAGATAAGAAACAATAAATAAAAATACAGTTAATCTAAAAGTACTGTACAACAACACATATTTTTGCTTGAAATTAAACATTTAACCAATCTAACCTTAAATATTCATAAGCACAACATGTAAGTATAGATTCGTTAATCTTCAAGCAAAAATATCTAGTATTTTACAATTTTTTTAATTTAAAAATAAAACTACTAAGAAACTCATTTTATCTTACGTATTTAAAAACTAATAAAGCGATTACCTAATCAATATCTGTGTCATAACATCATATCGACTGTGTTTTAGCCAATTGATGTAACCCTCAAAAAATACGAAAATGAGTTAATAATTGAATCTCATTTTAAAAATTACAAAGCAGGTCTCGGTCAAATAATATAAATTAGAAAAATAAATTGACAACTTTTGGAAAGTAAGCATCATTTTATATTGGTTTTAAGTTTAAAAATTCTGACGCATCCACTTGATGTAAGCCACTATTATATCGAGACCCATACATATAATCCCGTATCTGCAAACATGGGAATTTAAAGGAGTGCATTTCAAAGATTCATGACGCAACTTACCATATTATAATGTTTTCGATAAAAACAGTTCTTACTCTCTCCTGAACAATTTCAATTTTGAGGGTTACATCAATTGGCCAAAATACCGTCGAATTTTTTTATATAGTTGCATTTTGGTAATAACACTTTTTTATTTCCTTTATATTCATACCATACCATTAAACATATTCATAATACATATAATATAAATCTGACTTTTTATTATTTTATTGAGCCCTCAATAATTAAAGACTGCATTAATAATAATGGACGGCAGTTGGTTGTGAGCGGACCGTTTTTTCAAACAAAGCATTCGCTTTCTTTTGTTTTTCGATAAACAATTGAAAGTTTTTTTCAGGCATACGTAATTCAATTTGTTTGTTTACAAATATATTAATTAACGTACATTGTTTTAATCAACTCTCAATTATTATTTTCACGGATTTGTGATTTTCAAAAATGCTTTAGTAAAAAGATTTATCGAATCATATGTTTGAGTGATTTTTCTGACTAGGGTACAAACCATCGAATATTTTTTGCTTGGTTAAACTCAAATACAAACATTTTAATTGAATCCATATGAGAGGCGTGAATATTTTGTACGCATGAATAAAAATTATCAAAGACGTTGAATTGGTAGCTTTAAAAAGTTATGGAATTATAAAAAGGAAATAATAGTAGAAATAGTAATATGTTTTAAAATGAATTGTTGTTTAGTATTGAAAATAAGAATTAACCACACTATTAGTTCATACAGCTGACTGTTTTTTTAATCTTTTGGTATCTTCCAATTATATCTACGATGAGAAGTGATTTTTAGATTTTATTCATAGGTAAGCAGTGATTCTGAGAGTGGGTATAATATTATTGTGTTCTATACCAGTTTCCAATCTTTTTTGCACCATAACCTCTTTAAACAATGCTTATAATATTATTAATCTTCAGATTCATTCTGAGGAAGTCAATTCCACCTGACCGAGGGGTGACCGTTGCCCCCAATCTGAGGTAATGCGACCTCGAGTATGCTGACGACGCATTCATATTTGACAAATCTGTCGAGAGTGTTCAGGAAACAATGGACAGACTGCAGAGTAACTCGTATCGCATTGGCCTCAAAGTCAATGCGAGTAAAACGACCTGGCTTGGACACGTGCTGTGGATGCCCCACGGGAGCCTGAATCCTGCTTGTCTCTTCTACCAACCAGATGGATTCCGTCATCCTGGAAAGCCACTGATGACCATCCACATGATGTATTCGGCGGAGCTACGGGACACTGTGATGACCTGGGAGGAAGCGAGGAGACTGGCGGGGGACAGAGAACCGCGTGATGGCCATATGCTCCGAATGATTATTTTTTTTAAATTATATGATGCATATACAATCTTTGTCATAATAAAGTAAAAGATGTAGGATTGGAAAGAAAAGATTTAATTTTTTATAACAGTATAATTATTTCGGAGATAAAAAATTGAGCACGCGGTACAGTTAGATAAAAACAAAGCTTTATTTTAGATCTACAACTTTTTCTGGTTAGATTGAAAATTGTTTGCAAATAAGGGCAACAGTTTTGTAGACTAATCATGAACCAAATAACCTCATTAGAAGTTTTATTTTTTACCAAAGAATAAAATACCTAAAACCTTAATCACTATTTAATAAGTAGACTTTCAGACTTCTTTAAAAATGGAAAATGATTATGAGTTAAGTACCTACATACTCTGATCTAGTTTTTATTGCGTCTTGTTTGACATTTTTTGTCAGCGACTTCGCTAACTCAAGAAAAAAGCTGACAGACAAAGAATATATCAATTCTTGAACTGGTCTATTTCCGAAGACTTTGTAGGTCGTGTTAACTTATCTATCTTTCTTCTATGCTATGCTTAGTAATTGTTCTCCTTACATAATACGATAAATTAATTCGTAAATAAATCAAATAATTTGTTCGATGAGTTCAGTGGCTAATTCGCTGAAATTTATTTGACTGAAAAATTAGTATCGAAAACTGTTTTGTTACATATATTTTGTGGCACGTGTTTTGCGAGTGCATAGTTACGACTTCGATTTTGTGTTACTCTGCATCTGATTTACTTATTTTCTTGATTATTATCGCGTATGGAAGACAGCCGTGAATCAGAGACAGTACGCCGTATAGCACACTTTTTACTACACAGATACGCTTTCTGTATGATAAACAGTATTAGTTGACACACCCTGGTTTTTCTTAAGTATAAGTGTCATTAGTGTCCTAAACTGAAATCGGCCTGCGGCAAAACAGCACTAATTCGCAGAAAACGCTCTTTCATGTTGCCAGGCGTTAAAAAGAGCCCCTAGGCTTCGGCCGCTGGACGAGTCCATTTTTACGGAAAAGGGTAGCTCCAACTTTGCACGGAGTTTTTTTGAATTTTTGGTAGACAGTCGATGACGAGCTGCCGAGTCGGACGAACGAGGTCTCGTCGCGACGAAAGTGATGTGACGATGTGAACTGTTTGTTTGTTTTTGTGTTTTGATTTGCGTTGATTTAATTTAAATTCGTTGTGTCATTTGTATTAAAACTTAAAGTAAATTCAGTTGCTAAGTAAATGTAAATGTAGAATCAATTTTATGTGTTAAGATTTATATATTTGTGTAATATTAAACCACTGCATCTTGAATGGATAATAAATAAGTTTTAAACCGGATCTGAAATGGTGTTTGTCAGAGATCAGCCCTTCCAGGACTCCGGATAACCAGCCGCTCGCCTCTCTTCGATCCGGGGGAATTCTCATTTTGTCGCCCAACTTAGTGGCCATTGATGGTTTGTGACACCTCAGGATTCACCCCCTGAGGACTCATGCTCTGAAGATGCAGTGGCTTTGAACTGTGGTTCATGGCGCCCAACCGAATTTTAACGTAACTTCAAGAATTTCAAATCGCCGAACGCACACTAAGAATCCGGACCCTGCCCTGAAGGTGGACTTCAAGATCGGGACCAGACAACCAGTCAGCTTCCCGGCGTCTTACTATGAAACCCCAGCTTCAAAGGCGAAACTGGCGGGAGTCGTCGGTGAAAGGTGCCTGGCCTCTGTTACTTTTCACGAAGCCCTACTTCTCGACTAGCCGCTCTTGAAGTCGTTCGCGCTGACCTAGGAGGCCTGCTGGGCCTGTTGTGTTTTCAACCAGTGAGGCCTACAGTGGCTGTTTGTTTGCAATCCGCGAGGCCCGCTGTGCCTGTTAGAGTTGCAACCTGTGAGGCCTGCTGTGTCTGTTTTGTTGTCAACGAGTGACGCCTACTGTGGCTGTTTGTTTGTAATCCGTGAGGCCCGCTGTGCCTGTTATATTTGCAACCTGTGAGGCCTGCTGTGCCTGTTTTGTCTTCAACGAGTGAGGCCTACTGTGGCTGGTAAATTTGCGACCCGGGAGGCCGTTTTGCCTGCCATGCTGCCTGTAAAGACGAGAAGACGCTAATAAACCTGCCCTGCCGAGCGAGGACGCTGCGGATGCCTTCTCGGGAGAAGATGAGGCCGTCTGCCTGTGAAGAGGAGATGCTGCCGACACACCTGCCCCGCCGAGCGAGAACGCTGCGGATGCCTTCTCGGGAGAAGATGAGGCCGTCTGCCTGTGAAGAGGAGATGCCGCCGACACACCTGCCCTGCCGAGCGAGGATGCTGCGGATGCCTTCTCGGGAGAAGATGAGGCCGTCTGCCCGTGAAGAGGAGATGCTGCCGACACACCTGCCCCGCCGAGCGAGGACGCTGCGGATGCCTTCTCGGGAGAAGATGAGGCCGTCTGCCTGTGAAGAGGAGATGCTGCCGACACACCTGCCCCGCCGAGCGAGGACGCTGCGGATGCCTTCTCGGGAGAAGATGAGGCCGTCTGCCTGTGAAGAGGAGATGCTGCCGACACACCTGCCCCGCCAAGCGAGGACGCTGCGGATGCCTTCTCGGGAGAAGATGAGGCCGTCTGCCTGTGAAGAGGAGATGCTGCCGACACACCTGCCCCGCCGAGCGAGGACGCTGCGGATGCCTTCCTGGGATAGGAACAGGACGCCTGTTGGCGTAGGAAAATTTATACCACCGCCCGTTGTGATGCCGATCGCGACATGACCTGTGTTGTGGCCTCGTGTGTGACGACCGACGCGCTGCCACGCGTGTGTTTTTTAAGACTTGATTTTTTTGTGTTCTTTATTGTATATTGTATCTTGTTTTTCTGTGATTATTGCTACGCTGTCCGAACTCAGTTCATGGACACTAGAAGTATGGGGTTTGACACACCCTGGTTTTTCTTAAGTATAAGTGTCATTAGTGTCCTAAACTGAAATCGGCCTGCGGCAAAACAGCAATAATTCGCAGAAAACGCTCTTTCATGTTGCCAGGCGTTAAAAAGAGCCCCTAGGCTTCGGCCGCTGGACGAGTCCATTTTTACGGAAAAGGGTAGCTCCAACTTTGCACGGAGTTTTTTTTGAATTTTTGGTAGACAGTCGATGACGAGCTGCCGAGTCGGACGAACGAGGTCTCGTCGCGACGAAAGTGATGTGACGATGTGAACTGTTTGTTTGTTTTTGTGTTTTGATTTGCGTTGGATTTAATTTAAATTCGTTGTGTCATTTGTATTAAAACTTAAAGTAAATTCAGTTGCTAAGTAAATGTAAATGTAGAATCAATTTTATGTGTTAAGATTTATATATTTGTGTAATATTAAACCACTGCATCTTGAATGGATAATAAATAAGTTTTAAACCGGATCTGAAATGGTGTTTGTCTGAGATCAGCCCTTCCAGGACTCCGGATAACCAGCCGCTCGCCTCTCTTCGATCCGGGGGAATTCTCATAGTATGTATGGATTCTAAATCCTACAGCCGTATCTTAGAGCCGGAGTGAAAAGTTTTACGGCGTATACTCTACCTGCTGTGATGGGACAGTCAACTGAGGGTAGTTATGCAGAAATCAGACAGTAATCTTATAAAAAAAACGAGCTATCGTCCTATACCAAAGCAACCTTAAGTTAAAAGCAATGCCATAAGAAAATTTGCAATTTACGAGTAGTCCTAGGAGTCCCAGTCTCTACGAAGATCGTCTCTCAACTCCGTTTGTCGTCGAATATAACATATATTTGAAAAGATTTCCTGTGAGTTTATTCAGTGTTTCTTTACTATAATCATTATATAATTTACGATTCATCGAAAACCAAGATATATGCATGTTAAGTAATAATCAAATCGTCCTAATAAATTAAATCGTACAGTCGTCATAATATATGTAGTGAATGGCACGAAATGCGATGTGAGGCAGGCTAGATTTATTAGAATCGTAATTTATCGCAAAATACACACTTTGAATTGTCGATTAATAACAATAATTAATTACGACTTGGCTTTATAATTATACTCTTTCAAAGTAAGTAAACAACTTTATTCCTAATATGAAATTAAAATTGATAACTTAGTTATTCCACTGGGTGTGTAACTGGATGTAACGCGTTTCGCTGCTTTAAGAAGAATTTCAGACTAACTATATCGAACCATAACTAACTAATTTGGATTATTGAGATTTTGTACACTTCCATGTATTTTGTCACTAACGAAACGCGTTACATTTAGTAACACAGTCGGTGGAATCGCTAAGTTATCAACCTTAATTTATTATTAAAACACCACAGTTTCCTCCGAATCCATACAAATTATCTTTATTCCTATTAACATTAAAGATAACACATTTCATTACACTATTTCACAGTAATGAAATATGCTAGAATTCATCGTAATTACTCCAAAATATCGATTTCATAACTCCGCAGTAAATGTAACGGACCACACATCTGCAAAAATACCGGCTGACGGGACAAGCATGACAGCATGGCTTGTAATTATAGGGGGCTTTGGGTATACTCAATCTTACATGTTGATTCTATCTTCTGAGTGAGTCAGCCATGTAAATCAGCCTACAAAAAAAATATATACATACTTTACAAGTTTACAAGAAAATTTCTCGGTTACATTTGATTTGTAAAAAGCGATCACAATATTATACTTTCAAACCGTTAATATAGATTTCATTTTGTAAGGATAAAGCGGCTCTCAATTGAGTTGTTTCTGCATTTAGCTATTTACAAAAATGTTTAGTGCAACAAAACACAAAAAGTATTTATATATCTGAGTGTAATTTTTGTGAACTGTGTGCTTTCTGGATGACTACGGTCAATTTATCGCCAATATTTAAACCAAAATCAGTTTTTATAATACCCTTGCTTTTTATCGTAGGGTATTAATGTTTTTAATGATTTGATAACAAAGATTAATATTATAAGGAAACTTTTTAACTTGATTCACTTGTCCTACTTCATTAGAGAAAGTTCGCATAGCTTTCTTTGTAGTAAATTGATCAACGCTTAAGAATTTGTATCCAAACAGGGATTGCGTCAGTCCACCAAATTGACATCACAATAATAATATGACCGAGTGACTGACGAATGACGGTCCGCCCACAGCCGATGTTGTCTGAAATGCTGTGACAGTGGGCGGGTTTTTCGGCGCGTGATTTGCCATTCCATCGCCGTAATATCTAACAGTTGGAATGGCAGGAATTCAAAATATTCACATCTGCATGTCTATTTTTATTTGAAATTTAAAACCCACTCAATCGATAGTTATTAATTTATTATGCCTGGATTTGGCCGCGTTAAGACGTCTTTATCCACTAACGCATAGATAGTCAGGCGTCTTAAAAACACTTAGTCTTTACTTATCCCTTCTTTGCCATTCCTGATCAAAGTAATTGATATTTTTTTCGTATGCATAACGTGATAAAGTCAAAAATAAAAGGAGGATTAAATTTTGGAATACAATATCATTTAATTTAACTGTGTGCAAAAACGTATTTTTACAAATATTGTATCATATAAATAAAAACTAAAATACTGCATGCGAATCTCGCTATATGCTTACCTTTGATTCAATCGACTAATGACTACGTCGGTCTCATGTAGCCTAGGGTTAATAGCTCTATCCCATTGATCAGATAAATTTGGGTTCAAGTCAAAAGGTAAATAAATTTCATATTAAGATTTTTATAATTTAACTAGTCGGAACGTCCGCCATAGATGATGGTATTGAAATTTAAATACTGAATGTCTAAAGAAGCTGATCTTTAGTTTCCATAATGACGGACTGATTGTTGTTTGTTTGCCTCGGAATTTGCGTCACGTTGGAACTGTGTGTATTGTTTATATATACCGCGGACGCTTAGGTCATGAGAAAATTTCATACATACATGTGTATGTGATAATAATAAAACGTCAACGCTATTATATATAAGATATTTTAGAGTTTACCGGGCTAGACATGTAGTTTGAGTGCGTTAAAACCCACACTCTTTCTCGTTTTAAAGCATGCAAACCTCCCGAAGAAAAAGGACCAGTGGTAAAGTCTGCTATTGGGCGTAGGTGTTCGTTATTAATTTTCTTCTCGAGATGATCTTGAAGAGCGTAAAGAAATATTATAGAGTTTGTTTTAAGAATTTTGAAATATTATAAGCTACAATAATTTAATTTAAAAAGCTGTGATCAATTCAACATTATTGTATTAAACGTTAAATTATGAATCGTAGAATTTCTCAATCGCTTCCATGAAAACGTTGGTTTTTGTTGTAATCTTTTTGTTTTGCTGCAAAATCTCTTTACAACTTCTACCTAGCAACCTAGCACCCTGCTTGAATATCAAAGATAGCCAGCCGACGCCATTAATTATGTGAAGCAATATTTCACCAATCAATAGTTAATTAAAGACTTTTAGTGTGTCATTAAGGGATCAGGTTAAAGTTTATCCTGCCACGTGTCGGGAGTCAAAGAGGGATCGACGGGCACTATGGAAAGCAGGCACCCGGGTGTCGAGTTTCAACAGAGAATTCAACCCATGATTAGGTCGATTTTTTTTACTTTAGTTACACTATTCCAAACATGTGTGAAAACCGTAAGAATTTAGACATGTAGATTTATTGCCGGTTAATACTTGGAAATATTTTGAAAATTACGTATTTTAATTTAACAGACACTTGGGTGTCAAAAAAGAATGTTTTTATTTTTAGAAAGATGATTGGAAAAAATATTGGTACCTAAAATTATTACGATTTTTAAAACATTTAAAGACTCAAAGAAAATAATTTGATATCAATTCGAAGATAAAAACATTCTTATCCATACCTTGAATATCAGATACAGATGATATCGATCATATTTTATCAAAAAGATCAAATTCCATGTATTTTGTCACTAACGACCCAGGTTTCGCCTTTCGGCATCATCAGGCATTCGAGCACACGAATGGACTCGAACTGAGAGACAGTAAACAGTGTCTAACGTTCATATAGAAGATACAAATGCGACAAATATTATTTACGAGGTAAGATATTATACAGTGTGGCTCTCAGACGTATAATATCTTACCTCAATATACAGATATATCCATTCATTCGTGTGCTCGAATGCCTGAAGATGCCGAAAGGCGAAACCCGGGTCGTTAGTGACAAAATACATGGAAGTGTACAAAATCTCAATAATCCAAATTTGATTTTGAAATTCCATCAAGCACCCTCAGTCGATGTCTTAAACTTAAATTATAAATTAAGATTTTTTTAAATACTTATTTAGTTGCATTTTCAACTAGAAATCTGGTCATAATGTGTTGGTTACGCTAAAATGTTTTTCTAATAGGATTATCAATTTATCTATAAAAATTAAAAACAATATTCTCTACCAAAGTGTGAAGTATTCAATAGATATATGTTTATGAAAACTGACTAAAATATAATTATCTCACTATGTACTCATATAAAAAACGGGAAAACTCATGCTTGCTTTGTCAATGTGTTTTGCTCTTCTAGTAATTTAAATAGGTAAATAGATGATTTATCTCACGCTTATTTAATTCAAATACATATTTCTAAAAAGGCAAAAAGATTGTAGATATGTCCACACTTATTTCCATAAAGGATGTGGTGTGAAATTTCAAACCAAAAATATGTTAAAATAAATGTTAATTGTTTGAACCATCGAGCATAAATACCTATGACCTTTTTAGTTTTTTGATTAGAGCACATCCTGTAGTAGTTTAAACCAGTGTTCCCCAACCTTTTTACACCTTCAAACCGGTAAAAATGGAAAAAAATTCACGGATCACTAATACTGAAATAAAAATGGTTTCCTATATAACACTTTTTAATTTAATATCGTGAAAGATTGACATAATTATAACTAACAAATATACATATAAAATTCTTAGAAATATATTTAGGTAGGGTTTTGCATTCCTCAGTGTACCTGAGAAAATTGGTGACTGTCGATTCTGAGAAAACCAGCAACCATCGTGTCGCATCATTCTACCAATTATTATTGTTTAAAAAACTAAAAATACAAGTAAACGTGCAGACGAAATAATCTTATATTTAATATTGTTGCCTTGCGAATTTCTTGAAATTTAGCATACTGTTCGCGGCCCGGCACTGGGCTGTGGACCACTGGTTGCGGAGCACTGGCTTAAACTGTATTTAAATATGACAATATCTCTTATTATTAATTTGTATTGCCGTTCAATAATGAAATGATGCATCTCAATGCAATTGAAGACACACGGGCACGAAGTAACTATGTTACTATATTAAAGTTTTGAGTAAATTGACCAACATTCCTGACAGTTGACTAATATTAATAATGCATTCGCTACCAATATGAGGTGTCATACTTCAATGGACTTTTACATCTGGATCTGTTCTTTTATACCTAAGGCTAAAACGTAATTTTATTGATTATCAAATTCCAGCCAAATTAAACATTAGTTTATTTTTCTCGCCATCCATGGTAACATCGATTACAGGTTTTGAGATGCATCCATATCCAATATCCACCCATTCATTACACACAAGGCGAAGAAAATTTATGGCAAAAATGTGGCGCTTAGGAAGTTATAAAAATCTGCCATTACAAACAAATGCATCGCTGCATAAATATCCAATAAGACACGAATCATTTACCCTGAAGTTGTTCAAAGTGTGTAACTCAATACCAAAAGTGGGCGAAAATCTACACCATACTGACCGATCATTAGCAATGATGTGCTTTTCCCGAAATGGAGTGAATATTTTAACGCAATATATCGTATGGAGGAAGAAAAGAGAGACGCCTGTATTAACACGTGACAATGTGAAGGAGATTTATATCATCTTCGTAAAATATTTAATAGTGTTAATCACTTGTGATGTATTTTAGAATTTCGGAGATAAATTATAATAATTATACTGTGGCAACATTCTCTCGTTTATAATACATCGTCCTAATTATCAATCTAAAGACTTATTTGATTAATCGTGATTGTAAATGGAGAACCATAAGAAAAGAAGCCAACATTATAACACACATCTTTTTATATCCACAGTTTAATGAAACTCATTTGGATAATAATGAAGTTCTTTCAAATAGTGAATTGTCTGGAACGAAATTACAGAAAAAATCACTCAATGCGCCGTTTACATTATTGATGCTTTCCTTTAAGCGAAAAAATTTCTTAGATATATTATATTTACAGTTATAGTATTGAGCTAATTAGTAATTCATGGTTTAACCTTCAAACCGACGATAAGTACTTTTAAGGTGTTAACTGTCAATTCTTGGTGGAAAGACATTATATTTCAAAAAAATAAACCACAATTTATTTGTACTACTTCCACATGTTCATAATGATCAGGACTGGTTTCGCTCGTCACGAGCATTATCAACTAATGACGATAAGTAGTCTAGACCTTCGGTTAGAGATCGAAATCCAAGTAAGTACATTCAATATACAAAAGCATTTTTTTTATTATTTCAAGAAAATATTTTAGATCTTATGCAATATTTTTTGTACTTTCGCTTGGAGTTGATCTCGAGTGATTTTTTTTATTTTCTCCTTGACTTTTTCTGAAACGATTTTTAATTCAAAAAACCATTTGTCTGACTTATCAAACCATTTACTGAGATGTCAATTGTTTTCTTACATCTTTACAAAATGTTTCAATCAAATCAAATCAATTTAATTAAAATTATTGAAATTTAATTAACGCAGCGTTACTGCCGAACACAACAAAAAAAAGAATTTAATACTCTATTGTTCACGAAAAAACCCTGTATCTTAATTCATTAATATTTTATGTAGGTATATATAACAATACAAAATAATATATATACGAAATCAAAAAAACTAAACAGTTCACTAAAATTAGCACTATTAAGATTACAAAGGAATTCGAAAAAGAATCCAGACGTTACTTTGCTTTGCATGATTTTAAGGATTTTAAGTAGACGTGAGATAAAAACAATTTTTACTATGAAACCAATTCCTCTTGTATTTTAATTCATTAATCTTTAAGAGATCGTTAGATGTGCCGTTAAATAGGTGTATATTTACATCCACTTAATGAAAATTCTCCTGAATCTGTCACAACAAAGTCGCCCCTCTTTCAAATGCTCCCTTACGCGAAAGTATCATTTCAATTCAATGGTAATGCATACTGTCACCATCTCCTGTTTTCATTAGCCATTCAATCTGTATTCTTTATAATATGCAATGCACCGTGGATACAATGTAAAGACTGCACACGACTTTCTGTTTGAACACCCACCCCTCACCACGTGTTTATTTTTATTCACATCTACATATACTAAGCATCACAAAGACATGGTAATTTAGAATCAATGAACTGTTTTTTGATGAGTAAAATGAATTACCACGTATAACATCATCATCAGCTACTTTTTTAAGAGCATTTGGGCATCACACGGTTCCTCCAAGATTCTCTATCTCCCATCAGTCTTCCTGCTTCCTCTCCGGTCATCCTAGCGTTCTGTAGATCCTTCGAGTACATCCTATGGATGATCATCAGCGACCTTCAAGGGCGGCCTTTTAGTTATTAATGTTCTAAGGAAATCTTTCCCGCATCTTTCCAGACTTACCGATTTAGGGATATCGTTTGCCACAAATATTGTGGATATTTCGTACCATAGCTCAATGATTACAAAGCCCACAAAACAAATTTACGTAATTCCCTTTAATCTAAAAATTTTGTCAGCCTATTTAGAAGTGTTTCTAAGTCACACACTGTTAAGATAAAAGACTATTAATTTATGTCAATCTAGTAAACTAGTGGAAGCGCTTTTGGGCTGTCGATCTAATCGGTTATATGGCCAAGGGTTCGAACATCAGAATGAACAATTTTATAGCCAAAGACATTGATGTCTGTCATCTCATCTTATCTTTGAACAGAAGGTTAGATATGTATATTCACCAACCATTACTTCTTGCTAAGCCCTATCTTAATATCATTGCTTTCTTTGAAGAGGATTTAAGCGACTGAGAACCATTTTGACCTTAAAAAAAATCTATTTGTAATCACGTTGGGAGAAATACAAAAAATCGCTGAAAACGTTATAATAAATTCCATTGTAATTTGAATATTCTGAACCAACGTGCATTCAGCCACAAAGATGAAAGCTCACGTGTCAACTGAATTCCGTACGCCCTCTAGAGCTTTACAACTGATAACCCACGCGACAAGCTTTACATAACTTATTTATTTAAATTACATCTCTACGGTAGTATTTGTTAAGTGAGCTTTCATAAAGCGTAATGCAAGAAGAACAAGCTCTTTTTATTGCTGTCGTTATAAATAGGTGAATAAAGATTTGATATAGTCACATTTAACTGCAAAGAAATTAGCTATAATAACCATTGAGCGATAAAATTAGTTATAAGACAAGCTGTCCAGTTTCGTTTCCTATTTGAGCAGATTTGGTTTTTAGGGGGACACCATTTGTTACAAAACAATTAAATAAATAAAAAAACAATTTTACTTAACTTCTATTCACGGCATATCAATTCAATGTAATATGAATAACATAGTCAATGTGCATTTTTATTTTGGGTTTACTTTATATCATTTTTCTCTGCCGCAAACTGCATAAAATTACTATGTGACGTAACCCAAAAGATGGCTATTTTCTGGAATCAGAATTTAAAATGGATAGAAAAACAAAGTCTTATTGATAAAACGCGATAAGGAGTAGATAAACAAATGTATCGGATTTCGATTCTAAATTTCCCACAAGACATTGGTTTTCTCACTCCATCTGCTATTGACAAAGCAGTGTAAGAATAGGAAAATAGGAAGGTAAATGATGATTCTAAAATTCTCATAGAGGCGATCGAGTGACTCTCGTTCACCTGAAAGAACGACCCATTTCTAATATAATATAAATAATAATAACATTATATATTTACACAAAAAAACGGTATTAACGTACAATTTTAATTAAAAACAATTAAATTGAATTATAGCTACAATATATTTAGAATTCAATTACGAAGTTAACTATCGAATTCATCATGATCGCGACATACAACGTTATATCTAAATACCTTCCTTTGACTGAGATGTGACATCGGTGGGGTGGTATGGCAATTATGTCAATACAATTCGCAGCCACTTCCAATCTGTAGGAATCAAATAATAAAAAATATTATTACACTGAATAACGTTAACGTATTGTTATTTGAAACATTGTATTAAACAAATCAATGTATATTTTGCCTTCACGTTACCACTAGAACTATTCTTACATACGAACTTTTGCTTGCTTATAAATAAAACAATTTACACAAACGAAATATTATTTTCCGCACACCGTAACTGATTGGTAACGCTTCTACAGCGTTGTTTATTTAATTGCTTTAATTCTCGAATTGAGACTTTTATATTTTCATTCTTCATTAAATTTATGGATGCTCTGATTTGTTTTTCTGAGATGTTTTCTCCCATCTACTCTATACTATCATAGAAACGGGAAGTCGACGCTAAAATGTTATTATTTTACGTATTTTCATAATTATATCTTCTTACAGGATGATCAAATCAAGTTTGCCTATTTTTGTTAGAAAGAGTACATGGAAAAATTTAATGTAACTTTGACGAATGATTTCTAGAAACAATATATACATCAATACATGTTTAACGATGAATTAAATACTATACTATAATGCCAATATTGGTAAAATTTTCTCTTTGATACTGCCGACAAGAGATGTTGTGTTCATAAAATATTTAAAGTAGGAGTATTAAAAAATGAGTTACTCGGACAAGGCTTAAAACTAACTATTTATAAATTAAATTGCGCTACATATTACATCAAAATTAAAATGTAGAACCCCTGCTATAAAGTGTAATACCAAAGCTCCTTTGAAGTTCGAGCGGTACAATTAGAATTAGCATTGAATTGAAAAGTCTTGCTCGACGCCTGCCTTTAAATAAACCAAATAAGCTTCGACAGAATGTCGACTCGGTGCAAAACGACGTCGCCAGCGCCGCGACGACGCATGATCATTTCGACACCGAATTGAATTTACATGTACAAATAAATATGTTAGCACAATGCTAGTGTTTATTGAGCAATATGTAATACATACATATGCATTTAAGTATTTTGTACCTGTAGTTTGTCTTACAAAGTACTGAAAAGAATCGCTCCCTAATTTCCTAAAGAATAAAACCTATTTGAATCATAAAGTCGGTGTTTAATGGTTGAAAGTTCTTATCATAAGTATTTCAATTATCTATTATTACGCAGCTGCAAGACAGTATTTACCTCTGCTATGGCTACATAACTTTACCTTAGAGGTTTGCAAGGGCCGAAATTTCATAAGATTTCCCGGTCCGAGCCTGTCATCTTCAGGCCAAGGCCCAGCCCGAGCCCGAGTCTCAATGTCAAATTTGCTACCCGAAGCCCAGATTTATTGTTCTCAGCCCGAAAAAACCTGATTTTTTTTAAATATATTAATTCATTTATACTTTTCAAACAATATATGTTATTGTTTCCATATTTCCAACGATATTCATAACACATATGAAATAAATTATTTAAGTCATGAATACTATTGAATTATGGCTGACTCATAACCCGAATTTACTACGAAATATTTTTCTTAAATTTGAAATCCGTCTTTCCAACCCCTAGCTCGGCCCACGGGCTAGGCCGGGTAAGGTCCTACGGGCCAAGCCCGGGCCCGTGCAGACCTTTACTTTGCTTAGAAGACTCAACAAAAGAGAAATGCGATGTTACACTTTATATCATACTTGTTTAAAAAAGTCTTTTTGCCACAAGCAAATTTTTGAGACATGTGTTTAAATTTGAATGACGACAAATAGCTAACGCTTGATGGAACTCACAAAATTTGGAATGATTAGATATATCTATGCTATTATCACAATGCTATTATAAGTGTAGAATCACTGGTAATTCTAACATTTGTTGGCCACCGGCAATTGCTACTTTGTTTTAACTCAGTGTGGGTTCTAAACTAATAATATTTTATCTTATAAATAATATTTTGTCATATCTATATCTTATATATAAACTTTAGACACTTTTTACTGTCTGTCAGTTCGAGTCCATTCGTGTGCACGAATGCCTGAAGATGCTGAAAGGCGAAACCCGGGTCGTTAGTGAGAAAATACATGAAAATGTACAAAATCTCAAATATTCAAATTTCTTTTATTTATTGCATTCATTCATAAGTAAAGAAACCGTTAGATCTTAATAAGAAGTAAGTTGAAGATAAATAATATGTTGATTTATAGTAATTACTTTTGTATTATTAATAATATTTGCTATTGTCAAAGGATGATATACTCTTTTTCATTCGTTTTCCTGATAAACAACATATTGTATCCTATATTCTTTCGTTTTCCAAGCTAGATCTTAACAGAAATATTATGCCATAACTTCGTATAAATGATGTCAAAAAAATTATCACTCTAACTAAATTAAAATTATGAAGTAATTAATTACGTTTGTGTATATTTGCTTTGAAAGTGATTCGAGTCATTTGGCGCGAGGGCTTGGAGTCAAAACAGCGTCGCGTCGGATCAGATGTAGCGAGATGAGTCGCGAGTCGCAAGTCGTGAGTCTCGTTGTGATGTGATGGGTGATGGGCCATCTTTCATCGCTACAACCAGCACTGATTTATGAAGTGCCACTTCTTTTTGGCGTCATAAACTCTGCAGCTCTAAAGCTTCCCAAAATATACATTAATTGCTACACTATTGATTATGATCTTGTTGTACCTGACACTTATATATTATAATTTTTATTAATTTACATTCAAGTCTACATAGATTTACTCAAAACATTTTTTTTACAGTAAATGCTTTTATTATAATAAAAATAGAAAGTCCTCAAGAAAAATAAAATATAGTTGATAGCTGTTTCGATTTCACGCCATCGTTAAAATGATGTTTAAGCGGTTTTTGGTTTTAATATAAAATTTAAATCCATTACGTTGTCATTTCACTGGTTGTGCTACAATTTTCGTTTAATGTTAAAAATGAATTTTCATAAATACACCGTCGAAATGGATTAAAAGTAAACGAAAGGGTTTTAGTTTATATATTTAAATAAAGCTTACAATTAAGAATTGTGATTAATGTATCGTGTGTATCTTTCTTAAGTTAGAATAATATAACATGGATAAACTGAAATCCACTTAAACATAGTTTTGATGATGGTGTGAAGCTGAAATAACCAACAAGTGTATCTATTTATATTTTTATTAGTCTTGATTTATCTGCTTGCCTGCCTCTAACGCAATTTTATTTTTAGTATGAAACCGTGAAATATGAAAACTTTTCAATTGCAATAATGTTTCTTTGGTTTACTTATACGTTTTTATTGTCTTGAGAGTAAAATCATGCGACAATAAAAACACTCATTAAATACAATATACAGTGGAACCGCCAATTATGCTACCCCGAATTACGCGTCGAATAGAAATATTCGCCACAAATCCCACAATTGCGCAGTCGCATTCCATTGTCGTTGCTGTACAAACAGTAACAAAATATTTCGTCCATATATTTTTTTTCATTTTTTCTCAGTTTTGGCAGTTTTGCATTTCGCGAAAAAAAACGTAACCCTTAATTTTGTATGAGATTCACTCCCCCAATAACGCGGTCTTGACTTCCGCGTAAATGGCGGTTTTACTGTAATTATATCTGTCCGTCTGTTACGCAGCATTCGCAGCACGTACACTCACTCTATATATCTCTGCAAGCATTCTAGTTCAACAAATGTTGTCAGGTGGGACCTTACGTATAATATAACAAGTATCAGAATAATATTTTTTGTGCAAATAAATCCTTTTTTTTACGATATTAGAACGGAGTTCTGACAAGCAAATGTCAATTCATCAGTACACGTATTTAAACTGAATGTCGACGATGTTCTGTAATTTATAATAAAATATTTTAAAATACTACACTTGCTAAATTGAGAATGCGCGTCAGACGAGAAACATCGGCGTCTAAAAAATATGACAAGATATTTTTCATCAGTGACAAATTGTGTTTTGAAATTAATGCCTTGTATCTGTTTCTTTGAGAAATATGACGAGGAATGCTTAGTAGGGCGTGCTTCCTCAGTGAGAGTTCATTAACTAAGTCATAATACATGCCACTATTGCTTATTTTTATAAACTTATCATCTATAATATTTTACGTGTTGAAAGCTCTGCTAAGCTTCAGCGTAATAACTTAAGACTTTCTTTTGTGATTTATATGGAAACGTAAGAGGTGAAATATGTCAAGGCTTATTATTTTTAATGAATGATTGTTCAGTTTATATTATCCACTGCTTTAGGTAAGTAGAATAGATCAGTTCTTTTGTATAAGTTCACAGAATTATAACATATTTTTGCACGTCGAATAAATCTGCATTTTGATATTTATTTTTTGGTTAATAATTGATAGATTAAATTGACAGTCTATTACTAGAATCCGATTCCAAGCTTGTTCACACAAATAAGTAGTACCGAAAGTGGGAAAAAAGCCACCAGCAGATTTATGCGACTGATGAACCAATTTTTTTGTCGAAAGGACTTAACAGCTTAATGGACGCATGTTTTTTTATTGAATTTCACCTGGATTTTGCAAAAAATTCTCAAAAAACTGTCATTTTACTAATTTCACTATAATTTGTAAATCAATTGAGATATCTTAACCAAATTTAATATAATGGCTTCCAGATACTTTGCCGCATTGTTATTTGAGTGGTGGTTCAGTGGAGTAGTGGTTCTATATATGTGGGTTGCATACTTATATGGTGTAGTGAAAAAAACTTGAATCTACTAAAAGGTCTTTTTTTTAATACGTAAAATATTCTTTTTCAAATTGTTTTCTTTGCTTTTATGTTCATATGTGTCAGAATTTAATTGAATGAAATTTTAAATATAAGGTACTTATATTTTAGAAAATGATAAAAAAATTATTATGGATATTAACAAATTCCACTTATTATATATGGGTTGATGATACACAGTTGAAACTTTTTATAGTAGTTTAAGTTTTGTTAAATAATGCGTTGATGTGTATGCCACCATCTCTCGTTAACATTTGAAATAGAACTCGATTATAACCTATCACTTTTTCAAAAGAATGGAATGTATGTCGTAGGACTCAAATATGAGTCCGCGGCGATTAAGCTGTTAATATGAATGTTTAAATCAGGCAGAAGCTGGTTTTCTCCCTGTCGGCTATCGACTATCACCGCCGCAATGAAATTTCCTTGACACTTGCCCGTAAGTACCAACCTTTGCACGTAATTCAATACTACAGTATTGTGGTATGATGAGATAGCTAGGTCTTGATCTTTGGGACTTAGTGGAGGAGACAAAAGTGGCCATTAGGCTAAAAAGTTTGGAGACCCCCTGAGTTACACAATAATTAATTCATTGATAGTTATTTTGGTGTTTATGACGTTTTAATAACTTCTTACTTACTCTATAAAATCTGTGAAACGAGAGAATAATTAGTTTATGGATGACGCTTTTGCATAATCATAAATTTCTAGAAATAGTTCATAAATTGTCTATATATTCCAAATTAGTATCTGACATCATTTACAAAGTACGTTTATCATTGTGAAGATTGAAATACTTGGGATTAATTTTAACTTTGATAAAACTAATACAAGGAAATACTTAAATAATTTTAATTTATGTTGACACTTAACTTATTACATTACGAAAAAATCTTAAATATAAAAAAGGTGTGTTGGTGTCAGAAATAAATCACACGTTTAATGGAAACGTTTAAGTTGCAGACTTTCCTCTTTTGAACGGAAATCCGGACCGTTTTTGTATGCAAAAATAAAAAACTTAACAGCGTATTATTATTAAAATGACATTTACGAAAACTCTTCTTTCGATTTGAATCCCACTTTATTTGCAAAACTTTTAAGTAACAAGTCCAATGAGAATTATTATATTAGTATATATTATGTACTTGAAGCTATATAAATGAATGTAGTGACTATGACTAAGAAAATTGTCGAATCATTTGAGAGGCGTCCGTGGCGCAGTTGGTAGCGTCACTGGCTAGCGTTACGGATGTCTCGGGCTCAATTCCCGGTGCGGACGGTTTTCGTAAATTGATCTTTCAATCGATTTATTGATTTCTATTCGTAGTCTGGGCGAGAGTGATTAGCTCACCACTAGTTCTGCCATAGCCCTATTCGTCTTTCCCTACTCTAAGAGAGGTTGAGCAACTGCGTTACATGCAGTTCATATAAAAAAAATTCTGTTAAGATACCTTCATTAGAAGACCATATGCTCCACATTGAGAGTAGACATGGAAAAACTAAAAATGACTTCAAAATTAAACATTTTATTTTTATAACCAACATTATAATATTTACAGCATTAATCCAAAATCATTCGTTATAAATAAAAAAACTGTTTTCGTCCATATTTAACATCACACAATTTTGGGTATTTTTGACTACTTGCCTTATATTCACATTTCGTTACAAAATCTTTTAACGCTTGTCCGCCACCCCACTTTATCTATTTTTTGAAAATATAATTATTGAATTATCTATCACTAAGGTATACAAACGACTTCACAACTTAGAATAATTAATTTCAATGTTAAGTGTAGGTACTCTAAACACATTCTATGCAACCCCAACACAACTATACGGAAAAATTATCATTTTGTATTAGATGAACCCATCTATTGAAAATTGTGTGTGACGTTATTTTATAAAAATGAGTCTTGAATATAATAAATTAATTTTCGTCTAAATATATTCAATCTGAAATCTGAACACCATATAATTAAATTATTTGTTTTCTTTTTCTTTTATCGTTACCGCCTTCTATCGAAATCCAATCGTACTAGAAAGCTACTTACTTGAAGATATAGTAAAGAATCCCTTCAAAAACTGAAATAATCTGATCACTCATAACTGTTTCTCTTATATTTTTTTATGCCAGCCGCTGATCACAATGAATGTGGCTTGCGATAACTTTGTACGAGAGTTGAGGGTAAATACTTTTTGTGTTAAAAAAAAGACATTCCACGAAACATCCGAGACGAAACGGAGACATTTTTTTGTAAACTCGTATAAGATGCTTAATTTCAGTTAATTTGAATACGCAAATCTTAGCTTAATGGTCTATTTAAAATAAAATTGGTAACTGTTAATTTTATTCTTTACACTGAGACTTATTCAGGCCAAATTGAACTTTAAAAAATTATAAATATTCTTCTGCATTAGGGTTGCCCTTTTTCCCGACGGTTCTCTCGACATTCCGATGACCAAAAAAATATTTATTATATAAATACTTTCGATGAATTATATCGGATATCAAAATCATTGTCAAATTATTTGAGAAATAGATAATTAAATTTGAATTATTGGAATTTTGTACACTTCCATGTATTTTGTCGCCTTTCGGCATCTTCAGGCATTGGAACTGATAGACAGTAAATAGTGTTTAACGTTTATATAGAAGATAAAAATACGACATATATTATTTACGAGATAAAATATTATAAGTCTAGGATCCACACTGACACCTGAGTTAAAATTTCGAGAATCGCACGCTGGAGCATTCTGGACGCTGGACAACGCTGGACAAAGGAAATACCACGGTCCTGTTAACGTGAAAGGACTATGTTGATAAGATTAACAACTTTCTCGATAATAACGATATGGTCGAATTGAAAAAAGATCCTACGTTAAAATTTAATAAAAATATTCAGGAGATTATAAATAATTGTAGCATTACAATCAACCCTAAGGATTTGTCATTTTTATCTACTAGAAATCCACAAGCCCCCAAATTTTATGGACTACCGAAAATTCACAAGGTTTCAATACTAATTCGCCCGGTAGTTTCATATATGAATGCTCCAGCGTGCGATTCTCGAAATTTTAACTCAGGTATCAATGTGGATCCTAGACTAATAATATTTTATCTCGTAAATAATATTTGTCGTATTTGTATATAAACGTTAGACACTGTTTACTGCCTGTCAGTTCGAGTCCATTCGTGCGCTCGAATGCCTGAAGATTCCGAAAGATGAAACCCAGGTCGTTAGTGACAAAATACATGGAAGTGTACAAAAACTCAATAATTCAAATTTGATAGTGAAATTCCACCAAGCACCCTCATTCGATGTCTTAAAATAGATAATTAACAAATTCGCACTTTGTTGCATTTGGATTCCTACTGGAGTTTATCTCAGCATAAGTTGTTTTACTAGAACTGTTTGCTACTCAGTGACTCAGTGAGTAACGATAGAAGTAAGAAATAGCTACTTGTTAAGTAAGGAATTCACTCATGAACTCCATAAATCCATTGAACATATCAATTTGAAAACTATGCGTACTGGAATTCAAACCCATGAATACTGCAACCCATCAGCTACAAGCTTGATGTCAACAATAAAATATTAATTGTTTAGATATAGACTTATAAAATTCATAAAACATCAGTTTTCTTATTCTGCTTAATTTTATAAAAAAATAATGTTATAATTTTCATATCGGTCACATCTACGCCTAAAGAAATAATATGTGTACGATTGGGTTACCAGTGTTATCACTTATAGATTTTAATTAATTACATACTTTATCGTATATATTCTGAGCACTAAAAGATCATATATTTATTCGATTAATAATATAATACGAGTATACTTAACTTTAAATCAATTTCGGTTCCATTTAACTGCTCTGTAAACCATTTAGGGTTGATGTGATAAATAATCCTGCTAATGGGACATCGCAGCTCCGATTTCTCAAGCCATTCCACCACCGTCATGTAGTGAGGGTTTGAACTGCACTCTGTGCAGCATTATGAGGTAACCTCAAAGAGAAGAGGGCCAAACTATAAAGATATAACCCACCCTAATAGATTCCAGATGCTGCATTTTCTGAGCGAACGCGCACGTAATAAAGTTAACTGCCGGAAATAAAAGTGCAGCACTGTAAACAAAACAAAACTTTTGGCCCGTTATTAGTAATTGTTTTGCCAGTGTTACTGTTAAATTGTAAATCCACTGTACAAAATCTTTATTTTCCGATTATCAGCTATTGGAGTAAATATGTACATTTATTAACCATATCCACTCCCTGTCGGCGTCCGTGGCGCAGTTGGTAGCGTCGCTGGCTACGGTTACGGATGTCTCGGGTTCAATTCCCGGTGCGGACGGTTTTCATAGATTGATCTTTTAATCGATTTATGGATTTCTGTCCGTAGTCTGAGTCCTCTCTCTCACCTATCCCATCCTCACGGGGCGTAAAAAGAGCGATTAGCTAACCACTAGTCCTGTCCTAGCCCTATCCTTATATCCCTACTCTCTTTGAAAATAGAGGTTGAGCAACTGAGTAACAAGCAGTTCTCGTAGAAAAATTTTTGTTAAGATACCTCCATTAGGAGACCATATGCTCCATATTGGGAGCGGACATGGAAAAAAAAATATCCGCTCCCTATTCGGAACATATGACCATCACACGGTTCCTTCAAAATTCTCTGTTCCCCACCAGTCTTTTGGTTCCTTCCAGGTCATCCCAACGTCCCATAGCTCGGCGAGTACAACATAAAGATGGTTATCAGTGGCCTTCCAGGGCGACGGAATCCATCCGATTCAAGCTCCGCGGTGGCATTCGCAGCACATGTGTAATCCAGATACATCGTCGCTTTTTTATTTTGGACGTAGTAAGGGGCTGGTCCATCGGCTCTCTTACCTCCCAGTTCCTGACAAAGCCATACCACCATACCTCTAATATTCGCCGCAAGCATCTTTTTCGAAGCACAGTATACGGTTACCCTGTGCTTTAGTGATGTTTCATGACTCACAACCGTAAAGCAGCACCTAATGGAGGTATCTCAACAGAAGTTTTCTACGAGAACTTTTCGTTACTCAGTTACTGAACCTCTCTTTTTTTGAAGAGTGTAGGGGTAGAGGGATAGGGCTAGAACAATTAAGTATTAGTGACTAGCTGATCGCTCTAGCTACGCCCCGTTTTTTAGGATCGGATGGGTGGGAGGGAGTGCGAGACATCACAAACATTCATGACTACGAACAGAAAATCGATTGAAAAATCAATTTATGAAACTGTCCGTACCGGAACTTTAACCCGAGACGTCCGTAAACGTAGTCAACGATGTTGACCACTGCACCACAGAGCCGCCAATTTATAATACATAAATCATCATTTGTTCTAGATTCTCAGACTAGAAACTGCCGACAATTTTTATGGCCAAAACTAAAGATCGGTTAATTCATGTTGTTCAACTTTTAAATGTGTTATTTTTGCGAAACGGTAAATCAAAAAAAGGATCGCATTACATACAATGTCTGCGAATATTTACGACTTCAGTTTACGCAAAATTTTCAAGACGGCTTGCCGACGTTTATTTTTCTAGGAATCATTCATTTTATAGGTCTGCGGCGTCACAAACGCATGCTTAGATTCATAGTAATAAAAATTCATCCACTCATTTGCCATATGCTTTAATTGATTTAAGTTCAGGAACAGACATGTGTGGCGTGACACGAAATTTAAATTACACCTAAGCAAAGATCTCCTTAGTCATACCCAAATAGCGATTTACAAAAAAAAATGCATTTTTTTCAATTTTGCATAGTATAATTGTACGCGTGGCATGATTAGGTTTTAATTTTAACTATATCCACTCTCAACTCGGATCATATGGCCATCACACGGTTCCTCTAAGTTTCACTGTCCCCCGCCAGTCTTTTTGCTTCATCCCAGGTCATCCTACCGTCCCGTAGCTTAGCTGAATACATCCTATGGATGGTCACTAACGGCCATATAATATCTATTTATGTTGAATTTATTTCTATTAAAACAGGTATCAAGCAATCTAATATTTTAAACTGGATAAAAATACAATGATATCGGGCGAGTGTTCCTAAAGCCAGCCGTCGCCAGTGGTCGGCCTTTTGAGCTTAAAACTTAAATAACAGTTTTTTTTAAACCATATCCGCTCCCTATTCGGAGCATATGGTCATCACGCGGTTCCTCCAAGCTTCTCTGTCCCCCGCCAGCCTCCTCGCCTCCTCACAGGTCATCCCTAACAAAATATACTTTATATTGTCATGCTTTGCATCATTGAGTTTTTTATTTTTCTGTCTACTATCGGTAAATTCGTTCCTGATATTTATGAAGTTTCATAGTAATGGCTGAACACTGGACAACAAAAAGCCGATCATTGGATTTTGGGGGCCGACCACTGGGAGAATTGACATTTTTAACTTCTATTCTTTGTTAGTTACCTTATTAGTACTTGGTTACATTACTTAATCCCTGTTTAATGAAATAACAACGAAAAAAATATGTATTTACCATTCATTGACTCAAATCCCTTTTGAAAGTACACCTGTCGCTTAACTGGCCGACCACTAATCTATATATATAAAAATGAATGTCTGTCTGTTGGTTTGTTGGATTGTTGGTTTGTTGGTTTGTCCGGATCTTATAGGCTCCTAAACTACTCAACCGATCGCGACGAAACTTATTGTGATCATCAGGAAGGACTTATTGTGATCATGCCGGGAAATATTATATAAAATAAATGGTTGTTTGACCTTTACGCGTTCCTTTACCATTCATACGATTTCGATGAAACTTCGGTGAGTTTTTGTGCACACACCCGTGAAGGGTTCTGAAGAAAAAAAATTGAAAATCTAAAATTGAAAAAAGAATCAAATACGTACATACAGCGACATCTATGAAAAACCTTCTGATATATTCGTGTACGCACCAGACGAAAAACAAAAATATTGTGCTATAACAAGTGTGATATTGAAACTCGGGTTCGGGTCGGGCCAGACCTGAAGATGATGGGCTCGAACCGGGTAAGTCTATGAAATTCCGGCCTGTGCAGACCTCTAATCCAAAAGCAGTTCAATAAACAGAATTAAAACACAAACCCTTTCTTTCTTTGAGTGGCATTGCAACGCATGCCGGGTACTCACAAGTATTATATAAATTAATAGATATAAGTCCAACGAAATTCTGCCGATCAAATTTTTTAAAGTAGTTGTTTGAGCAACACATATACTTGGCATATGATAAAAGATTAAAGTAGCTGTAACAACATTGGAAGACTTATTCTAAACTTTACAATAAAAATTAATTCATTCATGATTCTTTAAATAATCACCATTGTCAAGAATGGCAAGCCATTCAAGTTTTGTCGGAAGCTTTGGCTGAGTATTATTCATACGATGAATGAACAATTTAGTGTTAGAACTAGTAAGAAGTAACGAAGTATAGAAGTGAAGAAGTATAAAGATTCCCAATGAAAATTATTTCAACGGAAGTTACACTATTAAAACTACTTATTATTCAGTCACTCAAATTCTGTTTCTCATGAATAGTAGGTGTAATAAAATGGGCCTAGAACAGAGCTAAGAATTATCGAATACGCTCCGTTTCTTTTAAGGATCAGATGGTTTTTTAGGGAATTTCAGACACATCCATGCTTTTGAAGTTAAGCCAGTGAATCGATTTATGAAAGTGTTCGCATATAGAGCAGACCACTCGTATACTTGGCCAGTGCATGGAAAGGATCTTTTTATGGTTAATTATTGTTTAACAATTTTGATTAATAGTATATTAGCTTTCATAAGAAGTTGCAAAGTGTAGTACGGTACAAATATATTATCAAGAGGAGGTAGTCCAATAAAATGTGATAATTTAGAATTAAACGAATAACACGATTGTAGACAATTTTATATTAAAATAAAGCCAAAATATGTTGATCATCATGCTAATCAACTATTTTAAATATCACTCTAAATAGAAACATCTTCTGCGATGATGTCGGTGACATAAGAAAATAATATTCTTTACTGGGGGATAATTTTTTGTTGACGGAATGTGACGCAATTCAATTCAACACAACAATCACATACGTGACCGATTCTTAACATTTAATTGATGTTATTTTCATCCAATTACTTATTAGACACTTACCAGTCCACTTCAGAATTTTACCGCTTAAAATTTTCATCGCCAAGGTTGCCTTAGTTTGTATATTCTTATAATATATTATTAGATTTTTTTACAGCAATGTGACAGGAGTTATGAAGGGTCATTTATTAACTAGGAGACGACAGCTCACAGAACGGAAAAGTATTAATGTGTTATAAAATTTGAATAATACGGACGTCTTTGTGGTAGCAGTTAAATATTTTCGGGACCTATTTACAGACGCCGGTTTTAGTTTAGTAGTAATAAATATATCCGCTCAAAATATTAACACTATGGATTCCTAATTGAGTTTATCACAACAGATATTTTCTAAAAGAACTGCCTGTTTACCAAAAAAAAATATTGTGCAATATTATGCAGTATGCTGACGACGCTGTCATATTTGAAAAATCTGTCGAGGGTATTCAGGAAACAATGGACAGGCTGCAGAGCAACTCCTATCGTATTGGCCTCAAAGTCAATGCGAATAAAACCAATGTGTTTTGCAAGAGTTTTTGTCTGAACATCGAAAGAGTCGACGGCTTCAGGTACTTGGAGGTACACATCACTGGAGATGGCAATCCGCGTAAAGAACTCGCAATCCGATTAGGGATAGCTGGAGCAAACTTTAGCTCAATGCGGAAAGTCTGGGACTCACGGTTGTACTCGGTCAGAACCAAGTGCCACTTATTCAACGCATGCATTCTGACGGTGCTGCTTTACGGTTTCGAGTCATGGCACCTCACCAAGGCACAGGATAACCGTTTACTGGGCTTTGAAAACAGATGCTTGCGGCGAATACTAGGGGTACGTTGGTTTGATTTTGTCAGGAACTCGGAGGTAAGAGAGCGGACGGACCAACTTCTTATTACGTCCAAAATAAAAAAGCGACGATGGACCTGGCTTGGACACGTGCTACGGATGCCCCAGGGGAGCCTGAACCCGGCCTGTCTC
Organism: Himalopsyche phryganea; assembly: GCA_022494535.1. Lineage (NCBI taxonomy): Eukaryota > Metazoa > Arthropoda > Insecta > Trichoptera > Rhyacophilidae > Himalopsyche > Himalopsyche phryganea. Next base: position 8,423,463 of record JAGVSL010000001.1, on the reverse strand, counting down.
TTCTACCAACCAAATGGATTCCGTCGCCTTGGAATGCCGCTGATGACCTGGGAGGAAGCAAGGAGACTGGTGGAGGACAGAGAAGCTTGAAGGAACCGCGCGATGGCCAGATGCTCCGAATAGCGAGCGGATATGGTTAAAAAAATATTTTTTACTTCGTGAGAAACAAAATTTACCGACGAAATTTTACAAACTGTGGAGCATTCGATGTGCCAGTTAAGTTTGACAATATGTTTCCTTTAAAAAATTGTAAATCTAGGGTGGCAGTATAATTTTATTCACCCTGAAGAGTCTGCACACAAATGCACTGGATATACGGTCGTTAGTTCAGCGCTTTTAGGGTTGCGGGATCATTTTTATTAGTATGCTCCGTCATCCCTCTTCAGAGTAAAATCTAATGCTCTCCTATCAACTTATTGCCGTATAATGTTTGCCTTTTTATCACCGCCGTAAGCTACATGCCAGAGATTTTTTAATCATTATAACTCTCCCTCATTTCTTCTCTTATGGTACATAGATTAAACTGACAATATTATTCCGCTTAAAGCTTAAAGCATTTATAGTATCTAACAAGTAAACTCAATGAGAATAATGTTAAATATGCTTTTAAATACTGTTTTAAGAAATCCTATTTGCTTTTACTATTGCAATATGTTCTGGTGTGGTGAAAAACTAAACAAAAAAACCACAAAATATTGAATACTTTACCTCAGGGGTCTTCAAACTACGGCCTGCTATCGCCACCAATCCAGTCCTCAATAGCTGGTCGGACATGCCCCGTATCCGACTCGCTATAGCTTTTTCACACCAAATAAATAGTGCCGAACGCAAAAAAAAAACCACAAGCAAATCTATGGAACTGATCAACCAAATTGAGTTTTGACCGATATGCCGAAATATCATCAATCAATCGACAATTCTTGAGAAACAACATATACGGCTATTTTTACCTTTCAATAATGTAGTTCTACCAAGACTACCAAGTAAATTTCAATTCAACAATAGATTCATCCCTTTTCCACACGATACTATAATGTTATACGACATTTTATTTTTCAGTTTTTATCATCACAAAAGTCGTAAGAAAACTAATTTACTTAAATACTAAATATAACTGGCGACTTAGCATTTTTTTCTGATGCCTAATATTATCTATTATCTGAGTATCATTTTTATTGGGGTTTTTTAATAACAAACTGTGAATATTAGGCAATTCTCTAACTTTAATAAACAACACAATAGATTATACTTTATATTAGCACGTATGCAATCTTTAAATGGGTACCAGACGTCTTAAAACTGTAACAAAACTTCAAAAGCATATAATTATTATTTTACTTCAAGCTCTTATGATCATTGTCACCAGTCGTAAAATTCTTTTCATCACTCTTCAAATAAATTGTTTCGTAAAAGTATTAAAAAAAAAGTTATTAAATATTCGCTTTAATCATAATCTCAAAGCGCTTTATAGAATGTAATTCAATTTGTCGTCTTGTTATTGGGTCGTTATTGCGGGATGAATATATCGCATTAAAATAACAGTTGCTGGAATAAGGGTAGACTTACGCGATGAGCTGAGGGTTTTACTTAATATCAGTGTTACTCAAATTGTGGAATAAACTGTAGACTTTAAAAGCTCAAGCAAACATTTGGGGTGTAACATTTTTGACAAAAATAGCTTAGGTGTGCCAATTTGTTGATTTGTAAGTGATTTGTAATAATATGAAAATGTCTCTATGGAGGGGCTCAGTTTTTTTAAATGTTTAAGCTATTAAAATTATTTGCTGTATTGTGTGACACATAAATAAATAATGAGCATATTTTTTTTCAAACATGCCGTACATTGTTATCTATGTTCAATGTCACTAAAGGGGTTTAAGCATTTTATAATTTTGAGATGCACTGCTTTTACAGCGGTCGCAGCAAATGCTATTTGTTCTTCATTTTATTGTGTATGCATTTGAGCTTTAATAGAGCAACAAGATAATTAAATCTTATACTTTTGACAATGCCTTTTTCATCATTATTATAATACGATATTTCAAAAAAGATAACTTGATTTTAATTCATCAGCACATTTTCCTATAAATTACCAAGCTAGAAGAGGTATCAAATTAAAATTATTACAATCACAAAAACTTCTGAATCAAAATTCAAATCCTTTCATCTTCACCATTACACTGACGGACGTCAATTTTGGTCAACTCACTTTTCTTGATTCCTTGTCACCGGCTTGCTACCTGCCAGTCTTGTTCTTTCATCTCAGGTCACCAACTTTAGTACAATTAGCTCTTGATTCAGTTGAATAAATTCATTCTGCTTACTTTACTTGACGTTTAAAATTGACATATCGAATGAAAACGCCATAAAACATTACTTACTAGAACTCACATTTTATTATTTTTAATAAAATAAAAATATTTACATTACCTCAATGTAACAAATATATAGTATAAATTAAATATAACTAAAATAGCAAACATGTCAGTGTCAGGGTGTTTTTTTGGGGTTGCAAGTGATTTGTGGTTTGTTGTGTGACGATGTTACAGTTAACTACAAAGATGCTTTGATAAATAATCCCTCGCATTTTATTTCACATAATGATATCATACACCCTCTCGTGTAATAAACAGAGCCGGCATAAAAATTGGGCAGATAATCTAGATAATTACTTTTTGTTGACTTGGTTAGAAGAACAATAATATGAGCCAATGAGAAGTGAAGTGAGCCAACTGATATTTTCAAAAAAATGTGTTAGATGTGTTTTGGTATTCTACATGTCATAAAGTATTATAAAAGTGAAGTGAGATAAATTAATACAGGCTGCAAAAGTATTTTATTGTGTAAGTAGCTAAATTCAATAAAATATAAACAAATATAAGAAATTCATCAAACTAAAACATTCAACAAATTTCACCATTTTATCACTTGGTTCATTTCATCTCTCGAGGACTCCAATGCGTGTTCAAGTGTTTACATGGTATATAATTATATTTTGGCTACTTAGATCCATCTACACATCACTTTCCTCATGTATTATAACAAAGCAAATCAGATAGAAAAAGTATTTAATTATGGCCTGCATTTTAATTTTTCATTTTAATTTTCGGTCTGTAAGAAAAAATAAACGGCCAGCAACTTATTCGATAAATAGGCACTATACACGTTGTCAATTAATAAAATAAACGGTCAGTAATTTATATAAATTGTCAGTTATTCCATTAAACGGTCGGATATTTTTATAAAACGGTCAGTTTTTTAACTAAACCTTACCCAAGCTTTATTTATTTGGCAATTGTTTACTACTAAAATATAATTATTAGCTGACCATTTATTATTTCTTACTAACCATTTATCGAATTAGTTACTTACTATTTATGGAATTAATTACTGATCAAATAATTAGTTGCCTATTGTCTTTACCTATTTCCTTAGTACAGGGTACATTTTGAAGCAGATAGCTATTTTCTTAGCAAACGATAACAATTTGTCAATATACTTCGACATAAAATCTCAGGTTGCACTGAATAATGGGCGCTTATTTCCTCCCGCAGTATCTGCTTAATATGTTATTAAGGGATGAGAGAAACGATGCATGGCGTTGCGCGTCCACTGAAGAGATGAAGGGAGCTTTTACCATCGCTCGCGCCACGTGACTATCGTAGCGGAAGTTTAAAATTTATTGCCGAATTAGTCGCTAAAAGCTTTTCACTTAGTACCGATTCAAGGAAATTGTTAATCGTAGAGTTTTATGTTTAATTTCTCAAAGTGGGGAAACTTTTCAAGATTAATGAAGGCGAGTCAGATATATTACATGCCTATTATAGGTAGTGTTTATTGTATTTTCAATGAATATGTTTGTATTATACATATCGATACCTCAGTTCCAAAGTGTAATAAATCAAAAATTTCTGAGATAATTATAAAACAAGATTTTGGGCAAGCTTAATCTTCTACTGAACATCTAATTTTTGTAGATTTTAATGAAATTCTAAGAGTTTATAACAAATATATTTTAAATATATTCATAATATTATAAGCGTCACTTAATTTTTTCTCATATTAATAATTGGAGTTTACAGAGGTTTTTATAGATTTTTTTTAGTTGCTACAGTTTGGATCTACAGTAATAATAATCACTGTCATTCTAAAATAACCACATATTACCACTTGTTACATTTTTGAACTGGTAGATATCGGTATTCTAATCATTTCCTCGTATTTAACTCAAAACTTCAAAATTTTGAATTGTTACACTTTGGAACTGAAATATAATGGCAAGATACCTGGTGGATGGAAATTTTATAAATTAGACCTTAAAGATGCTACTAGTTTTAAAAATCTTTTATTGTTATAATTTTAGCTAGAAATATTTTAAGTGTTTATTTATTACAAAGGCTAAGTTCGCTAACCGGAAGATAAATTTGATACAGTATTCATTTAAATATAATACCTGATCATTGGAATAGTCTTATATGAAATATTTGTAAGGCAAAACTTAAGTCGTAAATCGCAAAACAATTTTTTTTTAAAGTTACCTTAAAATCGGAAACAACTTCCAGAAAATCAAATTGAAAACAATAGGCCAGCATTTAGGTAAATAAAGGACCACTAAACATTTCTTTAGGCTTACAATTAAATGCACTTTTGTTTAAATCATATTTACTTTCATAAAAATAGTTTTCACTTACAACAAATACATTCCACAAAAAACAAATTCTTTCACTTCTTAAAAATAAAGTGATCCCACATAATAAAATATATTTTAATGTTGTAGAAATATATTACACTTACGAAAAAATGTTTTCACAAAGACAAAATAGTTTTCACTCAATACAAATACTCACACTTTGAAAGCGATAGTTGCAAGAAGCTATAATGCAATGTCACTCTTCTACCCGCAGAGTGACATTAGGCCGCATATATTGTGTTTGCTCCACGCATTAGAATGCATTACACAAACCAAACCAGACCAAAACCCTAACATAACTTACTACAACGTAACTGACTTTGTTAAAAGAATCCGTGACGTAGTGGAAACTATTTAAATCAAAGTCTGAGTGTACTAAGTTAATACTATCTAAACCAAAGTGCAAACTATCGAAACGAAAGTTCAATTGTACCAAGTGAATACTATCTAACTCAAAGTGCAAACTATCGAAATAAGAGTTCAAGTGTACCAAGTGAATACTATCTAACACAAAGTGCAATTATTTATAACCCATTTCTATATTTCTATAGCACGGAAAATATTTTTACATTTTATTCAGAGTTTTGAAAGTGCACCAATGTGAAATCATCAAGAATCAAGAAATTATTTTTACCTTAAATTCTTCTTATAATATTTCCACTATTGATTGATTTGACATTTTCCTTGTAGAACTCCCTTATAAACACTATTTTACCTCATTCTTCTTAAAGTATTTTTTGAGTTTCTATCGTCGTAAAAATCAACTATTATTAATTAATTAACGCAATAAAATAATTATTCTGTATGGTGTAAATAATGCAAATAAAGTCTCAAAAAACCGTATACTGAACTTTGAGAATAGACGCTTTCGTAGGATATTGTGGGTGAAGTGGTTTGACTTCTTGAGGAATTTGGAGATTAGGGAACGGACCGGGCAACGCCCTGTCACATCGGCGGTTATGGAGAGACGTTGGAACTGACTAGGTCACGTGCTGCGGATGCCTTCGGAAACCCTCAATCATGCTTGCCTGTTTTTCCGATCTGTGGGATTCCGGCGTCCTGGAAGACCATCGGGTACTCTCCATAGGATGTACTCGGCGGAGCTGAGGGACTCTGGTATGTCATGGGAGGAAGCAAAGCAATTGGCGGGTGACAGGGGTTCATGGAGACGCCGCGTGGTAGCCATATGCTCCTCATATGGAGCGAATATGGAAGAAGAAGTAAATAATGAGAAAATTATGATTTCTATAAGTTAAATAAAACAAATCTTCTTAATTAATATTAATATATATTTAGCAATAGTATACTTGAGAACAGTGAATTGAAATGCGAGTTCTCCATTTAAACATTATATTCTGTATCTAGTCTATGGCAAGTGTAAAATAGCGACTAAAGAGGGTATTCCCCTAAACTCATCTGGGTTTGATTACGGCAGAGTATCCAGTTTTAATCAACGGGGACCACCCGCAGTCAAAGCGAGAGTCATTTGTAAGGATGATGATATCTAACAGTCGGTAGAATAATAAAAAATGAAAATTGAAAGTGAAGAGACCAAGTATCATTCAAATAATCTACGGGACATAGAATAGTCTGTCAGTATAATATAATCTCGCGAAACAACTTAGGCTATTATTGATGCTATGTTTCATCTTCGAATATGAAGCAATAACAATATGTTAAAAAAATGAATTTCTACAAAGGTAACATCAAAAATAAATAAGGAAAGCTGTGTCTGTTGTTGTGCTTTATGTAATTTGCTGAAAAGTTTTAAAGTTATCATTATATTATTTTTATATTTTATAAATTAAGTACCATCAATTTGGATAAGTTTTCCCACTTGGAAAAGGGTAATCTTAAAATATCTTGATAATACTAACGCCATAAGAATATTTTTTAGTTAAGCAAAAGTATTGAGTAGCACTTGGTGGTAAAAATATGAATGAATCTGCAATATATTTTGTTTTATTGCTGAATTTGTAAAATGTCAATTTAAAAACTTTTCTTTAAATAAATTGGATTAGCCATATTTTCAATTTGTATTACTAATCTGTAAACCAAATGCCGTATATTTATTCCCATCTGCGATGGGAAAAAATAAAATATGAAAACATAAAAAAAAGTTGCCAATACTTAAAAATCACTGAATTTATAGTAATTTCATTGATTATTTGTATCGTAAGCCAACATCACCAAATTGAATAAAAATTTTGCCCACCTTGTTTTGTATACATTTATGTATCAATTATAACAATAAATCTATTTAAGTTTATTAAATTTCATCTTAAGACATTAGTTAATTTCTATGTAGAACAATTCCACACATAAATGCAGTGACGAACCATTAAAAATACAAAAACCCTCAGAACTGGGCCAAAGTTACCCAGATTGACTGTAAACAATTTTTTAGTTTCAGTCTTATTAATAAAGCATAAACAATTAAGTACTCCGATACAAACCTTTTCCCGCCAAAATCTTATTGGATCATTCTAGCATGTATTACCAGCGTCAGTAGACAAAGAATTCCAAATCTGGTTCAAATTGATAATATGTTGCACAATATTTATTTTTGTGGTGTGTTACAACGTCCAGCATTAACTTGAGTCACCCTAAGCTTACCTCGTAAATCTTTAATCATATAGAATATAGAAACAGACCTCAATCAATTTTAATAATTTAAACTTAGTGCCGTTTGTTTCTTCCTCTATCTATAAAAAATGAAAGTTTCTTTTTGATATGAAATAAAAATCTTCTTTAGCATATCGCTTTACCTAAGCAGTACTTGGTGTTCTTTAACACATTTATTTAATACTAGATATATTAATTAACAGGTGGCAGTGCTACTTTTCAACATTCACGTACTCACTGCACTTGATGCGTAGGCAAAGAGTGTGTTTGTGGAGTGTATTTTTCCAAATTTAATGAATATTTTTTGACCGAAAAATCTTTTTGTCCAATTTAGGCAAATGAATCCTTGTAAAAGGGGGTTCTGACTTATTATGCAATCATGCTCATTTTGATTTTCTGTCACTGTACATAATGGTGATAAGCAATTAAAAATAAAACGACAATGTCCTCCGGGAAAATATTTTATATTTAATTTTTATAAATTTCAATGTGTTTTTGTCACAAAAGCGTAAAATTATACAATTGTTTTGTAATATATATATATATGTATATTCATTATTTATTTTTCTAATATATAAATTTATAGAATGAAATCAAGTATATTTATTAGACATTATTTTATATTATAATATTGTACAATCATCTACAGACTTGCGCAGCATTGCAAACATTTTTTTTTTGTTATAATTACAGCCAAAAATAATAGACAGAAATATAATATTTTGATTTTTTGAGAAAATTAAGAGACTTCGATGTGTGTGTTTTTTTTACAAATTCAATAACGTATCTGGCCAGTCAATTTTCCTACCTTAATAATATTAAATTAATAATGACTGCTTTGTAGATTATTCTGAATTTTTGTATCATTCAAATTTTCTTAAGCTTATATGAAAGGGTATAAATGTATTTCTGTGTTAGTTCTTTAATAAATCAGATCATATTAGCTACATCATATAAATGTAAATACCAATAAATTAATGATCTGAAATTGTTCATTTTGCATACATAAATAGAGTAGTTAAATACCAGACTCCTGACACTTTACACTAGTGGTACTTTAACAGTGATGCGTACGATTCAATTATAGAATTCATAATATATTTCACTCTCAGTGTTTATAAAATTACGAATCATTTTTTTCGTTCAACAATCTTTTGATATGTATCTATAGTACTTATTATTTACAAATATAATATAAAAAATCATCACGTACAATCACAAATCACTATTCACAATTCATTGGTCGTCTCGCCTCGTCGAGTCCTCTCGCGTTCTGCTCCTGCGGAAGGCGTCCGCATCGTACGCGCTGACTCGATTCCGGACGAATTCCCGCATCGCTTCTTCGGTTAGGGGCGGTACTGCGGATAGAGCAGCGCCGGCCCCCACCTCGCTCACGCTAGTCCAGGAGGCTTGACGTCGAGACCCGACAGCTCCAGACCCATCGGAGGCGATCTGCCTCGGACGCCTTGACCCGCCGGACCCCCCGGCCCGGGGCTGTTCGCCATCTCTCCCTGGCTGTTCTCCTCGCTGTCGCTGCAGGACTCGCTGCTGCCCTTCTTGCTTCCCCCTCCGTTGTGGGTCTTCACGTGCTTCGCCAAATGGTCCGACCTCATGAACCTCTTGTTGCACACGGGGCAGGCGAAGCGTTTCTCCCCCGTGTGCGTTCGCAGGTGCCGCTGCAGTTCGTCCGACCTGGTGAACCTCTTGCCGCAAAACAGCCAATTGCAGACGAAAGGGCGCTCGCCGGTGTGCCACCTCAAATGCGCCTTCAGGTGAGACGTCTTCCCATACACTTTACCACAACCCGGTATATGACAACTGTGTATGTTCTTCTTACGCAGGTGGACCCCAGCGGGGCCCAGCCTCTCTGCTTCTTGACAATTTGGACAGTCACACGTCGCTCTTCCCGTATATCTTCGCTGAGACCGTGGAGAGGGAGCTGGTGGGAGCGTTGGAGCGGGAGCGGGTGCCGAAGAGTGTAAACCAAACCCTTGAGTCGGAAGCATAGACTTGTAAGTATCCTGTAATAAATGTTGTCCCGAAGATAATAAGTGGTGAGCCGTGTTTCCGGCTGCCAGGGAATGACCGAGCGATGAGTAATCGGACCCGGCAGCATAGTTTGCCGCCATTTGAGCCGCGTGCATATTGGCAGCGCCGCCGACGTCGAGCCAACCACCGGCCGCTCCGTGGACGTCCCACCACCCGGCGCCCGCGTTCACATCGCCTCCCTTCAGCACACCATGGTGAGCGCCGCCCGCAACCGCATTGAAAGGCCACGATTCATACGGATGTCTAGAATAAACGGATCCAAGACCGTGGGGTTCGACCTTTCCCAACAAAGCTTGATGATCCGACTGCGCTGACCCGGCTCCCGGAAAATACAGATCTCCTCCGTAAGCTGGTGGTGTCGGAGCGGCGCAGGAGGCAGGTGGTCTCGAATAGCAGGGGGCAGACGAGGTTGGAGGGCCTCCGCGCCCGCCTCCCGAACCGGCTCCCGGTCCCGGTGATCCACCTTGTGGACTCTTCTTCCAAGGGTGAAATCCTTTTCCAACAGCAGCATCGGCCAGGGGTGGCGGTGACTTGCTCGACAGCTTGTTGCATTGTGCTGCAAGCATCGCCAGAGGTGTTCCACGTAGACTGGGATGTTCCTGTTGACAAAGGAAAGAAAAACATTAACAACAACGAAATGATTCATTCACTACAATCGCATATTTAGACATTCAATATACATCTATAACCATCATAATTATGACATCACCATAAAAGATTTAATTCAAAGCTGTTTCATTATGTTTAGTATGTCTGATATAATTATAACGATTTTTACAATGTTCCCTGATAAAGTAAAGGTAATAAAAAAAGAATTTACTATTTCAAATGCTTTGTGTAAGATACAAAAACTTTAATTATTTGAATGCACTTATTAACATACATACAGCTCAAACGATTATGAATGCTATTTTAAAGATGAATCAGTATACCATTTACATTAAATTCAAAGTATTAACTACAATAACATACGAGGCAATAAAAACCGTCGGATCGCTTTTCGCACTAATTTAAAATGTTGAGTGGAATCTACTTTCCGACAGTTTTTATGTTTGTTGATACAGACAATGTATTTAATGACCCATAGACATCCATTGTTAAAACCAATATCTGGATGAGCTCTGACTGAAGCCCGGGCATTAGGCAGGCTCCATTTATCAATGAAAATTAAGCGGTTATTTAAAAAAGATTCGGCAAGCTTCCTTTGCGCCAGGTTAACGACTTATAAACGCCATTAAAAAATAAATAAATAATACCCACAAAGAAAAAAAGGCAATTTACTTTTGGCAGATTCTATCCCTTAATGATTCTTTGGACTGTGACTGATTTTTATGTGTTAAACTTATTATTTTTTGTAGCTTTCGGCAGGTACAGACATTATAAATGTGTATATTGACTTACTCGAATAATTATGTTTACTACCGACAAAAAGAATCATTAATTAGATTAAAATGAACAGTTGTAAAAATACTTATTGAAACATTGCACAGTATGAAGTATTTGTCAGTTTGTTCTGTAGCCGAATGGTAAAACTGTAGTGGTTTCGTCTATTCCCAAAAGGACACTTTCTTTAAATTTTTTGTTTTACAGAAATTAACTTATGTCTAGTAACTATTACAAATTGTATTTTTAAACCATGGTGTCGACAATATTACCAATATAATATGTGTGCAGTTTACAAGTCAAAAAAACAGTGTAAAAAGTTCAAGTGTGAGTTTTACATAACTTTGATAAACACACAGGTAGACCTTAAATCTCAAATCACAGGTAGCTGGTTCCTCGGGGACAGGGACAGGAAATTACTGTCTGGACAGCCGTTGCCTAGGGTCATTATATAATGAGAAGACCTTTGTCGGGAGCCTTCGCGCCACCCCTGAACGGTGGCGCCCCGCAAAATCACGGCCCCGCAGAGGGAGTGTCCCAGAGTATAATTTGATTTTATCATTAATAGGAAGTTTACGCAATTTCCCGAATGCCCTTTTTGTGAATGAACGAATTAAATGACGATTATTGGATTTTCTATAAACACTTAGTTACAAATTAGGTTTATTATCGGTTGATAATACAAGTTTTTTTTTTTTTTGGCGGTCACCGTCATTCTTTAATGATGACTAGACTAAACGAAGCATGCTATTACTTAATAGTTTTAAAAAACCTCACTACATATTAAATTATAAGAATAAACTAAATAAACTGTAACCATTGTAGTTTTTTCATAGATACAATCCAAACCAGGTTTTCAATAAAATTTACGTTATATTATGTTATAACCTTTCAACATGCGACGAAGATAGTTTTAATTTTTCTCGTTTGAGTTTTGAAATATAAAAAAATCGTTTATTCTATACTGAAACTGATTTTATGTAATTTTGTATTTTTTTTTGTTAACAATATATACGCCTACTGTGATATTAATCCACAATTGTGTGTGAGTTTCTGTTCGTAGGCAAGAATGTTTGTGATGTCTAAAACCTCCTCTCACCCATCGGATAAAATACGGAGCGTAGCGAGATCGATTAGCTAACCACTAGTCCTGTCCTAGCTCTATCCTTCCATTATTCTCTTCGAAAAAGAGAGGTTGAGCAACTGAGTAAAAAGCAGTTCTCGTAGAAAAAACTTCTGTCGATATGCCTCCATTAGGAGACCATATCCTCCGGGCATGGTATAAAAATGGACATTTAAGGAAAAAAGAACTATGGTTAACGAGAAAAAGTTAGTCGTTTATTCTCGCTTAATATAAGACTTAAGGTGTGCGCCGAAATTAGTCTTAAGAGAGTTTGAAGGCATGAAAATATCACAAGGATCCATAACTTTGATTACAAATCAGTGAATCGATGGAAAAAAAATCTATGACAGTTAACCAAATCCCAATCTGCTAAGGCGATGTGCCTTCATTAGCTTACGTTTTGATTTAAATGTAATAATTATTTTGAGTTAACAATTGAGATAATGTAAAAATTGCAGAATGAAATACCGTCCAATTGTGAACTGGAACGACTTAAAGATTATTAATAGCATTTTTAATGCTCCATAAATCGATGGTTGAAAGATATATCAACATGAAGACTTCTATTTTCGAAGAGGAATTGAACCTGAGGCATCCGACAGTTTTAGTTGTTAACTAATCGCTCTCGCTACGCCCCGATTCGGTCTTAAACCTTAAATAGTACTTTAACCATAACTACCGATATTATAATATTACCAAAATACTTGGCCGTAGCCGAATTTGTAATTAAAATTGTCAGTATAGAATAAATTTCTTCCATTACCATTTCATGCAAAATAAATATCTTATCCACTTTTAATAACCGTCGCTAAAATATTAGTTTTGGAATTAATTGAAATTTCAGTTCTGGTTGAGTATGGCAACATTCTTAACGTGACGGTGGCACCCTCACCAGCGGCCAAATTAAATTGGTACATCTATAATAGCTACAACGATCCAGATGAGTGAAATAATATCTCTAATTGAAGACAAAAATAAAATGTCAGCGTGATTAAATGTAGCCTATGTATTAAACTTTTGTAACGTGATACATTAGTATGTAATAAAATTGTGATGAGAAAAGTTGGCAAACTAGTTGGATATATGTCATAGTCTCGCAGGGCGGACGGGTGACAGTGTGGGCGGGTAGTGGGCGACTGGAAGAACTTCCGGAAGCAATCTGACTGACCCGCCTACCCCGGGCGACCGGAAAATGGAAGTATCTTTTCTACTCAAGATATACGTCACTATTATTTAGTTTCAAGAATTATAATTCTTCAAATGCCCAATTTTATTTTTATTACTGAAGTTGATTTATATGATTAAACTCTTTAATTTAGCATTTTTTAACAACCAATCTGAGTTACTCTTTTTATATTTTATATTTATTTCATAATGAAAATGAAAAGAGAATATTTATCAATGATTTAAAAGACAATACTATACCCGATGAAACTTCAGCTAAACATGTTTCCGTGGACTTTCTATCAATTAGTTGATACATAAGAAGTCCAACCTGGGACCAAGTTTAAGCCGAGGCAGTTTAATTTAATTTAATAGCTATTTTTTTTCAATATACCAATCATGAAATATTATTCAAAAAATTACGACATTTCAACAATATAATAAAAAATAATTACATCCATAATTTTATAATATGTGGCTTACTTTAAACATCATGGAAATATGAAAATTTACTAAATTTCAATGAATATTATTATTCAATCTATCGATAGTTTACATATTATGGTATGGCTCAATGAATTTATTCGGTACTTAAAAATGACCAGCCGATTTATTCTTTGTATGAAAACAAAAGATGCCGCCTTTACGAAATCAAATACAGAAGTCAATTTTATATTAATATAATAACGGATGACTGGCGAAAGAGCGTAGGCGGCGAGCGAGCGACCAGGAGTCGAACCCCGACCAATTAATCTCCTGTCTTTACAACAGGTAGCCGATCGCCGATAGCTGCCGAGGATGCTGTATTCAGATAATATTAATATACGCCATTGACAAGATGATAAAACGCACGACGTGATGTGTTGAAATTTTTTCATAAGTTACTTAATCCATTGACCAATGAGAAAAATAGAAGAAATCAAAATTTGAATTGGTTTACCGACCTGTATTATTTTAGAGGCTATAAATGATTGCACTTTTGTGTTAGATAGTATTCACTCGGTACACTTGAACTTTTGTTTCAATACTTTGCACTTTGGACTAGATAGTATTAACTTAGTACACTCAAGTATTTTTTTCATGTCCACTGTGGAGCATATGGTCTCCTAATGAAGGAATCCTAACAGAATTTTTCTATCAGAACTGCTTGTTACTCAGTTGCTTACCCTCTCTTTTTTTGAAGAGAGTAGGGATGGAAGGATAGGGCTAGGACAGGACTAGTGGTTAGCTAATCGCTCTCGCTACACCCTATAAGGATCGAATGGGTGGGAGGGAGGAGTTTTAGATGTCACAATCACTCAGACTACGAACAGAAATCAATAAATCTATTGAGAGATCAATTTATGAAACTTTCCGCACCGGGAATTGAACCGGAGAAATCCGTAACCATAGCCAACGACCCTACCAACTGCGCCATGGACACCGACACTCAAACTTTGATTTTAATAGTTTCCACTTAGTCACGGATTCTTTTAAAAAAGTGAGTTAAGTTGTAAATAAATATAAATATAGCATTAGCTACGTTTTTAATAATATGTGTACTGTAGATATATAATAGATACTGTTTAAAACTAATTAAATTATTTGCCATACTAAAAAACTGTTACCATAATTTATATACCGTCATATATTGACTACTGGATGGAAATTTCTGCAGTTAATAACGAGCACTTGATTTTTGGTCATCTGCTTAAATTTATAATATTTGAGTATTATTGATTTGATATCTTTTATAACTTGGCCGCCGACAGTAGTCAAAATTTAAACAGTCAATTTAATTCTTGTAACAGTCAAACGTAAGTTGATTGTAATTTGTTTTTATTATAATTATTGTATAAATAAATACAATATGTAATGACAAGTATTTTGAATTTTATGTGCGGAAAGTTATTCCGAAAATCCAACAGCTCTGTGAAGACTGCAAGTCTAAAAAAATAATTGATGATTTCAAATCAATACGGCTGCGATCGATTGGTGGCCATGACAGGTAAAATTGTATGACAACATTACTCCAGTGGATCTAACGTTCTCTAAAAACACCACTTATAATGGTCAATCAATAGTAAATTGGCACAGAACAATAAAATAATAAATATGTTTGATACTAAACATTGCATTAAATGCAAAAAGGCGTTATTATTCATATCTATATCTACAACCAGAAAACAGGTTCTCTGCCAATATCGCATATATTAAAATCTGGCAGGTGATACGTTTTAACCGAATCTATAAATGTTAAGTAAATGTCTTTACTATTTATATTAAAAACTGGGTGATAGATGTGAAGTTCTTAGAAATCGTAACGTTCAGTGAACATTATCTTATATCGGTTCCTTTTTTTATTTTTCTAGTTTATTATCTTTCCAATTAACTATTAATGTAAATATGAAGACGCTTTTTTTTATAAAATAGTAAATTAAATTACTCAAACAAGTTTCTAACGATTCCGCGAACATATCGCAGAAGCAATAGCATAGAATTGGGCCAAGTAAGAATGTCCAAAGGCGCTGATAATATTCATTTCTTTATAACAAATTTGTAACACAAGAATTATGTGTAATTGATATTGGTATCTATAATGTTTGAAATGTTAAGGCTTAAGTTATGTATTGAGTAGATTTACTACGCTACTTTTAATGAGTTAACTCTTCTTTGTGGAAAGGCATAATATTTATAATTTTTAAATGATGATAGTTTTGCTTTATCAAACACTTTTAAGATGTTAACTGTCAATTATTGACGGAAATGCATTATATTTAAATAAATAAAACACATTTTTTTGTCATACTTCAGTATTTTTATAATAATCAGGAGTGGTTTCGATAATCGCTAGCATTATCAACTGATAAAAACGTAAATTTAAACAAGGCTATTTATATAAAATTGAATGTGACGAATTACATTGTGTATAAAACAATGGGTACAAGAAATATTTCAAGAATTTAAAGTTAATCATATAAATTAAATTATCGACAATTAAAATGTTATGATCTCTTAGAAAATAAATTACTACTAATCTGTAATCAAAAATTTTGCAACATAAAAAATTAACTAGGTAAGCGTCGCTTTAGATAGACTATAGTAATGATTTTGTTTTGATGAGACTTAATTTATACAATCCTATTACGAAATCATCGTAATTTTTTTATTTGCCTAGTTTTAATTTTCCTTTAAAATATACACGACAACAAAATTGAAGCTTAACGCGGTAGTTGAATACTAAATTGGTTTAAATAATATTGGTAAACAATTTATTACTTATAGATAAGTAATATTTGAATAATAATCTTCAGAACGTAAACAATTATTTGTGAATGAAGTTTTATCGCACCGATGATCAGTCAATATTAATTTCAAAGAACAAAACTTTATAATCGATTTGAACATTCTACTAAACCGGTCTGGCGTTCATTTTCATGCAAAACATGTCCTCCCATGTAAATATTAGTATCGTCTAACAACGACAATAAATTTGTTGTAGATATAATCATAATTCTTTTGGTTTTCGATTAAAGTACTAAATATAGTAAGTATAAACTAATAAATTTCAAATACTATACAATGTATTTTGAAACCCTACAGAACATAGTATAACAAAGTATACAATAATATAACTATCAAACAATTTACTTAGTATTTTAAAATGCAAAATCACGATACAAATACTATATGATATACGTATCCAGAATTATTCATATACAGGACATAATCAGTATTCATAATATGTAATCTTTAATTAAGAAAGCCACTCATTCAAATTAATACAACTAGTATTATTATATAATATTATAATGACGCTAATAAATATGTCAGGCCTTAAGCTGAGTGGTCAATTCCTTTGGCTTTGGTAACGGTGCTGCTGCTTATGAGTTCGAAGGTATGGATGTCTGTCAGGGTTTAAATAACCTCCCACCCATCCGATACTAACAACGGGGCGTAACGGAAGTGATAAGCTAATTAATAGTCCTGCTCTAACTTTATCCTTCTATTTTTACTTTCTTTAAATAAAAAAAAAGAAAGGTTGAGCAATTTAGTAACAAGCAGTTCCCGTAAAAAAAATTATGTTGAGATAATATTCGTAAGGAGTCCATATGCTCTACATAGGTATCGGACTTGATAAAAAAAAGACAATTAATACTTTTTGCAAAAAAATTTGTCTTTGATATAATTAAAAACGAGTAATATACACATATGGTAAAGTCGAGGAAGCAGGTCCTGCGAAGGGTATGTTTCGGTCAATTTTTCGATACGATAACAGTAATAAGGCACGGCAGTATTTACGAAAGATTTAAATCGAGGTAACATGTCATATACGTGTAATCCATTTAACTTTCACAGCATCATAAAAACCGGTGGTCATTAATGGCTAAGAAAATTTAAATATTTATTAAATAATATTGATATTTTTGCTCTAAATCACAATAGCTTCATAGTCAATAAATTTACTCGGCTACTTCTAACAGTGAAGTATAAATTAGAGTCTTTGGCAGACCTCTTTTCTCACGCATCGTATCATCACTGGCTTGCCCCGAAGGCTATATTAATATTCAAAGCTACCGGTTTCGAGATGAGCTTTTAATAGGTTCTGTTCCACTTCTCAAATCGCATTATGTTTTCATTGTCCTTTTACAAACAAGGAGGCAGAACTTTTTTACAGGCACCGCGGAAGTCTTTCACGGCCAGTATGATTCGATTTTGTCCACACCCGCTCTCAATGTGGAATACCTTTTTAAATATGAATTACCTAAAGAGCATTGCAATCGATGCTTTAATCAGTATTTTAACCTCTCACTATAACTACAGTACATGGTAAAGTAAAAAGAATGGAGCTAGAAAATGACCATAAATAAACTAATAATTCTCTCTATGCCCTGTTTTTAGCATTAGATATGAGGTGGGTAGGGATGGATTAAAACAACATAAACAATCATGCATTTGGATACTCATCCATAAACCGATTGATAAGTCCATAAAAGGGAGTTGTTCTTCTGGAATTCTTACTGTTGGCTGATAGAGTAGGATCCCAAGAGCATTGACTACTCGGCTACCACTGTGAGGTAAAAAAATAATCAAGAGCTAGGAGGTATTTAAAAATGTTTGTTATTGTTAAAAAAGCTGTTACTTAAGATATACGAAAATAATGGAAACACGAGAATTTACATTTCAAAAATTCATTACAAAAACAGTTTTTACTCTCTGCTGAACAATTTCAATTTTGAGGGTTACAACAATTGACCAAAACACCGCCGATGTAATATTAATAAAAAAATAGTTAAAAACTTGTCTATGTTTTCACAGAAAACGTCAAATTAATCTGGCTCTGATTCAGCGGTTCTCAAAATCCAAAGAGCAGGCAGTACGTGTCTTCTTCGTATTCAAATTAACTGCCCACTTTTGGTTTCGATTAATTAAGCGAACCATCGCAAAGGCGTTGTTTATTGCTTTAGTCCTAGGGCTATCGAATAGTAATTGATTACCGCCGAGCAAATGCGCAGTGAAAAACTTCATTATACAAAGGTCGATTTATATCCTAGCCAACAGACCATTGATTTCGAAGATGCTACTGTTTTCAACCGGCATTAATTTGAACTAAAAGCATCATTTTGACAATGTTATAAATTGTTCTAATCTATTTTTATGACGCTTCCATATTTAAATCAAGTCAATTAAGGCTGCATGATTTTTTTAACCCGTTAATTAGAGACCCATTCAATATACTAAAGAACACGGTAAAAGATTATTCAATCGATTTCATATTTAATAGTTAAGTAATGCAGTAGCACTTGAAACCAACTTTAATTACTACATTTTAATTAAAAATCGATATCTACCTATGCGGTATAGAGGAGATTTAATTATTTTTATCTATTATAATCCCACTGAATTCATCAAGGGGACTTTATTAAGTTTAACGATATAAATGTACAAGGAAAATCTACATTTTTTATTACATAGCCAACAAAAGACTATACGAACGGTAAAGTTTTAATAACTTTGATTGTACTGCCTCTCCACAATATTATAATTGTATATTAATTATTTAAATGAATTATATCCAAAAGTATTGATGTTTCTAATAACACTCGATACCGAAAAAAGGAGAAGTAGGAACGTTTAGCTACAATTAGATACCTCTCCTAATATCATTATTCAATTCCGACTGTGTCTAATAAAAAAATCGACTGACTGGTTTCGTCTTCGTTAAATACATTCTGCCTAATTACACAATTAAGAATCCATAATACGTTGGAAGAGGACTTCGTGATTCAGTTATGATAATAAAAAATAAATGAAATTTATTACTATAGCGTGAATGTGATGAAAATATAAGTTAAATGAACATTTCAGACAGAATTATTTTTCTAAAAAATTTAATCCGCGTTTGAATCAATGTGCTAGAATCAACCCCTGGAGACAATGTAGCCCCTGTGACAGCTGGCATTTCGTGAACACGCCCCTCGCTCTGATTGGCGGACAACCCCCTTCGCTGCAGTATCGATTGTCATCCCTTGCCGTCACCCTCGGCCCAATTCATCCCTTAACTTCCTATGGCTAAGACAATGGAAAAGGAATCGTTTGAATGGGCAACCTTATCGTTATTTTTGATCTAGTTTCCTAACAAACTGACAAACGATTTCAGGTACTCGACGTCACACCTTTCGCTCTGGCGTTAAATTAGTAGAGAAAATAAACATTATTAATTACTTTTTGGAAAGTGGATAAAAAAGCAGGTGTGTTTTTATTTAATAAAATAATAAACTAATCTTCAGTAAAATATGCTAGCATCAATTTGTATATATCAATTTCCACGGTAATAAAATAAGCTACATTATTTTATAATATTCGTATCATTACGCAAAACCTTCTCAAAATTATTTATTTAATTCAAAAATAGTACGATATTTTCTAATTTATCTTTCACTCCCAATTAAGGACATGTGAAAGCTTTTAAATTGACGGATACATACTTAAAGAATTACTTGGCTTGGAAATATATACTTTATCACATTTGGTTACATGTTACACTACATAAAAAAATAGGTAAAAGTAAAAATTGATTAACAAAGTATTTACTATATCGTTAAATTAATTTAATGCTCCTCTTTTAAATAGATTTTTTAATTCTACAACCAAATTTTGATAAACTTTTACTTGTCGTCATACTATCAATCACTTTGACTGCATCTGTCTTGATTCAGCATAAATCAAAATATTCGAAGGCTACGAATGTATATTATAAACTTAGAATCAGATATTAACCAGAAGAAATGGACCGAATAACAGACCACATACTTATGAGAAAATTCAATGATTTGCTTCCGTATAGCAACACAATTTTAAATAACGACATTTAAATTGCAATCAGTAAATAATACAGATTAAGTACTTTTTGAAGATAGAGACATCATTGAACGAAGCAAACTATTCTGTGGAAGGCATGATTCTCGCTCGAGTCAGAACAGTCAGCTTTTTATTAAACAATCAAAAAGCAGGGAGAGTAAGTAGTTAAGCCAGTGTTTATTATGATGAGCGCAGCTGTAATCCAAACTAAAGTGATTTCCTGGAGCTGGCGCTACGGTCCCCGAATTATAGCGCTTAATGGTGACAGGTAACAAGCGCGGTCACAATTCCGAGGCGCGAGGAAAGTAATGAGGTTATTATTATAGTCACTGCATCAATTGTGTGTTTGGAAGCTGTAGTAATAATATTAAAAATTATTTATATTTAATATCGTATTAACTGGAGGTAGATTTAAAGCACATAAAAAATCACCTGTTAAATACTAAATGGAATCAGTTTATGAATGAAACTGGACCTGATTATTTGATAAAATTGTGAGATTATTAAAAAAAGAATTGATAATTAACACTGTCAAACTGATCAATGATATAAGCTTGTCATGTTCTATAAGTCCTCGAAATATACTTGACAACTTTACCTCTATTTAACATGCATTAGAATAATTATATTTTTTTAGTCTAAGTTGTTGCGATTAAACGGAAAATTGACCTACTTTATGACAAAAGTATCCCAAGAAGATTGATATTAATTTTTTTTTACAAGATTCATAATTTTATATAATCTTTGTAGGATAAATGTATACACTAGCTTAGATATGTCCACTGGAGCCGATAGTATTAATAAGTTTTTTCTTTTTTCGTATAAAATCATATGCATAAAATATCCTTAACTTGAAGGTGAGAAATTAATTTCAAATTGACTTCACCCTATGCACAGGGTGTGCTGGAAACAGTCCCATTAATGGCCTTTCGGCTTCGGTCTATTTCCAATTATAATCAAAAGTCCTTCGCCCTTTCTCCATCCGTGTCATAAAAAAATAATATCTATAGCGCTGCCGAGGAACATACACTAAAGTCCAGAAATGCAACACAGACAATGAATGAATTTTATCGATAAAGTATTGAAACTAGTCGCTACATATATATTTGACATGTATGAGAAAATCAATGATTTATTGATACATCCATATCAGCTATATAATTCTTTCTTTATATTAATAATTAGATGGAAAACATTGTAGATTATAGTGGTATTTATTTTGTAATTATATTTTCAAATATACTTTAAACATCATGATCGTCAAATTCAGATTAGTCTGTCAAATACGGCAAATTTTAATTTTACTAAAGACTATTCATGAAAGTTGAACATCTTTAAAACATTATTGTTATTTCTTCGTTGTTAAAAAAATGAATTACCATCCATTTGAGTAAGTTTACCCATCGGTCTAAGATTGGCCAACTATATGGGAAAAGGTTCAACATTATGCTTTTATAATACCATGATAATACTAATGCCATGTGAAAATTTGTTAGTTAAGCAAAGGTATGAAGTAGCCCCTGGTGGTAAAAATATAAATTTATGTTCAGGATAAATTTTTTTATTGTTGAATTTGTCAGCTGTCAGCTTAGAATGATAAAACACAATTTAAAAATGTATCTTCAAATAAATTTGATTGGCCATATTTTCAATTTATATTACTAATCTGTATACCAAATTCTGTATATTTTTTACCGTCTCAACTATGTACAGAATATATGAAAGCATAAAGAAAAGTTGCCAAGACTTTGAAATAACTAAATTTATAGTAATAATTAATTGTATCGTGCGCCAAAGTTATCAGATTTGGATGCAAATTTTGACCCATATTTTATTTATATTTCAATTTTAACAATATATCTATTTATGTTAATAAAATCTCATCTGAAGATATTAGTACATTTCAATGTAGAACAATTCCACACATAAAAGCCATGGCGAACCATAAATATACAAAAACATTCAGAACTGGGTTAAAGTTACCCAGATTGACTGTATGGGAAATGAATTAAACTTTATATAAATGCCATTTACATCTCGTCAAATAATATTGAATGACATGTGTTCACAATACTAACTTATACGGTTATTTTTCTATGATATCTGTTTGCCACTATTTGTATTTATACTATGTCTACTCGTATAACAATATTTTCTTCTTATTGAAGTAATAATCTGATTTCAAAAATGTTTTTTTTGACCTTAAAAAATCCACGAAGTAAAATATCTGTCAAAAAACCAAGTTTCCACATTCGTGCGATGGCGCTGTAATGCTCGATGCGTGTTTCGGGAGCCTGCCGCCGCATCGGCGCCACCTTCCATTACATTGTTGATGGCTTTTTTCCTCGACGGGTAAAAAGGGAAAAAAGAAATAGTATTACATTAAAAAAGGAGGGAGAAGACGCCGACAACTAATCAAGGAGCAGGGACGGATCCTTTTATAATTTCCCGCTCTCGAGTGAATCAGGTTCGAGCTGGTCCTGGACCCTCATTACGCGTCTCGGGGAGACCTTCGCGGCTAGTTGAAGGACGGCTATTTAATTCCCGTTCTGTATTCGTTGAATGGTCGGAGTGACTCATTGACATACACGTAACATTGTATAACATAATACTGTATACACACAAAATTAATATTTATATATCGCTGTCATTCTGGCAAGTTCAAAAATCTAGAGATATGTAAACTGATGCTGAATATTAAAATTGGTTCAGTCATATTGTGGACGTTCAGACAGAAATCAGTTAACATAAAAAAACACCTTCAATAATCGATGTTTTGTGTTTTGAGTATTCTCCAAGTATTATTTTGTTTCGCAATGAATGAGCAGTAAATCTATTAATAATATTGTAATTTACTATTTTTTGTAATAGATGTTTTTGGAATGATATTTTTTTGCCAGACGACTTAAAATTTTAGTATGAGCTAATAACTCAAGACACAACTAAACCATTTTTGTTGGTAAAACGAAAATAATCTTATACATAATATTTTAAAAAATAAAGCACAATTCGTTTGAACTACTTCCACATATTTATAATGATCAGGAACGGTTTCGCTCATCACGAGCATTATCAACTGATAATGCTCGTGATGAAGTACAAACGAATTGTGTTTTATTTTTTAAAATATAATGTCCTTCCACCAAGAATTGACAGTTAACACCTTAAAAGTAATTATACATAATGGCCCAGACCGCTCTGTAGAAGTTTTATTATTATCACATATCACATGTAGGTATTAAATTGTATCATGATCTAAGCGTTCTCGGTGTCTATATAAAATAAAATATTGTGCAATGCACACACAGTTCCGACGTACTAGCTACTTTAGACATTCAGTATTTCAATTTCAATACCGTCATCTATGACGGGTATGGTTATATTAGTCTTAGTAATATTGAGCATGGCAAATTGACTAAGTACTCGTAAACATGGTAGACCATTATTTCGGAATTTATCCTTTTCAAGCATTTTCATCGATACGTGACGAGCTTTATTTAGACTGAATAAACTAAATCGATAAAAAAATCATATTGTTCTTAATGAGGTAAACTATTAACTATAGGAAGTACGAAAAATTAACCAAAACGTGTTTGGAACCGAAACTTTTGGAGGTTTATATTACACGTTTCCGATATATCATCAAAACTGGAAACATTTCCTTTGAATCATTATCTAGATTAAGGTACCACCTAAGTGTATCTAACGTCCTACATAAACAAGATTCCGCAAGATAAAAAAAAAACTATTTTTAAAGAATATTATCAAAGATACGGTTTTAAATAAAATATCAAACCTCAATAAAAAAATGTTTAGTATTTTAATAATCAATTAAATTAGAAAATCAAAAATTTTGCTTAAGTAGAAGTATGTTTGAAAAATGTAAATTCAATAATAAATTATACTCATATATTTGTTGATGTTTTTTAAATCTTTGTCATTATTCATTGAGGTTTCATGAATCAAAACCGAAAACCCCTCGAGCGATATAGAGACAAAACAAACAAAAAAAATGTGTTTGC
This sequence comes from Himalopsyche phryganea, assembly GCA_022494535.1. NCBI lineage: Eukaryota > Metazoa > Arthropoda > Insecta > Trichoptera > Rhyacophilidae > Himalopsyche > Himalopsyche phryganea. The sequence goes on along the minus strand of JAGVSL010000001.1, from coordinate 8,399,066 downwards.
AATCAAAATCATTAAAGATGTATTAGAAATATAAATAAGAATGCCGATTTCGTTTTTTTTAATATTAATATTTTTTTCGGTTTTTGAAAATATAACTGATTCTTCGAAACACGAACATGCTTTTTTGATTGTATTTTAATTTAAAAACATTTCAAATTGTTTTTTTTCCTGCTTATTAAACGGTTGCAGGAAATTGCATAATGATGAATTAGAGACTGGAATTTTAATGGTATGACATAACATCTAAAATAAGGCCAAAGGGAATACTTTACGAATTGGTAAGCAGGTAATTATTGGAAATAATGACACGGCAAATTTAGACAGAAATAAGTATTGGTAAATTGCTGATAATAGCATCATCAATATTAAAATTCCATTTAGGAATCTTCTATTATATTGTTTGTTTGTCCTCTGTGCATTCCTATACCATTCATCCGATTTCGATGAAACTTTGGTGAGTTGTTGTGCGCACACCCGTGAAGGTTTCTGAAAAAAATCTAAACAAAATTAATCAAATACGTACAAACATTTCATAACTCCTTAAGAAACTTTTGATTTATTCTTGTACACAACAGTCGGAAAAAACAAAAAATATTGTGTATAATAAAAGCACTTCAATAAACAGAATTAAAACGCAAACATTCTCATTCTTTGAGTGGCATTGCAACGCATGCCGGGTACTCGCTAGTACTAAATAAAAGTTGCTGTTTATAAAGTTATTTCATTAGTTCCGAGTATTGTTGACCACTACAACATAATTGAAACTTACGGCTTTTTTACACAGGTGGTTATTTTTCCATAGTAAATGAAAGAATAAGATTATCAGGAATGTAAACCATTCGATTAGTCATTAGAACGTGTATGCCAATGGTCGGCAACCAGAGAATTGTGGGCATATATGTGCCCAACACTTGATTTATTTTCTAATCTGAAATAAAAAGTGTTGCATATATTTTAAGTGCTCAAAGAATTAAAATATAAACCTAATGTCTTCCTCTCTTTCACGACCAACAGAATTTAGATATAGTGGCATATGTCATGGGCAAGACAATCATTTGCCCGACTTAGTAAAATGGTTTCGGACCACTTGTGAGGTATTAGGATTAAATAGATATTTATAATGATTTTTAAGTGAAAACGAGGTTAAATTATCAAAAGAGATAGTGACTTATTTTCCTAGAGTGTAGAGATAGCAGTTGTTACATAATACTTATTTTTGTACTTGGTGTGTTTGCCGAATATTAATTGACATTTTTAAATATTTTATCAACGTTAAAATAGTACATGGGTATTTCATATTTAATATTATTTAATATCAGTACATATAAGGTACCAGTAATTAATCTTTTTTCAATAAAAGTGTCCAAAATAAAAAACGTAGATGCGGAATTGCTCTAAACCATAGAGTTCAGACAAGTGAAACTATCTTTTGTCGAATTGAGGAACTAACACATCACCATATACGTCATTGGGGTGTCATAGCGCCCATTTGAAAACAACACCTTATGCAGTAAGTATTTTATTTTGAATTTCTTGAGATAATTGTTAATGATATCAGAGAATGTAAGCATATGCTACTTGATTCAACCAACATTGGTCTTACTGGACGCTCTGAGGCAAGTCTGATTAAAGGTTGTCATGAAATCCTCTGATTAGACATGGCCAACTACTAAAACTTCTACTGGAACTGGAACACATTTTTTTTGTAACAGACCCTTTACTAATCGTTTGTCTTATAATATTAATTAAGACATTTAATCTATTATGAATACACTTGCTTTGTCACCAGTTGGTCTAATACTAAAAGTTAATCGTTATTTTTGTTGAATTTTCTCTTAAGCGGTCAACTACTGGTACATTTACCTTATATCAAACAAACAGTTCGTACGATATTTACAGAACTATATTAACTAAAAGGACTTTAATCAATACGAGATTTGTTCATGCTGGCTATAATTTATTATAATTCAAAAAGGGAACGCAATTTGGGCACAGGAAACGGATCGTGGCATTCAAATCAGTCGCATGCATGTCATATTCGCAGAAATGCAATTTGAAAATATATTACGAAAAATGACTTTGGGATGTTTGTCTCCCGCCAACGAGAGGTCGAGGAGGGTCGACGACAAAAAATACGCGGGAATATTGTTTGAATTTGGAATAATATAATTCAACACGCGACAACGTGGCTCAGACATACGAAACCATCACCAAATAATATTTTTTATGATTACTTAATATTTATATAAATGCTCATCGACAGCATTATTTAGTTTTTATCGTATTATTTAAAATCAAACTTTATTAATTAAATGCCTTAAAATTTATTTTAAATAAAAGATACCTAACAATACGTAACTTTTAAAAGAAATTTATATTGAAATTACAATTATTAATTATTTCTCTATACAATATATCGTCATTTTATGAGTTTATGTAAATTTAAAATCTTGACATTAAAGCTTTTGAATATGTTGATTCTAATCTTAATTTAAATTATGATTAAATTTAATTAATACGTCACTAATTTATTCAATCATTAAGTGTCTATATTGGAGGTAACCCGTTTCTTGTTTGTTAAATTTGATTCATGGTTGACGACCACATATTGTATTTGCTAATGCATGTTCCTAAATTGAAATGTCTGATGTATGGCGGGCCGCAGATTGCAGAATGATGGAATTTTATTGCACATTGCATGCGACGCCCGGTTGCCATTTTCCGACGACAATACTCAAATAATCCTGCAAACAAACCACGAAAATCATATAACCTGCTTCAATTGCAGGTTAATTGAATAAAATGGCGATATGGCAAACATGCATAGCAATAGTTACGTTCATCCAAGGAAAATATTTTAATTTTTTGCTGATTTATTATTTCAATCATTGCACGTTGTAAATATTTTGATGCAATTACGTAAATACGTATAATCAAGTTGTATAATTGCCATTATGTTTTCGGAGGATATGAAAAGAAAGAATTATCAAAACTATGATCGATCTTACAATATAACATATCTTTTCATAGACTTATACACATATTACAAATTTATGAAAGTATTTAAATATTACTAAATATATGAAGCTGACTGAAATTTATTTAAAAATATTTTATTTATACCAGTGACGTACCGTGGGGGTAAGCAAGTACGATATTGAATTTCAGTGGTAAATTCGGAGTACGTCAAATTGGCGACAATATATGAAATATTATAAATATTATTTAAATCTGTATTGGTTTAAATTTTTTTATATTAAAGTTATTTCATATCGATGGCATTTTGAATCTTACTTAAGGTTAATTAATATTCCATTAATCAAAAATATTTAATAATTTAAGACATCGATTGAGGGTGCTTGATGGAATTTCAATATCAAATTTGAATTATTGAGATTTTCTACACTTTCACGTATTTTTTCCGGGTTTCGCCTTTCGGCATCTTCAGGCATTCGAGCGCACGATTGCCTGAAACTACCGAAAGGTGAAACCCGCGTCATAAGTGACAAAATACATGGAAGTGTACAAAATCTCAATAATTCAACTTTAAATATATTTATCACTTTAGTAGCCAAAATTGAAGATCTATATGGTAAATTTACTGTCTCAAGATAAATATTGTAAAATATATTAAAAAAACTACTTTAGCTGTATATAAATATAATCATAAATGTATTGAACAAGATCAGTAACATATAATGTCAATATTTAAAGTAATGACATATAATTACGTCTTCTAACTTCAATAAAGTATGAATTTATCTACAGGAAACTCAAAAACGTTTACAGTAACATTATTGTAACTACTAACATAAAAAAAAACAAATATACAATCAGTAAACTTAACAAGATAAGAGAGAAACAATGACTACCTTCAGAACTGTGACAATCGAAGCATAACAGTTTGCAAGTACAATCAACATAATATGGTAAAAATCGATAAACCATGGATACTAGATTATAATGCGAAAGTATCCCCAAGCGATAAATCCGTTAGTCAACCCGTTACTTCGTTAGTTAAACAAACGTTGACACTAACGGCTTTCAATGGCTACTAATAATACCTAATTGGATGACCGTAAATAGTCGGATTATAATGAAATGGATGGTCATGTTCCCTTGTGGTCAAGGGTAGGAAAATTGTCGCGTGTCGTGTGACGTTATCGCTCGCCGGTCAGATGGCATCATGTTTCTTTAAATCCTTTGAGATTTTTGATCAATAAAAAGTATTAACTTGTTGGTATAATGTTCAATATTTTACAATAAAGGATTTGGAAGACCTAAGCATATTTTTTTAATGGTTTTAAAGTATTAGGCATGTTTGATTAAGAAATATTAAATATTTATACGACATGTCAATTAAAATCTTTTTTTTGTATTGTAACTTAAAATTATATACAAAAAACATCAAAAGCAAAAGTAACAGTGGTTTCATTCATGATCATTTCATTTCATTAACAATTCGTAAACTTTAAAAATAATACCATATCTGTTAAAATTAAATCCACTTCAGTTAAGAATAAAATATAATGTAATTGCACCATTAGTGAGATTAAATGTATATCTCACAGAAGAATTTTGAATGTCGTAGAGGCGTAGAGGTTTGCCTGTCAGCATCGTAGAGCTAATTTTAATTGGCAGACAAATTGACTTCATTATTAATGACTCAATTTGTTTCGCATCAAAACGATTGTGTGTTTTGTTAATATTTACCATACCATAATTGATAAATACAGCTCAGTTATTAGCTAACTAGAAATTAAGCTCATGGAAATATTACAATTTAAGCGTGTGCCCAAATAAGAAACGCCTCCATGGTACGAGTTGATTCTACGACGGTGAGATCTACCCGAAAGAGTTACGCGATGGCTTGCCTACGAAAATATATAAACATATTTTATCACTTTACAAACATACCGAAACTACGATAGTACATAATTTGGCACTTGTTTTTTTATACGATTTAAATCGCCCATATTCAGATTTGTATTTTATCGTTTAATTATACTATAAAGAAAATGATAATCAAACAAATATATTTATGACATGGAAAATTGGACTGATACATTAGTTTTCTTTCATTTTTTATGAAAGAATGAATCATTAAGGAATAAATTATAAACAGAATCTGCCGTTTATGATTTTTAAAGCAATATTTTTATGTCCTTGCACTCAATAAATATTTTCCAAGAGGATTGTCAATGCATTTAGGAAAATATGGATAAGTCACTTCAGAATATAAATTCCGTGAAAACAGAAAATGAAAGGTCAAATGATATATTTATTTACACAAATGAGATTTAAATTATATATTGTGAGAATGGGAACGAAAATATTTTGTGAAAGAAAGCTTTGATGCGATATACGCAATACGGTAAATCAAATTTTCACAATTCATTTGCAATATTATAATGTTTAGTATCAAATTGAATAGTAAACAATTAATAATAAATAACATTTATGTCAATCGTTTTAATAGTACACATCATAACAAACAAAACGAAATAATGCTATATATTTATTATAATACATAACTTATTTTCAAATAATTGGCGTTAGGTATTCATAGATAACCGTTATGGGTATCAGCTACGAAGTACAGCGCAAGATTATTCTTTTACAAAAACGATAAGGTAAATTTCATTGATATTAATTACTGTAATTACGTTTCTGACTTCATGATTCATGTTTCGTGAATTGTTCAATACAATCGTCATTCGTCAGCTATTAGCATTAAATTTTTTAACGTGTTCACGTCATGTTGCAATCATTTTAACTATGACAAATTAATCTGTCTATTATAATATTAATTTTAATAAATTTAACCGAATTTAATCTCTGAAAGCGCTTAATTAGATTGAGTCTCGAATTGATACATATTTTAATATATCTCGTACGTATCTACGATATTTTTAAATCTGCCCAAAATCACCATCTTTCAAAGTAAATTTTAGAAATATTTTAACGTACTTCGATTTTTATCCATTGTCTTTTTTTATCACTCGTCAAACCTTCTCATTGGTGACGTGTCCAAGTTTAACGACGTGAAATCTACCAATTCAGTATCTAAATAAATATCAGTTGATACATAATTAATTTTGAATACTGTTCCAAAATATACTGGTGATGCAAACGACCCTCTCACCCCGTCTGGCTGTGATCTGATGCGAGATGCGAGCCTCCTCGCGTCGGGTGTCCTCTGTCAATTAAATCCTGCGACGTAATTATCCTAACAATTTGGCCTTTGTCGGCGGGCTGCAGTTCGGGGGTTAAATGGCTCCCTCGGCGAACGGGTTCATTATAAAATGAGCAGGAGAATATATTGCAGTATACTACGGGAGATTTATACCCACAATTGGGCGCAACTTTTTTCTTGAACATTCTAATTTATACATACATATTTTGCAAGCTGCAGCTAGCAATTTAGTACTTCATACTGCATTACACTGGTCACTCCAACCAATTTTTAAATATAAAAATATAGCCATACGTGTATAGAGAACTTTGGAAACGCTTTATAGTTCTATTTTTAAATAAAGTCCTCGTAACATAAACTGATTTTTTAATTATATCAAAAGGTATAGAATTCTGTGATATTGTCATCATTCTCTACTCTGCCCAATCTTGAAAAGAAGGGGGAAAGGCTTTCTCACAACAATTCTTTATCTAGTCAAGTTCTCATATTAAATCCCTTATTAGATCTTTTATATAAAATAATATAATAAAAATGTAAAAACAATAAAGAACAGAGTAGTCTTAATATATCGTATAGTTAAATACATATTATTTATATCACTAATCGATTTCATTTCCTACTTTATTTTACTCGCGCTAATGATAATTATCACAACATTTAACTTTCCAAATGTTCATTTAAAATTTTTAATATAGCATTTACAACAATTTGTTTCAAATAAATCATAATGAAGCTGTGATAATTTTTTTAATGGTAGCTTTTGTATTCTGTGTTATTTAATAATACTCATTGTTTTTATAGACGACACTTAAGAATTAAACCATTTTATTTTCCATTAAAATAATGTTGCAATAAACCCTAAAACTAAACGCTGCCTATCAAATAATTTAATACAATAACAATTTTGTAATACGCCATGTTTCTCACGCCGGTCGCTCATCCGTACAAGTACTAACCAATTCATAAACTATCCCAAAAATCGAATTAGGGCTGATCGATTGAACAATTATTATTATCGCCTAAGCCCTGCGGCTCTCGATTTGCGTTCCACCATCGCTTGCCCACGAATCCCAGCTGGCCCTTGTGCCCCACGACTAAAATAAAGGGAAGCTAATTTTTGACGGACCCCACCAAATAACAGTGCCTGAAGTGAAGATTTTACAAATTGAAATTTTGTTTTACTAAAAGAAAATAAATAATCTCAAATTATATACGTTGCAAGTAGCCCTAGTGACATTGAACAGTATTGCCAGTACCAAGAAAATAATTTAAAAAATATATCACATAATATATTTACGTAAATAAAAACATCAACTGTTAATTTAGATACATGGATATCGGGGATATCCCTCAAATTTATAAAACACCAGTAAAAAGAAGTTATTAATTGGTAAATAGTATGTTTAGAATAATACATCTGATTATTTATTAATAAAAAAATGATCTTGCTTAAAATTTACTTGAGAACGAGTTACGACAATTTTATTGAAAAGTATATAATTTAGGTTTATTAATTGTAAAAAAATACTGTAAAGTTTCTATATGGACATATTTCCAAAAGAATAAATATAATCAGTTGATAATGCTTGTGATGAGTGAAATCGGTCCTGATCATTTTAAGCATATGGAAGTAGTACAAACATTTTGTGTTTTATTTTTAAAAATATAATGCCTTTCCACCAAGAATTGACAGGTGACACCTTTAAAATGAATAAATACAATATGAATAACGCGGTTCTCAAAATAAAAAGAGAATTTTTGAGAAAACTGCCTCCAGTCGAAACTGTATCATACAGGATACAAATGTAATATCATATTCAACAATTCTATTGTTTTTAATAAATTCGTTTGTGATACATACTGTTATACACGAATAAACCAATATTCCTCAAATATATAAATTTATCAAAATATAGAGATTTCAGACATTTTTTGTGTTTCCCCACCCACAAGTTTAATAAATCATACTATAGAATGCAATGTTTCATTTCTTTTTCAAATATGTAATACTATATAATAATTTAACCTTTTGTTTCAGAAAACTCCATTGAAGCACTGTGCTGTCGGTACCCTGTAAAAGTTAATTAGGAAGCCGCAGTCAGCGGGATGCGGTTTCGACTCGTGACCCCCCTCTTTAAAACAATGAAGGGTGCGACTGTTTGATTACGTCACAGTAAGCTTTGACACTATGGGCGCCAGCGACCGGAAGTGGGAAATTGTTCGCGGCTATTCGGAAGTCTTTGAACACTTAACGATTTCACACAATACTGTACAAATCTGAATGGAAAAAAATTAATAATATATTATGTTACTTTATTATTATTTATTTTTATATTTATAAAAGAGTTGCATGAATTTTATATTGTTCACCGATAATCTTAGACGGAAATATATTATACATTTTATGAGAAACTATATCAATGCCCTAGTTCCATATTGATAGAACTAGAAATTGGTAGTTTTGACATATGGCCGATCAAAGTTTTTACTCATATAAACTGACTCGTAAAAAGTGATTGCTTATTATTTGTATTACTTTTTCTATTCAAATAGGTGGTCAATAGTATATAGTTGTAGGATTAAATCTTGTTTCTTTATGGAATGCCACGATTCATAAAAAGATATTTCTCTATGTATATGGAACTGAGAAATTATTTAATTTTGCTGATTTCCATATACAAATATCTACCTTTTGAGAGGAAACCTGTACATTTTACAAGCTGACCTTTTGTGTACCTGTAGAAGAGCGGTGTTCGAATATACATAATGACTAACTTAACTCAAAACAGCAAATTTTTTATTTATCGTCCTATGGAACTGGGCCGTCGATATATATATTTTACATTCGTATTTTTTATCAATACAGCAGGACCGGTGTTACTCTTATCTTGAGATATTTAAAATATCAGTCTAGTCAATTGAAGACTATTTTAAAATTGCTTAGAAATAATAAACCAATAGTGAAAAAATTCTTCGAGAAAACGTAAAATATAATATACCATATAAAAATAATGTTATACATCTAAATTTTACTAATATTTTGAATCTACCGTGAACTTAAATTTTAATTAACAACAAATTTTTTTTTTCAAATATCGCAAATGAAAGTATACTTTATCGTTTCCATTGAGAAATCAATAAAAAATAGTTTTTGAATTAACAAAATAAATATCCCCATGTAATGCCATTGTTTTTGCCCCTTAATAATTATGTTTACGATCGAATGGGCTCCAATAGCATGTAATCGATGTCGTTTCACGCTTCCATATGGCGTCATATTTGTAACCTAATAATACATCATGGGTAACCAAAGTTTTCTTTGATGACTTATCTGAATAGGGAAGAAAGGACATCACCCCAACAAAAATGATAAACTAATTTAAAACAAAAACATCGAAAGTAAAGTTAATCGAAGGCGACTGTTTCAAATTTATTGTATGCGTTGGTGTTCCGTGTGGATACAATCTTGGTCCGTTTTATACAATTTTGATAAATAATGTATGACCTCTTAGTGAGTCGTTATATTCATGCTAAAAAATCCCTTCGGATTTGTGGGTTTTGTCATACTAACGCATTTATCAAACGAAATGACAATTTCAAAAAGTGAAATACGGTTTTATGTAGTGTTAAGAAATTACTTTACGTCATATTTTGAGTGCAAAACCAGAAATACGTATTAAACTATACGAAATTATCGAAATTGTTCATAGCAAAACAGGCTCGAGATATGTCATGGTGTCGTTTGAAACTAAACGGTTACATGCGATACGTCATGCATCTCGGATTGCTACTATACTATAATTTTGTATTCTCCGATGGTAAAATTGACGAAGTTTTCAAATTATGATTAATTAAGAAGACGTAAACTATAATGTATTTTTAATTTTCAATTATACAACTATTTTATTTATAAACAGCAATTTCACAGATGGTTTAAAGACTGAAGTAACTCATTGTTACACTATGGGTACGGAAGGGTTAAGGAAGCCTACTGATTCTAAATTTCATACATTGGTGATCCGTAAGGATGCAATCTCGGATTATTTACATTTTTGTACTTTTATGAAGCGTTATGTATTGATACTATTATTATTATTAGTACATATTAATTAGATATAATAAGCTACACAGTACAAAGATAATAAAAACTCATTCTCACGTGTTCGTTCATACAAGCTGCCATCGTGTTACTCCTCGACATCATCTAAGGTCCACAGAAAAACAGATTTGCTTAGTATACAAGAAAAATAATATTTAAGGAGAAGAGGTGAATTATAAAAATATATTAATAGACACAACAATAAATAAATAAAAATAGTGTTGAAATATAATATAACAGGTAGAAAAATGTATGCATACATTTTAAGTTTTATTTCAATAATTATCTTTTGACAAATAAAAATACAGCGTTAGATTATAAGAAGAATTCATAGCGTGGAAAAGGTCTGTTATAATGTCGCCTTGGGTAAACATGGTTCCATCTGCTGTTTTTTCGTTAATCCAGTTTTATTTGCATTCAAAATACGGTTATATCTACATTTAAAAAACCTTACAATTGTCCGTAATTAGAAAAATGTTCTACCCGAAAAACATTAAAATTTTACAGTGCGTCAAGGTCTGCATACATAATTACAAATACCGCGTGAAAGAAATCACAGTCTTTAAAGTCTCTAGAGTGTATTTCATTCAGAAAGTTACATTTTCCAAAATCTTAAATTGCTTCTCCTGAAAAGTCTTAGTTTTTGCAGATAGAACCTTGTTTACCCAACTTATACCGACGATAATATACAATTCATGGAGATTCTGTTAATATTTTTCTAAAAACTGTTCAATTGGAACTGTTTACAATATTATATTGAATTATAGTTGGTTAGAAAATTATTTTAATAGTAATCTTTGGAGTATAATTAATTTTTGTGTGAAGTCAAAGTCGTGATTGAGAGTTTGTACATTAGAAATCCTTTTTGTGGTGTGGTAAAAATGAACCACTTTTTTAATTACACTTATATTATAATCGTAGTCCATTGGTCATTCTATTAATACCACGTCTGCTACCAATGTCGAGTATATGGATTTCTAACGGACGTATCTCAAAAGAAGTTTTTCTATGAGAACAACTTGTTTCTCAGTTGCTTAAACACTCTTTTTTCAAAGAGAGTGGGAGAGAATTTTAGGCATTACACACATCCATGCCTTCGAACAGAAATCCATAAATAGACAAGAAAATTAATTTATGAAACCGCAGCTGAAGCCTACGACGTTGACAACTGCACCGCGTACGGATTGGCCATATTAGTGCTATATAAGCCTGACAATAATATAACATATTTTACAAAGTAGTCAGATATTTTAAATTATTTGAATCGGACTTTTTAGGTTTTTAAGCGGCTCTAATGTTCTGTGTTCAGTGTTGTAGACGTAGTGTATATAAATGGGCATTCGATGACAAAAACTCGTGGTAAATATACAAATATTTGAGAAAACAACCACGACCAATTATATTTTTTGTGTTGAGACAAAGCTGGTTTTTTACGGTTAGATAGATACAAAAATTTACGTGGTTTTGACTTTGAAATGCATACAAGAGAAAAAAAACGTTACAAGAAGGTCTGACACAGTAATGGCGTCAGCCTGAGGCGTTGGCCTTCTCACGTGAGTATTCAAGTTAAAAAACTTGTTTTCTAATGATAAAAAATAGCATTCACTTTATTTAAATTAATAAATAATAAATATTTCATCAAAAAATTAAATTATCTGTGACCTATGACTTTTTTGAATGTTTGAAGTGTTTCATTAGAAGGTCGCTTTTTTATACAGAAATCTACTTTTTGACACCTCCAGTTAATATAGTGAATATCCTAAAACAGTTCAAAAAAAAAATACTTACATGTTAATCAATTGATTTTAAAACTCCTATATTCAGGTCTGGTGAAGTAAACATTTAATTCCACTAATAGTTATGCTTCCATAGTGAATAATTATAGACAGAAGTACTTATTATAGTAAAAAAAAAACGTTCATGTATTAATTACATAACATAATTATGTATATTATAGCTGTACATTTAACACACATAGTCTGTTTTAAAACAAGATAACCTAAAATTATCCAAACACAAACCTATAAACAATTTTCAAATACTCCATAAAGTGGTAAAGGTATTATAGGCAAGTACTATCACGCTATTATATAACTGACCTTACTTGTCAGACGGGAATAAATTGGAGCAAATTACAGGTAAATATATCTGCCTGCATGTTCCATTATGTCATTTTTTAATTGCCATACCTCGCAGGCAAGCCTATCATAATTTAGAATATATTTTCTTTACAAATAAGTGCTTTAAGCTGTACATTTAGTTGTTAATTATCTTACCAAGAATGAGGCCAAAATATTATAAATATTTAATTTTTCAAATTTGAATTATTGAGATTTTCAACACTTCCATGTATTTTATATGGAAGTGTACAAAATCTCAATAATTCAAATTTGATATTGAAATTCCATCGAACACCCTCAGTCGATGTCTTAAATTATTTAATTTTTCTGTTAATGTTTCTACTCCCTTGTAATCCGGTAAGGTTTTTTATACATTTTAAAAACAGCTTCTATTTTTGAATACATTTGAGTATTATTGAGTATTAAAGATAATACTTTTACACTATACGAAGACATGTTTGCCGGAATGCAGTTTCTTTCACTTATTTTTTCTCTGTATTCACTACAGATTATGCTTATTAATTGCTGTAGATTATAAACACTCATATAAGACGTTGGTTTAATATATTTAGAGCATTTTTTTGTATACTTTTTTAGATTTTGTGCCTACTAAAGTAGACGTAGGAAATTTCATTCGCTGCAAGAAATTATAACTATGGTGTTCAATGAATGTCAATAAGTACATGTCTACAGGTAAAACAAGATTTTTTCTATGGAAACCACAATAATAACCAAACACGACGCTCATTAAGAGTGTTTTGTGAACTAGGGTGACAAGCCTGATAGATTTCAACTTAACTTATCAATTATTATAAAAAATCATCATAACTATATTAAATACACATAAAATCAACTCAAATGAAAATTTTTCCATGCTTTTAAAACATTATCATTTTGTGGGATCATTATCAATCATTCTACATTAACTATTACGTAAAAAAATTTTCCTTGGAGAAGATTCTTGATTATGTTGTATATTTATGTAAATACATTACCCACTCCACTTAAATCCTTTCTTATAATCCAATTACTTTATATAAGAAACGAAACAAACAATGTTAATAAAATCGTATTTTTATTTATTAATTGAAAACAATTACCATTATTGGTAAAATTTTACTTGTTGAATAGTTTGGAATAAACAGTGGGTAAGAAAGTCAGAGCAGCGAAGAAACCAAACACGAATGATACGAAGGTCGGTTACGAGAATCGGATAATTGGTCAGGTCTTGATTGCTTCTGCTGAAGTCATTTGGGCTCACCTCTCGGAGACGACCCTCACATCTAGCAGCAGGTTACTTATTTTATTTATATTTTTACTAATAAAGAATTAAACTGATTAAAATTATTATACTTTTTATTTTTAAAGTGATAACATTAATTGTATCCAAGATTAGGGATGGCAATCCCAGAATTTTTTTTTTGTCTCTTTCTATTTCTTTCACACAATATTTATTTTTATTTTATATTATTGGCTTTATGATTGATAAAAATAATATATAGTATTCTTTACATACTATTACTGTACTAGAAAACGGGTTTTTAGTCAGCGGTCTAAAATATATCCACCATATTTTTAGAATTAATACAGTTTCTTTGTCAATAAATTAATATGGTTATCGATGAAAAAAAATCAATTCGTTTTTATTTTTGTAATTTACTATTGATCAATATTTTTAAAAAATTAAGAATGTTTTGCTTACTAAGAAGTTATTAGTAATAAGGCATCCTTGAAATGTACTGAACTAAATCACTAATTCAATATACCAAGAAATGCTTTTCACAAAACGTTCTACAATTAGGTCGAATTATTATAATTAATGAAATATACCTCAATCAAGTACAAAAACAAACATATGAAAACAGAAAATATAAATTGGACCATAAAAAATTTTACAACGTTCGACCGCATACGAGCCACCGTTTGACGACCCCCTTGTGTTTTACCACCGTCATAAATGCACGGATTCCAAACCAAAACAGTCTAATGACACCAATAAAAGTTTAATAGAAGTAATACAGTCATAGAGAATAATATGATTCAATAGACTACAAAAAATTGTGCATTTCACACTTTTTATCATATCCACTTCCTAAAAGGAACATATTAACAATGCGTTTAGGTAATATTGATCATTAACATACAACATATTTAAAACAGGTGTCTAAAATTGGTTTTATTAATTTTTCCATTTAGAACACGTAAATGAAATTTAGAATCTTTTAAATATTAGACATATATGACCATAATCTTTAATTCAAATGCATAAATTGAATTACCAATGTTTTCAATTATTCCAGTAATGTTATGTTGGCGGTTTCTGGATTTTGTATATAACACACGAATATTTACTTCATTAATAAATTGATCTACAATCAGTGGCGGACTGGCCATACAAGCCAGGTTGCCCTGTGGCAAGTGGGCCCCGCTGTATGTTGGTGACCCTCAATAAAATCAAATAATTTTTAAACTATTTTACTTTACGTGTTTAAAATATACAGGATAAAGCTCTTTCGGTATTTCATCATTACAAAAAAAAATGTTTTCTTACGATATACACAATGACATACATATTCGCTGTCTGTAGCTATTTGTAACATGTGAATTGTTGTAATTATCAAATAATTAGTAGTATATGACACACCCTGGTTTTTGTTAAGTATAAGTGTCATTAGTGTCCTGAACTGAAATCAGCCAACGGCAACAGCAATATTTCGCAGAATAGGCTCTTTCTTGTTGCCAGGCGTTAAAATAGCCCCCGGTTACGTCCGCTGGACGAGTCCATTTTTATGGAAAGGGGTAGCTCCAACTTTGCAGGGAGTTTTTTTAATTTTTGTAGATAGTCGATTACGATCTGCCGAGCGGGACGAGCTGCGCTCTCGTGGCGGAAGTGACGTGACGATGTGATTTGTTTGTTTTTTTTTTTTTTTTTTTTTGATTTGCATAGGACTTAATTTAAAATCGTTGTGTCATTTGTATTATAACTTAAAGTAAATTCAGTAGCTAAGTAAATGTAAATGTAGAATCAATTTTATGTGTTAAGATTTATATATTTGTGTAATGTTAAACCACTGCATCTTGAATGGAAAATAAATAAGTTTTGAACCGGATTTGAAATGGTGTTTGTCTGAGAACAGCCCTTCCAGGACTCCGGATAACCAGCCGCTCGCCTCTCTTCGATCCGGGGTCTTCTCATATAGTATATAGGTTAAGGGCCCTCTCCCATTTTTGGATGGGCCCCCAATGAATGGGCCCCCATAGACTCCTGGTAACCAATATTTTTAGAGTCAATCCGCCACTGTCTAAATAGTAGTATGAAAAGTACCCTTGAAATAAAATTTCAAATATTTAATACACCTTATTTTGTTTATGTTATTTTGGTGGCACCCCTAAAATGAATCCATGATATACTACTAGAAGTATCTACCATTTCACAATAACTGCCTGCGTTATAATAAAAATATTTTTTTATTGTAGAGCTCGATTCACTATAATAAATACATCGTAATTGAGAAATTTAACAACTGTGTAATTTTCCCAGAGCGTCATACAATTCAATTAGTGATATTCTAATCTATATAATCCAGATTCGTTGTAAGTGTTATAAATTATAACATAGTGATTACTCTTATAAAGCGCATGCGATGTGTTGCCCTGTTTATCCGCCCACCGTTCCATTTACCGCCCTCTATGCCCCCAGGCAAGGGCGGGTGTCGTTAACGAATTAAACACCGCATCTGACCGCGTAATAGTCATGATAATTGCGCCTCTGACCGCTGACTTGCATGTATGTCTTGGATAGCTTGCTATGAAACCACAAAAAAACCACGTTTTACCTATTTACAACGCATAGACGCTTCAGTTTACCGACAGACATGGTCGTATTTATTTACACAAAAATCTTACAATTTAAAATAATATCAGTTTAATACTATCCTTCATTTTAAGCTGATATCTGTGCGTCTCAGTTATTGGTAAAATAACGAAATGGAATGAAATAACAAAATCTATCAGATTTAACTTAAATTGTTAAGACTCACTTCGAGTAGAGAAAGATTTAAATTATTGTACAATGCTGATTATAAAACTACCAGCCAGTGTCGAGTTATTTTTTTGTAATATATTTTATCAATTATCTTTAAATTAAATTTCAGAAAAATATCTGTTATTACAGATGACAGCCAATGCGCCAAATATTTTGTAAATTAGAAAATCATACGAGATAAACTCGATGACAATTTTTAGAAGTCACTCATGTCTAAGATCACAAATTCAAATTGAAAAAATCTAAATTTGATATTGAACTTGCTGGGACTTGCACCAGGACCCAGCTGATCGTTAGGACAAATACATACCACCAGACCACAGAGTCTGACGAGAGCCGAGAGGCCGAAGTTGTTCTTTGTAAAATATTAAATTTATATCCCTTGGGTTTTTACTTCCAAACTCTGATAATTATTTTTTTAATAAGTAGTGTAAGGGTAATTAGTACTATTATTGTGTGTTTCTTAAGAAAATAAACCCACCCCATTAGTTTAGAATTAGAATCATTGTTTACCTTGTACGATATAGTTGGTCTAAACATGCTTCTTAAATGGTTATAAATAATTGCACTTTGTGTTAGATAGTATTCACTTGGTACCCTTGAACTTTTATTTCAATAATTTTCACTTTAGAATAGATAGTATTAACATAGTAATTTCCACTTAATCAAGGATTCTTTTAGCAAAGTGAGTTAAGTTGTAGTAGGCTATGTTAGGGTTGGTCTGGTTTAGTTTGTGTAATGTACTCTAATGCGTGGAGCAAAGACAATATAGGCAGCCTAATATAAGGTAGAAGAATAAGTGACATTTTATTACAGCTTCCTGCAACTGTCGATTTCAAAGTGTGAGATTTATATTGAGTGACAACTACTTTATATATGTGATAAAAAAATAATAATTGGAACACGTGTCGCATTTTGGAACACAGCCAGTGAAATAACTAAGTAATCAATTTTAATTTTATATTAAAAACGTAAATATTTTTAGAATTGTTTTCACTGCTTTTTGTTTAATTCGATCAAAATAATTAAGTAAATGCTTTTTATCAGTGTGACGGGCATGGATACATATTTTGAAAATAGAACAAAACATCATATTCACAACAGTATCCATAATTTAAAAATGATAATTTCTGACTTACGACAGTATTTTACCAAGGATGCGACAATTTTAGTTATTAGTCTAAATCGAATTTTGAATCATTTGACTAATTGACAGTTATTTTCTGCAGCGACATTTAAAGGCGGTAATAATAGACTAATAACACTAGAATTCAGTTAACACACATTGGGTATGTGACGAATGCGTTTTCTTATCAATATTATTATCGGCAACAAGCAACCGGTATGCACACGAGGGTTGTAAGTTGCAACAAACTGCATTTACTTCAAACAACTTTTCTACTAACCATGCTAACAAAATATGAATATATATTACCAGTGACGTAGTGCTAGATAATCATTTTTAATTTTTCCATACAAAGCACTAAAATGTGTTTTTAGTTAATGAAGAGGTTTTCATTAATTTAATTTACCGTTCCCTTAGCCGTGCTTCTTGATTGAGTTCAATGCTTCTTGATCACCTGGTCAAGGATTACAATCCCCGAATGAAAATTTTTATATTTCAATCGATGAATGGTATTAAAAGGCAAAATGTTTTTGTTTACATTCCTCCTTACGGGAACGGGGTAAAAAGCGAGCGATTAACTAACAACGATCGATATGTATATAAAAATAAAACATATCGCGCAGAATGTATCATATAAATAATAACCCAGAACGCTCTGCAGACGTTTTATTATTATCAAATATCACATGTAGGTATGAAATTTTCTCATGAACTAAGCGTTCGGGGTATCTATATAAAATAAAATGTTATACAAAGCACACACAGTTCCGACGTACTAGCTACTTTCAGTATTTTAATTTCAACACCGTCATCTATGACGGGTACGGTTACTAGTACAATAATATTTACATAAAGTTATCAGTGCCGGTTTTGTTTATTGAGTGAGCATTTTTAGCTTAGATCAGTCATGAAATTGTAGATAACGCTCAATAAATCATATTTTATTTTTAGAAATAACAATTTCAACATGTCTATTTGCTTCACATTGCGAGCAAACGTTATTAAAAGCTGTTAGAATTCGATTGACACAAATCGTCCTCTACGCCACTGAACAGAAAATAAAATAAATAGTGCAAATATGACTAGTATGCAGCTATAATTGCACCGCCATCCGGAAGGGAATGTCATTTTTTATAATCGTCGATAAAGAGTAATTAACTAAAAGCTTATTGTATTGCACGTTGTAATATTCTAGCAAACGTTTACCCGTTCACTTATCTACTAATTACAATTGATTGTTTGTAACTATTGGGGATATTTATTTATTTTTTACAAACAAAACATAAAAGAATATTGCTAACGTCTTTTTTTAGAATCAAATGTGCACTTTTTGTGCGCTATTTTGTTATATTATAGTTTACAATTGACGCTTATTATTATAATTAACTCTTGCAATTATAAACTGGTTTTTAAATAAATTTCGACATAATTTTAACTCACAAATGATTACCATACATTTGAATTGTAATTTTTCAACGTAAGTAAAGCTCACAGATAACACAAACACAGTATTTATATTTATTATAGATATACTTAAATTGGATGTTAATTTCATAACACTTTGTTTGAAATAATAGTATTTTTAACGGAAAGTAATATTTTATTTTTATGAAATTCTATTGATTTAAATTAACGAATGTTAGTCGGTATACATTAGTCCAATCTAGAGATCCAAGAACTATAGATCAATGCATACAGTCTTTTTAAAATGATCATGGACTTAAAAATGATAAGATTTTAATTATAATTTGTATGTTCAAAACCAACAGAATAAAAAATGTATATATATATATAGTATTAAGGCATTGTATCACAAAAGTTATTACAAAAATATCAAATAATTGAAAATATATTCATGGAATTGTAGATATATTTGTTAATTGCCTGTCGTTAAAATTCTCTCCTTTACGAGTTATGCGTTCTAAAAAGTACATTTGAAAGTCGGTCTTCATTTTAGTATTATTTATTACAAATAACTAATGACATAATAACATGACCTGCAGCAACATATCTCATCAGGAGCACATTCAGAATGCGTCCTTCTAAGGGCTTTAAATAGTCGACTCGCCCAAACAGGTGATAACTCACCCACCTCTGTCAAACGCACCGAAGAGTCCGTTGTCCTTTATGACTCTCTTGCGCAAGGAGCAATCCTCGTCCTATGGCGATAATGAAACTAACAGTCGTTAGGCACGCCCACCGATGTTAAAATTGTTTGTTTTCCCATTTTATTTGACTAACGCCACATTCTGGATGAATTTATCACGTATTTAACCCTGCCTACTAGATATTTATCGTCAGGAATGTGCCACATTTCGTTCAAGTCTAAACTATTTCAGGAATTTTACACTAATATAATAACATTATCTACAAAGGATCGCTATTGAAACACATAAAGACAACAGTTTAAATAAATTATTATTGGGACCCGAAACAAAAAGGTGTGAAATGACTATATTGCATTATATGAAAATGGATCTTTTAAATGTCTTTCGAGGACTTGAACTTTGGATCGTGGAATGGAATCTTAGTAGCTTAACACTCGGGCACAGAATTACATATTGTTTTACATGTAATTCCAATGTTTGGGCAATACTTTAGTTATCATCAGGAATACAAATTGGTTGCCCCACCTCTAGCCGTAATGTGTATACAACCGCTGTTTGAGAGCTGCCTTCCATAACGCAATAACGATCAAGAAAAGAAATGAATTTACTCTCCATGTTATTGGCCCGATGCAGAGTTGTACGGGATCGATATTTTAACCATGCATTATTGTGTTTAAGAAAGGAAAAGATGGACAGAAAAAAATGTGACTGGCCTGTTCAGTCACTTAATTTAAGTCTATCACTATGGTGCTAGAGTTTAATCTGCTTCGCGTTTAAATTTAAGAGAAATCGAGAATTTCTAGACCCCATATTATCAGGAGACACAAAATTCATATACCTCAACAAACGGATGAAATAATGAAATCGCTTAAAATGAATGAATTTTATATTATTCCAAGCATCCTTATTATAATTATTACATTATTTATGAATCATTAATTAATACAAAAGATTTTAATGAAATAGTTTTAAGCAAAGGAGATCTATATAGATTATAAAGCAGTCGAGTTGTATTAAAACACATTTGTTTTACAAATTGATTCGGCGAAGCTTCTAATATGGCCCCATTGAAATTTTAAATATGTAATATTTTATATTGATTTATAATATCATTACTTAAAGCATAATAGCTACCATTATAAACGTTCTCAATATGGAGGTGCCATTATGAAAAATGCTACAAAAAATGACGTCGCCGTATTGTTTTCCCGTTCTCTTTTCGAAATTCCCGCCATAGATTCGGTTCTATCTCCCATCAAATTTCCCGCTCTTTTGTCCTGTCAATCTATCAGCGGTCAGGATTGGCGGCTTTCTTAACCCAGGGCTAATTATATCGGTAACATTCTAACTTTGCCGCTACTGTTTCATCGTGAACAATGAACGCTTGGAATCTGTTGGTTATGATTCAGATTTTATTTTATACATGCAAGACGAAGAGTAGAGGCGGTTTATTGACACCCGGCATACGGACCAGTAGCTATTTGAACATTTCAAACGTAACCAATAGACAATAAAAAAGAAACGTGAATTTTTCCAGAGACTCGATCATAATAGACAATTAAAATTATTTTTGGAAGAAATATTAATCTATAAGTACCGATTTTTTGTACGTAAAATAATAAAATTTAAACAATACTATATAAACCGGCTGCTTAATTAATTATGGCTTTATACGATTACTTCTCGTAAAACCATCATTTTGGAAAAAAAAACACCATGCCATGATGGTAACCATCCAACGTTTCGAAATATTACAGGTTTCATTCTCAATCTCGTTCAAATCAAACAAACAGACAATCACAGAATATATTTTGATATTGCAATGAAAGTATTGGATGATTTTTACCAATCAAAGCACGACAGCTTTCCAACATAATAATCTTATCGGTCATTAATTTATGTTATTTATTCGATCAAAGAACCGAAGCCTAAATTTGTTAATTTAAGTTTGATAGAAATTGAATTCTTCAATTCTTTTATAAGATCAATTGCTTATATAACTTAAAACAGTCAATCGTCATAAAGAACGTATAGCATCCTTTTCTTCGTTTTAAGTAAAGCGTCCTGGGATATCAGATTTACATATTTATTAGATAGCGCCTTTAATGAACCGTTCGACGTAAACAGTTATTCCGTTTTCAAAATCCCAAAACGCCTCTGTTAGGTCGGTATTGCCACATATGGGTAGCTATTTCAAATTAAACACTGACCGTTAAGCAACACTGAACGTTTAATTATTTCGAAAGGTGGTGCTTTGTTATTTTTGCATGCGGTTACTTTTGGCAATAGTTTTCTATTGTTTGTTCTGTGAATACGTTTTTGTTTAGCCTGATTTGAATTCAAAGAAGTTTACTTTTATTCAAAGGTACTGTACACATACAAATAAAACTAAACTTCTATAATAGATATTGACAGACTGTCATAATTAAAAATTTGCTTTTATTTTTTGATTAGAATTGTTAGAAGAGTATGACTGGTTAATACTGCAATAGTATTAACTATATAATACAATATAATATAATATATACTTCTACTAATAACTATAAAACTACGAAGTGAGATAATTACGAATAAAAAATTTAACTGCGACACACTCGTGAATTTGCTCGGTATTGAATGATCTTATGTAATTTTTACACTGCGTGTGCTTGAGCATAGGTGAAAATAGTGTAACATGAAAATGGAAAGTACCTATTGGTCGTAGATTTTGTCTAAAATTCACCTTTTTCATGACAACTGGTTGTTATTCGGTCGCTCAAAGTCTCATTTTCTATCAGGGCTTTGATAATAGGAAGTTACTCTCGTAACTCCCCATTTTTAGGATCATTTGAATTTTGAGCAGAAATTTATTCGAACCAATAGATATGACATTCGAAATGAACGAATGGCGATTACGAATTAACATTAGCAATGTAAAACATATTCTTTTAGTAAATGTATTTGTTTTTACGAATTGTTTTTCAATGCTCTTGAAGCTTATAAGATATTAGTCATTATTAATTTGACAGCGAAGCTTTTCTTTACTGAACATCGGTTTACGCATGTCATTCTTGAGTTGCAATATGAAAAAAATGAAAGCACCACGCCGGCAACTTGACAGAGAAAAAACCTGACAATTGACGGATGACCGCTGAAAAGTTTTTAAAGGTGCTTTGACAGTTTCATATTTCTTCTTATTATTAATATAAGAGATTATTTTTTGCATAATCATGAAAAATAAAACGTGTAGATTTATTAATACAATTAGCTGTCACAATACCATCATTAAACACTGATAAATAAAACCCTTCTAATAACATGTTCAAAATAAAATAGTTTTGCAGAAGATGTCTTAGACCGCAATAAATACTCCGATTATGAACAGTGTCAAACATATATCAACAGTCTGCTCATTTGAAATTGGCTAACACGTAACCCTATTCCATAGATTATTTTATTGTAACCTGTCGGAATAACTTTCTTTAAATACTCGACCTCGCATTCTTCTAGTCAGAATTTTAATTCAGTTTCGGTTATTATTTTAATACATTGGTCAGAATTTATATCAAATGGTCATAATGTATCGTTCAGAATTACAGAGGGCAGAATAAATAATGTATAGTCGTTATTTATAATCTAACCTAACCTTTTATTCCGACTGTATAATAATTTTATTCAGACCATCAATATTTTTATTCTAACCAAAAATTGAATTTCCTTCCTTGATTCGAATTCTGACCATTTAATTTGTTGCCAAAGAGTATTAGTAATAACCAGTCGTTTCAACTATTTCGTACCGTCCAAGTCTTGCCAAAACGCTAGGTTGTTGTGGGATCATTTTGCTACATGTTTCGTGAAATATTCTGCATTGAGATGCATCATATTTATTATTTTCTACCTCTGTCACATGTATCTATTTTTCTGTTGCCTAAAAATATGAATCAATTATCTATGGTAGTGAGATATTCCATTTTTAACTTGAAAACGTTCATTGCTTTATTGTTAAATAATCGTCTCACTTATTCATACGACAACATTTTGTAAATCGAATAAAAACAATTTCAAACGACAAGTTCCGAAGTCAAATTCTCAAACGTCATGCAAGTACAAACAAAGTAAGTATAAATGGACGCAACGCCTTGTGATTGACGTTCATTTGATGATGCTCAGCATGGCGCCGTCGATTCAGATGACGTATGGATCGGTAATCGATATGAAAAGGGGAACGAGCCAACTTACAAGCGATGAATGACTTGTCCTACATGCAGCGGATGATTTACGTTTTGACGCCGTGTCGGCTGCACAGCCTTCATTGGAGGGTCTAGCGAAGAATTTAATCCAATTTCAACACACCTAAAACCAACTATTTTAATCGACATTCTATTTCAAAATTCTTCCGCATATATTTACCATTGACTTTCAAATTGCACAACAGATAACCGTGAACAATTATTTTATAAAATTACTCTTCATTTTCTTCTAGTTACTCCTTAATTCGACCACAAATCGTCTAATGTTTTGTTAATCATGGATATATGTTAATTATTAGCAACTGATTAGGCTTAAAATAAATGATTTTTTAAATAATCCCTATCTGTCAAGATTTAAAAATTTCAGAAGCTAACATCACAACAGTATAATGTTACAAACTATCTCCCTCATTTAATTAAGCGAGAAATTAAACGATTTTTTGTTATTCTAATTACGAATACTTAGATATATTAAGGCATATTATATTTCTGACATCTACGTGAATGTGTTTGTAAAGCTTGAATAAAATTGAATCTTTCCGTGCACTCCTCTCGGAAATAAAATATTTTTTTCATTTATTATCTATCTGGAATCAAATGATGAAAGTGCAAGAGAGTCTCCTTAGCACGCGCGGACACAGTCGGAGGTCGCGCCCCCGTCGCGATCTGGCGCCCCGCGGGGCTCGGTGTGATGCCCACCTCGATCGGGAAATGTATCTCGCCTACCTCCGGGTGAAAATTACACAATAAGTTTCAATAAATGTTTATGTTTTATATTTATTATTATTGCTTTTGAAACATAATATATAACATGAAAAACAATTTTAATGATTTATAATTATTACTGTGTGCATAACTAAACAACATATTTCGCACGAGCCACAAACCACATAGCCGCCAATTGTTTCAAGACAACTGGTCAGCATTCTAGATCCCGCATCTGCACTTATTGTAGCAATACTTGATGCGCATATAAGGTTTCGGCTATTCTCATCATTTTGAATATTAATTTACCAAATACTGGTTTGAAAAAAGATAATATTTTTGAAACGGAAAAAATATTCATTCTATAAAGTTAAACTTATTAAAAACGCTTTGTCTTAACCTTTTCACAAATATCGATTATGATATATGGAATCAATTGTTCCTTGCAATGTGATGGGCGCTCGAGGAGTGTGGCAATGGTTTATTGAAATTGAATCGCGGGGGTCTGCCGTTTGATTCCCCGCCGCGAAATGATGTTAGAAAGAAATAAAAACTATGAATGGTCCAACACCTAACACCGAACCTCAACTTTGCCTCTGACTCGGCAGATTCAATTATTGTTATCCACCATTGTTATCATTTTTAATACCTCCGCGAGGTGGCTATCTTCAATCCAAAAGAAATCAAAAATTATAATATCAATATTTTTTTTGAAAGTCAATTGTTTAAAATAAACATATTTGAAGATGAAATATTAACGATAACTAATGTAAGATAATTTCGTTAAAAAACATCTGTTTATTTTTCGTAATTTAAATTTCATTTACATTTTGTGAAGCATAAAAATAACATAATATATATATGTGTATTAAAATAGATAATATTCAAGCACATTATTTACTATACACTATTATACCTACACTATATTCTACAAAATTCAATGTTATTGAATACATTTCACTTGGCACATAGGTACATTAATCAATACCGAGTTTTCAGATTGAGTGCCTTGAAAATAATATCGCTCGAGAAAAAATATTCAAATTTATTGAAGACATGGGCGACTAAGTAACAGTCATTGTAATTTAAAATTCATTAAAAATTTGTTAACCTTGTCTACTAGGCACAGATATCTAAGATATATAATATAGCGTCGCCTCGGGTAAACAAGGCTCTATCTGCAAAAACTAAAACTGTTCCGAAGAAGAACTTCTAAATTTCAGGAAATGAATGAAATACATTTATGCATTCACATATTTACGTGAATAAAAGAGACGACCACTTTTGAGACTGTGATTTCTTACACGCGGTATTTCTAATTATGTATTCATATTGAACGTTGATGCACTGAAACATTTGTACGTTTTTCAGATAGAAAATTTTTCAAATTTGAATTTTGATGAACTGACAGACAATTGTAAGGGTTTTTAAATGCAGATAGAATCGTATTTTTAATGCTAATAAAACTGCATATAAAAGTGATTTTGTTAAAAAACGGCAGATGGAACCTTGTTTACCTGACGTGACGATAGATTTATTATAAAATAAATATATAGTAGAAATATTTGCTGTACGCAAGTAACTTGATTCTATACAATTGTATAAACAAAACATTGCAAGTTCTTTCTAAAGTCATCAAAAGGAAATTTGCATTGGAAAAGATAAACGGTTTTATCTTACTTAAATTTAACTTAAATTTACATCTAAAAGGTGAATTCACTAAGATCGTAATATTTTCACCGAAACGTGAAAGTATTATCCAATTCTGGGTTCTTAATCTGGGATTCAGCCGCTACCGAAAGTCTAAAAATTAATTGGGTTTTTGATTAGTAATTTACAAATTATATTTAATGTCATATTATATGAAGAAGATAAATGATTAACTTTGTCTTGAGTTAACGGCAAAATTACAGGAAAATAAAATAAGATATCGCTACTAATTTACTTATTATAATGTACAATTCGTTTTATTAATTGAAATTGTGCAGCGTTATTATGCAATGAAAAAATGTCCCAGGCTTTTTTTTAAATATATATTGATATCTTAAAAAAGATTTTTTGTCGTGATGAATATCTATAAAACTTTTCGAAACATTTTTTATACAAAGAAAAACATGTTATCCTATTTTCAGACAAATAAATGTAGCATTTCCTCCAACCGGAAGCGCTTGGGGACCACTACTCGCCGGTAATGTATGCGTCAAACGATAGCGGCGTTTCCCTTTCTTCCTGGAAATCACGTTTTTTTCCGCCGATTTGGCGGCAGATATTGCGTCAAAACGGAATTGAAAAAAAGCGAAACATTTCTTGCAATTTCTGCGTAGGTTCACATAGACGCATGAAAGTTTAGAACTCGAATAGAAGACCATAAAGTCATTGAATATGAACAAAAAATATGATTGATTGTATATAGAATTAGTAAAAAATTAAAGCTCTCTTGATTGACAAGGATTCACAATAGTTTATCTCGTTCGATTTTTTTGTAGTTTCAATATTCATATAAGGATTACGAATCGTCAAAAGAAGATTTAATTAAATATATCTTCGTAGAATTATGTATTTTCTTTTCGATCTGTGCATAACGATGCATTTAGCATTTTGTTGGTAAGAGTTTCCAACGTCTACATCCTCCTCTTCATTGAAAAGAGTGAAACAGTTTTTGCGGGTCGCGCTAAAGAGGCATGACGCTACGACGGCAGTTGAGCTCTGCCTTTCCTACACGCGTCATTTGCCGCGCAATATATCTTCACTAATGGTTTCCTATACAACATTCCTACCCCCTTCCATTCAAGGCAAAACATCCCCGGTATTAAAATCTTCAGCTTGGTACACATATTTTTGATGCTGTACTCGTACTGTTTCGGTAACTTCGTTTTTAAATCCGTTCAGATTCCCAATATTTTAAACTACTGACATCCTCTACATCGTGATCAAATAATAATCTTCTATCCTTAATTTGTACTATGTCAATGGAATGTACACTATTTACTACCATTAAATGTACCGTACTATTCCAATTAAGAAAGACAAAAAGAGATGGGAAGTAACTAGAAAGGTATCTTCTATTTAATATTAAAATAAATCAAATCAGCAAGGCTTAATCCCTAATAATTACTACCTAATATTCTTATTTCAGTGTTGGTACATAAAGTGACGATTAACAGCTCAACGACCGCGTACTCATATACGAGTCCTAAGTAATACATTCCATTCTATTGAAAAAGTACTGGGTTATAATCAAGTTTGATTTCAAATGTCAACGAGAGATGGTGGTATACATATCAACGCATTATTTAACAAAACATAAACAATATTTCAACGACACAGTTTTGTAAAAACTACCCCTAGACGGTACACATTTACTTTTTTATCTCTCGTAGTATTGGTTATTATTATTTACACATTGAGTAGTGATTTATTGAATTGGCATTTTTATGGTGCTTGGGTCATTATGATAACCGTGTTCTGTCCCGGGGTGACTTGTAACATCTGCAACAGGGATGATATGAGAAGCAGGGATTTTTTAGTAGATTTAAGTTTTTTTCACTACACCACATAAGTATGCAACCCATAAATATAGAACCACTGCTCAAATGGCATTGATTTATGCGGCAAAGTATATGGAAGTGATCAAATCAAATTTGGTTAAGATATCTTAATTGGTGTACAAATTATAGTGAATTTAGTGAAATGACAGTTTTTTTTTGCAAAAATGCGAAAAAAATGCGGTTCTTAAGCTGTTTTAAGAGAAAAAAAACACTCAATACGTATGTAACACGTCAAATAAACCTACCAATGTGCGACATATTGGCAATGCTTTCATTTAAATACATTTCAATAAATTGTACTATGAAATCGCAAACATTAT
Organism: Himalopsyche phryganea; assembly: GCA_022494535.1. NCBI lineage: Eukaryota > Metazoa > Arthropoda > Insecta > Trichoptera > Rhyacophilidae > Himalopsyche > Himalopsyche phryganea. Next base: position 8,370,570 of record JAGVSL010000001.1, on the reverse strand, counting down.
TCAGACATAAAAACATATTATGCGATGGAATTATTGTGTGTCTGTTACTGTACGTATCCTAATTTACAACATAATACTAGATGCATATAATATTTTTAATAACACAATTATTATTTAATTTAAGATATCGACTGAGGGTGCTTGATGGAATCTCAATATCAAATTTGAATTTCGGTATCTTCAGGCTATAATCTTCGAATGCTTGAAGATGCCGAAAGGCGAAACCCTTTTCGTTAGTGACGAAATACATGGAAATGTAAAAAATATCAACAATTCAATTTTTACAATTATTATTCATTATCAATTTACTTCAAAAGGAGCCGGAATAATTTTGTTAGTTTTCAGTGAGTAAGTATTTGTATTATCTCTGCATGCTGTAGAAGAATCTCTTCTTCGACAAATTTAACGGTGAGGTCTTTTATTTATAACCAGTACAGAAGATTTATTTGACCCTACTTTGTCTCTCTTGTGTCATCTTGTAATCTCGACTCAACACTTCTAAATGCTGCTATAGACCGATCCATTTTAAAGTTGTATTTTAGCAAACCACGTGTGTAAGACGTGGGTGATTTATTCACTTTTTTTTGACATCCACCAAGAACATGTGCTCTTAATCAGATAGCTCTATTTTTTTACCGACTTGCTTGTATTAAGCGAAACGATATTCTTGGTAATCAAAGCATCACTGAAAAATTAAACATATTTATCAAATTAATTAAATAATAATGAACACATTTTTTTTTAAACTTAAATTATCTTTTATAATAATACTCATCGTATTTAAATGAGCTAGTAGTAGTGAATTGATAATATTCAACATTAAAACAATAATAACTAATAAAAAATATATAATCATCTGTATTATGTATATGTTTGACTTTAAATTTCGTTTCATTCAACTAAAATAACTATGAAGAAATTTTCATAATGAAAAGTAATCAAGGAAGGGTTTGTTCGCCTAAATCAGTGCTCTGCAGCCGGTGTGTCGCGGCACACTGGTGCTCTACGAGACGATCCCAGGTGTGCCGAGGCACAATACGTCCAAAATGAGAAAAAATCGGGTTTATTTAAATAAGAAAAAAATGAAAGCCATTCAGTGGCAAAGATCTCTGTTTAATCATCTGCATTGATGGCAAAAAAATTCCCAGAGGTATTATTACAAACAAAAGAAATGAAAAGTTATTAGGTAAAAACTCTAACTTTGGCAAAGCGAGTTACGACTAGGATCATTTAAAAATTTACGATCTACCAACGAGACTGTTATTGCAAATAATGATTATTTTGGATTCGGCTAAAGCAAAAATGGAAAATACAATACTCAACCTCTTAGCTTCGCTAATTGTTATTTTAGTCTTTTCCTTAGCAACTTTTACAAAGTGATTTTTTTGTTGGTTAATCAGTTTGAAAGGGTTTAATTAGCTTATATAAAAAAATATATTAGCTACTATTAAGATTCATCAAATAAAAACAAATTAATAAATTGGAAGTTTTGTTTGTGAAATTTACATATTTTGCCATGCAGTGTGCCGCAAAATATTAATGAGTGCTTAGGTATGCCGTGAGTGAGAAAAAGTTCCGGGGCACTGACCTAAATCATTATATTATATAAGATTATTCTGATTCAATCTATAATAGTATTTATTTACTATATTTATAAAAAAAGTCCTTAAAAATATTAAAACAGTTATTCCATAACTATGGATAGTTTTAAAAGTCTACAACAACGTTCATTTACCTACTGTACCTGTTGTTTAAAATACGATCCATATTATTTCCCATTAATATTTAAGTAGGTGTAAATTTTCGATGTATTTTGATCCCTAAATTTCTTCTATGTATATCTTCCCAAAAATCATCCGGAATTAACTTGAAAAGCCGCAATTTTATCACCATTTATTCCCTAATTTAAAACGGTCTCAACTTTATTTGAAAGTTAAATTAATTTAACAGATCTGAGAATTTGAAAATTGCTGCGTTCACAGAATTAATTTAGCGAGACAGGAATGAGAGAATCCTTTAGGACGGGTCACGCGCCAACATTATTCGTCTTTTAAACTTTCTTAGAGCCAAGAATAAATGGAGCCGTAAATTATTTAACCGTTTTTAACTTTACTGATCGAAATTCTCACTGACTAACTTAGCAGTAATTATAATAAAGAAATATAGACTGTGGTAATTTAATCAATTGATATAAAGTACTCTAATCTTGCTCAATTATTTATTCCTGAATGTATTCGAATACTATGTATTATATAAAAAAAAATTCTTGCAACCTTTATAATATAATTTATAATATTTTTTTTAATTGGGTTTAGTGATATTAAGTTCTCATAATTTAGCAAATTTAAACAATAAAATATTTATTTGACATGAACGCAGTTGGCCGAAAATATTCTGCACAAATAAAACCTGTTTGCCAGAAATATTTTTGTTGTTATTAAAATACTCAGATCCATGCAGGATGAAGGTAATTATGTATTTAAATCAGTTTCGTATTTAATTTAGACTGCAAGATAATATACGAAGACATAAGACTTTGTTGGTCACAAACGAAAATACTATAGATATGAACTGCTTTATGAGTTGTCTAGATTCTAGATCACTTACTAGGGATTCCAACTCGCATATTCGTATACTCAATATCCGAATATATTTAACCATTCGATATTCGAATATTTTGACAAAAAATTCGAATAGTATTCGAAAAAATGATTTTTAATGAAATATTTTACAAAATCGACAAAAGATCACATCAAAATTTCTTAATTTGCCGTCACCTAACTCGGGTGCTTTGAATATCTTGAATTTTAATGAACGACTCGTGTAAACATGCCGTAACTTCAATAATTGAAGAAATACCGTTGGAGTAATTCGATTCTTCTGCAAATTTTAAATATTGTAATACAATGGAACGGTATTGCAATGTGTATATATATTGTCTCTATCTAGGTGCTGACAGAAAAATCTAGATAGATGTCTCATCATTAAGAAAATATTTTAGTGATTTAAAATTTAAATAAATGTAGTTTTATTATAAATTAACTTATTTTCTTACAATTATAATAATCTATTTAACATATTATTTTATTATATATAACGTTATTAATTAATTATTCAAATCGACTTTTTTATAATATTTTCAAGCTTCAAAAATTATTCGAATATATTTGAATAGTTTCAGTCATATTCGAAAAAGTACCATTTTCAAAAATAGTAAAATCCTTCCTATTTTTTCTTCAAAGCTGACCAAGTAAATTGCAAACGATCAGGAAACAAAATAACATTCATTTTTTTTTTTCATTAGGGATATGTCCACGAGTGTTTTGTATCACGGTAAATAATTTATTTGCAATTAACAAATAGATGCATTTGAACTCCACCAAAGCACAATTACAGATAAATTGATATAGGTTATTTATAATCTATGTTTGGTACTGCAGTATCTAATATACCAGATTCATATGCATACAATAAAACTCGTATATGTATCAAAGATAACAACACAATAAAATTACATTAAGATTTCGTTCGACAAATTTACCCAACATAACTAAATTCTTTTTTATTATTGTTAAGAATATTGTTGGCTCTGAAAGATATTTTACACATTGAATGATACAATACAAAACTGCTCTTTTAATAAAGCGATAATCTTTTAAGTAAATGTCAACATTTACTTATCGCGACAATATGTTTAAAGGATCTTCACAAATATTCAGCGTGCAAAGCATTATTACGCTGAGTGGATACAACAGGACACGAAAAGATTAATGAATGGACCTGTCAATTGAAGGATTAGGAAGACGCTAAATAGGCTTAAAAATAAGTACAAGGATTATTACCGGGAACATAGAATAACAAATACGCCATCGTTCATTTTTTTTTTGTATAACTTAACCACTGAAATGCTTAGTGTACCATTTTGAATAAAATAACTGCTTAACATATTATCTGTGGGATTAATATTTATGACATTATTACTTTCATAATTAATATGATTTTGATCATTGAAAGATAAACGAATAAATTATTTTTAAAATAAAAAATAGTTTTGTACTACTTCCACATTTTTAATAATGATCAGGGCCGGTTTCAACTGATTATCAACTGAAAACAACTAATGATTTATACAAATTTTGTTTTATTTTTTAAATATAATGCCTTTCCACCAAGAAGTGTCAGTTAACAATTAATAATTATGTGTATTAAAGATATTTATTAAGTAGTCCTCAATTTATTACAAAGATTTTTTGATTTTCGTTAGTAAAGTTGATATTTTTCTTTATGTCTGTCATTAGGAAAAGAATCAAATATAACTTTATATAAACTAAATGAGATTTTTCACTAAGATAGTCCTACTCAACTCGAAATTAAAAAATATTTCAAACACCCGTACACGATAATTCAATTGAAAGAATCAACTGTTTTATAATGACTTCAGTATATATTATCTAGAACCAGTAACCTTCTAACGAATAAGCGAGGATCTTACCCCTGGGCAACATTGACCACATACTATCTCAGCCGTTTTGAATATTATCAGTGATTTCATGAACATTAGATGTCCATTTGTCAATCATTCGAATAAGACTAAGTTTTGAAGAATACTTCTTTATTTAATTTGACTCTAATAAATTCCAACATTAAAAATTAAATGCCATACGTTTTAATTTTTAATGTAAAATAAAATTATATATATTGTAAGATACAATACTTTTGGTACATAAATAATAGGTATGCACGCAACAAGAAGTATTCTATCATTGCAATCATGTAAACCTGTCATAAGTCGAATTGTAGTTAGAGAAATAATGCTGATATCCGAACAAAGCAACGTGTCTAGGTATTGTCGTCGATATTATATCTAATGCTTCATATATGATACCATTGATACCCGGTGAATGGCATATTCTATCAATCGTACCGTAGCTCATTCAAAATCACGATTCAAATGTTTCATTCAATAATTTCTAGCTAGTCACATACAACTAAAAGAAAATATCCGTGACTCTTTTCTCAGCGAACGAAATAAATGAGTAACGATTTTTGACAACTTAAATATTAATTTGAAAATTGTTCCAAAGTCGGCTTGTTTTATCCAAATTTGATTAGGTAAATTATTAGACACGAAATTATTTACAACACAATGGTAACACTTAAAAAGAAAACGGTGACAATTGCATATAAATATGTTCATTAGCATTAATTAAATTGATACGCCTTACGAATATTTTTTCATTTTTTACAGTGTGGGTTTTATTATTATACTTCATTATTATGCTCACAATTTAATTATTAAAATCGATTAAAAAACAATAACCATTAATTTATATTTTAACAAACCGATCAAATTCAGCACTATTCATCTTTAAAGTTCCCAATGATAATAGTTCTACTTTTGTAATTAAAATTAAACAGTTATTGCTGAAATAAATCCTCCTTAAAAATTCATACCGTTGTTATTTATTTACTCGTTTACATTATATAATATGTTCTCTTTTTTATAATTATAGCATGAAACTAAATGTTGCAGTGATATTGTCTTTCCATGTCAAATTTGTATTATTGAGATTTTGTACACTTCCATGTATTTTGTCACTAACGACCCGGGTTTCGCCTTTCGGCATCTTCAGGCATTCGAGCACACGAATGGACTCGAACTGAGAGACAGTAAACAGTGTCTAACGTTTATATAGAAGATACAAATGCGACAAATATTATTTACGAGGTAAGACATTACACGTCTGAGAGCCACACTGATACCTGAGTTAAAATTTCGGGAATCTCCCTAATCCTTATTTTGTAAACACCATATTAACAGAGTGGCGAATTGCCGCTTTTCAACTTCTTTTAGAAATACCAGTGATTTTACAATTATAATAATATTGTGGGTTTTGACGGGATGTAATTCGACGAATGGGTAAATATATACAATCATTCCACATTTAGTGACATCTGTTAGGTGTTTCAACGTATAGGGTTCAGCTGCTCATTCATGTCTTTCCATGTGTTTTTTTCTGTGTGACACTTGTTTTGTATCTTCAAATTTAATGTGAAGTATTAAATTAATTATCTTTAACGTAGGATTGATTCGAATAACTAAGAGCTGGATATGATTTTCCATTGACCAGGAGTGGAAAGATTCACTAGTATTATTATCATTACATAATTAGTTTATGAACTCTCAAACTTTCTTCAGTCTAGCTAAATAAAATAATAAGCACAAGGGACATAACTAAATTAAGCCGAAAAATAAATAAGATATACGCATATCAAAACCAGAAGGTGATTTGCAACTAAATCTCCTTCCGGTTAAATTATCAAATATCCAGGTACTTACTGGTCTTTTTGTATAAGATCTACAATAAAACCGAGAAAATATCTTTTTTATATTTCAATAGACTATGCTCACTTTGACTACATAGAATCTGACACCTTTATGCCACTTGTACAAAATATATCAAATGTCAGCCATCTGATCTTTTCCTCTTTTTTTCTAGGGATTTCTATCAACGACTTGTAAATCTTTATATGGATGATAAAGCCAAAAGTGGGTCTTTTATGGTAATCTCTATATAGTATTGTGTTTATGTCATAAGTATGTAAACAAAGTTGAATAATCCTCAGGATAAAGGTATCAAATGAACGGAAATACCTTAATAACTATTTTTATTTTACAGAAGCAACGCCAGTGAATTTATGAAAAAATCGTACAATAATACAATGAAAAATGTTTCTAGGGTAAAATATTTGTTCCCATTTAGATAATAAGCGAAACAGTCGGAAAATGAGTGCAGGAGCAATTATGTAACATAAACAAAATGTTTTTTTCACGCACTATCGCTTAGAAAAACAAATTAAAACATGCAAACATTATATTTTGAATTCAAATCTCACAACAGTTATTATTTTTAAGATATTTAAACAAAACATATTTTTATATTTATGTGATCGACGCACAGATATCTCAATTTACAAACTAATATAACGCTTCCAACGTATCGTCTTTTGTAAGAACGCTTAACCGCTATAAAACGGCTTCGAACAATAAAAAGAATCATAATAAATTGAAATAACTTCGATTCCCGTAATTTCCGAAACAAAAAATCAAATTTTACTTTGTGATAATAGAATTAATTTTTGTTTTATTTAGTTCAAATTAAGATTTTTTACAAAAAGAAGCGTTTATGTCAATGGACCGCGTAACCTGATCTATATAACGGATATTATCAAATATTGCTGATTAAAAATAAACAAACATTTGTTATTATGAAATATGAACAAGATTATAAAAGATATACTTTGTATAATTATATTTAATCGTTTATGGGTATTAGTTGCCGTTTTGCTATATGTGTATCATTGATAAATTAACATACCACCATATTTGCTCATGAAGATTTTTATCTGTACATAATTGTCGATGGAAACTATTTAAGGTTGAGCATTATATCTGTCAATGTTTTGTGATATCCTTCATATTATTTTTGAACAATGGCTTCAGCGGACACTTTAAGAAAAACCTTTCACAGTTCCACTTCAAACTCGAAATGTCAAATTTGTGTCCTATAAACACCAAAAATTACCCTGACACGGCCATTGTCATAGCTGAACGACATAAGAGCGATGCGCGTGGAAACATATTTGCAAAATAATAATTTTAGAAATAAATGCCAGCCCATTCTGTTACTGTTGTTTTCAAACATTCATGGTGTAATAAATTTATTCCAAAAATTAATATTTAAAAATGGTGCACTTTCATAGAAACGTATTGATACTATTGACTTGATAAAAATGATGCATGGTATGTTTAAACACGTTTAATAGAAATAAAAATTCCAGCAAAACCCCAAATAAGATTCTATTACTTTTAAAAATTTACTAATACGTATTACGAATGAAAACATGAGACAAGAGGGAATACTTTACTATGAAACTTGCTACATTTTATTTTAAATATAGATATTAATAAGACAGTGTTATCCATATAGAAACAATTTTTAATAACTCTTAATACCTACTACTTTGGAAAACAATTTATTTTTACTCGGATCGTTACTTAATTGATATTTTTATGTTATATCGTCGCTGTTTTGGAAGAAAACACAAAATCGAAAAAATGATATATTGAGTAAGCTTTACCAGAATGTCCCTTATTTCAAGCTCTACCGTATGAAAGAACGAACTTATTTTTATAAATTACACTTTTGCTTAAAAACAGTTTTGTACAAACAAACAAAATGAAAAAGGTATAGCATTTCAAACATTTGACAAATTTCATAGTCCAATTACTCAAAACCAGTATTTTTCACCTGGCGTTTTCTTCCAGAACAACGACGATATGTTAATAATATTTGTTATTTATCCGCAAGTGTGTCTTCAATATTTGTATTGAACTAATATTTTCTCCCAGATTAACGTGGTAGTATGTAATAAAATATAAACTAATTGAACAGAAAAAAATGGAAATTACGCGGAAATATTTCAATGAAGATCTATAAAAAATGAGATATGTAATAAAAAGACAGTTCGGCGGTAGAATAAAATGGTGTGGAAATGTGAGGACAAAATTGTAGAAACAGAATGATTTATGTGAGATATTTTAGACGTTAATTCAAAATTATTTTGTCAATACTTTACATGCTGTAGAATCACAAATTAGTATCAGAGATATCACAAAAATAGTATTCCTTGTTACTACTAAGAATACTCAAAGAAAATGTATGATTTAGCTCAAGTTTTCTTATTATTAATCAAAGTCTGTAAACTGATGATTCTTCAGATCACAATTTGACCAATGTCGTAAAAAATTCGCAGATTGAACGTCCCTGCATGTGGCATAAGATTATTTCAAAAACCGACCCGGCACAATGTACCAAAATGTCCCATTTCTGTGGACCTCTGTCAGTCAATCACAATCGCAGCCGCCGGGGCCGTTCCGGGGGGCCATTGTTGCACCGATGCTCATTTATTTCGCTTGCACTTTGCCAGTTTTTTCGCACAACGGAAATTCACAGCGTGATGATAATGAGGAATAATATGCGGTAATGGTTTGAAAAAAAAAGCATGTCACAGTTTATTTTTTGTTGAAGTGTTAAGACATTACGTATCGCGAATCATTTACTTGTTTAGATACATGATTTATAACAGGATTGTCTTGAGATTAAAATGCAATTTGTTGATTTCTCCAGTGTAGTTTTTTGATAACGCATCATAATTGATCCATAGATAGTTACATATTACACCAATAATCAAATAAAAGTTACACATTCTAACATGGTAAATATTGCTTAGAATTTTAATAGTAATCTTTGTGCCCAACTAACAGTAACTTTTGCATTTTATAATTTTACACATACTGAATTGAAACTATACTGTTTTCTAAAAACATTAATCCTTCATATAAACGCGTTTAAGAAATATTTTGTTACTGAATTTCAATAAAATACGTATTTTTTACAATGAATTGTTGACGAAAAATCGTTTTTTGCAATAATTGCTATTAATGCCTACCATATCTTCTATGAAATATACTAACGCATTGTGTTGATTATGTAACGAACTAAAATACTCATAATTGTGTCTTTAATTTTCAAATATAAAATTATATTCATTCACCGACAAGACATACGATAAAAAAGTCACCTAATACTTTTGTCATAGATATACGCAACTAACGAGAAAATACTAAGAAATTCATTAAAAAATAACTTGAGAATTTAAACATTACAAACGCCAAAGTAAACAGATTATCAATAATATTAATTTGGCGCCGTTGGGGGTCGAAAGAACCAACAGTCTTCTGATTGCCAAAAAGACTATACGCCTCTGAGTCTGACAGTGTTGTTATAATGTAGAGTAAACATTCTTTAAGATAATTCTTATCTGATTTATATTTCTAATAATAATTATTTCAAATGCGTCTACAAGTATAAATATATTATAGTAATACCGCGATGTAACGATAGTAAAAAATCGTAGTGAATTTGTTATCATGTGGCGTGCCAGACAAAGAAGCCGCTTGTAATAATCGGCATCGGAACCAAAGACGACCCCTACAAAGGCTCTTTGTAGGGGATGCCGTTGCGTTGAATGGCCCAAGAGGCCGAATAGTCTTTTCATGCCGTCGCGTTCTTTTATCTGCGGCCGTTGTGCAGATTTATGGACAGTTCCTGGACCATCCTGTCAACAAGTTCTTTTTATCGCTCGCCAAAGTGTGTTTGTTACACATTTTCGGACACTTTTTGTCGTCAATTCTAAACGATGGCCAGTAAGTTATTATATTTATTGTAAAGTAGGATATTATTTCAAGTAACAAATAGACCCAACTTCTATGGAAGATTACATCATTTTATGTATTCATAGCAAAACGATGGCCTAATTTTATAAACTAGTTTATTTAAAAAGATACAAAGTATTTAAACTTTTTAATGATTTAATACTTAATGATTTAATACTTTAATACTTCTAAGAAATAAAAAGTCTAATATACATATTAACGTAAATATTCAGTTTATTTTAGCCTCCTGTAAAATTTGTAAAAAGTCACTTATGAGATTATAATATCAGGCCATCGAAAATGTGCTCTTATAAACCAATAAATCAATTAATTTTCAACATATAAAATAACACTTTTATATCGTCGTAGTAACTGTCAATTTTTAATAAAACAATAGGTATATCTATTTAATTGTAGTAATTGTTCCAGAATTGTATAATGATTGATCAATTTTTTATACTAATTTCACACTTTTATCAAATAATCAGGAAAAAGAAAAATTGTGTTTTATTTCTGTAAATATAATATAATGCCTTTCCTCAAAGAATTGAAAGCTAACAAACACCATAATATTGATTCAAGTGAAAATTAACTCTGTTATAGCGAAAAGTTTAGTGATCTTATTATTAAACTGAGGAATAAGAATTAAAAATTGTAGTTTACTCTTTATAAAACAAACATTTAATAGAGGTTGCAAAAACACATGACTTGAATTCAAAAAATGTTTTCTTTTTGCTTGTTTAGCGAGTATTTAAAAAGAAAACTGCTCACATGGGTTTAAGATAGTAAAGAAATAATCTTAGATTAAGTGATAAGCATAGACTTGTGCCACTGAAAACAAATTTTTATGACACATTTTCTACTCTTATCTTAATCTGAGGGTTTGTCTGTATTATCAATAGCGTAGCTTTCTAAGATTTATGAAAAACAAATTCACTTTTACTTACAATAGATTTGGTGATGTTTGACATTGCAGGGACCTGCGAATAGAGCCCAACCGGACTCATATCGGTGATCATTTTCAAAATTTGTCAGCAAGCACTTGCACCGCACATTAGTGTATAAATTTACTGTCAATGATACACAGATTTAACAAGTCTGTCACACTTCAAACAGAATCAGCAATAATTGTGATTATTTGACATACTGTTCTAAAAAAACAGGAATATTTAACTCAACTGTCAACATCGTGGATTGTTCAATTGTCAATGGGCTATGTAAGCGACGGCAGCGATCTAACTATGGATACGTCAATATAGAATTCATCCATCAAATTATCAACATTACAATAATGTATCAAGTGTATAGAATTGTTTACGAATATGATCAATTATAATTGTTTTTAGTATTAATTGTGTCCATATCGAATCAATGATTTTGTGTTCAATAACACATTTTAGGATCATACCGTTTTACATGATGGGGAACGCGATCAAAGTTGCGTTGCAAAATCGATCTCGCGAATTTACATTTCTTGATCGGAAAGTAATGATTGAAAGTTGTCGACACCCTGAAGGGCCGTTTATTTATTGTTGTCAACGATTAAAACAAAAGAGCGTCAATGAGAAGCAAACACTCCGGACGACACCCCGCCGAGAACTGATTGATCTTTGTAATGATTGCCTGAACCGGCCCATGGGCGGGAGAGGGCAGAGTAGGGCGGGGAGGGCGGTCTCGAGGCGTAGTTGCGTCGCCTCGCCCAATGGCGGGCCTTTTCCGCCCCCACCACGCCCTGACACTGCGAGAGGGAGACCAGGGTGGGGGGAATTTATTAACAGTTTTTCGATCTTGTGACCATTGAGTGTCTGGAAAATACGTTCGTGAGACATTGATCGCCGGAAAATTGATTAAAAATTAATTAAAAGCATACATTATTTTTTATTTATTTCAAACACGTTTACCGGCCTCGTCATTTATAATTCACAAGGCACCTACATATTTTTTATAATATTATCTTAGAGACTTGTTAAAAAGGTTTAATTATAATGACGTAACTAAAATTTTCATCCCTTCCCCTTAAAATATTTACAACTGAACGCATACAATTTATGAATATTTAAAATCTTTACTTATAAATGTATTTCGAATAAAAATACTAGGAAAGAACGCTTTGTCCGCTCTTGGAGGCTTCCAAGACGCATCGGGAGCCTTAAGCAATGCATATTACTGCCGCTTCTAGGTTTAGAAACATCTTATTTATATTACGTAATAAAATAATTGAGAATTCATTAAGTATGGTTGAAAACTTACCCAAATTGATAATTATTTTTTAAGTGAGTATAGTATTGTAATGATTTTCAACTTATTCAACTCTTTGATTTTCCCTCCCACCCATCAGATCTTACATACGGACCGTAGCGAGAGCAATTAGCTAACCATAAGTCCTGCTCTAACCCTATCTTTCTATCCTTACTCTCTTCGGAATAGAGAAATTGAGCAACTGAGTAACGAACATTTCTCGCAGAGAAACTTCTGTTGAGATACCTTCATTAGTAGTCCATATGCTTCACATTGGGATCAGACATGGTTAAAAAAAACTAAAGATCAACAATTAGTTTTAATATGAAATATTAATATCGATTAATAGGCATGATTATTTATTAACAAATACAAATCTAATATATAAAAATCAATATGGGTTTGTTCGTATCTTATGCGCTGTTATACCGTTCATCCAACTCCAATAAAACTTTGTCAAGCTATTGCTTGCACTTGCGCAAATGATATAGACATAATACGATTGGGCCCGGCCCAGACCGAGGCCGACTCTCAAAGTTTTAATTTTTAACTTACAGTACGTCTTATGTCTTATAATATATAAAAATCAATCTCACAATCCAGATATATCTGAAATTAAAAAAAAAGAAATTGTGTATCCAAAAGCACTTCAACAAACAGAATTAAAACACAAACACTTTCTTTCTTTGAATGGCATTGCAATGCATGCCGGGTACTTACTAGTTGTTAATTAATAATCATATTAAACAACATATGACCGAAATTTTTTGAAATGTTCTTTTATTACAATTATATAATGACAAATGGAAAAATTTTAAATTTGACCAAGGGGACCGACTTGCAGTTATTCTATAGGCAGTTATGTATATCAGTAATTAACATTCCTATATATCAGTAAGTAAATCTCATCTTTACTAGTACACGCCGTGTAACTTTAGTCGTTTTCCTACACTTTTTGTATAATACACAGAGCTTTTCAATTTATTAGTATGTATTGATCCTAGAGCAGTGTATAAATCCATTAATCTTAAATCCTAAAGCTGGAGTGCAAAATTATATGGCGTATACTGTACCAGTATGTAGTATGTGCTAATTACATAGGTTCAATAAAAGTTCCATAATGTGTATTAAATATTTATTCAGTGAGATTTTGTTGTGTTTTATAATAAAGTTTGTGAAATAATTTTAGCTTTGAGAATTTTTTATTGGACATATTATTATTTTCCTCAAAGAATTTTATTTTTATGTGACTCATTTCAACCTTCATAACCAATACAACACTTTTGATTTCATTGGTAGACTTACATTATATTGAAGTATTCGTGTGTAATACACATAAATAATAAACGTGTTGTCATGTTTTCATTATTAAATTACTGCTGATTACAAAAATAATTCGGCGACGATTAGTTAGAGTCATGTTTAGGTAGTTAGAAATGGAGGGATTGGGGAGACGTCATGATTATGTTGGTGTTTGGATTGAGATAGAGTTGATTTGATTGATCTCATGATTTGTGCCCGAGTCACAGAACATGCCGACATCTAAATTAATTGTCAAAATATATTTCGATCGGTACCTATGTAAAATAGGAACCCACTTCTGACCTAACCTAAGCTGTCCAGTGTAAATGTCTACACCAAGTATTGTAATTTACGTAGTAAGTGCTGACAATTAAAATCAACCAAATCTTCCATGTAATATTCTTTTTTTCCACATTTGACATTTAAAAATGAACGCGAATTGTCTTATACCTACCGTTAATTAAAGTCTCGCACCTGTAAGTATAATGTACAATGTAACGAACAGCGAGCGCGGTTTCGGAAATATATTTTTAAGACGAATAAAAATCTTTTTGATCGGGCTTAGGTATCCGAATTAGAACCAGCGAGCTGGACATGCAATTGTTTCGTTTTTTTTGTATTAGAAAAGTTAATGTGGCTTTGGAATTAAAAGTTTGGAGACTCTAGTTTTAGATGGATAAGCAGGTTATAAATACAGTTTTTGACATTAATAAATTGTGGTTAGGAACGGTTTCGCTCTGCATCAGGGAGTATTATTTTATATATATTTTTTGGTTTGAAAAAGATTAAGTATGTACCGATTATAAATTGTGTTTTATTATGAGAAATTTAATATCTTTCTAACAATATTGAGACTTTTACAACATTTAAAAAGTGTTTTAAAAACACACTGAAAAGTTTCAGTATGTACCTTTATATCTCGTTGGTTTTATTCACTTCCCCAAGATGCAGCGTACTCGCCGAAAATCAAGATGGTCGTCGCAGAGATCAAGAGGAAGGCCGTGCGGGGATCCCGGGAGAGGGTTTAATCATCGCGTAAGCAGTAATGATGTAATTGCAGGGCTTGTTGCACCCGGGTGCAGCCAACACTACTACCGACTTATATGTCTTATAAACTACAGGGCGTCAGTAAAATGAAACCCTTTTGTCATACAACCAAAAATCTCACATCTCATATTATCGGTGTGAATCAATGGTTCAATATAACATCGTTCACTGAATGAAATAATTCATCTTTACATAAAGTTTGTACAAGGGTAACCTAAACATATAGATTAGATAAATATAATATATCTAGACCTATAGACTAGTTTTACTAAGTCACATACAATGTAACCTTACGTTAGCTAAATCAACTCTTATATATTTTAGTCCAGCGGAAAATTCCCCTTTAGATGAAATTTATAATAGGTAATTACTGCCGTTTATAAAACATTTTCAATATTACATATTTGAAAAGTACCATTTGAGTTAGAGTTAGATTATCTTGGGAAGGAAGGGATTAAATTCTGAACATTGGTGAAAAGAGAGGAATAAACCAAAAAAGTTTGAAGCCCCTGTTTTAGATATTAAATTCATAATAATTTTCAACAGTTTTTAATAATTATCACATATCTATTACAGCGATTACGATGATATCTTTAAAATCAGCATAGGTATTTTTCATAAAAACAATTATTCAATCACATTTAAATATTCATATTGGAATGATAATAATCCTCTAATTTTCAGAACGACATATATCATAAATCAAAAAGTTTGCTGAAATACGTCTAAAAACATTAATAACTAGGTGACATCGTTACTATTATTTAAATGGATATAGATTTACCATGTTATTTTATTAAAGATTGGATATCTTAAAAAAAAATTAATTTATCATTACTATGTTTGTTAGAAACATCACACACGAAAGACTGATGAATTGAACAAATAATCATGAAATGTTTAGCATCAATTTTTTGATACACTTACTTACGATCACCTGGTATTTGAATTGCACAATTCGACTAGGATGCAATTCGATTAATTGCACCTATCCAACACGACGATTTGGTATAACAGCAGTTGCAGTAAGCAATGAAAGCTGACTTCATACCTCTACCGGTTTTATATGTATTATGACCGAGCGAAATGTGCTGAAATTCATCGATTTATTTCGAGTAGCTATATAATTTGCGCACAACTTACTCCGATTCAGTTTTGTATATACTTAGGTAACCAATATACACAAAAGTAAATACAAAAAAAAAAAACCCAGCATGAATCAAATAATCAATGACCCAGTTAAATTATTGATCTTCTACTTCGTTACCCGCCGAATCTACACAATCTACCAGTGGATTCTAATTTTTGAAATTGGATATTAATGTCGCATATGAAAATTTCACCACTACCATGCCAAAAACAAATTCTTCAGTTGACATTTTTCCACTTCTGACAGCTTATAAAATATGTGTTTAACATTTGCATATTGACTATGGCGTAATCTGATATAATCAAATTTTATTTTACAACATTAACAGTAGATTACGAAAACGTTGCTCATACTAAGTGCAACTTTGTTAACAGAGATTTAATTCTTGAATTGTTAAAACGGTGATTTCCGGCGGCTACAAATATTCCAAATAAACTCTTAAATATACATTTTCACAAAATCTAACTAATTAATAATTTTACTACTGTATATGGATAACGAAATAACCCATCACATACTCTTTAGCCAAATGCATACGGGATATGTTGCTAGAAGTTAAATTAACAATAATATTAAATCAGCTAGATAATTCATTTGGAGAATTCAATAAATCTGGATGTAGAAAAATATTTTATGTGATATCAATTCTAGTGGTAAGTGTTTTTCCCTAGTGATCAGGTGGGTCCTGGTTCAAATCCTAGCAAACTCAATATCAAATTTAGATTTAGTGACTTATAAAATTCTCATCGAGTTTATCTCGTATGATTTTTCAACTGTCAAAATATTTGGCGCATTGGCTGTAAGCTTTAATGCCAGATACATTTTTTAACATCAATAAAATATTTAAATTTAAATCAATGTCTAACTCAGGTTTGATAATGCTCACGATGAACTAAACTGATCCTGATTGTTCTAAAAAATATCGAAGTAGTAAAAATCAAATTGCGTTGTATTTTTTTCTAAATATAATTACTTTCCATCAAGAATTGATAGTTTACAGCTTAAATATTAAACGAAACTTTACATTAAGGTGTATGCCGTGGATTTCTCTCATTATCGCTCAATCACATGTAAAGTGAAGGGTGCGAGCGAGATAAAAGAGCATGTGAGCGCATGCATAAAAAATAACAATATGACTTAATACTGTTTTTTTTTAAAGCAATTATATCCTACGACTTAATGCGTTCCATCTGTACGTAGAATACCGTTAAATTACATAGATTTTGACTTATAAAACAGAAAATCACCCAAAACTGACTTAATGCGTTTTATCAGTATACCGTCGATATCTTACCATATGATCGTTGCATTTCCACGTGCTATTTACTCAGTCTAGACTGCCGAAGAGTGATAAAATAAAATCATTTAAATCCGCTACAAAACAAACTAGATGAATAAGATTAGATTAGGTTTGAGCGGCGGCGGACGACGCCGCACGGTGGATGACTTGCAGTATAGGTGCTCATCGAGCACAGTGTTCGCGTTCGCATCTCTCTGGCCTTTTAGGACTATCCACTTAATACTAATAACTTCAACATGCCATCCTTATACTCAATCAGATGTTCACTTAATAGCCACAAGACTACTAAACAAACCACATCAATAATAAACCGCCGTGTGTATTGTAACAAAAAAATAATTGGTATTAGGTGAGTGAGGTAGTGGAAATTGTCTCGTTTTGGCGGTGGATCTATAATATGTTACCTCACTCGTTCAGAAGGTTTTTACGTACATCGAATACCTAATGTCGTTCTATGTGATCTAGTGGCAATAGCTTTACCCATACGTTCAGATAAAATGTGTCGAGGTCCCGAAATGTACAATATCAAATTAAAATCTTCTCAATTTATATTTGAGATCTGGGACTTGGTGTTTTTGATTTCATTACTTCTCGAGCTGATCTCGGGATACTTAGAAAATAATTCTCATTGATATAATTTAAGATATCGACTGACTGTTGAAGTTTTGTGTGCTCGAATGCCTGAAGATGCCAAAAGCTGAAACCCGAGTCGTTAGTGATGAAATACATGGAAATGTACAAAATTTCAACTATTCAAATTTGAATTCTCACTAAGCTTATCATGTACTTTAAAATTTCAAAATATTTGACGCATTAACAACCTTTATATTACAATAATTTTTATATTAGGTATTTTTTTATTTTAATTATATAGGTATGACGTATGACATAAATCGGTCGAGCCAAGTATTCAATCCAGTGCATCCAATTTGCAAACCCATTATTTCACAACCTTGGTAAAGCGGTCTAAATACAAAAAAGCTAGGTGTGATAACTAATTTAATGAGAAATGTTGAACAGTAAACTTGTTTTTTATAAAAATCGTTACTTATTTATGGTACGTTATACACAAACTCTATGATTTCACAAATAACCGCTAAATAAAATAAAAAAAGCACCTGCCCATTATTGCGTAAACATTACTCAAAATCGTTACGTAACCATTAATCCCGAAACCACCGTTATTAAAAAATAATAATGGTATGTAAACGTGTTATATAAAAGGTGTTAAGCTCACCTTTATGTTTTGTACAGCGCTTGGAAAATGCCTTCGTATCAGAGAGGTACAAAGCACGGAAAATTGCTAAGTACTATGAAGCAGGGCTGTATCAATGTTTAAATTTAAATTTATTATTCTTACTTTAAACTGTCATCACTTCGGAGCTTGACTTACTGCCGTCATTAGAGACTTTCAGACCGGATTGTCAAACGCGTCGAATCATAGTTTTACGAATAGATAGTTGATTTAAATTAAAAGCATAATATGGAGCATAAATAAAAAAAATATTTTCTTTTTCAAATTTGAATTGTTGGGATTTTGTACATTTCCATGTATTTCGTCACTAACGACCCGGGTTTCGCTTTTCGGCATCTTCTGGCATACAAACACACGAATGAACTTGAACTGATAGACAGTAAATAGTTTATATATAAGATAAAATACGACAAATTATTATCACTAAGTCTAGTAACTACATTGTCTCCTTAGTCCTGATATTGAAATTCCATCAAGCACTCTCAGACAATATCTTAAATTACATTTATTTTTATTAAAAATACAGTCAGAGTTACTGAGTCTCTAACCACGCCCCCGCAGGTTTTTTAAATTTTGAGTAAATGACGAAAAACTGTAATGGCTAGTATTATAGTTTTAAATATAGTTTAAGTTATTTTGTGTCTTACGGTGTATAGGGTAAAGTAAAATTTTCTTATACACTGTTGTTTTTTCGGAGCACGTTGACCGTGTAAAACGAGGATCAAGATCGAGTAAAAAACAGGTGAAGAAATAGGAAGAAATTTTAGTCTTGCAACTGGAAAAATTGATAGAGCACATACGTATATTAAAAACTTATTTTATTGAAAAATCGCCAGGAGCGTGTATCATGACCCAGCGACTCAATTGAGATTCTGGCCTCGTTCTATTTACGAATCGTTATTTTTATTACGCTTTGGTGAACAATTAACTAAACCAAGGGATACCAACATTTTTTTTATCTTTTTTTCTCTTCCCTTTTATGTATGAAGACAGAGTACACATGATGAAGATGTGACACATGTTTCACGTATTTGAGAAATATCTTCAAACGAAGTTATTCTTTTTTTAAACGTTATTATTCATTCATTAATACATCGCGAAATAAATATGTTCTGTTAATAATATTTACTACAATCTTCTTTTAAATATTGATGAAATAAAAATAGAATCTGATTGTGTCCATTAATTTAATGGGCTTTATATGCATAAGACAGGCCCTGCTTTCCAGGGCGAGGCACTTGTATTCTATTACCCCAAAACATTGTTGGGCGGTTTTTCTCATAAAATATCCACTCCAGAGGCGGGTTGGGCCAGCAGAGGGAAGCACCATCAAAATATGCTGCATGCACATACTTCCTCTCGTGTTCTTTTGCTGTTTATAAAGCCGAAAACCTTTACTAAAAATTAAAAATCTTGCGGTACTACCAAACAGCGTTGTTCGTTGCCCGCTGAAGATTTATTATTTACGATATCACAACAAAGATTATGTTTAGTGTAATAATTCTGCTGAATTAATTTATACTATTAAATATTACATAAGTATATATACATATGTATTTATCATGTCCGCTTCCAATGTGAAGTAAATGGAAGTATCTCAACAGAAGTTTTTCTACGAGAACGAGTTGATGCTTAGTTGTTCAACCTTTCTTTTTCAAAGAGAGTAAGAATAGAAGGATAGAGCTAGGACAGGACAAAGGAATTTTAAACTTCACAAATATCCATGTCATACTTTCTTGCATGAAAGAACAAAATATTTTAAATTTTAATTCGATTACTATAATCAGTAGAAAGTATCATTTTTTAAATTTTAAACTGATTAAATACAATACCTTTTTAGAATAACTGTTTACTTTTTGACTGTAGATACGAACAATTAATCTTTGTATTTTTACCATAAAATAATAATAAAACGTAAATAATTCTTATATTTTATGACAAAAGGACTCATTTTAATTTATTAAAATCTAGACTATTTATAATAATTTCTCGTGAACAATTCATTTTCCGACACGTATGAGCTATTTTCAATGTTGAAAACAAATGAACAGACATTTATATTATAGTTATATATATTATTTTCATCACGAACTTCATTTATTTTTCAATAGCCTACTTCTTAGGTGTAATGTTATTTTATATAGTATCTAGCTAATTCTCTCGGTGTCTTTTTAATCATATAAAAGAAAAAAAAACTAACTATCTTATTAATTAATATACTTTTAATATCTGTAATATAAAACATGATGTTAATAATACGATGATTGACGAAGCTGTAAAGCAATGCATTATCGAGTATTCAATCAACCAATTCACTTTCCAAATGAAATTTTCCGTGCTTTTCGGTCTGAAAGCTCACAGCTGGGCGGGCCGAGCTTTTTTTAATCCAGGAGGTGATATTAATCCTCGTGACCCTGCTCTCCCTCTCGCCCCTCTTGCTTCCCGTACGCCCTCTTGATGTCCCATTGGCACGCGTGACTGGTATCTTATTACAATAAAACACGGACCTGGAGGAAGGTGGACGGCGAAGGAGCGGTACTCGGAAGATTTATTTGTTGTGAAAATGATTGCAATCTAATTTAAAGGATATACGAATGCTTCCATTTTGTTTATTATTTTTGAGAGTGTTTTCACTTACCTACTCTATACGACAGGGGTGGAAAACCCTTTTACATGCGCGTGTCAAAATTCCCCAAATAATATATATCGACTGTCTGACGTGCCTAGCAGTTTTTTGTAAAATTATTTATTTGAATGATTACTAGTAAAAATGCTATAGTTATTTTTTTTAGAAAAAAATATAACGGGAACACCGTGTCATCATTAATTTAACAACATAGTCTGATAAGATAAAATGGGTTCATTCACTCTTTCAAGAAATTACTCATAGGGTAAAAATGAAAAAAAAATAATTTTCCAAAATTTTATTAATTTTTTTTTAAAAACACGATTTTTTTGAGGTCAATTTGAGAATAAAATCTGCAATGGCTAATACGTCGTCTTTATTACTCTGTAGTTTGCTCTATTATTTTTTACAACCCATCGTTCACCTCTGTTGAGCAGATATTCTTCAACAGCGGCTCGTAATAAATATTATTAATAATAATTTTTTATAACTGTTTAGGCACCACACGATACGTCATTGCGTTAAATGAATATGAATAGCCCCATTGGATATGCACAGTGCCACAATGATTTCGGGTTTGTCCCATGCGGAAAAAAGTCGCGGGTGGTGACTGATAGTGATCACCGAAAGCGCAAGTCATCGCCACACTAACTCTTTGTAGTGTAAATTGTCATCGTGTTGATATTATCTCCTTGTAAAGTGTTATGTTGTTGTATTTTTTTCAATTCGTTTTCTTTAAAGACGTGTCAGAATTAAACGATCGTGGCTGATTTGCATACAATGAAAGCTCTTCAAAGAGATCGGTCCGGTGTTACCTATACCTTTGTTGATGCTGTGATATATGATATGCCATATTTATATACTTAACTAATACCGGAGAATACATAGGTATATGTAACAGATCGTATCGTTAAATAATATACTGCAAAACATAATCAATAAATGTGTTTACAATCAATAACAAAAAATATTATGTCATATATGAAGGCAATCGTCTCGTGCTGTATTGAAGTGTGTTAACCCGATGAATGCGTTGGACATATTTACATCTCCATGACTTTATCTCGTATCTCCGGCCAAACTAAAAGGCAACACTTGCGAATATATGGTTTAAAAAATAGTTCAAGCCTTTACGTGGAGAAATTAAAAAAGAACACAAGGAAATATATTTTTGAAAAGATCTCTCGATATTCAGTCTTTCGAATTCCAGTTTTGAACTGCCGATACGCAGCATTAATCGTCAGCATTATGTATTAACGTGTCTTCGAAAGCTATTTGTTAGCTTGATTACAATAGAATAATGTTTGATTATACACTTGGGCCTAGTATAACACAGTCATATGGTTTCACAAAAACGACGTGTTAACAAATCCGTGTTATACGAGGTGTCAAGTTCATACAAAATTAGGGTATGCGTTCCAAAAAAATATCAAAGTTTGTTAATATCCTTTATTTTTAATAATAAAATTACGCTTGTATTGAAAAAAACTTTTATAGGATAAAATAATAAGGTATTTAGCTCTACAAAATTTTTATCAGATAGCTGATAGTTATTTCGGCTTTACGCCATCGTCAGAACTATGCGATGGCGTAATAGCTATCATAGCTAGCCGAAATAGCTATCAACTACCTGATAAAAATTTTGTAGAGCTAAACAATGTGTTATTTTATCCTATTATAATGAAGTTCTACCAAGTAAATGCCAATTCAATCAATGAAAAAAAATTAATAACATATAATAGATCATTCATTCATCATCGTCATCATTTAAAGTTCTATATGTTCGACTCTTTTTCGATTTGGTTCGAGATCGGTTGTGAGTTTTCATTATTGGAGGATTCTAATAATTCTGTAATAAGTGATTCTTTGCTTTTAGCGTATAAATCTTTACGTATTTCGTGATAAGGGGACAAGATCTGTTGTAATTTCTTCTTGAACTTCAAACTTCTTTCCATTATAGGACCATTTTCTAAAAAAATGTTGAGAACGTGTTATATAAGTCGTGTTGTACAAAAATATCTCCCAAATCATCAACCATGTTATATCAAAACCGTATTGTACAAAACCGTGTTATGCAAGGTCCAAATGTACTTAAATGTGTCAAAAAGAATCACTGTTGTAATTAGTTTTGTTTAAAAACACAGTATCAAAGATATTTTAGTATTATTTCGTATAATTTAAGCCTTAAGGTATGAGAGTAATTTATTAGATAAGATAATAATAGCAAGGGGACGAATGAACCGGATAAAACCTTATCGAGCAGTATGCCTTGTAGATTTATGTTCGAAAGAAACTTAATTTCATTCAAAACCGCCAGGTGTTTTCAGAATTAAATGTTTATAGATAAATTATTATTGTGAATCCTGCTAAACACCTTTACATTACAAATTATTATTATATTAACTAACACTATAACCAGACACAATATGTAATGCTTTTTTAATTAATAAACTAATCTTTACTATCTTGTTGTATGGAACGAAACAATTACAGGGTTTTATTTTATACGACATTAGCGAGTACTCGGCATGCGCTGCAATGTCACTCTAAGAAAAAAAGTGTTTGATTTAATTATGTTTATTGAAATGCTTTTGGATACACAATAATTTTTTTTGTTGTCTCGCCTTGTTTGTCGTCTGGTGCGTATACGAATAATACGAATCATAAAGGTTTTCCGAGATGTCTCTGCTTGTACGTACTTGATATTTTTTTTTGATTTTTCATTTAGAAACCTTCACATGTGTGCGCACTACTATTCACCAAAGTTTCATCGAAATCGGATGAATGGTATAGGAACGCATAAGGGACAAAAAACATTCATTTTTACTAACATTGTTGCAAGGACTTTCACTACTCTATTTCATATACGATGAGTATTCACTAATACATTTTTGGTGTAAAAACACATTGTTTATTTATTCGTCATTAAGCATGCATATATTCAACATTTTTTTGTTTTCTAAAAACTAGAACTTGCAATATAACATTCTTTGGACACCGACGATACCTTTTTATATTCCTGGTAACAAAATTTATTTGCTTTATATAAAATTACTGATATTCTCAATGTGCTGAACAAATTAAAAATGCATAATATTTAAAATAATATGACGCAAATTGAGAAAGAGCATACATTAAAAATACGGTGACAAAAAATATCAATAAAATCATAGTTATAATAATGATTATCAGTGTAGTTAATTTGGTGTCTATTACGGCAATCATCGCATAGACAATTTGTTTTCTAACAATGAGAAGGGATTGGTCTCCGAGGAATGTGTTTCCTGGTTATGAAATAATATTATTCGATTCAATGAAACAAAATACAAGAGCACTTGACCTTTTCATATACTTACCTACCATTGTTCGATAAAATGAGATAAACACTTACCACTATTAGAACAAACTTATAAGTTTTTATAATTATATTTGGTAAGTTTACATGATTCGACTGCTTAATCTGCAAGCCGGCTATATCCACTTGGACAAAATTTTCGAAAAAAAAACACATTTTCTCAATTCTAAAAACTTCTTACTTTTTTGTTTACAAATAACAAGAACTATGTGTATATAAATTCCACTTGATTAAATTTGCCCTACTGGATTAGGCCAGTTTTCGTGAGTCGTCGATATGCTGATGAAGAATATCATGAGCATATAATGGTGATATATTTAGAGAAATAATATTATAAGTTAAGTAATAGGTACATACAAAATGAGACGTTCAAAGCATAATAGCCAACTGGACTATAATTAGGTATTCCATAACAAATATTTGAATATTCAATATGCGAATATATTCGGCCCTTTTTTAACTATTTGATATTCAAATATTTGTGCAATTAGTTGTAATAATCTTTGATGAAACATTTAAAAAAAAATTACCAAAGAACATGTCAAAATTTCTCCAGATTTCAAGAATAATCAATACCCTTACCCCAGTTAGTGATTTTCGCCTTCACCCAACTCGGGCGCTTTATACTTGATTTTGAATGACTCGGGGTTAAAAAAAATCCTTTAAGCTTGCCGTAATTTCAATAATTGAAGAAACACCGTTGGAGTAATCCAACGGAGCTGCAAATTTTAAATATTGTAATAGTACAATGGAACGGTATTGGAATGTGTACTTATATTGTCTTTATCTGTTATTTGACAGAAGTGGGAAAAGATTTAGTCGTAAATTTTTATAAAATGTAAGTATCTCATGCGTAAGAAAATATTATATGTAGGTACATCAGTGATTTAAAATTTTAATAAATGTAAATTATATTATAAATGAACTCGTTTTCTTACAAATTTTAATGTATAATAATTTTATGCTATGAATTATTCAAATCAAATTTTTAATATTATTTTTATACTTTAGAAACTATTCGAATATTTAAATAGTTGATAATTACGAACAGTTGGAATCCCTAATTATAATCAATCAGGTATGTACTATAATGTTTTTTTATCATTAATATATATGTCACTACCACAAAATTATTGCTCATCTATTCTCATTAAAGCACTTTGAAAAAATGTAGGGAATTTGTATATATGACTATATTTATTTTAAAAAACACCTAATACAACTAAACTAACTGAATTACAACTGAGCTCAGTGCTGTAAAACAAAAGGCTATAGCATCAGTATATTTATACACATTATCATATTTATAAATACTTCAATCAACCCTACAATTTTTAGTAATAAGCTTTTTCATTTTATTAATGTTTTATATAGTTTTTAAGGCTAAATAGTGGGTTAACTTGAGATCATCTAGTTGAACTGAACGAATGTTTGTAAATCATTTGATATATTTTTCTCGATAATTGACGTCACTGTTTATTAAGTTGAATATTATAATTCATAATAAGCGAAACTTGTCCTGATCATTTGATAAAATTTTCGAATTAGTTAAAACAATCATTTTAATTATTTCATTTCTTTTCCACCACGAATCGACAACACAAACGTGAGATGTCACTATCTCCGATTCTGAGGATTTCGTATCGTCACCGTATTGGCAGGAGTTTGTAGGTAACATATTGATAATCTTGAGTTATCACAGTGGTTCTTAATTTTTTCGAAGTCACGGTGCACTTTTTGTCATAAGAAAAAATGGCGTGCAAAACGGGTCAAAAACAAAGAAAAATATACAAACAAAACATTATTATAAATTTAACAGATTATACAACAGTAATACAACAAAAAAATAATTAAAGAAAAGATATACATACATATGGATAGTATATATATGGAAAAAGTAAAATTAACCCTAATAAAATGGAGATTATTTGATGTGAAAATCAATTAATGTGAAACCTGAGCTTGTTGAGCTTTTGCAGATTTCAGAAATATTAGGTCGAATATTTGATACAGCTACTCTCAATTCTTCGTCAAAATTCGTAAGTGTTTCTCGTTTTTTAGTTATCATTTATTATTAGTTATTGTTGAGAAACGGAGCTCACACAAATATGATGTTGAAAACTGCTTATAAGATGTTCAGTGCCCTCATGCAGAGAGCTGGATATTCGTCTTGGATAGAAATCCAAAACCACTCTACGCGAGACAACACGTGCAATCGATTACATAAAATCGATTCGTCTGTTATCATAAATTCGCGAAGCATTTTTTCGGTCTTCAACATTTCGCGATTTTTTTACCATTTTTCCGCGGTGCACTTGCAACAAGCTCACGGTGCACCAAATGCACCGGTTAAAAACCACTGAGTCAACATGTATCCATATTAGATGAACAATTCCATCAAGCTTTGCAGAATTGTTTGTACCAGCTTGCGAGATGCAAACACGTCTGTAATGGTTACATTTCTACACCGACCTCTCGTTGGCACGCTGTCCCCTTCTGGCCGACATAGACAATGATAATGTTTAATATCTAATTATGCGTAAAGATGTCGGGCGGTGTATCAAAGACCCCGCGGATTGATCACGCACGAGCTTTGCGATTTCAGCGTGTCAAACGGGCCGGTGCGGTTTCGGATGATTACACCATCAGGGTAGATCAAGAGATATGACGTCTAAATCATCAACTCTATCACTTAACTTGATGATGATATATCAGGTATTACGAGGGTTAACGTCATGCCGGGATTGTGGAGAACATATTTTACATGTAACTTATACATAATCAGTAGGTAATAAAATATAATATATTTTTACTCTTGAAGATGCATAGTTTTTCTTTTTTGTTCATTCATGCATGGTATTTTATACTTTGACATAGCATTTGATTTTGTTTCAGTTTAAACCTGGAATTGGAAAATTTCATAATAATATTCAAACTTTCTACACCAATCATGTTTCAAATAATTTCGACGAAATATAGTAAATAAAAATATGTTTGACGGATATAATATCTATAATAATTAATAGTTATTCGCTTCCAATAAAAAAATATTTATATTATGAATACGTAATAATCATAATATCTTGATCTACGCGGAATCAGTTGGCTATTAGAATAAAAAAAAACCTCTTTCATTAATTGTGTACACGTGAACTCTTTTTTAATGTAAAACTACGTAAAATCTTCATTCATGATGTCGACATAACTGTCGAGTATGTTGCAGCAATATAATAGATATATTAGAAGATAATTTAAACGACACCAGTCTAAAGATGCTTCCCAAATGTGCGAAATATGCGTCACTTTCAGTAATATTTGCAATTTAAACATTTTTAATTGTCTTTAATCTTCTCTTGGTGCCGTATTTTATGGAAAGATGGCAAACAAATTGTAGCTCACCGCTCAGTTGTACCACGCATTAGTTTTAAAAGAGAATATTAATGACAGTGGTGTCTCGTCACCTTCTGGCATTGCAGTACTGCACCCTTATTGCTGATCTAACTCTCTCTTTTTCATTTTTGTTGCCTACGCACTCAGTTCTATAGGTAGGCATCAAACAACATTGGGAAAAGTACCTACTTCACTGTCTTTTCATAAAGTATTAACACGTAACTAGCCACTTATACGAAAGATCTTTACGTAAAATCCAAAGTACAAAGTAATATTTCAAAAACTCTAAATTTTTCATCAAGACTTTATATAAAATAAGAAACTAAATTTAAAATAATACCACTGTTCCAATTTTGAATAACAATAAATGCAGCCGTTACTTTGCAACTGAATTTTGAATCTTTGATACGTTCTCCTGTAAAATTTCATTTTTGCAGATACGGGATTATACATTGGAGTGTCGATTGTATGTAGTCTTTTGATTTACCAATATCATTTATACCATCACCAGGTATATTTACCAAATACAAAGTTAATTAAATTGTTTATTATGACCTCACACTATTTGAGTACTTACGATTTTGTTGTTTGTATGTAATTAGGATTTGAATGATGAATAATATTATTACGTCATCAAATAAATTGGCATTACTAATCGTAAGATATTTTACTATAATATTGCGGGTATATTATACTATAAAAGTCTTTATATTTTGTACCACCTGTAAATATCTACTTACATTAAGGACATTAGCATTACTCATAAAAAATAGCCTTCTAACTCGTGCGAGATGAATAAAAAAACATAATTCCATTTGTAAAAGTATCATTGTTTCAGAGATAGATATTATTTTTATTTCTATCGAGAAATTATAATTCTTCGACGTAGTCTCTACAACACAATGAATAAGCGAAATTGTATTCTCGAACAAAAAAGGACATTAGAATAATGAGCCTACATTTTTCCAATTGCCTGATTCTAGTCCACTTGACTGAAGATAACTCCGAACGATGGCCCGATTACATGACTTGTCAGATGATACTATAGTAAAAACATCTTTCATAAATTGTAGAAATATAAAAAAATCTTTCTGGAGTATTGAATGTACAATGCATGTTTTTCAGTATTTTTATGAATGGATGCGTCTTGCAATCGTTCGGAAAATGCAGCAGTCGTGAGTGGGTATCACCTTTTCGGGAGAAAATCCCAATCACAATAGTGAAAGACCCTTGAAATGTTGCATCAATAACGCATTCGGTGTCGCGGATGATGCTACTTTATGAGAGTATACAAACGAAAATTACAGTATTAGACTTTGGTGGTGATACTACAGAAGTAAAGTACGTATATAAATAATATAGTCTGCATTTTAAAAGCTTTTTAGTGATTTCTCATTTTACAATGTTTCTTATTATTAGCATTTATATATTACAATCGTTTTATAATAAACAGCGTATAAAAAGCATTTTATCATTCAATTATTATATTACATTAATAATTTTGTGATTTCGCTCGTTATCATATCAAATTTGACATGGAATGTGGCACTATTTGATATTTAAAACACGTAAGTTAGATCTCAGTCTATTAGATATTTGTTTATATCAAATTTATAAACTCATAATAGATGACGCATCGATAGAATCGAAAATTTTGGAATTTTAGAATCACGTACTTGATGATTAAGATCGTTTTGTTGATTGCTTGTTTCGAGATTTTAACATTTTTCTATGCCATAATCGCATCAAATTTATATGTGTCGTCACTCAAAAGATGACAACACATGATATTTTCTTAAATCCTGATTTAAAATAATGGTAAAAGAGGTGAAAAAGTTGAGTTAAATTAAAATTAATAAACCATGACATCATATAAAAATTTACATTAAAAAATATATAGCACACATTAAGATTTAAATATAAATAATAGAATAGTCGTCATCTGAGGTATCTAGTGGTAAGAGCACTATCTTAACCATCAGGTGGGTCTGGACTCAAATCCCTGCAAAGTCAACATTGAGATTAAATTTGAGATCCTGGACGTGGATGTTTACGATATCTTTTCTTCTCGAGCTGATTTCCAGTGACTCTTTTAATTCCCATTTCAGTTTTTATCGTGTGATTTAAGAATTTAAAAACATCTGACGCTTTGACCGTTAGTTGTATTGCCAGATACATTTTAACAAAATCTTAAAAAAAATTGATCAAGTTTGCTTGAATTCAAAGATGATCCGAGGTTGAGTGAGAGTAGAAAAGATTAAATAAGTACTGAAATATTTGAGAAGTTCAATAATGCCGATCAAATGAAATGACCCGTGTAAGTCAATGGAGTACAGTCAGCTGAAATAATATCGGCTACATAGTTGAGCATTATTATAATATTTTTTGGTCGGTGAATGATTCGTGATTATTATTATAATACGGGTTGCGTAATCGCCCAAATATTTTGTTCGATCGAGCCGCACCAATCCCAAATGGTCATGCATTATCAAATTATGTCATTGGTAAGATTAGATACGTGATTTTAGACAGAGAGCCTTTTTTAAGAAGTATCGATTGACACATTCAGAACCAGATTCTTTCACGCGTAGAAAAATAATAACTAATTTATAAGTCAACGGAATAGCAATGTAAACATCACTAATTATTATGTCCGATCCCTAATAAAGCAGCATAATAAAGATATATTAACAGAAGTTTTATCTAAGAACGGCCTACTGTATTGGTCAACTTTTATTTTTCGAAGAGAGTGCAGATAGAAGAATAGGGCTAGGACTGAACTAGTGGTTATCTAATCACTCTCACTATGGCCCGTCTTTAGGACCTGATTAGTGGGAAAGGGTTTTAGACATCAATTCTCATTCGAACAAACATCTATAAATCGATTGAAAAATCAATTTATGATACTATCCCTAAAGAGATTCAAACCCGTAAGATCTGTAACCGAAACCAAAGACGTTGACCACTGCAACACGGATCTGGCAAATATAATTATTGTAACCCTCATGTAATAAAGAGTATTATACTTATGTCTGTTTCCTGATATTAGTAAATTAATAATAAAATTTTATGTGATTTAGCCATTTGGAATTTACTTCAGCTTGTAAATAGTTCGTTCTTCACACCTACTAAGCATTACTAACTTAAATCGTTTTTAATTATGTGATAATATCTAAGTTTTTTTTTTCTTAACGTTTTGAAATTTTATTTTCAGTGCTTGAGGACGAACAAACGAAAAATCTTTTAGCCATGTTCGCTCTCAATATAGAGTATATCGATTTGTAATAAAGCACCTTACCATAACTTTTTAAATATTAACTAGTTGTCAATCAATCGCTCTGTTTACGCTTCGTTTCTAGGATAATAAAAAAAAACATGTTTGGAGTAATAAAAACATTACACATGCTTTTGGATAAAAAATCATAAATTTATTGAAAAATCAATGTATGAATGTTTCCATTAGGATATTCAAATCTTTGCACAACTAATTAGGTATCTATAAATAAAGATTTTTTTCCATTTCGAATATCATTTAAGTATTAAAAGAATCTTTGGCAAAAAAATAAACGTTTTCTATTTATGGCATTAAATGGAAAACAAAGAACTGAGCAATTAGAATTAAAAATTAATTCCAAAAAAATTTTTTTCATTATACAATTAAAATATTGAATGGTTGGCTAGCCTGTTATTAATAGTAACAGAAAAATGATATATATATCAGTATTATAATATAGAGAAAAAAAGTTCTGAGCCTGAACACGTTAAAAGATCTCAAGTCTTTGCGGTCGGCCATTATAGCAATTGGAGTCTATATAAAACAGAAACATATGATTTCAGAGTGTTAATTTAATTTAATTGCAATGCATACCTCTAACGAGTGAGGTGAGTTAAATCTAGTTTTTTTCTTCAATCGATAGTTCTCAATGAGCCATTATTGTGGTTATTATGCAATTATTTTTATTGAATTTTAGGTCAGTTAGGTTGTTTTGCACGACGTCTTGACTCACAATACAATTTTATTCGCAAATTTATTAATCTATAGAACTTCTCTTAGTAAAAAACCGTTTATAATAATATTGGAATGAAATTAAAATAGCGTATTAAATTTTTTTATATTCGCAAGAGCCTTGGATAAAATTTTTGTTTGATATATATTTTTTTTCTTTAATACGCCCCTGTGAAAGCTAAATATATTATTTTCAATTCCTTATATTACAATTTAAGATAGGTCTTCTATCTTTGGATATCAGTTATTTATATATAAATTAATGTACTTTCTTCGTCGATATACATATTAATATTTTTTCTGACAAAAGTTTCTAGTAAAATATAGAATATTGAATCCTTAATATGATCATTTTCAATTTAAATTGATCAAAACTGGATGTGCCAAGGAAAGAATAAGCTGACACAATATATCAATCTGGTGTGCTATTAACAGATATACTAGTTTATAGTATTTATCCCTACTTAGAAATGTGGTTGTATGGGGCTTAAAAGATCGAATTTGAACTCTTATACTACAATGGTAAACATATCTACATCTTAGAAAGTTGCAATAAATTCGTTGAAACATGTTTGAACACACCCGTTCTAATTTCACGGTTTATTTTGATTAGAAGTTCAAATAGTTATGAATACTAAAATACATTTTTCTTTAAACTATTTCCGTTCTCAATGTTGAACATACGGCTTTTAATGGAAGTGTCTTAACAGAAGTGCTTGTTACTCAGTTGCTCAAACTCTCTTTTTACGAGTAGAATAAGGATAGAAGGATAGGGATAGGGTGCAGTGGTCAACATCGTTGACTTCGGTTGCAGATTTCACGGGTTCCATCCGATCCTAACAACGGGACGTAGCCAGTGCAAATATACATTCAAATGAAAACCACCATGAGTCTTCAAAGAAACCTTAAGCCTTCAAAAAAAAAAAAGCATTTCGATTAATACATATCAGTTAGGGCTTTAATTTTTTATCAATCGCAAGACAAAATTAAATCGGATTTGAATTCGTAGGAATATCAAAATATGTCATAATTACAGATACTACCTATTAAACAATTAATAAACATTAAGAATCATTTTTATTCATGTCTATTAATAATTTGTAGAGTGCATTATTGACATAGAAACATTTCAATAGTGAGACTTGCAATGACTATTTGTTCAACCTATCGTTTCAGAGTGGATAGAAAAAGGAGGGATAAAAAAATCATGAAAGCGTAATACCTTGAGCGTTAGTCACAATCGCCCTATATATTGCAATATATATTAATTATAACGAACATACCATGATAAATAAAATCGTCATTAAATACTTTTTCCACGCATTAAGATTGAACGTCCCGCAGTATGTAGCGAAAGTACGCGACAATGTGGAAACATATGGTCCTCGAGGCGGACATGGGCGGAAGGCGTGGGAGGTCGACCACAATCCGGCCCGAGCAAGACGGGTATTGTCCGCAGCCGCCTACCTCCTCCAGCCCGAGAGATTCCGCGAACAATCGCCTCATTGTTTTGCCCTATGAGCCATGATAAAAGTGCAAGAGCATTTGATAAATGTTTATTATGCCGATTTTAGATGTCGATTCTCCGCATGCGGCCGATATGCTAATGTGATATTATATTGTTTGTGTTTTTTTTCTTGCTTTCTAAATCTCGCATTGTGTGCTGAGATTCTATGCAACGCAGACAAACATAATATTTTCGAAAGACATGGTATAAATCAGGGGTCGGTAATCTACGGCCTGATGCGTTCACTGAGCCACAAATCATTTTGAAGTACTAACTTTGAATTTAAGTTCGATAAAATGTCGTATTTTTATTGTTTAATTTCCTGTTCAATGACACGAAAATTTTACCTCTTCCGCTTATAAATCATTAATTAATAAATCTAAGTTATTCATTTTTGTTTCGTGACTGTGCGAGTATTATTACTGCCTAATAAAAAACAGTTAAAACCTATTTTTTGCTATATAAATAAATTTGCCTAAATGAATATTCTAGAGTTTGATTCCTTTCTCACTGAGCCTAATTTTTTAACGATCTGGCCCTTAACGAAAAACGTTTGCCGATCCCTCGTACAGATGGACCATTATAAGTTGTCCGTTTAGTACTAGCGCTAATGTTAAAGTAAATGTAAAGTTATGTCATGACCGCCAATCGTTATCGTTTGCATTATCAATTCTTTTTTGAGTCTTCACAGAACTGTCGGACTATTAGAATAATCTACGAAATATTTTCACAATTTGCTTTTGAAACGCTTGGCGTTGCCTATCATGTTTATTTCCACAGTATGACTGATCAAAACAACTTTCATGACACTGAAGAGCTTAAGTTTGACAGCTACAAGCCCTAGATTGACCATTTTTGTTCCAACTTTTACCAACGGCCAAGTTAAAATGGTAACTAATTACTGTTAAGCTATTTTATTTTTTTAACGTTTGATAAGTAATACCCTCGATATACAGCATAAAATTAATGGAATGGTATTGCAAGGAATAGCTAACATTTTGTCATTTTTATTTTTTCTGTAAAAAAAAAAGTTTATCAATGTTGTCACTGTCATAGAAATTTCAGATATCTCCTTATGATTATGTGAATCAAATGACATAATTTACAAGATATAATGAAACCAAGTTCGAAAATTCTACCTAAATTTTACAATTTTTTTTTTAATTATCACGACCCGTTTCACGTAGCCTGTAAATGATCATTACAATATATATAGAAACCTGATCATTAAAAATAGAATGGAATTTAAATATAATACGTATCTAGAACCGTTGTATGTGTTTTCATTATATATTATTTACTAATATATTATGTTCTCATAACATTGGAGTATTTTTCATCATCATTTGAGCTTTACCTTTATGTTCTTAAAGTGGAACGCTTTTTAAGAAGACATATTTTATGAAACTAGTAAAAAATGGTCAAAATTCTGTTTGGTTTTATTTATAACGAAGTTAAATAATGACATCAACACAATCGTAGGTACTGAAGTTTTCCAAAACTATACAGATGGCAGCTGTTGTATGGACCCGTCAAGGGCGTGAAATTAAGGGTGGCTTGGGCGGAAATAGAAAACGCCCTTTCATTGAGTAAAATGAGAAAATTGAAATGAACAAATAAAAAATGTATTTCAGTTTATAATTAAATGTCATGCTACCTAAATTACAAACTTTATTGGATTGAATTTAAATTGAATGTTGGACTGCTTCAATTCATTCTACTTAAATGTTATATAATATTCACTTTTAAGTTGTTAACTGTCAATTCTTGGTGGAGACATTATATTTAAAAAAATAAAATGTCTTTCCACCAAGAATTGACAGTTAACACCTTAAAAGTGATTAGTGAAGCGGGTATGGCTAAACGTATTGTCTTATATAAAAAAAAAATATATATTATATTATTTAATTGTAATATTATAGTGTTGCTTTATTTTTAATATACCTCTATCTAACTCTTCATTAAATAATGTAATTGTATAATATGTAGGTGCATCCTTATTATTTGGTTATTTCACTAATGCAAACGTTCTTTTTCCAGAGTTGCTTTTAAACTAACTTTGAAATTACGACTGTTTGCCTGTCTGTATACGAATAATATTTTTTTTCTATTTGCACTATAAACATATATATGTGTACGACAGCAAGAATATTTTTTAATAAATAGGCAATAAATCGCAGTGGCTGATTAAATTACTGCATCTAAATGAAAAAATCATTTACAAATCATGAGGTTATATTGAAGTCGGTAGGTTTTACATGACTTTTATACAAAGTATCACAATAAAATAGTTATTTCTTTATAATGACGATTATATGAAAAAATGGTTATTATACAGAATTATTCTGTGTAGGTACATTTAGCACTATCATTTATATATAACAATTTTGTTTTCATGAATATTACGATATTTTTTTCAAATACAATATGTCAATAATTAAGCTTGAGAGAGTTTAAAGTGACGAAAAAATCAATTTATTTTCTACTTCAACCGTTTAACGTTAGATACGGTCTACATAAATACATATATTGTTTGGGTTAAAGTTATCGAATTGTTTTTAAAGCGATGTTTGGTTAATGAGACGAGTAAATGTTTGTTATCAGGTGGGAATGCGTCGTGCAATAGTCATGAAAGCCAATTACCCAATCAAAAGAGTCCTCCGTTTCGAAGATATTGCGCTGCGACCTCTCCATCTCTGACGGTTCCACCTTGATTATTCGACCGCTCTCTGTACTCACCTGAAGACAAAAACGAAACAATTAAAATTAATAGGGTTCCTGGTATAAAATGAAACAATTTCTTTGTAGAAAGAAATGACAGTTAAGCGTTTTTTTTTTATAATTATGTCCACGCCAAATGAGCGTATGAACACCTATGTAGCTCTTCTCAAAAGAAGTTGTTCTAAAAGAACTGCTTGTTACTCAGCCGCTCACCATCTTTCTTTTTAGAGAGTAAGGATATAAAGATGGGTTTAGGGCAGTAGTAATACTGGTTAGTTAATCGCTCTGGCTAAGTCACAATTTTTTTATAATCGGATGGGTGAAAAGAAATATGGGCACTATAGACACAATTCCATAAATCGATTGAAAAATCATTTTTTGTAACTATCCGCACTGGGAATGGAATCCTTAAACACTCCAACCGAAAACGACTTACTTGACCATTTGACTCCAGGGATATCACTAGTTACTTTGGTTAATTTATTTTAAATATAAATCTATGGATATGTCAAATTATATGTTTTTATGTAAACAACTCTTGTCTTGATTTGTCGCAGTGAGCATAAGCTTATTTTTCCACTTTTTCTTGATTTATTGATAATATTCTTTTGAACCCCGGCACAAAGAAGTCCGGTGCACTTATGACTTACAACTCAGAGAACTTCCCTTTCATTATCTCTAAAGATAGTAAATAAACGATATAACATAATTATGTATTCTTGTAAAACTGTCAAAAATTAAAAACAATCGCGAATTGATTATGCGAATAAAACTCGATGGGAAACCGGATGGCCAGCTTAATTATTATTTTGAAAAAACAAATGAATAATGATGAATAATTTTCTGTCAAAACTACCATCATATCATTAATATGAAAGAATACATCTTTAATTACTATATTACCTTGGTTTATTATGTTTTTATTGCAAAAAAATAAGCATCTGGAAATTTCGCAAAGGTTGCCGTTTCAAAAAAGTCCCACACTCATAAAATATAAAAATCCCTACGTTATTTTTTCGGGAACATCGCTTCCCTCGCACCCCTCAGAAGAGTGCAGTTGGACTCGTCCGCCCTGTAATTATCCCGGGCCCGCTAATTACAATCTGGCGCCAAGTTGGCCGGTCCACTGCCGCTCTCCAGCTCTGTTTCTCGGTGGCTGTGCATATCTAGATGGCACTGGAGTCCTTATTTTTCAAATTGCTTTTCAGTTCTTAATTTGAAAAACGTTTTTTTTTCTGCTCGCAATCTCTATTAACCGGCTGTTGGCATTTAATCACAAACGGCTGGTAAAAGTTAGAGGTTTTAAGTAAATAATGATGTGATCAAAATATGTCGTTTGAAGGATCGTAATTAATTAATGTTACCTACAAACCTAATAATTAATCAGTAATCTGAAGTACTCATTAAATTATAATTAGTTTATTAAGTATCGGCACAAATGATTTATTTTATTTTCTTATATTACAATGCTAAACATACTTATTGTGACTGTAATAAATTGACACATAGGTTTATGTGCAAAAAAACGCTTAAACATTGTCAATTGACAAACGCGTTTCCCTGATTATTTTGTTTTTCAATAATCCATACCACTTATCATATAGTTTTCCTCACAACTTGTAATAATTAATATTAAATTTTAATTGCTGGTTTGCGGTATATTTTTAATTCTTACGCTGACCTAAGACCAAGTTCAAGGAAAGATATCCATTCCCGCTCTTAATGTAAATACTTCATTTAGCTACATAATGGAGTATTTCAATAAGGCTTTTAAACAGTTACTGGTTGTTGAAAGTTTCATTCAATTTTTTTTTCAAGCTGTTTGTCAATCGCTCATACTACAATCTATTTTCAGGATTCGTGTTACCACAGTAACTATTATATTGAAAACCGTACCTTTATTTAATGTATAAAATCATCATTTAATTGATATTTTCATTTTGCCTTCTCTATCGTAAAGTTATTTCGGAATTAAATAATGTATAAAATGTTTTTAATGGATAATGTAATATTTTCTTCTAATTATTCTATTCATATTTTTTTGTGATTAATTATATTCCGCCACAAAAACTGTTTTTGTATTTTGACAATGAATGTTTTCTTGCCATATTTTGACAGTATTATTTTTCACTCACCTCTGTATAATTGTGTGGTGTATTTATAATAGGCTGCGGCACACGCCCACCCCCTCTCTGTTGATGATAATATGTGCAATTCATCTTTAGATAATTAGTATTATAATCGAATATTAAATTCAACCAAAAACTCGATATCTCAATTAACACATTCTAATATTATATTATTGCGTCACACTCTTAGGAAATGCATTTATGAATACTGGCAACACCAAAAGGAAAATTTTAAATTTTAAAACAATAGTTCATTTAGAGGCAATAGAAGTTGTCATAGACAATAATAATTATTATTCACACTATAAATTTCAATGGAGGATCCAGATGGTATTAAAAATAATACAAATCAATGTTCAATTTTAATTACAGTAGGACAGTTTAATTATTTGTTTTGAATCTATTATAATTTTAGCAATTTCTTTTAACACACTTATAATATTTATTTTCGCTTTGATACGTATATTTATATATAATTATAAAATAAGCTCAAAAACCTTTTGGTTCATATATATTTGACGCACGTATTTTTTATTGTATATGTTATAATAACAACAACAAAATGATTAAATAAAAAAATAACTGCCTCAAATATTCGTCAAAACTAAATTTGGACATTTTTTTTGAAATATTCTTATTGTTTGTTTAGCTTTTTAATTTGGTAATCGATGCCACTTTTTTAAATGTATATTTATTTTACATATCACATAGTAGCTAGTCACATTATTTTTTTTACCTACCTATATCTAAAATAGGTAGGTAAATTGTTTTAAATACGGCCGGAAAATGAGTTTGCTTAAAATAATTGAAAAGCTGCACACATGAACGTCAGCAATTAAACCACTCGCGAGGAAACTTCGAGACTAATAATAATTTTATTGTAGTATTGGAAGGACGTTGTGTGGGTGAGGAGGTGCGCGGGGGAATGAGCAGGGAGAGGGGATTACTAGTACACAAAGGATTCAATACAGACATACAAAATAATTAACCCTTGTGTTTTGCAATTAAATATAGGAATATACAAACTTGGTCTCATTGTTATACATATTTACAAATCTTAAAAATAATCATTAAATTTCGTGGTTATTATCATATAATATTATTTAAGCGTAATTTCAGAAGTATAGCAATTAAAAATTGTGTAAATCAAAAATATATAATATAATAACAAATATGATCTTGTATTACGCACTCGGAAAGATATCGAAAGACACAATTTTATATTATATTTTGTAAGAAAGTCGATTTTTCATTTCAATATAGTTCGAAAGAACAAAATTTGTTTTTTTTTTAATCATTTTAGTTAGTATTTAAATTTCCTAACGTATCATCTGTACAAATAATTTATATATCGGCAGTGTTTTGGTCAATTGATGTAACGCTCCAAATTAAAATTGTTCAGGAGAAAGTAAAAACTGTTTTTATTTAAAACATTATATATTGAGTTTCGTTATGAATCTTTGAAATGCACTCACGTAAATTCTCATGTTTGCAGATATAGGACTATACGTAGAGAGTGTCAATATAATAGTGACTGACATGAAGTGGCAGGGTCAGAATTTTTAAACCTAAAACCAATGTCAAAGGATGTTTTCCTTCCAAAAAGTGGTCAATTTATTTTTCTAATTTACATCATTTGGCCGAGATCTGCTCTGTCGTCTTTAAAATGAGATCCAATCATTAACTCATTTTCGTATTTTTTTAGGGTTACATCATTTGGCCAAGAAACCTTCGAATTACATTATATTATATGAAAACTTAAGATTTATACTACATACATCATAAAATTTAAATAATTTAGTGTATAAAATCCCTAATTAATTTAATATAAATGTATGCAACGTAATGAAAACTATCACATGGAAATATAGTAGATAGTATATAAGAGGTATATATAATTGGAGATCGGTTTTACTCAGCTGGTAACCATTTTAAAATTATAGAAAATTGAAGTAAATAAGCCACGCCATATTATAAAATACCAATATTGGTGAATTGAAACTGATATGTCCATTGAATCCAATATTAACCATATTACACTTATTAAATGAATATTTAGTAATTCAGTGTAACATTAATGTTGGAAAAAAGCCGTATAGGAGTGTCGCTTGTGTTTCCATGTTTTAAAATTTTGCTAATATTAGCCATTGTTAGAATTCTAGAGTGTCTTATACTTAAAATACACTATGAATGGTGTCATTGTTATATGGAAATCAATATGAGTGATAATCTGACGTAATTAGTTCAAGCATCGGTCACGATTTTTCGTTTTTTCTAATATACATTCGTAATAATCTTACGGTGACACATTTTAATATATCTAAGAACTGTGATAGAAACCTATTTAGAGCTATATTATCCGCAAACAATTGAGCCCATATGCGGACAAACAGCGTTAGTCTTTATTTGTTTTTTTGTCAACACATTTATCCATTAAAAGATCAATACACCGTGTTCTCTATAAAATTACTCAAACAATCTTCATTCATTAAAGATAAATATTTTCGATAAAGCGTATTTCCACAACAACCAACCGTTATTATCTCTGATCAATGTTTTTAAGACAACGCTGTTTTTTCCGCATACGGGAGAGTATTTTGATATACAATTGATAAAAAAGCTGTTAATTGATACCATAAAACTAAACTGCAATATTTTTAATTCTTCATACAAGTAGACAAATGCTTGTTACTTACTTTCCCGACATCTCTTTTTCGAAAAGAGTGATGATATAAGCAGAGGGTTATCACATGGCTTGCGGTAAGCCAATCGCTTTCGCTACACTTTGTTTTTAGTCTTGGATTTGTGGGAGAGAGTTTAAAACTTAAAAATTCCATAAATCTATTTAAAACATATCCGTATTGGGATCCAAACGTGTGAGCGATGACGATACGACCAAAGATCCAACAACAAAAATAATTGTAATAATCAAATTCTAATTAACCGTAAATATATTAATTTTATGCCTTGAAAAATTGGCATATATATATATAAGTTTATATTATGTTGTGGTTTACTATTTTTGGTTCCAATCAAAGCATTGAAAGAATTGAATTGAATTTATTTTAAATTTTGCAATTATCAGTTAAAAAAATTATACTCACAAATCACCAACCACCGTTTCGTGTACCCTTTGATATGAATGTCAAAAGTGGTCAATTTTTTGGAAAATTGGACCTAAACATTTGAATGTTAATAGAATAATTACTAAAAAAAAACACACTACACTACACTTAATAATATTCACCACTCGTATTACGGTCGTATTCATCCTATAGTTACGCCTATATAGATAATCACACACCTACGTTCACAATGATTAAAATTTCTATATTATATCCAACAATATTATTAAATGATCCTACTTTTGCATTACATAACATAGCTGATACGAAGCTGGTTTAGACTGGGTAATTAAATTAATGAGGTAAAAAAAACATTTTTGAGGAGTAGAAAATTATTTTATTTTTCTTTGTAAATTTATTTTATCATTCGTAACCCTTGACGACTCCTCCCCGCGACCTCATTGGTCGACGCCCACAATGACTATCCAATCAACAGCGATTAAAACACGTTTTCCACTTTCAAAATCTAATAAACACATGAATACTCTCCGTATACATTACTGGTTATACGGCTCGGAATCGATATGGCATGGCAATGTGGAATAAAAAATATTCAAACAGAAAATTTTCCGTTTGCTATTTAATTCGTCAATGATACAGGTGACACTTTACTATATTATTAACCCTTTGATACCAAAAAGATTGTATTTAATTACACATAATAATTAACCGATACCGTGTATACCTGCTCAAAAAGAAAATGTATCATTTGTATCGTAAAACTGATGAAAAATATTCCCAAGACAATTTTTATCCACTAAAACATTACTATACCAACTTTTTGATGTAAATTACATTATAAAAAACGAATATTTTATCAGTTTGAAATGAATCACACAGGAAAAATATGTTGATTGATACAAATAATGAAAAAATCATCTACCTGTTTCATTTCGTTTTTTGAATTAAGAGCACATTATTGCTATTTTACTCATATGGTGATTTCAACATTTATACGATATTGTGTATATTTTTAACTATTTTTTAAAGTTTAAGAAACACTGGTATTCAGTATTAGGTAGTACACCATGAAAGTTGAATCCTAAATGGTACATCACTCAATCGAAGAATGCCTTACATTGTAGTCATAAATAATCATAAATAGCAACAAAACACGATCTGGATAATGAGGTGGGCATGCGCTCGCCCCTCCCACCCGGCGCAGCTGCTCCAGGTGGCACACCACCCTGCCCATCCTCCCCGATGTCCCGACGCAATGTCCCAGTGTTCCAGTGTTCCGGCCACTCCCTGTTCCGGAAAAGTTTCTCGTGTTTCACCTACGCCCTCTGCTTTACTACCCCCAAACAAAAGGGACAGATGAAAATAATACGAGCCGTTGCGATCCTCGATTGATTTGGAGCAGTCATTATTTTTTGATATCGGAGATTAAATAATTTGATTATTTTACTGGCAATTACTTTTTTATTTAAGGATAGAAAATTCCGATAGCATTTGCTTCAACGATTACTTACTTCATTAATCCCACATAAAAATCAACTTTCTTAGTTTCACGGTAACTATGTGATATAATTGATAACTTTTTACTCCACAATTAAACATAATTATTCGTATCGAAATAAATACGTTGATATTTTCACAGTCAAGTATCTCTAAATAAATTAAGATTTTTCAATTTTATATTAAGTACTTAATTCAATCGACAATCATAAAGTTATATCACATAGTCACAGATAACAATAAAACTATATATTGAAATAATCCGAATTTTTTTTGCCTTTGAAATACTCGTTTTTTTAGTATTTCATCTGTACTAAATAAGCATTGGCAACTAATTCCGTGTCATAAAAATGTACTAAACTAATGTTATTATTATTCGACGACCTTCTTCCATAACCCTACTAATACAAAAAACGGTTAAATTCATCATATTATTCTGGCCCAGTGAAAACGTGCACAGTCTCATCATTCAATCTTTTCAAGTGTTGACAAACGAAAAATTGAATGATATAGTCGTCATGATTACAACCAACCTGTGTATAGACAGGAGGAACAAATCAAACAGTAGCGTAACTAAGATTTGTTACGCGTCTGTAAGCTTGATAATCATCATGTATTTTTCGCGACACATTTTTCAATGGGTTGTTGAAAATTTAATATTGTTGTTATATTTAAAAATAAAACACAATTTGTTTGTACCACTTCCACATGTTTATGAGGATCGGTTTAGCTCATCACTAGCACTATCAACTGTGATAAAAATCAAATCATAACAGGGCTATTAATATAAAATTGAATGTTAACAAATATAAATAACCCTGTTATGATTTTATTTTTAACAGTCGATAATGCTCGTGATCGCTCATCACCAATCGGTCCTGATAATCATAAACATGTGGAAATAGTGCAAATAAATTGTGTTTTATTTTTAAAATATAATGCCTTTCCACCAAGAATATTTAGTATTCATACAGAACAAATAATCAGAAGAGAAGCATAATGTATGCTTCTTATATATCCTTTGCGGTTTGGCCGTATGTCGTATGCACGCGCTAATGCTTAATATTCATAAAGAATTTATTTATAGAATTCAAAAGTCGAAACAAAATCCGATTTCCAAATTTCTATATTTACCGCAGAAACGCGATTATAAGAAGATTTGTAAATAATAATAAAAATACGCTTTATACTCAAAACAGACAAGAGCAAAGTTACGCAACAGCAGAAAAACTGCAAAAGTAATAAAAGCTCCTATCACTCCATGACAGCCTTTCACGAGGTAGCGAGTGAAAAAAAAATGATACACATTGTTCGGCCGGTCTCACTCCTTGCCCATTGTATCGCAGGGTTGTTTCAATGGCTGCCCGGGGTGGGAAACGCGCCCGGGATTTACCGGCTGTAATCAAATACCCTTTTCCGGTGAGCGCCATTGTCGCCTATTCATTCGGGTGGATGCCGCACTACACGGGGTGGCTTAGATACTTGTAAACCGAACCAAAAAAGAGGCGTTCTTGGCTCCTGTTGTATGAAATTCATTCAATACTCAACTTTGCATCACAGGTAGGTTGGCATAATAATGAATTATAATGTTGAATCAAAGACCAAGAATTTTACCAAATATATGTTAAAACGCGTAGATCAGGTCTAAATGTATCGCAACACCAATAGAATAATACTTTCTTAAGTTCGAATTTATCATTTAATACAGAAGAAATTTGAACTGGTTACACAAACTCTTGTTTGTTTTAATGGGGAAAACATCTCTTTTCAACTCTTGGTATTAGTTTCAAATAAAAATGTAAATTTTGTACTATAGATTACACTGATCAATTGAATTAATTGCATTTTCTCTGACAAT
This sequence comes from Himalopsyche phryganea, assembly GCA_022494535.1. Taxonomy (NCBI): domain Eukaryota; kingdom Metazoa; phylum Arthropoda; class Insecta; order Trichoptera; family Rhyacophilidae; genus Himalopsyche; species Himalopsyche phryganea. Next base: position 8,325,824 of record JAGVSL010000001.1, on the reverse strand, counting down.
ATTTCAGTTCAATAGAATAAAATATTTTATAAAACTAGAGTGAAAAATCACAAATCGAACTAAATATATAAAAAACTCAAAAATGTAAATCTCAAACTAACGAAACTATTGTAAAGAAGGTGCTATAGAATTTGTCGAATACGAATGCCTGAAGATGCCGAAAGGCGAAACTCGGGTCGTTAGTGACGAAATACATAGAAATGTACAAAATCTCAACAATTCAAACTTGATATTTAAATTCCATCAAGCACCCTTAGTGGATGTGTTAAATTATATGCGATAGAATTGGTAATATAATCTGAATTGGTAATTAATATATTATTTGCTTTAATTGCACAGAAGTAACTAGTCGATATGTGGGGAACTTATCAAGACGGATGGAAACCCAGACGAGATTGCAATTGGCAGAAGGCGAACTACCGCACACACGGAAAGTGACAATACTGTTTCACTGGCCGTCGACCGCACGGGTCCGCTTGTGCTTCCACGCAGGTTGACGGCCGCTCTATTCTCAAATGAAATCTCTGTAAGAATACAAGTTAGGAACAAGATTCCTAAAGATACATACACTCGTTGTACCCCAAGAGCTCTTTTTAAAACACTTAATTAAAGCATCGATCATATTAAGCACTTCAACAATATGTAATTAGCTTGAATCGATTCTAAGCAAAAGATGAATCGGCTACAGGCTGTAATAGTATTTCATAATATTCTCACAATATCACCCCACCAAGGATAAAAATTGAAACATGTTTGACTGTTTTAACATCGCTGTTACAAATTAACTATGATTATGACGTATTAAATAGCGGTAAAACATTTTGAAATTTTTACAACTAAAAAGAAATATAAAAATATTTTTTACCGCTTTTTTGGCGCCTAAAATCACAGCACAATCGAGGAACTGCTTATGTTTTAACGTTTTTACGGCATGCTGTCATGAAAACTTTAACATTTTAGCTGGAAACTAAAGCAATTATTCGTAAAGCCTGCCCAAAGATATGGCGTAAGCTTTTGAATCACGAAAGCTTCCAAACTATGATCGCAAACTAATTAATCAAAAGAATTTTATTATTTTAATTACGGGGTCTAGAATTTCAACAGCCTCGAATTAGTTCGATTTCTGTCAGTTGTGTGGGGTTTTATATTTCAGTAAATATTTTTCGTACGTATTTCAAATATTATCAAAAATAAATTTGAGTTATACCTTCCTATACATATAAAATGCCGATGCAATTCAACATTTTTTGATTGATGTTACCATCTCCGAAAAAATATTATATATTTCCATGTTTAAATGTAACCTTAGTTTGGAGTTTTTTCTTCGAGTTATGTAAGTATTTAAACTGCAGATATTTTAATACAAAGCTTAAGAATAATTAATTTAAATCATTTCTTTCAGTGATTAGGAAGCTAATTCCTCCATATACGTTATGAATACATATACACATAGGATAAAGACGATTTGTTGCAAGCTAATCTCTTGATATTTTATATTAAAGAAGTGCTATTTTCTAATATTCAATAATATTATTGAAGAATTCTAGATTAATTTAAAACATAGACTTTTTCACGTGTTGCCATTTTTAATCTCGAAAAACCGTTTTTGTAAAAAGATTTAAAAATAATCATAAATGTGACTATTTTTAAATTAATATGATGTATTTTCGTTGTAAAATTTTCAGCTATGTGAGAATTGTTGATGTATAAAAAACTTACATACAACTGTCATACTGCATTCATACAAAACACTAATTCATATTCACTTTAGAACATTATATCTTAACGGTACATGAATATTTATTTGAAATAAATAATGCATACAAAGCAATAATTCAAGTACTAAGCCATGTTTTTATATTGGTAAACATACGACAGTTTCAGCAATACGTTACATATTCAATTGTCCTACAGCTATAATTACATAAAAATAGACACTGTGAAAGGTTTGGCAACAAAGTGTAACATAGATTTACGGGCGAGAGGATTATCGGCTCACAATGGTCCAAGAGCTTATTCGCGCCTCTCATAAAGCTCCCACGGGGGAAAAAACCGCCCAGTGCCACCGACTAATACAATAATACGCTCGCATGGGGTTATAATTCAATAACTTTCAATAAATAATGCGTCCACAATGAAAAAATGGAAGGGAACAGCGCGAGAAAATTGTAATAATGGCGTATTTAGTGCTCGACAATAACGCCGTGATGTTTGGGGAGGTGACAGAGGGGTAAGGAGACCGTGAAAATTACAGGTTGCGAAAGCTTTTAGCGTCTGGTATGGCACAACTTTTCGGGTGGAAACACTGGGCCACGTGACCCGCAAACAAGGGGCAAAGAAAGTTTTTTTACACTTACCTTTGTTGTGTTATTTATGCCTCGTATTATTTAATAATAGAAGCTCGTCATTGTTTCAATTCAGTCGGTAATATAAATGTAATATTTTAAAAACAATATTTTGCAATCGTAAAGCTTACTTTTATGTAGAGGCAGATGAATAGATTAAAATATGTTATTATTAATTAATTGAATTAACATTCACTTTCTCAATAGAGTGTGACATAATAATTTTAAAAATATTAACATATTTATATCTACAGAATTGGCACACATTTTTGGTCTTGCAATACCAAATACCTAGATCGGATATCGGAGTTTTTCTACGACATTGTGATGCTGAAACAGCTATCAGATATATTTTGCAATCCTTATAAAACAGTATATATTATTAGAATACACTTCAGAAATTATTTCGTTAGTATATAAATATAGTATAGAAATAATCACAATTCTGCAGTATTTTATTATTTAAAAAAAAACATGTAGCACATAAAATAGCTTAATGAAATGATATTAAAATAATTGAAGGCTATAGCATCATAACTCAGAATTTCCGCAAATGTTTGTTTTTATACTACAGTTACAAATACATAGTTTGATACAAATAAAACTGTGGAACACACGCTTACACCATATATATAAAAAAGAAAGCTGGTGGCAATGACAGTACAATGCTGCACTCTCGTTGACTGGAATAGGGATTATTAGTTTAGAAAATTATAGGGCATTAGAGGATTTGATTTTTGAAAATAAACAACATTTTTACATTCATTTTATATAGGAATTTGTAGGTTTAGAAAGATGTTTTATAATTTAAATGATAGATGTGAACATGAAGAACGATGCTGCATTAATAACACAATTTCTGTATGTAAGTTCTGATATAGACCCTTCAGTTCATCAATTCATATCAATAGTGAATAATCATCAAAATTCTATTTAAATTGAAAGAATAATTAATATACGATATTATGTCCATTCATGCTATCAATTCTTTTATGTCTGCTGTAAGTATTGTAAAATTACACACATTTCATTTGATTATCATAAATAATTACACATATTGGCAAAAGACTAATAACTTCATTAACATGACGTTTCCATTACCACAATCTTCAGACAATTGAACGAGACTTACACTAATGACAGTAGTATTTCTTTCGTTTAAGCGTCATTCAAGAAACTATTGCACGCAAAGCTATCCAATTAAACCCTAATAAATACAATAAGAGAAACGCCTGAGTGTTATTCAATGCATCGTTAATAATTGCGAATCCGTCATAAAGCTATCTTTAAATTAATGTAATTCGCTTGCTGTGTTTTCTAATTAATTTTAAAAAATCCAGCGGCTAACTACTAGCTGTCTCTTAGTTAATTAAGTAACACGCAAAGGTGGTACTATATGAATAAGATTTATTCTTCAGTCTTTCCTACAATAAAAAACCGATTCATAATATTTTTCAATTTTCTAGTACAATATTTCCAATCTAAAATAGAAAAGCTTTGTTGTATAAAGTGCAGTTGATGAAACGTAATCAAGTAAATCCAAATAAGTAAACAGATATTTTCAGGAATGAATTTTATTATCGAATTGAAAAACTCTATGCAATGTAATACTACGTTTAAATTCGAGAGAGTTAGTGGTTTAGCGTTTGAGAGACGTTACTTGGTCGCAAACATTCAATGAAAGAATATGCTTTATTCTATCAACATCATTCTACCTTGTGAGTGACATCTTTCCATGTTTATGCCCAACCATCGCTTAAATCCACATTCTTCATTAATAAATATTATAGCGATTGGAATAAATACGAATTGTTTTACAATACTTTCAGTCTAAAAATGCATCTCAACTATGCTAGCGATTAAAATAAAAAAGTGACGTTGACCTGGCTTGGACATGTGATACGGATGCCTCAGGGTAACCCAAATCCTGTCTGTCTCTTTTACCAACCAGACTGCCGTCGTCTTGGAACGCCGCTGATGATCATCCATGGGATATACTCGGTGGAGAAGAAGACTGGCGAGGGACAGAATCTTGAAGGCACCGTGTGGTGGCATATGCTCTGAATAGGGATTCGGATATGGTTTTAAAAATATGCTAGTCACACTAGCTTTACATAAATCGAATAGCAATGGCAGTTTTAATTTTATATGAAAAAATCTGATATCAAATTTGTTTCATTGAATATGTGTATCCACTTCAAATGTTTTTTTTCCCAGGTACACGAGTCAAACTGTATATTAGACCAGTGAATATTACTGTTTTCAATCATAATTTTACAATATTATTCATGCCAATAACATGAGAAAAACAGGTGGTTGAGAAATCCATCTTGGTTAAGATTATAAAATCAATAAAGATAATCATGCATTAAACATTTATATGGAGATAAGGAATCTTTGTTGATCTCCATTATTGTTATTTTATATAAACTGACTACAATATAATTCAATTCACCCAAATGTAGTTAATTTGGTTAAAATAGCAAACGTAATAAATTATAGTATGTAAAAAATAATTGTGTATTTAAAATTCATAGCCCGCTATTCATTCCGTAATCAGTTCGGTAAAATCTCTCCATGTCACAAAAATGAAATATTTTTTCTGAGATAGTACTGTAAATATTCACATAAATCGTTTTACCCAATTTAAATTGTCGTTTTGTTAATTAAATATATTATGCTGGATGCAATAAAAGCGCTGCGTGGAAAATACAACAGATGTCTTACAGATACTAAAAGTCTTTCTGAACTTCGTATTGTTGTTTTGGGAATATTTTCCATAACTGTCTATTTTAATTTTAATGCCAGAAATTGAGTTATTAAATTTAACCAATAAATTTTATACTGAGTGTAATAATCATTAAATTATTTAAATATTGATTAATTTTTATTTATATCTTTTCCTTGAATAGTAAACTCAGCAAAGAAATTTATGAATTAATTGAAAATGCTCAATATTTTTCAAAGACTAATAGTTAAAATATTAAATTAATTACGTGATTAATTTTACGTTTAGTTTTAATTTAATTAAGATTTTAGATTCATCCAATCTTTCTTACATTTTCTTCACACAATAATATTTATAATCCCTTTTATATCAGGTCTCATAAGGTGGTATTCGTTTGTATCTAGCTACCCACCCGGTATTAATTAGTTCCCGCATTGCGCATACTTATATTTTATACATCATAATGCAATGTTCTCGATATAATATCAGCGTCCGAAACTGGCTCCGAGTCGACCCCGCCCACCTTTAATTATATTTTGTTTTATCTGTTAGGTACCATGCTCCCTCCACATAAAATATAATTTGTACACATTTCAAATTAATCCAAAACTTCTGCAAACCGCTCGACTGCTGCTGGAACGGAGATGCGAAGACAGAGAAACAGAAATTTCAATTAATTTTCAAAATAACTTACACCGCATGAATTAGGCTTGTTGAATATAATTAATATCTAATGCAATACTATATTTTTTTGAACGTGACCGTTTCTGATATGAAACATGTAGCTCTCAATGAAGCATCTCAATAGATATTTTTTAATGAGAACTGAAGTCAAGCTTGTTTTTCCCACTACCAGCCATTGTGTATGTGCAGTTAATGTTTCATGGCCGCCTTCTATTGACTAATGAGACTACCCCTCAAATGTATAGCTTAAGCAGAGCTGCACGAGACTGATTTTGTACCATGTACCATGTAGTAAAAAATATATATTTCAAAAAGTTGTGCCTAGCTCAGCCAGTTAAATCATGTTGATATTAACAGTTTTCGTTCAACCACTCTTTGTAGAGATTAAAGAAAGAAGAGTAAAATTAGAAAAGTACGTGTAGTTAACTAATCGCTCTCTTTACGGCAGAGGCATATAGAGGGTGCCTGGGGTATTTAAATAGAAAACCATAAATCGATTAAAAATTAATGTATGAAAGTTTCTATTCGGGTATTCGAACCGACGACTACTTGAGATTAAAAATATGTTTTTTTAAACAATTCTTTCTTGTGATGGGGATTATTAATGAATACCTATCTCATTGAACAATGATTCAAAAACTTAAACCATAACTTTGTTTTCGTATATTTCAATTTAATTTTTGCGTTCAACTTTCGGCTACGATCACTATATTAGGATCGGATAATTGTTAACAGCGCTCTTTCAATTGCACTGAAACTAGGTGGAAGGCTGACAAATACTCAATGACGTGAAGAGTTATTGTTTCATCTTTGATTATTGTTGTTTTGATTTTTTTAATATTTTTGGTAGATCAGTGAAGTGCTATTAAACATTGTCGTTAACTTCACGAATAGTCAATAATGGTATCACTTCTTTGAGAGAATAATATAAAATGATAGTTATAGGCGTCTTCGTTACCCTGAAAATATTCCAATATATTAGATATATTGATGAGACTATTGACAATTTTTATGAGTAGGTAATCAAGGAAACATTGATAGTAAAAATATCGCAGATTAAGAATTTATTTTTAAATTAAAAATAACAAACAAAAGATACTTGATAATATAATATATTAATTATGAAAAAATCGTAGCTACTTGTCTAAGATGTTCGTAGCTGAATTCATTTCGTAGAATCGTAGACTATAGTCTATGATTCTTTCATATTTTACTAAATATCATTCATTATTCAAAGTGTTAATAACGCATCATAAATGTTGATTTGTTGGTTATTATGTATTTTTAAATTATCAACCCTCGCATAAATGTCCTCTGAGTCATATAATTCTTGTACGATTTCTTATAAAACTGGTTGGGAATTTAATCAAAATTAATTGCGCACGGTAATTAAATTATTTGAAAGGAATTTACGAAGCTACATTACGTTGTTAGTATCTAGAACCTACTTGTATAGATAAAATGCTTATTAAAGCTAAACAATATGCTTTAATTCAATGGTAAAATATTTGATTACACAATATTAAAACTTTGCATATTCCGGGCAACTGCTACAATTTGCTGTTTTTTTCAGATATATTGCAGTAGGGCTTCCCATTCTAGGAACCGGAATCCTGAAATCCCGGGATCCCGGTCAATTATTCAATTCCGTAATGTAGATACTAAAAAAAAATTCATATTCCTGATTAACTACAACGTGTACCTCGGTTTGTTCTTTCACCTATATATTATAAATTTATTTTGGTATCCCTCTTCTTAACCAATTTGAAATCGATAACAAATTAGGGCCGCGTTTTAATCGAACGGAGGACAATATTTTAAAGACAAATTGAAGAATATGTCCTCTTTTTGGATACCATACTGTAAAACCTACCATAATAATGCAATAATAAAAAATATATAAAATTATGTTAGTTACAGTTATTTTTTAAATATTTTTAATTCTGAATCAAAAAAAAACCTTACAATGCCCAAAAAAATACTTAATCATAAATACATTTCAATTGAAGCAGTAATGGACACAAATTAAATTTTAAATGTACAATTTGTCACGTACAATTACACTTAATGATCATTCCCGGGATTGAGAAATTCTTAATCCCGATATCCCGGTATCGTAAAAAGTTTCCGGTATTGGATGCTCTATTAAACAGTATATACTAAATTTTTGTATGCGCAGAATGTATATACATACTCAATCACGATTCTTTTCTTTGCGACTACTGGTAATAAATATAGTTATTTAATATTATATTATATTATTAGTTATTTAATACTTAAATAAGTAAGTCTAAACGAGGAAATTCCTTTAATTCTTTGATACAGTGCTGGCATAACAGCATACCAGGTCAGGTCAAATGGCCGATGAAATCAAATATACACAAGCATGCGTAAAATAGTTTTAACCAATTAAATAATATTTTAACGAAAGCTTCTTGAATCCTAATGTATACAAAAAAAAAATTGTTAGGATATGTTAGAATGAAATAGAAGTTTATTCCAATTATTATAATTGCCAGCAATCAGAATTCTTTCGTGTTGTTTTAATAATTGTGACGTGATTTTTTCAGACATCTGCCTATTTTTTTTCAACGTTTCTTTGTTGTTTTGTTTCAGACGCATCTGTTGTGATTTATGGAATCGCAATTATCTTAGATTTATTACACATGTACAGCTAATAGAGACACGATTTTATTTAAATTTTAATGTTAAATTAAATTAAAATATCTTAAAGTAATCAATTTTAGTTTTATATTAAGTTTTAAATCAATTGAATTAATATTATTTGAAATTCATTTCAATGTGATCTCAGCAATGATATTATTTGAGAATGGTTTTTTTCATTTTTCATACGGTTCTCTTTAACAAATTGCAAATATGTATCAATTTTTTTAACCCAAAGGCAATATTGAAGTTGATTATTATTTGTATAAAAGGATTAAGCTTCATGACTTATACTCGGGTTCGTGGTGCAGTGGTTTACAGTTTTTTAGATTGATTTTTTCAGTCGATTTATAGATTTCTGTTCGTAAACACGGATGTATGTGATGTCTAAAATTCCCCTCCCACACCCATCCGATTCTAAGACGGGCGTAGCGAGAGCGATTAGCTAACTACTAGTCCTGTCCTAGTCGTATTCTTCTATACCTAATATCTTCGAAAAAGAAAGATTGAGCAACTGAGTAACAATCAGCTCTCATAGAAAGCTTCTGTTAAGACACCTCCATTAGAAGATCATACTTGTGATTCAAGTATATTAAATCAAATTGTACCGTTAATACATATTTGAATGTTATCTAAAGAAAATAAAGCATTACAAGTGTTTCTATCTCATAATAATTATTTCGATATTCCCTAGGAGCTAGTAATAACGTTTTTACGTTTGCGATATCAAAGGTATTTTAATATACAATCGAAAGCAAAGATTTTTCTTAACATACAATATTTTCTCAGAGTAATGAAGTATTACGGGAAAATTCATGCGTTGGAACGATAATAAGTGCCTGCCGACCACTTGGTCTGCTTTTAACGCCAGAGGTGTTGAAAGGGGGGCTTTGCGAATATTTACGCCAAGTGTTCATAGAAGCAATGATTTTTTATTCATTTAATATAAACAAGAAATCGAGTGTAGATTTACAGATAAGTGATTTTAAGATGTTAAATCAACTTTTACATAGAAGACTTACTTTTGACAAAAATTTGAAGCGATCAGAACCATTGCTATAGAAATTTCCCAGTGATATTACAATATATTTGTTACATAACTTTGGATCCACAATCAAGAGTGCGTCATGTCCTTGAAATCGATAATACCGGACATTTGCATTGATACCTTTGACATATTCAAACTGTGGTTTACGCTATTCATATATCAAGATTTTTTTATGTGTATCGCAACAGAAGTTTTTCTACGAGAACTGTATGTTACTTGGTTGCTTAACCTCTCTTTTTTGAAGAGAGCAGTGTGACACACCCTGGTTTTTTTGTTAAGTTTAAGTTTTATTAGGGTCCATAACTAAAAACGCACAGCGTTAATGACAATGATTCCTAGTAATTGGCTTGACTCTTGTCATGAAGGGCGCTCGGCTAATCGCCGGAGGACACGTTCGCTGGATGATTCCATTTTTGACGGAAAGGGGTGGCTCCGACTGTGCTGGAGTCCTTTTTGATTTCATGTGAGGAGTCGATTACCAGCCTTCGAGTCGAGGAGAACTGCCGGCCGGCACCGGTGACGTTGTGGGTTGTTTGTGTTGTTTTGAAATTGGACTTAATTTAAAATCGTTTGTTGTGTCACTTGCATTCATGTGTTAATATGTAATGATAAAGTAAATGTAAATGTAGACTCAAATTTATGTGTTGGTATTAGTTTTGTATATTTTAAACCACTGCATATTCGATTAAAAATAAATAAGAGTTGAACCAGATTTGAAATGGTGTTTGTTTGAGATCCCAGCCCTTCCAGCACGTCGATAACCGAACATTCGCCTTTCTTCGATTCGGATCTTCTCAAGTGATAGAAGGATAGGGCTAAGACAGAACTAATGGTTAGCTAATCGCTCTCGCTATGCCCCATTTTTAGGATCCGATTGAGAATTTTAGATATCACAAACATTCATACCTTCGAACAGAAATCCATAAATCGATTGAAAAATCAATTTATGAAACTGTCCGCATCAGGAATTGAACCGAGATATTCGTAACCATACCCAACGACGTTAACCACTGCATCACGGAGCTGAAATTTAACATAAAATGTCGAAATTTAATTAAGCAGTATGATATGATTCGACAATTCGGAATATTTGACATAAATAAAAGACAGTAAAACGTAATATATTTTGGTACTAAAATAGGTAAAAATGATTTTATAAATATTATAGAAAATTGACTACACAGTTTTATTATTTTTGTAAGAAAAACACAGTAGATACTGTTTATGAAGTTACTGGGTTTTTTGTGTATATCGCTTTTCATTATAACTTTTTTTGTTTCTAAAAAACAATAAAATGTAAATAAAGACCTAGTCTACGACTACATTCTGAAGTAACGACCATTGAAAATGTTTATAAAACTGTATCGATACATTTTGTTGCAGTACAATTCGACAGACCTGATGTAGTGGAAGCCGAGTCCAGTGTAACACGAAACACCGCCTTTATAAATCATAATTATTATCACGATTAAAACGTCTGTAAAACCATATTTTATAAAGCCAGCTCTACACCACTTTGATATATTGAGCTTTTGTTCGGCTCCGCGTTTGGCTTGGTTCCGATTTTGTTTTTTTTTTCGCTCAGATCCCGATGTTTCGAATGCGTTCACTTTTTTTATTCGACCCACCAATGATGTTCGTAATTAAACGAATGCAACCAAACGTCTGTACGTGGTCACAACTCAATTGGAGGTAATGTTTTATAGTCGCCGTATATTGCTTTCGTTTCGATTGCTTATCTGAGTATTGAAACCGGTCATCTTTTTTGATTTTTCCATATCACAAGACTTTCTTGAACCAATGAAAGAAATCGTATTAATTTCTGATATATTTTTAACAAACAATAAAATCACAGAAAGCACCAAAAAAAAAGTTATATATTAATATTTTAAATTATATTACGACAGTGTAACCAACTATATAGTCATAATATAAAATTGTATCACAAATATCCATGTCTTTCAGTATCAATTAATTTCTAATGAATAAAATTATTTCTAGTATCACTTTTAAGGTGTTAAACTGTCAATTCTTGGTGGAAAGACATTACATTTTAAAAATAAAAAACAAATTGTTTGTACTTCTTTCACTTGAGGAAGTAATACAAACAAATGTTTTATTTTTTAAAATATAATGCCTTTCCACCAAGAATTGACAGTTAACACCTTAAAAGTGATTTTTTGTACTACTCCCACATGTTTACTTCTAGTATCATTAAAAATCATTCACAATAACCAAAGAATCTATATGAGGTATCATATAAAATAAATATATATTTTAACTCACTTCACCCATAGTGCAATTGCTGCTTTCATTTTCGTCATGAGAATATAATGTAACATGCGTTGTATATTGATAGCATAGTTCCATAGTTCAACTATAAATTAGTAATTTTGAGATATGGCCGATGAAAATTTTGACTCATTTGAACCGACCCGTAAAAAGTGATGGCTTATTATTTGTATCATTTTTTTTATTCATATAGGTGGTCAATAGTATATAGTGTTAGGATTAAAGGTTGTTTCTTTATGGAACGTCACGATTCACAAAAATATATTTACACAATACTATATGTCGATATGTATGTATATGAAACTGAGAAATTATTTAATTTTGCTTATGTCCATATTCAAAAATATACTTTATGAGAGAAAACCTATACATTTTACAAGCTATCTTTTTGTGTAACTGTAGAGAACGGTGTTCGAATAGAATGGCTAACTTAACTCAAAACATCACATTTTTGACGTATCGTTCTATGGAACTGAGCCATTGATATCAGTTGTATTGTTATTAATTCAAAATTAGGCTAGCTTAACTAAAATGGTCGTAAATTATTGTGACAAGTCTTCGGTTTTGACACATTTTTGGAAACATTATTGGTTTAAGCAATGTGCCTCAATAATACACGTAGAATTTGAAATGAACAATCGTCCAATAAATCACGATTTCAAAATGTTTATTGTGTCATTCCGGCAATAGCATTGTAGCGTGGAGTTTGAAAAAATATTTCTCGAATACGATACTGAACAAAGATAAACATTCAGAAAGATAGTTGGCAAAGTGTCGACCGACTGCATAATATAACATAGATTTAAAATGTCTAGTCATATATGTTATCGCTGGGAGTCGACTACTAAATATATTTGGAAAAGTACTCGCACGCAATAGACATGATCGTAGAACCATCGTATAGGTTGTAATTTATGTAAAACAACGTGATTTTTATGAAAAAAAAACATACAAAGACTTTCAATCAAGAACAACGTTCTTGATATTAAAAAATAAAATTATGAAATTGAATAGGTAGACAGATATTTATCGTCAAATATTTTTGTATTTTAATTCACCCGAGAAAAATCTAATCGTACTCCTATACCACTGTGCAAAAGATACCGTTATAGTTTTCTTTAAACTTATAAATTTAATTTTATCAGAAACAAAAATGAAGTACATACACATACATTAATTTTTGTATCATTTTTTTTTTGTACAGCTTAAATAAATATACAGATTTTTGCAACTAATTCACAGTACTTTAAGGAACTAAACTATCGTGTTAATCGACGAAGACGTTTATAATAAAATATAAATATAAATCTGAGCGTGTATTTTTTTTGTTATTTTGTCTTATTCCCAAACATCTGATTTATGAAACAACCTTTAGATTAAAAGAAACTTAATGTTTGTGATTTATGGATGCCTAATTCATCTGTTATATCTAATCTAAGATCTAAAAAACGGCACCCTTATAAATACAGCATACGTTTTCGGATAAATTTAATTATATAGATTTCGTTTTAAGATCGGTATGTAATTAATGAAACTATATCTTGCAAAAAGGTGTTTTCTTTATGTAATACAGGATTTTTCACACAGTCAAATGGTGAAACAATTCCATCCATTAATCAATCCTGTAAACATGAACATCCAGATAAATACCGCCCTTGCTAAACATCAATATCAATCATGAATTCTGTAACCCTTCCTGTCACTTTCAAACATATTTTCATGAAATATATTATTATTGCCGATTGTATTTCAGCGATTTTCAATGTTGGCTTCGAAAACGTTTAATAAAATATGATATCTCTTGACTAATCTAAACAGACACAATAAATCTAGTCGTAAATTCGTAAGTGTAATATTTTATGTAAATTATTTACTTTTTGGTATAATTGTGAAAATATTAATTGTGGAATAGAAATACCCTCATTCGAAAGATGTCATTTTATTATATAATAATACTTAATTTTTAATATGGCATATCGTAGTTATTACGTATAATATATTATTTGTACACTAGTTAAGCGCACAGATTTACTAACATGTGGACTCGCATGGAGAATATGAAAAGTAATTTATTCATTCATGGATGGTAGAATAGGATTGAAAAAGGATTCTTAATTAGGTAATCGCCTTCTCTACGTCCTATTTTTGGATCGAATAGGTAACCCATGACTCCGTAACCGAATAGGACTAACATCCAAGGTCATTGACTGTTCGGTTCCAGGACTTTTGTTTTCCATGACCGCTCCCAATGTGGAGCATATGGTCTCCTAATGGAGGTATCTTAACAGAATTTTTCTACGAGAACTGCTTGTAACTCAGTTGCTTAACCTCTCTTCTTCTCGAAGAGACTAGGGATTGAAGGATAGGGCTATAACAGGACTTGTGGTTAGCTAATCGCTCTCGTGAGGATGGGATGGGTGGGAGGAACGACTCAGACTACAAACAGAAATTTATAAATCGATTGAAGGATCAATCTATGAAAACCGTCCGCACCGGGAAATGAACCTGAGACATCCGTAACCGTAGCCAGCGACGCTACCAATCGCGCCATGGACGCCAACCATACATATACGTTGTGATACATGACTCTGTAAATTTACGAAACATTATGCTTGTCATAATTCGTCAGCAACATAGACGAGGCTAATTGGCAATTAAAATTTTATTTCTTAATGCACTTTGAAATGCAGTAAGTGAAATCAAGCAGTGACCGATATACTACACGGATTCTGCATACATTGCAATAAATATGAACGCTCTGAAAAGACAAGTCATGATCACTAAAATAGGACACAGAAGAAAGGACCGCATTCATTCTGTAAACGCCCGCCGAATTGGATTCAGTCACCACCCATCGAACTGGACACATCTTCTCTGAACTGCATAAAGTCATCATCATCCGTACTTACAGTTAAATCGTGTGAAGCATAAAACGATTCGAATTATATTCCTAAATATATTTATATCTGTCATTACTAAATATTTAAGTAGATATTTAGTTTTAAAGTAATGCTAACTTACAAAATAAATCAATTATAAGCCAAAAAAAAATAGATCGCTTATACATAGACATGTCGTTTTAGCAGAATAGGAAAAAAATATTTATAAATATTTAAAGTTTTGCATAAGAGAGTTTTGACGCAAATTATGAGATAGAGAATACTATATGGAAAAAATTTTGAAGACAGAATGAAAGTTTTGTCTTGGTACGTTAAAAGATTTATATTTGGAAGCACATGCTTTGCAAAACTATGAATATAATAATTATCAAACTTTTCATTATTTTTAATTGGCGGTTTGGTTATCTTTAACCCTACAATTAAATGCCAAAGAAGCGCATCTTATACAATCATTTTCAGAAATATTCTTTTACTCGAAAAATATTATTCCACGTTCTTGCCCTAGGCTTTATCAGGAGTTAGAGAAACATCTACTATTTAATGAATCCGAATTATCGCGTAGAAAATAATTAAAAAGTTGAAATTTATTAACTTTTTGTGTTTATTTGTAGCTGTAGAGTTATTTGGGAAAATATTTTTTGAACATCAAAATTATCCGAGACTCAATCCCATTTATCACAATTAAATCATTTATTTTAAAATTATTAGATGTCAGACGATTAAAGGTACTCATACTTTCTGTAAAATTGTCTATGGATTGTAATTACTTGTTAAAATAACAAAAATATTCATATACAATTATAATGTTATATCGCAGAACTTAATAAGGTTGCAGTATTTCGTTCATCTTTTATCATGCAATTTGTGCTGTTGATATCTTTAAAATCGTCGTTTTTTGTAACCTAGTCGTAACAGCTTTACTCCAGCGATCTTTTGACCACGAGTGCCTGAGAGTTCTTTTCTCCTTGGGTTGATCCCAAGTGACATTAGAAATTCTCATCCAGTATATCTCACGTGACTTCAAAATTTCAATTTATCTGGCCCCTTGGCTATTATTTATAACTGTTATGCTAAACATTTGGTTTAAATATGACGAAAGATGATTACCAATATTTCATAATTTAACTATAAATAAAAAAAGTTAGCATCTATTTTGCGGTATAAGATTAGAAAAATATTTGAACAAGTGCAGTGATTGTATTCAAAGAAATCACAAGATTACTTTATTTGAAAAATGCACTATAACAAAATGTTTTCAATTTATTAACAGTACTATAATTTGCAATTTAAAAATACAGAATAATAATCTAATCATGTCTGATTATTAATTATGAGATGACATGATTGAAAAGAGATTAACTCTTTGTGATTTATGGTAACTTATATCTGCTTTATATTTCCATTGCAATAAAATGTTATTTAATGTTGTAAATTTTAAATAAATTTCTCGCTCACAGCGGGAGCTCATTTTATGTGTTTAAAAAAAGAAAATGGTTGAATTGTAAACAATTTTAAAGGTGATAATAAAAATAAAAGATAATTTAATAAAAAGTAATTTATATTTATAATTAATTCTATCATTTAGTCGATAAAATTATCACTACTTAACGCATTTCATTGAATTTTACATGGTACAAATGTAAACACTAGATAAATATATTATCTTAATATGTAAAATTTAATTGAATAAATTAATTGATACAAATTAACATCATATTTCGCTAGTTGTATCGACGCTTTGCTATATAATGATATTATTTATTAGTCACATGTTCTTGTAAAATAGAATTTCAAACGTAGATGGCAGCAAGTAGAATGAATTTAAATAAAATTTACTTATATTTTTGATGAAAACCGTAGTTATAATAAAGTAAATGAAATCGTTTCATTGGTTACAAAAATCCACGATATCGCGTATAGTGCTGAATCTACTTGTACGCTTATTGCCTTGAGTAAAAAGTTCTTCATAAGAGCCATAAGTCCCGTCCGTCCGCGGTCTCGCCCCGTGCGGCCCTGAGGGGCCCGACCCGTGTAATTAAATGCTCCAACCCTGTAATTAGGGCCAGTAAATTTCTGGACTGGGTCTCCGATCATTCCTCAGTGGGCCAAGCGTCATACAATATGTAGAAATATTTTTTATTATGCGAGACTAACGCTCCCTGGGCATGCGTTTATTTTGTTTGCCATGTTTGAAGGCTTATATTCAATGCCCAGGTGAATGTGACGCAGGTATGAAAGCAAGGAAAAGAAGAGCTATTATTACTCTTTTGGTATGACTCAATGAGAAAATATGTCATTACTATTTGTGCTACATTCACTCTCTCTATTTATTTTAAGTCATGTGATATATAATTATGATTATTAACAAATGAAATTGTTGTTAAATACATGTTTCATATCAGTCTGTTTTTAAAGACCCGGAAAGTTTTCGCTCACGTACGCATTTTCAACTGATATTTATACTAGCATCCTTTTCGACAGTTGATAGTTTCGTGGTAATTAATAAATGTAAATCAATTATTACGTAGAATGGATTAATAATTTTATAACCTTATAAACAACACAATATTTGTAAAACTTATTTAGTTATTTGATATGGACCAACATCGTCGAGTGTGTGAGCGTTTTCAACTGATGAAACATCAGTTGTAAATGATCAGTCTTTGATTAAAAGCTGTGTTAATTGCAATAAGTATTACAGCTTTATTTTGATTTTATAAATGTAATATCATTACACTCCATTCCAAAACTTATATGTGAGTCAATTTTCAAGCCATGACATTTACCGCTCATATATACAATATTACTAAATTACAGACATACCAAAATTCATCTGGTACGATCGCTGGTCCACTCCATATGTCCCCTTTACGACGTGGAGACATGGACTATAAAAGGGACAGACAAAAAACGGCTAGACGCATTTGAAACGTGGTGAAAGAGCTCAAAATACAGGATAGACTCTCGCACGCTTACACAGCTTTTTTGGCCACATCGCCTACAAGTCTAGCTACAATCTCGCTGAGTGACCATGTGAAAGATGCCACAGGCTTATCCTTATGGATGGCTCTCAGTGCAGCACAGTGCGGGAGCGAGTGGCGAAGGATCGTCAAAGCAAATGGAGTTGATACAGAAGGCGTAGGTCACGACCCTCACACCTGAGGAATACGATTAATAATAATCTAGACAAATACATTTAAGATATTCATTTAAAAAGTTCAAGTAGTTCTAAAACGACAAACATTACGTTAAGTTATGATAAGTTTCATCAGTTTCTTTCATTTTTCAACACAAATATTATTGTATTCTATTATACTCAAGACACATATTCAGTTAAAATAAAAATGCCTTCATTAAAAATAGAGATTTGCGTAAAATATAAAATATTTTCTCATCACTACCAAACACTACATTAAATGGAATGTAATTAAAAACACAAATAATCAACAGCGATTTACTCAAAACCAATGTGTCAGACTTGACGGTTTTTGTCATAACGTGGATGACCCATTGAGTGAATAATAATAAATCGTATATAAATTAAATGAATGATGTGTTTCATTATCATAATCCGGTTCGTATAACGGACGTCGTCACTTATCGTAGTCTTCAGCGTAAAGGTCGGCGTGGCAAATAAGTTCCCTATTGGAAATCTTCACAGTGAAATCACGTAGAGCCTATCTGGCTGGCAATTTCGCTAAGCCCTAATTACAGTAGTTGCATGTAGTCTTGTGCATGTGCAAACATCCCGTCACTTGATAATGATAAGGAACTTCGTACACATCACAAGGCAGGATATAGTTACTTGGACTGCAGAAACACACAATGTTAGGATTAACGGAAAACACCGCTTCCGACTTATCAACCGATATCAAAACATTTTGTTTATTAGACATAAATTATTTTATGATTTGAATCGTAATGCCGGGTATTGAGTACGCAATCGTAGTCATCAGTCATCATCATTCGGTAGCACACCATCATCAGAACTAGTAAATCAATGAATCTTTTAAAAGAGTTTCGACAAACTTTGTAGAAAGAATTAAATAAGCTTTTTGCTCTCTATTAAAATGAACTTAACTCAAATTCAATCACTTAATCTTAATAGTATTATTCAGACTTCAATGAAAAACAATAAATAAATTATTGTTAATGTTAACAGAATTATATCTAATCTAATATTACCGAATCTCAATCATACCAGGGTAATCAACGTTGTACCCGTCAACACTCACTCGGGATTCCGTATACCGTAAAATAGCAGCGTTAAACGTTTTCAAATGATTTCCAGGAGTATCTCAAGAACAGTTTACCCAAGACGTTGCTAATATACACTAAAGTTTTCTGAATTAAAGACAATTCGTAAATAATTTGATTATATGGCACTTAATTACTTTACTATGTCATATGGAAAACCAGTAACACTCGACTCGTACAGACTCATCTAATACTATTATCACCAATAAATTTTTTTTCCATGTCCGCTCCCAATTTGGAGAATATGGTCTCCTAATGGAGGTATCTTAACAGAATTTTTCTACGAGAACTGCTTGTTACTCAGTTGCTCAATCTCTCATTTTTCGAAGAGAGTAGGGATAGAAGGATAGGGCTAGTACAGAACTAGTGGTTAGCTAATCGCTCTCGCTACGCCCCGTCGGGATGGGATGGGTGGAAGGGAGAACTCAGACTACGAACAAAAATCCATAAATCGATTGAAAGATCAATCTATGAAAACCGTCCGCACCGGGAATTGAACCCGAGACATCCGTAACCGTAGCTAGCGACGCTACCAACTGCGCCGATCACCAATATACCTTTAATAATTCATGAAGTTACCAATTAGTTTTCAATGACATAATATATATGTTCGTTTGTATATAGGATAAGCGCGGATAATGCAACAAATACTAACAAGGGAAATATATATGTATAGTTAATTTATTGTAAGTTGTTTTTCTTCAAATATTACACCACATAAAACCAATAAGCATGTTGTATTTATATGTTATTTGTGTTAACGAATATTTTATGTTTTTCAAATTTCGACTTCCAGCATTTAATTAGTTTTATTAGTCTAACATGATTCAACTATATTTTTAGCGTTTACCTGGATACATTAAGATGACATAAAAAATACATATTTCAGTAAATATTGATTAAATATACCTTACAAGCTGGATGCTTAACTGCTTTATTATTAATTAAAGTTTTAACAAAGACATTAATTTAAAAATTGACAGCAAAGATAATTATATTGAAATGTATTATAGTTGTGTTGATCGATGATTTAATGTAGCAATGTAACGATTGCGTTAGTTAAGCCGAATTCTAAAAATTATTGCAATAACCCCATTCCAAATCGTCTGGTAAAGATGTATCACGATTCGAGCTGAAGGTGTGATTTTGTTTCATATCTTCGCAGTTCATGATGTTTCTGAGCCGTTTACAAGAGGGCGGAGTCGGCTGGCAATCACTGGGCTCAATCACCACACCATATTTCAGCGCGCCAACGATATTGCCTACTTACAAACGCTAAAAAGTGATTGTTCAGTGATTGCGCAATATTATTTAAGTATCTATAATATTGTGAACATCGAATGCGAATTGTGTGCAAGGCTTATGACTCTAGACTTTTTTTAAATGTCGATGTCGTTTAGTACCTATGTGAAAAAATTTTTCTTATCTACAATTACTTACTGAAACTATGTGGAGCCTACGAAGCGGGTCCTCAGATTCCTGACTATTTTTTTTATTTTTAACAATAACTTACGTTTCTAACATTTCATTCTAGAATGTGAAACACGCATATTTGGTTTTTTGGTTGAAAGCATCATAAATATTGTATTAAATAAGTTAGACGATTAACGAATTATGACAAGTCGTTATAGCGTAATATTGTATCCGTAAAAATAACCGGATGCGGACAGATGCTCACAGTGACGATCACGAACAATGTCGCACACATATTTGTGAACAAACACAGTTGCGGGTAAAATAAATAATGTGTATTAAAAATAGGATATTTGAATTTGAACTCATATCACAGAATGCACACCAAAAAGATACCTCTTGATAAATTTTAGGGTAATAATTCGAAAATTCGATAACCCATAACCACTACATAGAGTAAAACAAAAGATCAATAGTTTTTACTGAACACTCGGTTATGGGATCGAAAAGTTAAAAACAATAATTTATTTAATTTAAGACATCGACTGAGGGTGCTTGATGGAATTTCAATATCAAATTTGGATTATTGAGATTTTGTACAATTCCATGTATTTCCATGTCACTAACGACCCGGGTTTCGCCTTTCGGCATATTCAGGCATTCGAGCGCACGAACTGTCAGTTCGAGTCCATTCGTGCGCTCGAATGCCTGAATATGCCGAAAGGCGAAACCCGGGTCGTTAGTGACAAAATACATGGAAGTGTACAAAATCTCAATAATCCAAATTTGACAATAATTTATACTCAAATTCGCATGTGACATACTTTATTGTGATTAGTAAAACAATGTATTTCGCAATACCCATTCGTTTTCCATATTTTGATATTTATTTCTTTTCAAAATAAACTGATATCCATATTTTTAAATAATCAAGTAAGTACACACCTATAACTTCCTCTGTGTTTTTTTGAAAACCAATAAATTTAAAGCTTGCACACTAGAAGAACGTTTACAGTTGAAAAAGGCTTAAATCATAAATAACCATGCATAAAATATCGCATAACTAATAAAAAAACACGACGCGATGCTTAGATTTTATATCAGATATAAAAAAAAAATTATTTCAAAGAACTTGTTCGGAATTGCTTTGCCTTTTTTATCTTAATTGCATTTAAATACTTCAAAATATTCAAATTAATCAAAATTATTTCTGTGCACGGCCATTGACGGTGGTTCGCTGAGCACGGGGGCTATTAGCTCACAGTTTTAATTAAAAATTACGAAAAAGACTTCATGTGCCCAACTTCACTATTATATTCAAATTTATTATTTTTACTATCTCAGTGGTCCTGTAACTTCAACTATCACTATTAAACTAGACATTCAAAGAATTTTTCAATTAATAATTAAACAATTAACAATAATCAACATGGGAATTGATTTTTCAATTTTTTCAAAAGTCGTATTAGATAAAAATAAATATCCGCATTAACATATCAAGCAGATTCTCATTAACCGATTGTTTCGATTTAGCAAATTTCCTATTCTACATTAAAATACATTTTTAAAATCCTACGACATTGTTTACGCACAGGAAGCAGCATAATATTTTGAAAATTTTCGAAGACTAGTTTAAATATATCACAAATTAATTACCACATCTATAGAAACCCCTCCCCACTAAAATTTTACGCATTCACCTTAAATGTTGAAACTATTATAGAAGACATTACCAATGACAAAAGCAACATTGGCATTTTGAAAGAATAACAATGAATTTATAGATGTATTTTTTGTATTATTTTGGTTTTATGACACCACATTTCCTACACTTCCTCTCGTTCCGTCACAATACTGTCATACTTTTTTTAACCACCTATCTCCCTCAACGTGATTTCATATATGGACAGCCATCTATTACAATGCAGTCCTACTAAGTAAATAACTTCATTGCGATTAAAAAAGAAAAGCAAGATGGGACCGAATTTGAATTTTAGACAGTAGAAAGTCATGAAGACATTCTTTTAGATATAATCTCAACGCCCTAAGGAAAATTAACTATGTACCGTGTATAATTAACACTATTCATTTATAGTTGATGGCTTCTGACTGTGCATTTTAGTAGTGAAGGAGTCAGCTGAAATTGTGATATACAAATTGGCTAAGTGTGTCTGTCTGCACATTCTCACACTGCGAGTCTCGTTAATTTTTACAACTAACGCTCTCAAATTACAATTATTAAATTTAATTAAAAGCAAAACCATTCCGTCAATTCAAATGAATAGTTCCATAATAATCACATCTCAGCGTTACAACTTATCGTATTTCATCAAAAAGTCGTTATGATATTCGAAATTAAAATATATCAAAGCGTTGGTGTATTTTCTTTTTGCTGTTTTAAAGTCCAATATTTTTCATCACTGAGCTTAAAATGTATTAGATGTTTAATTGAAAAAATATTTTTTTTATCAAGAACATGAGTATTATATATTAAAACACTCACTCTTCAGTTCAATAATTAATTAGGCAAACTGGATTTAAAAATTTATACATATATAATTTAAGATATCGACTGAGGGTGCTTGATGGAATTTCAATATCAAATTTGGATTATTGAGATTTTGTACACTTCCATGTATTTTGTCACTAACGACCTGGGTTTCGCCTTTCGACATCTTCAGGAAACCCGGGTCGTTATTGACAAAATACATGGAAGTGTACAAAATCTCAATAATCCAAATTTTATACATATATATTTTTTGTATTGAAATTGAAAATATCTCTTACTTTAATCTATTTAGATTAGATACATGCGCATTTATCCGAATATTTATTGATTTTTTTATGAAATTAATACTTCTTAGTACTGTGTATAAAACAAACAGAACATCATTACGCTTGTAGTGTTTTTTTCTTCATTTATTATTGGATAGAAATTACAATTTTGTATAATTTCAATATGAGTTTACTATAGTAATTTATAGATTATTATACTCAAGTAAATGTATACCCTACGAAATAATTACATCCATAATCCTTATATAAAAGTTCACTATTGTTATACATCGATTCAAATTTCATACATATTCTCTTTTTTTTGCTTAATTTACAAAACTATATATTTATTTTAATATAAATTATAAATTAATTATGTAATCACTATTCGTTTTGATAAACAGTATATATTTTATAATATCTCTTGGTTAGGTCTATAGAGTATGTATGCATCAAATTATCCATTCTTTTATCAAAACAATAGATTAGTTCCGTTTCAACCCTTGCTGTGGGTGATAAGCGTAGCGGATTATTATAAATTTGTGGGGCGCTAAGTAGCACCGCGCCTCGCTCAATCTGAACATATTGTAAGGGATGATATCTCAAGGGTTAAATAAAGCGCGGAAAATTGGGGTTGTGGGTTTAAATTATTTTTTTCGTCAAGGTTTGTTCGTGAAAGAAAAGACGAGAAGATTAATCGTCGGCTGTCTTGCGCTGAAATGCGTGAAGCCTTTTTTAGAACGCTCGCGCCGCTTGCGTTTCACTGCTGTAAAGAGTTAGTCAAGTTTCTGAAAATTAACGAACCTATTTTCTGCATTTTTTTATGACTGAAAGAAGTGACGATCGTTTAGAAAGCTTCAAGTAATATTTCAATCCGTTGAAACGTATAAATAAAAGTATTTCTGAATATATATTTAAATTTAAAATAAAATTATAGCCTTCTGTAGATAATGTAAGCAATATTAAAAATGTATTGTTTAGTGAATATTATATTACAAAAGATATCGAAATATTCATAAGTTTATTTCTAGGCCCTATTAAAGGTTTGCTTATTTTATTATAACATTTTGTCCAATAAGAGTATTCCTTACATAAATTTGACGTAAGAAATTTTCTAAAATTAAATTTACTTCAGTTTTCGTGATAATAAATTAATATGAAGAGAAATAAACTTCTAATAAAAAGCGATTAATGCGATAATCTCTAAGAAATTAGCACACTTTTTCTATTTTATACGTAGTATTATAAATATACTATTAATGTGAATTTTTTCTACGTCTTAAGAAATTTCAGCAATTAAAGCTTACTCATTTTTTATGTTGGTATTACCTCCTACTTACATGCGCTTAAATCATCATACTGAATAATAATAATTCGTACGCATAGTTTAGACAGCACGAATGAAGACTATACTCATAATAATCGCGGCTTGCAAATAACGGCCAGGTGGTAAGGCGCACATGAAGATAATGGAGGCTTTACGGGGGCGGCCTAACGGGCGCGCCCTTACCCTGATTATACTTGCAAAAGCTCCGCTAAGTAAAGCACAGAGGCCGAGAGCTTTTGAAGAAATTTCTACGACGCGCATATTATTACATCTCTCACCACAACACCTGTTGGCTATTACATTTACATGCGTGATTATTTTTGAAGACGTGGTTTGTTTGCATTGATAATAACATATAACAAACTTAGTTAGTTGCATATGGTAAACTATTGAGGAATAACATAACACTCTTAACAATTCTATACTGGAGCTTTGTATAACTTTGCTTTAATAAATAATCTATCATTATATAACTTTTACTATAGTGTTTCATTGGAATGATAAATAAAACAATACAAATGACGATTGAATTAAAATAAAATCTGCTATTTGAAAAATAGACAACTTTCAAAAATCACATTTTTTTTTAATTTGCATATATTTTTCAGTTGAGTAAAAGAAGTTTTACCGTATCATTGAATCCCTCATTCCTATTGTCAATTTGCAGTATTCACGGATTATTTCAGTAGAAAACTAATTTTAATATGTTAACTGTCAATTCTTGGTGGAAAGGCATTATATTTTAAAAAGAAAACACAATTTTTTTGTACTTCTACATTTTTATAGTCATGAGTTGATAATTATCGCGATTAACAAAACCAGTGTTTTTGTCATTCTAAAAAATGTGAAAGTAGTACAAAAGAAACAGCGTTTTATTTTCAAGAAGAAAAATCAATAGAAAGTGCCTCTTAACAAAAATGAAAAATGAAATGAAAAAAATTTAGCTGAAATTCAATAATCCATTGAAAAATATTTATATGAAAGTGTATATTCCAGGACTCAAATCTTTGATTGCAAAAGCGAGTATGATGCAAGGTGACTAAGCTACTACGACTGAGGGTCGCACTATAGTAAAAAAGCGATATTTATAAATTAATTTTTTTCATCAAAATTGAATTGAATAAATTAGTTAGAAAATACCATTTCGTTGATTTAAAATATTTCATTTATATGAAAAGCATCTTTAATTGTACTTATAATAAATATATGTTTTGATTCTAATTAATAATGATTTTTTCACTATCAAGGTGTTAACTGTCAATTTTTGGTAGTATGGCATTATATTTTAAAAATAAAACAATTTTTTTTTGTACTACTTCCTCATGTTTATAATGGTCAGTACTGGTTTCCTTCATCACGAGCATTATCAACTGACCTGATTTCATCGTGATCATGTCATGTCATATATAACACAAGTCTGAAATATTGTAAAATAAAATGATAAATACAAGTTTTTATTGACCTTTATTCAACTCCTTGGTTTCCCGAATTGATAACTCAAAATTAAAAAGCAGTAATTGATACATTATATAAATTTGAAAGATTCATTTTAAAATGAAGTATTTACTCTCGGATCTTTTGTAGTATGTTCTAGCATGTTATAAAATCTTTCACATAATATTCTTGAATAGTTGAAATCTGACACTCATCATTTCCCGTATTTATCACTTATATTAAAACGACAGATCCAATAACCCACTGTATATACAATATTATGTGCGCGATTAATAAATGTTTAGATGCTCAGTTTACAACATCATGTGGTTCTGAAAGTGACTTTTCCCGGGTGATGAATGGGCCGCAGCCTTTTAGCTCGCCGGCATGTTATTAGTCACATCTCGCACTTATATAAAAACATAAATAACCAACCAGTTCATCATCGACTAATACTCGGCAAAGAAATGTAAAACTTTAACGTAATATCCTACATATAAATTGTATATAATAATGAGAAACAGATTGCGTAAATACCCTTTTTTTATAAAATACCGCTATTTATCTATCTTACTAGACTACCGTCACAAGGAAAAAACAATATATTCTGTACAATGAAACAAAAACAATAGTTTCTTCTAAGATTTTTTTACAAAATTTTATGGATTCATTCGAATCAAAGCTACCAAAAAATGTATCAACCAATTACATATTATTGCTGATAATACCGTTAATGATTCACTGCTAATAATAGTCTATTTGTTATTATCTCTTAAAAAAAAATGAGTCGAGTGGTTATCGGTCTTTGGGTTTCAACGTGCTCGGTTGTCATGCAAAGCATTCCCGATAAGACATTTGTTCAAATTTTCCGTTAAGTCTCATTAATTGTCGTGTGTTTCATTTTCGACACGAAGAATTTGCTTGCGATAAATTCTCTTTGCGCTACGTTTTCTGCGCGTTCAGTTTACTGTGTGGAGAAATATCCACGTCCAGTTTCAAATATCAGTTTTCCGTGAACCCTTCACATAATTTTTTTCCATGCTCTCTCCCAACGTAGAGCATATGGTCTCCTAATCGAGGTATCTCAACTCGACCGAAGTTTTTTATGAAAATAGCTTGTTACTCAGTTGCTCAACCTCTCTTTTTTTTAAAAAGAGTAGGGATAGAAGGATAGAGGTAGGACAGGACTAGTGGTTAGCTAATCGTTCTCGCTACGTCCCGTTTTTGAGGATCGGATGGGTTGAAGGGAGTTTTAGACATCACAAACATTCATGACTACGAAAAGAAATACACAAATCGGTTGAAAGATCAATTTATGAAACTGTCCGCACCGGGACTTGAAACCGAGACATCTGTAACCGTAGCCAACGACGTTAGTAACACATACTATGGCAGTAGAAGTATCCTTACTATATAGCACAAAATACATGTAGAAATCTGTATGTCCGTATGTCTGTCGGTCACAACAACTCCTCCCAAACGGCGTACATTACCGACGTGAAATTTTCACACTTCATTTTGGCTGAAGTTGTTAGTTCAACTGCGCTATTTTTAACCTTCAACTCTCAACATTTAACTTTTAACCTAAAACTGAAAACGCGATATTTTTGACGTTTCAATGAGGGGTGAAGAAAGTAACAATAATAGTCGCATAGCAACAGCTCAATACTAATATTATATTCTGCAAGTGATAGTTGAGATAGTAACGCGAACGCAAATATTTGTGTTAAATTTTGAGTTTCATGTTTCTGATTTGGTAAAAAGTGAGTTTGGTAAATTTTACAACTTGGTGTGCATCTGGAATTGTCATAGAGAATGAGCGTATGTTTAATTTGTGGCTCTGCACGAGCCATTATTAAATTCAGATCAAGAAGCTGTCTATCGAGAAGCTCTGCGGCGCCAAAACAAGAGTGCAGGTGGCAAAATTTTCATCTTTGGTTTAATTGGTTATTAATTGGTTGACTATATTTGTTGAGGGTGATATTTTAAAATTTCAACATTAGCTAGCCAAAGTCTAAATTTAATAACCTATTATAAGCGTTTTCTATTTTGGGCGACGCCGGGTAAAAAATACTATTTATTTATAAACCAGTGCACGAATTGTTAAAAAACCACGTCAGGATAAATTACGAGTAGTTTTGATTCTTCGCTAAATTAACGTAACGGACAATCGATGCCGCATATTATATACATTAGGTACAAAGCATTACAGACTTACAGTATGCAGCTATGCGATAATAGGAAGAATGCATTATTAGCTGTCATTGTATTTAGATTTTATTAGGCATCACAATGCTGGGCGGTTCCTTTGAATTGTGCAACTATAAATAGTTTCCATTTTAAAACTAGGCACTTACAGTTCAGTATTAATTTCACATCACACAAACGCCGCACTTATGTCTAAAGGATACAAAGAAGAGAAACAAAACAATAATTCGATACGTCTAATAGAGTTTAATATGGATTTATTCAACCAAGCGTGTGTTTGAGATATTACTTATAATTGTTCTGAGACAGTTGTTTATTTACATAGCACATTTAATAAATATAGTGTAATGGTAAAATAACTACGCCGTAAGTTGTTTTAATTAAAAAAACTACCCACTTTCAACAAAACACAGATATTTATTTTTGGTTCTGAACAATATCAGAATAATTACATATAATTGATTTTTGGAGGTATGTCATTTGCAACCCAAGAGTGTTGAAACAATATATTCGAATTACTTTTTATTACATTAGAAAAAAATCATAAACTATACAAGAACAGCGTTTTTGTAAATTTTTTGGAAATGGATTTTGAGTGATGTCAAGAAGGTCTTAATAATCTACGCAAAAATGCAAAAAAACAGTAAAGTTACAATAAAAATACGATTCAATCATAGAAATCAGAGACCTAAAACGTTATTTTTTTCGTTCCTTTTTTCGGTTCAATCAGTTTTAAGGTGTTAACTGTCAATTCTTGGTGAAAAGGCATTACATCATTCACGTGTTTATAATGTTTAGGACTGGTTTCGTTCTTTGCTGGCTTTATCATCTGATAAAAATACAATTTATTTACTAAATCTAGCCTTTTTCAGCGAAAGATTTTCTCGTAAATCGAACAAAAAACGAAAAAAATCGGTTCAGTTTTGGTTCAGGTGCCCTGATAGAAACTGCAATATTTTCAAGACAATTGTATACAAAAGAAATTCTATGCCAATTAACTATATTAATAATTCAATAATGCGTATTCTGGTAAAACGAAGTAATGTTAAAGTAGTCATAAAGAACAAATAATGTTTATAAAACGGTAACTGAGCATTAAAAATAAAACTCCCAAATTTTAGATGAATAAAAATGCCGTTACAATATCAAAATAAATAATCCCCTCTGGGTATGTTTTGCAAAAAAGTTTCATCATTTGTTTCGCATGGACGGAGGTCACGGGCAGAGGGATGGGGATATATTTATTCATCTTTCGGCTATAAAATAATAATTCATTGCCCGTATGACTGGAGAGGTCTCTCACGATTGCCCTCCCCTTATTTCTTTCCCTGGCTCTGCTCCTCTTATGTGTATTTTATGTTCATTCTTTTTTATCCCAAACACGTGGCTATTCCCCGAATCTCACAAACGAAGATATGTTCGATTTAAATTAACTCTGATCATATTTAGAAAATTTTCTATTTGTTGTTTGTAAACATAATATTTTAGCACAAAGTGTATACGATTGACTAAGTAGTGATTACGTTAATAGGTTTCCGTATTGATTTCATTCTCCGATCAAGAATTCGTATATTATAATCATATTAATTTTTCAAATGATTCACCAATAGCTTTGTTAACATATGAAGGAATGTCTTTAAACCTCTTAAATCAACAAAAACGTAACTCAACATAGGTTAGATAGAACGATTAGCTAACCAGTAACCATTTTCTAACCTCAACTTATATCTGTGATTAAGCGACTTATTTTCAACTAGTTCTAACTTCTTCAATTTTCTCAACTCTTTTTTTTCTCCGTATTTAAAGTAACAATTATTGTAATAAATAAAATAATGTTTGAATATTGTATTGGCGTCATACTGATTAATTAAACATAAAGCTTTCTTTATCGTTTTTTTTCATTATCTTATGACAAAAGACAGTAACCGATTAACTAATATAAATTAACAAACTAGCTCATGATTGCAAACTTTTGTTTGCGCTTAAAATACGATTTTACAAAAAACATGATTTTTTTAAATGTTGCATAAATTTTTAGTATAACAATTTATTTAAATAATTTAGTTAAAGAAATTAAATTAAAGATGTGTTTTTCAATTCAAGTTATTTCTCAAAGATATAAATTGGCTTTTATTTTCATCACGATGTGCAGCATATGGCTTCTTAATGGAGGTACTCAGCAGCAGTTTTTTTCTAAGAGAACTGCTTGTTATTCAGTTTCAACCTCACTCTTTCAAATAGAATAGGAATAGAAGAATAGCGCTAGGTAACAGAAATTTTAAAAAATGTAACAAGACTATTGGTTAGCTAATTGCCTTCAGTACGCATCGTTTTTAGGATCAGATCGGTCAATACATTCATATCTTTGAACAGAAATCCGTACATCTATTGAAAAAATTATTAAAGGAACTATCCATACTGAGATTCTGACCCGTGAGCACCTAAACCGTAGCCAACGACGTTAACCAAGCACCCAACATACAATAGCGATAAATTAATCAGAATTTTTGTATTATCATTTTTAGCTGGTTTTAGTGATTATACAAAAAGCTGTCATTAAATGTATATATGTAAAAAAAATGTATTTTAAAAACTTTATAACCATAAATTCACATAGCCTTTATGACATAAACGTAGTCACGTATACATAATATTTATTTTATTAATTTTCCATAGTGATATCACACACCCTCGCACCAAACTATCTTAACACACCCTCATAGAGTCAATAGGGGTGACAACATTGCCAAAACATAGCCTCGACACAGTTAACTCCCTGGCTGAGATTCTGCTTCCCTCCAGACTCAAGTCGCCTGCCACCCACCATGGGCCGCCGCCGCTGCCTCTGATATGTTCCCAGTAATTGAATAAAGCTGCATTAATCTGGCTCCAAGTGCATTTATCAAATGATCGTTTGATTTCCTTGTATTTGATCACAGCGCATGTATAAAAGCACTCCCTATTTTGAATAGTTTCGAATCGCTATTATAAAAATGACTAAATGCCCTTTTTCTGAAATAAATATTTTTTATATTTAAATTATTTATCTAATCTTAAATGTTATTTATTCATATAATCAAAGAAGAGGGTCAATTTATAGGTATGGCAAAATGAATGTTATAAAATTTTGATACAAAATGTATGAAGAATTATAATTAGGATTTACATTGATTTAAAAGTTCAGCCTCTGTGGTCTAGTGGTAAGAGCTTTGTCCCAGCGATCAGGTTGGTCCTGGTTCAAGTCACAGCAAAATCAATATCAAATTTAGATTTTTTCAATTTAAATTTGTGATCTTGGACATGAGCGGCTTATAAAAATTCTCATCGAGTCTATCTTGTATTTGGCGCATTGGCTCTCAGCTGTAATGCCAGATATCAAAAAAAAATCGTATGTAAAAAGAATCATTTCATATTATTATACTGATACTATTATATTACATTGCTGGCAAAGTCTAATATTTTAAGCATGGTCATGTTTTAAGTACTAACTTATAAATGATAACATAAAATTCAATCAAAGTTATTTAGCAATAGTATAGAATTATTTGCATTCCGTTATATCGTCTGCCAAACACTTTTCAAAAAGTTACAATTATTATATATAATATTTAAAAATACTACAAATATGTGAGATTTTTTAAAGATCCTTCAAATATCTATCAAATGTTAATCATAAAAAATATTATCATCTAGTTTAATAAAAATATTTGAAAAAATACGAATGGTTTTTAAATCAAATAAGAATATTGGCTCATTTCGCAATCGAGGATTCGCAAATCGGTAGCGAATATTTATTGTTTGCATTAAAGGCAATGGTTTTGTAGAGGGTGCATATCGTCTTCGCGAAGGGTACGCATCACAAAGGGGTGTGGGTGAACCCGATGAAAAGTTTTGATTTTGGCCGCAGGCACAAACCAATTATCCAGTTCGTTCAATTAGGGTGGTCTTCAAAACCCGTCGAACGGAAATCATGAGCGAATTGCTTTGGGGTTCGCGACCGAATTTTTGGCAATAATTTACCCCTAATGTGATAAGGCTGACTTGACAGCGTATTACGTACGCACTAAGCGACGTTTGTTTAAATTATCGAAACAATTGTTTCAAACGAAATCTATTTAGTTTATAAAATATTGCTCAGTATAAATGTCAAAATAAACAAACAATAATTGCTTAATGCATTTAATTCTTTATGCAGTTGATAATGGCACATTTCGCTATCGCAATACGCAGGTTTACCATAAAAGTTTTCAAAATATAAATATTATGTACCTTACTTAAAAAAATACTTTGAGATACCGAATCATGATTTTATTTTCGCATTCAATAAATATGTGTGTCAAAATAAGTTATGCAAATATGTTCTCTTTATATATTTTTTTAAATATCTCGATTTTTTAGTCATTTCAACGAAAAAGCTCAGTAGTCTTTCGAGTCGAGGCATACAATTGAATGTAATTATGATAAAGTAAAACGCCGTCGAATAATCCCTTCAAATTAAATATCTTTAGAAATTTGTCAAATGTTAAAAACAAATAAGCGTCGATTATGTAATTTAAATATGCGATATACTCCACCGAAAACCGGACAAGTTATTCTAAATACTAATAACTATTTTGCGGTGCTCTATAAATATTTAATAGAGCACCGCAAAATTGACCTTTTGGCATACATTTCTTTGTTTGCTTTACGAAAGTTATTCGATAAATCCATTCCATAAGTATGCACATCGCTGAAAACATATGTCGGTATAAGAACTACCTGTCATGCGACGCAACGTTTGTTGCAGGTATAAAAGATTAATATCAAGCGATCTATCAAGCGGACGACACGACAAAAAGCTATCATGGCAAATTGTCGAACCCTCATAAAATAAGGTCAGATTCGTTGATGCCTTTTTACACCACAAGGTGCAGAGTATTATATATAATACTTTAATTTCAGCATATAAAAGTTTCAATATAGAGTTGAGATATATCATATTATTTCGATTAAAATCTTTAAATATGGTTTACGTTATATTAATTTTTATGGTACTGTCTGTTATATCATGCTTCTTTTCTATATTCCTCAGTTAGTTTAAGCTTTTTCCGTAATTAAAAATCTCGATTGAAGAAAATAGGCGTCGGCATATTTTAAGAAAAGCATTAAGAAATTCGATGCATTTATGACAGCAAAAAACGAATACAAAATTAACGCTTTTAATATGGTATTTAAACATACTTTGATATAATATATTTATTTTCATTTAAAATGTTTCGCTTAGTAAGGATTTATTTTTTCATACGTTTTTATAGTTTTTCCCACCCATCCGATCCTAAATAAAACAGGGCATGGCGAGTGCAATTAGCTTGTCTGTCCTATCCCTATTCTCTTCAAAAAAGAGAGGTTGAGCATCGTTATCGTAGAATAACTCCTGTTAATCCTCCATTAGGAGGCCATATGCTCAACATTTGGAGTGGATATGGTAAAAAATAAAAACATCATTTTATTATGTCATTTAAAAATTCCCATAACATATATAGTATTTCTTCAATTCACATTAAATTTTACGATATATTATCTATGAATGTTTTTTTGTTTGTTTGTTCTCTGTGCGTTCCTTTCCCATTTATCCGATTTCAATGAAACCTTGGTGAGTTGTTGTGTGAACACCCGTGAAAGTCCCGTCTGAAAAGAAATCTTAAAAAAATCAAATACGTACAAACAGCGTCATCACAATATTGTTTATCCAAAAGAACTTCAATAAATACAGTTAAATATATATATGAAACATTTTTTGCTCTAAATTTGTTTGATATAATATTCTTCTACAAAGAAATAAATTAATAAATTTGACTTAATGCCCTCAATGTAATATATTTTCTTTTGAGCAATAATTTGTTATCTCTATGCTTAAGAATCTGTAATATAAACTTATTTATAATGTTAAAAACGAATAAATATTACAGTGAGAGTTGCCGATTGACGTGTTTTATGTCGTAATCAAATATTCAAAGTTATTGATTCTAGGAATTCCTATACTCATGCGAATTATCCAAACCGATTTCAAGGTGAATCATTTGCCATATTGTATCTTCGATAAATTAATAAAAAAAAAAATATTCTCTCGTTGATCGGTAATGATTCATAAAATGGCCGAATTCTACAACGATTCAAAATTGTTCCGTCAAAATAAAATTGTTGAAGACAGCCCGAGGGTCTAGCTAACACAAAAACACCCCGAAATTATCCTTCTTATAATATATAAACATCATTATGCATTATAATAACGACTGAAATTCTTCTCACGATTATCCTTCATGGGATCGGAACTATGTTTTGGTAATTTATTTTGGGATCATCATTTTTTTTTGTGAAAGTCCTTACAGTATATCACAATAATTTTGATACGACGTGTGTTCAAAGTACGCTTCCATTTTTTAACAGGATATGTCCCCTTGTTGATTTGAAGAGATATAATTATCCACTATTTGAAGTTTCGAGATATACTCGAAAAACATTTTGTTAGCGTTTTTGAGTTTTTTGATGTTTTCAATTTATATGAGTGGCCATATTGTGATATCACTTAGGGTAACTCTGTGATTGGTCGAAAGTATAGTTTACCAAACAGTTCACTTCTGTTTCCAAAGTTGTTAATGGTTCTGATTTTGATACCAAGCATAATTTTCTTTTACGTTTTTCTATCCATACACTATGATCGGTAGAATAGTGTGGCAGCGTTAGTTCAATTTCGACAAATATGGGATAGTTCTACTTTTGATACTATACAACTCAATTTAATCAATATTGAGAAAATTATTATACTATATTTTCACTGTTAAATATAAAATTAAGATTACATACATGTATGATATATTCAAGACAGTGATTTTTACTAAAAATGATTTCTATTAAAACGTTTACTGATCTCTATGAATTCTATTCTTAATTTTGAATCTCTGATTTATCAGGCTTGAATTTCGCTCTCTTGCAAAATGACCAAAAGTGAGTTACTACTTCATTGTTTATTGAGGGTATGAATACATATAATTATTTCTGAAAAGATACATCTCTTCAACTATTGTAAAAACTAGGGGTCAACATGAGCCAGGCCCGTGGTTTGCAGGCCAGGCGTTTGGGTGCAAAGACAAAATCGAGATTCAACGATTTTTACTATTACCGATATATTTTATTATAAATTTTAAAAATCCTGTTTTCCGGGATGAGAAAATTAAATCTAGTCTTCGAGTCGGGTTCGGGTGACAAGCGTTATATTAAGACTCGAGCCTGAAAGAGCCGAGCTTTAACTTGGTAATTTTATCAAATTTCGGCCCGTGCAGATCTATAATAAGAACGATTAACAGCTTTTTTTATTTCACTTTTTTCGTTTGTAAGTATGACAAGTGCTTAGTTCCTTTTAGACGGGTCTTCAAATTTAATGTTACGTAAAACAATCACCTTGATATTGATTATGGAACGTACTGAAAATTCAGAATGCTAGGGTTACCATTTCATCGTTTTAACCCTCCTTTTACATGTAAGAATTTTATTATCCATTGAAAAAAACCTATCATATAAGTAATTAATTATAAATTCAAATATCTCTATTCAAATAGCGTAATCAATATCTAAAATTGAAATAAGGAATAATTTTGTAATCATAACATAGTACAACGAATACCGATTGACTCTTGAAATTAAGTATGAATTGGAAATTTCTGTTTTATATCATAGCATTCGTAACTTATGGCCAATCTTTAAGCAAATTTTGGATCCTCTATTTACGTAACTTTATACAAACTGTGCACTACGAACAAATTTTACTTTGAATACACATTTTTACATTAACTGCAAATAAAACCATTAATAAATCAGAATTCAATATAGATGTATGTAATTATTAGGGAAACTATAAATTCGCTGACAGTTGGAATAGTATTTGACATCAACTTTTGTAGTTAACATTATTTCTCACGTGCTTCGAGCAAACACAGCTTGTAAGTTGTAATGCTCGGAAATAGCTTAACTCGCACTGTCTAATAAATATTCTACATTTAATAACACTAATTAGCCTGCAATGTGTAACACGGCGCAGGATTTTTACAATTATATTAAATACGCGTAAATCTTGTTCTCACTCGTCGGTGCGTATAGAGGCATACATTAAATTGTTTATTGGCGCTATCAGGAAAAGTAATAAGTGACTTGTGACGCCTGTCCACTATTCCAAGTCTATTACCATTATTCTGCATTCTTTTACGTCAAGTAATACAAGAAAATGTGTTGGGAAATAGATCGACTTGCAAATTTTAAGATATGTTTTTTTCTAATCCATGGCAGTTACAAGAAATAGAACGTACGTAATTATTCTTATTTTTTCATTAACACATTAGCTTTTTTCTCTGAAATACGTGATAGCTAATTGTGTATTTCAATTTAAATAATACCGTAAATATTATTAAATACTAAAATAAATCTGCATAGGATCAGTACTATTATGTCGGCATCTTTCATCTAGTTGTAATAGCTATACGATCAGATGGGTGTGGGTTTAAGTCCTGACAATATAAAAAGAAGATAAAATCATCTAATATTTGAGGTATCGGGCATGGGTGCTTGTGATGTAATTTCGCCTAGAGGTGACCTTACGTGATTACATTTTCAAAATATGTGGCGCCTTGGTTTTTATTAGCGCTTATGCCAAATATTTTTTAATTTAAAAAACTTTGACTATT
This sequence comes from Himalopsyche phryganea, assembly GCA_022494535.1. Lineage (NCBI taxonomy): Eukaryota > Metazoa > Arthropoda > Insecta > Trichoptera > Rhyacophilidae > Himalopsyche > Himalopsyche phryganea. The sequence goes on along the minus strand of JAGVSL010000001.1, from coordinate 8,289,035 downwards.
GGCATGTTTTTCGTGAACAAGAGCATGTTTCTCCTTCTTCCACAGTAGCCGTATCCTTATTACTAAGAATAATGAGCGTCTTCTTGAAGAGCTCTTGTGATCACTTAGCGAAATATTTATTTCTTCTCTTCATCAATATAGAATTAAAAATTATACTTAAAATATTATTGTAAGTAGGTAACATTTTCCTGAAAATGTACCATAGTTATCTTAAAACTCGTTAAACCATAGTTATCTTAAAAAAAGAAAATATTTTATCATGTTTTTATAATATAAATGACAACATTTTAACTTTCTAATGTTAATTTATTTAATGAAACATCACGATCTACAATGGTTGTCAGTCGAACAGTATCACTTGTCAAGTAGGCTGCGCTGATCCACTTTAGTTTTTTCACAAATGTAGGCATTCGCTCTTCTGGCGTACGTTTTTTAACCTTTGAATCGCTAATTACTACCTGTCGAGGAAACAAACCAGTCCACTTACTCACCTGTAGTGGATAGTGAGCGCATGACAATACTCTGCAATAATTTACGACATGATTTCAGGTTTGCTTAATTAACAAATGACATTTTGACTAATTTGAGAGCGGCGTAAATTTTATATTAATGCACCTGTCAATTAAGATATGTCTACATAATAAAAAAAGCGCTTACAGGCTACGTGGGTCTTGTTTTAAAAATGTTTTTTTTTAATCAGATTAGGTCAGTATTTATTTTTAATTCAATATGCAACAGAATTCTTTTTTTTTTTGATCAGTAATATAGTAAATTCTGTGCTTAAACGGTAGATACGTTCCAAAGAAAACTCTGCAGTTTTTAAATAAAAATATCTCACACTACAGATTATATTCAAGGCGTCATATACTGGACTATAAAATAAGTCGAAAGTAAAGTCAAGGCGGTAGATTTTTAATCGTTTGTTGTCACCCTACTCTTCAGGTTTCCTGGTACTGTAGACGTAAGTATGCGTCAATTATTTGCGCTGCTGGTTTCAGTTATGTGCTAAAATATATTTCTCTATTATTCTGTTCTTTTTTCTTGATTTTCTATTATAAATTATTGAGTGTGAATAATATTTAAATAATGGCGATAATAAGATTAAAAGGTTACATTCTTTCGCTGACAATAGGCATCATTCGCTGTTACAGGCATGATGTAAATCATTTACCCATTAATGCTGTAAAAATGTAAAGACACGCATGGCCGGGCCTGGAACGTACCCACAGCTGACTAATAAAATTAAAATTAATAGCGTTTTAATGTCTTAATTACCCTGGCGGTGATTATGTACCCACTTTCCGGACATGACGTATCGATGGAAATGTGAAATAACATTGCTCGTCTGTTATATATCATGTATTATTATATATTTAGTTATCAGTAGCGCATCTACATTTTGAAGATGATTCGATTATAAGTATAATAGATAATTTTACATCAGTGACATTTTCCAGTGAATTACGGACTCCACGGTGCTTTTCAGAGGTGTTGGTGAGAATGTAATACATATTTTTTTGTTTTCAATTTTTCTCATAATAGAAATAACTGTCAACTGACCACATTTCCACTAGTAGTGATACACAGTGGTGGAGAGGCTCTAAAAATTTTTGGTAGCCAGGAGTCAATTGCTGCCCATCCAAAAATGAGAGAGAGCTCCTACCCTGTACACTAATTCCTATTTACTGTACTAACAAGTAATTGACAACTTCAAAAATTCACATGTTGAAAACAGCTACAACAGGCATAGAGAATAAGTTTGTAATCTTGATGAGGTATTTTGAGGTTCATTGTGTATATCATAAGAAAACATATTTATTTTTATTGATGAAATACCCAAAGTGCTTTGGGTATTATCCTGTATATTTTTAAGCAGGTTAAATGAAAGTGTTACTTGATTTTACTGAGGGCCTCTAACATACAGCGGGGCCCACTTGCCTTCGGGCAACCTGGAGTGTATGGCCAGTCCACCACTGGTGCTAGCAAAAGAAAACCCAACATTTTTTTCCATCGATATATCAAACGAATTTTTTTCATTTAAAAAAAATTCAAATATTATTTTTTGTATTTCGTAAATTGGGGTGCTGTAAATATGCATTGCACGCTACTGCTGCCATCTACATGACGTGATTGCCAAACTTCGATGATTTTTACTGTGCATAACGATATCAATCTTGACACGTGATATTCAAAAGAAGTTTCGCTCTCTCAAGCAAAAGAATTTAACGCTACAAGTTTATTCTACACAGCTTTAATAAAAATATATTAAATTGTCGGCCTCTGTTGTCTAGTGGTAAGAGCTTTGCCGTAACGATCAAGGTCAATATCAAATTTAAATTTGTGATCTTGGACATGAGTGACTTAAATAAAAATTCGCATTGATTTTCAATTTTTCAAAATATTTGATGCAATGGCTGTCAGGTTTAATGCCAGATATTTTTTTAATAAATACAAAAATCAAAATAAAATAAATATTTGAGCATTGAAACTGATGCAAGAATTACTATATCTAAAATTTTACTAAGTATTCAAAATTAAAAGCAACTATTTTTAGTTTTAGAATCGAATATTTTAAAACAAAGATAACATTGATGGGAAGTGACAGGGTGATTTTAAAAGCACATGTCAGTAATATTCCACATTATTTATAAACTTTAAATTTTATATGGTATAAATTATTAATCTAATAACAGTGCTACCCATTAACAAGTACACGTGTCAAAAGTTCTCTTTTAGGAAATTACTATGATATAAGATAGGGTGACTGCTATAGTAATAGGACACTTAAGGAAATACTTTCCTTTAACAGTGTATAAGTAAAAAAAAATAAGTATGTAGGAAATATATAAGATATGTAGAGATGAGGAATTTAATAAGCTTCAAGGAAATGAACACAACACTAATAAATACAAAAGGTTTTTTTAGATATTTGTATTAGACTAAAAAATATGGAAAAACATAGCAATTGGACCACTTGTTGTACCACTATTTAAATATCATTGAATATTGACAGCTTGTCTCTCAAGCTTTCGTTACGAAATTCACGAAACTTTTATAAAGTAAATGTCACTAAAATAGCATTGATTCTTAAAGGGTCTGCTATTTTTCTCATGATTTTGACATGACATCAAATACGAATGAGGTTTTCTCAGTATTGTCATCTAGTAGTGGATAATTAAAGCTGCAGTTACATAGAGATAGAAATATTAGATATATTTGTCTCCTTCACACCAACAATAATATTTAGCTACTGTTATTTTGGACGCTTAAAGTTGAAGTGTCCAATTACTATAGCAGTCACCCTATATAAATAAATAATGATAAGCAACAGTTTTCAGATATTTTTTTACCATGTCGGCTCCCAGTGTGGAGCATATGGACTCCTAATAGAGGCATCTCATAATTAGTTTTTCTACGAGAACTGCTTTTTACTCAGTTGCTCAAACTCTCTTATACGAAGAGAGAGTAAGGATTGAAGGATAGGGCTAGGACAGGACTAAAAGTAAACCAATCGCTCTTGATACGCCCTAGTTTGTTGTGATATGTGTTTACTTTTGTTTGTCACAGGGTTTTAACAAATATACGATCAGCTGATTAAATTGTAAAAAGTGATGTGCGTTAAAGAATAATTTATTTTATTTAGTACATTACGTATGTAATGTAAAATAACATTCATTATGTAACAGTATTCATAATTGTTTATGTTTGTATATTACAATCATTTACAGAGGATCACTTAACTGGTATTAAAACAAAAAATATTATTGTCAAACCTTACAAAGTTTATAATTTTAGTTAACAGAATATTTAAGCCCATTGTTTACAGCAAAACGTGATATTGTAGAACACAATTAGCATATAATAAGTATATATGATATGCTCGATAAAATTTTATGTTATTTTTTCAAGACAAGCTTTTAATCTCCGAATATCTTCCTCGTAAATTTAAATGATTTCGAAGGTAATTCTAATGACCTTCAAAATGTACGTTAAATTTAATTTGGGCGCTGGTAGTCGGCAATATCCTAAAAAGTGTGTAACAAGAGAAACACTCACTTTACGATAGTTAATTAAAAACTAATTATTTTCAGATAAAAAAATACAACGTCAAAATCTTACCTCTACCAAAACTCCAAGTCACAGGTCAATTTACCCTCTGTCACCCATTTACATCCCGCACCACTGGGCGGATAAGCAGTGTTGTAGTGCTAAATAAAATAGTACCAGGGCGATCATTTATTTACACCCCTCCTTCCTTTTATTCATTATTTAAAAAAAATCTTAATACCAGTTGTTACATATAAAAACATATAAAAATTATTTAAAACAATGTTTTTTTACATTTGAGGATGATCTGGTCCTATTCAGATTCCATAACGAAGGGTTGTGTCGTGACAACGTGGTGTACAGTTTATTTGCATTCTCGTCATATCTGTCAGTTGTACAAGTTTTGATTTAAAACTAAAAAATTCTACACACAATATTTCATAACAAAATAAAATATTTTTTTATATACTCGAAAAGTAAGTTCCAGGTCAAGAAAGTGGCAGGTTGGCGACCAGATCAGCCCTGCGTATAAGTACCTTAAAACAACGTTGTTATCATCTTTCAAATGATTGTCAGAATCGTTACTGAAGTAAGTCTTGGTTGCAAACCACTAACAAGTGCTTGGAAAATTACGAAATACAATTTATCTCATACGCTTTGTGAAAAGCACTCACTCTCCACATGACATTTCAAAATTCAATGCATTCGCTCTAGTAGCTATTAAGTGGATGTGACCGATTAACCAGTGGGTTTTCTACCTCCCACATGATAATTTCAAAATCCTCAAAGATCTAAAATCTCTAACTAACTTACAATTAATATACAACTTACCTCATTAGTTAACCAACCAGGCTAAAAGAGGTTGTAATCTAAGCTACCATGCCTTGTTATGAATTACTTGGTGTGAAAAGTTAAAGTCAAAATTAAAATAGTCACAAAAAAATATCCCCACCATTTTACTACCAGATAGACCTGAAGCTATAAAAACCTGAACAATTATTTTCGACATGTGTGCTCAAATTTAAATACTTTTTGATGTGGTGCAAAATTTATGCAATGAATAATGTTTGCTCAGCGATCGTCACAGAACGGCTCTCAAACCGACACCGCGCCGTCATTAACATCGCAAATAAGAGCAATTTCCCACTGCTAAATTACATGCAATTAAAAATGTAGATGCACCTCGTGTGCAATGTTTTATACCAGTTCTGGCGCTCAAAAGTGTGTTAATATGCGTTTGTGAATACACTGTAACACGGAATGTAATGTTGGGATTATTCTTGATTGATCACTTTAACAGCGTTTCACTATTTATTTCGTCGCGGAACCTTTTTATTAAGGTGTACAACAAGACGGAACACTTCAATTATTTTTAGTGTATTTTGGTACCGTCCCTACACACATCTCCTCACGTTTCTCAACATATACTCTGTGTGTTCATAAAACCATTGATAAAGTCAATGTTTTTATGAATACACAGAGTATGAGTGACATGAGTTTGTAAACATCGCAAAAATTATTTTGTCTTTGTCTTTGTCAAAGCTATATCTTACTTGCCTAAAGTTGCATCATTTTCAACTTTTTTGCAGTCTCTTTTGAGAAACGGTGGTGAAAGCAAAAATGGGAAAACAAATCGAATGCAAACAAAAAGAAAAAATGATTCTAACAAATTACCTTACAGTAAATTACCCATTATATTTTTAAATGCTTACAATTAAATGCACTTTTGTTTAGATAATATTGTTTTCACTTATGACAAATACATTACACAAAAAACAAATTCTTTCACTAAAAATAAAGTTATCCCACATAATAAAATATATTTTAACATTGAAGAAACATTTTATTAAATATTTTCACATAGATAAAATAGTTTTCACTCAATATAAATACTCACACTTTGAAATCAATAGTTGCACAAAGCTGTAATGATGTCACTTATACTTTTACTCTATATTAGGCCGCCTATATTGTATTTGCTCCACGCATTATAATACATTACACAAACTAAACCAGACCAAACCTAACATAGCCTACTACAACTTAACTTACTTTGTTAAAAGAATCTGTGACTAAGTGGAAACTATTCAAATCAAAGTTTGAGTGTACTAAGTTAATACTATGTAAACCAAAATGCAAAATATAGAAATAAAAATTCAATTGTACCAAGTGAATACTATATAACACAAAGTGCAATTATTTATGACTCTTTTTTAAATAACTGTAATAAACTGCCCCACAGAGAAATGTTATAAAATATGTCGCCCCGCACAGTGTCGATTCTTAATGGAATGAAAGTATATATATTAATTATGACAATAAAACACAATTTTTACTACATATAACCTCAATTACCATCTAGGTTTGATATTATAATTATCTATATAAAATACAATATCGAGGCTCATAGAAATTCATCCTAATAGCTCAGATTTTGATTTTCTGTTTGCTCTACTATACATGTGTTCCCTTCCAACTTCTGCCGCAGAAACGTTGTAATATTATTGACTGCCATCATAGACAACTAATCGAAGAATTTCGAATATAATCAAATTCAAATATATCGCGTGACTTTATCTTAGTGGAGATCATCCAATAAAAATTATATGACCTAATTTGAAGTTATCTTTCGGAAGCAATCGATGCGTCTGTTGCGATATTCACCTGTCGACCATTTAGATTCAGAACTCAGTCATTATTTGCATACGCACGAGAAAAGCTCACCTTTTTTTAATAGTAAATAATTTACGACTCATGAGAATTTATTTGCATGCGATTAAGATGTAAAATGAACACAAAATGGCAGCATAAAATACGACGCCTGTTTTGAATCGGTATAATATTATTTACTGAACACGTCAGCAGCTGTCTTTAGCATATTCATTCATCGAATTTATGATACAGTTATATTTTTTTTATATTTATTTACAATTAATTGCTACATTTGATTGTTGATTTATAATGTTGTAAATATTTAAATATGTTTTGAATCGTTTTCTTAATGTAACTTAATACGCAAAATTTTGGCCTTATAATATTACTAGTTTAATTTCTTGATTTCCTCTGAACTTTGATACGCTCGGGTCATGGTATAAAAAGTATAGGTTAACTGAATAAAAAAATGGCAGTTACCATTTTTGCATTTGTTGACGTCATTGTGTGCTTATTGATTTACAATATACTATGTTTATAACAGTTTTTTGGTGACAATTCAAATTTGGTTCGACAAAATAATGTCACATATTTTACAAAACAACAACCCAGCTCATCTTATACTTCTTATGCCATCCTCTCGGGTAAGGAACGTAGCGTTCTGAAAACTGTCATATTCATTTGGATTTATCAAGCTCCATAAATTGCGTACATTAACGCCAGGGCTCGTCTTTTGACAAATTTTGTACACTATATTGAAATATAATCATAACATTCTTCTCCGTAATACTGTAAAGTTGTAAAGTATTTCAAAATACCGAAACGTGACTATTGTAAATCAGTATCTAAAAAAACATTACTGATCAAAAAATTGAGCATATTAAATAGTATATTTGTAATCAATTACTTTTTACTTTGTTTACATCATGATTTTTTTTTTATATTCGAATGAATCAATTTAATATTTAATTAAATCATCGCTGTTATTCGTGCTTGCGTATTATACATACAATTAAGTGTATTACAAACAATTCTAAACAATATCTAACTATAAATTAATTAATAAAAGATATTTACGTTCCGGTAAAAACACAATTTTTTTGCGATAATTTTTCAATATTATCTACAAGTATGTAACGTATACAAAAAATCTCAGTGCCTTCTCGGTAACTTACATATTTTAGAAGTGGAGCTATAAAAAACCTGTTTTTATATTTTCAAGAAAGATATTTTGTCCACCTGTCTAAAAACATACGTTTTTGAACGTCCACCTAATAGCGGTTAAAAATGTTCATATTTGATTCTAATGCCTATACCCATAACAGGAACTTGTAGTAATCAATATTTTATAACAAAAAAAGTATGAAATCGATTCTTCGAGACATTTTAATGCAGTCTAAGAGAGGCTTGTTATTCAGGGGAGGTAAACAATGAATCTTTAAATTACAATTTATTACGATTATTTAGTTGATCTGAAAAAGACATTATACATTATTATTATTATTATTGCGTATTTCTTTGCATTCCTTCTAAGCATTGACAACTATTAGTTTATTAAAACTTTAAATTTTTATATATACATAATAATCGTAGGAAAGGCCAGCCGCTTAAATATTCAATTTTTAAATTCACATGATAAAATAAATGACAGTTTGTGATTCTAAATTAATATTTATTGAGAATCAGTTATTTCCGTAACACCAAAAATTTCAAAACTAATTTTCAGTGTTTAAAATAAACGATTTTTCAATATGTTTTTTTAAAATAAATATGAAAATTATATTTAAGATAGTATTTCAATCATAAGCTTAAAAACATTAAGAATATACTAATTACGACGCTTACTTGAATATATTCCTAATGATCGTATTCTTATTATCCAGACTTAACAGTTGTCAACTAATAGTAGGAGAAATTAAATTTGATTTATGATATTAATTTTATTCGATTTAAATCTACATTAAACGCTTAGTTTGTAAAACAAACGTATTTTTTAATTTTAAAACAGTTTTCTCCAGATTCAAAAAACTTTTTTTTCCATGTCTGCTCCCAACGTGGAGCATATATCCCCCTAACAGAGATATCTCAACAGAAATTTTCTATGTGAACTGCTTGTTACTCAGTAGCTCAACCTCTCTTTTTTTTGGAAGATAGTAGGGATAGAAGGATAGGGCTAGGACAGGACTAGTGGTTAGCTTATCACTTTCGCTACTCCCCGCGAGGATGGGATGGGTGTAATTCAGGACTCAGACTACGAACAGATATCCATAAATCGATTAAAAGGTCAATCTATGAAAACCGTCCGCATCGGGAATTGAACCCGAGACATCACCAACCTACCACTACCGAGACGCTACCAACTGCGCCACGGATGCCGATTCAAAAAACTGATAATTATTAATAATTTTACTTTTGAAATGCAATATGTAACGATAACATTCTTAAAAATACGCGATATTGAGTCTGCCTGAGAAATATTTTCGCCAAGGGATTGTTAAATGATAATGAGTTAATGTTGTTAGGCAGTATCTTTAATTTATTATAACTAAATTTAAACTTATTATTTTATTATAACTGAATAGTTATTTGGATACTTAATTTCATTATTCAGTTTCGTTTAATGAAGTTATTGTTGATATTATAATATAACTCCATCCATTCTAGAAAAACACGAAAATTTTGGGTTTGCGTCTTCTGTTTTAATCGTTTTTCTGAAAGCGGTTCCTATTTTGATCGTCAAATTAATCGACTCGCGCTAACTGAACTTTTAACTATCTCCTCGACATAAAAAATATAATGGAAGTTCCCACGTCCGAAATTGTGGAATACAACAACTATGTAGTTATATTTTAATACACCAATTAACCCGAGCATAAATAAATAGCTGCGCGTCTCCTTGACGCTGAATGAATTATACTAGCCACGAAAACTGAGTTTTCTAAACCGGTATTGTTTTAAATAAGTTCGTATTATTACATTATGGGATCAGCCTGAGTAATTTTCTTTCAATTCGATGTTGTTAGTGCATTTTTTATTATATTATAATAATGTTTTGTAGACTGTTACTGCGTAATTAATTATACTTTAAAGGTGATTAAATTCAACTGGATAATTACCCATGCTAAATATAATATTATAATAATGAAATTTGTATTCAACTTTGGCAGTAAAAACCTGTAACAAGTGATTCCAGTTGATAAAACTTAGCCTACATTTTTTGTAAACGTAATTAAAAATCTGTATTATGATAGTTTCTGTTTTAAAAACTTTAATAGATCTCTGCAAAAACCCACGAAAAATGAATGAAATAAGCACTCGTTTATTTTGTATTTTACATAGATCCAATAAAGAGTATCTACTTAATTGTTTATAATTTATGATATTTAACCAAAATTACTTATACTTTACATGATTCAAAAAGAGTATAGGTAGCCGAATTACCAACAATACAGCTAGCTTGTAAACATTCTTATGCTTACGCCGTATTTATTTGTGTAGTAAACGTTTCACACCTTTACATGGACACTGAAAGGCATTGATTTTTCCATATAATTATGGATGTGTACCAAAAGCATGGATTTCTGTAATCAGCACCTAAGCATGAACATATAATCTGCTATTATTATTTGCTTAGAAGAGCATTTGAATTTCGAAGAGATCATTTCGTCACAAGTCACAAGATATCCAATCAATCAAACTATTATTGTGTATGTCATTTTCTCAACTGCTACATGAAATTTTTCATTCCAGAAGACAAAACTATCGTAATTCCTAATATATTCATTGGTAAATGTTCTAATTTTAGTGCATATGAATGGTGAAGGAATAACAATAAATCCATGTTGCCATATAAAACATGCATCACATTTCAAGTTAATATGGATACGGTACTAATGTTTTACAGCTGTTAATCTAAATATTGCATCGTATCATTTTAATCATTATCGTTTATACTAAATTATAATCATTAATAAATCCGATGGTGGATGATTAATACATATTTTTTCATTCAATATAATTAAGCATTAATTTAGGTTTTAATATTTTAACTTACCAATTTATAATTATTTGTTGTTTATCGTAAAACTTCACGAGGTTATTGAGCTTACCGGCTGAAACAAAATAAAAAATAAATTAGTTGATTAAATAATCTAAAAGTAATATAAAAGGTTTTTTCTCAATAAAATACTAATATAGACAATAAATTATAGCAATTTTTTATATAAATTTATTTTTATCGTTCTCAACATGGATTTCTTAAAATTCTTCAAACTACCAAATTAGCTTTGCTTGTTGCACAAGAATAATAAATATGACTACATAATATTTCTGACTCTTCAACGACTAAATAAGGGTACCATTTTTTAGATCAATTATATTAAAATAAACTTGATTTCGTTGTTTCGTTTAAAACGTCATTTATATCGATATATTATAGTAATTTCATTTCCTAAATCTCACACCCATCCTCCTATGACAGTGTCCCATTCTCCTTGTAACACGATAACATTTTCATAATTTTTAGGCTTTATTTTACAAATACATTTATATATTAATCTTTTAAAAACGGTATAACTATAATAATTATATTTTTTTGTACACACTCAGTCCTCTTTTTACGCGATTATTTCTATTGTTTTTCATCAAACGAGTCAGAGCAAAATTCAAATTCTAGTTGAATTCAACAAGTAAAATATTACAGTCAATATAATTTTATCTGATTTAATTTGTATTTTTATATTAACAAGATCACTGCGTATGAAATATCTCATTTAAAATTCGCGACATTTTGAAATTTAGTCAGTAAACTAGTTCATTTCTTTACTTCACCAAAACACTTGTCACTGGTGACGGTTTCTAACCATATGACGTGATTTGAATAGTTATCCCGGCGGATAGTACTAAAGGCGCGTTCAAACTACAGTATTATTTTTAATTTGTTAACATATATTTTTTTTCGTTTCGTTTTAAGAAAATTAAAGGTTTATGTGTAAATAAGACTTTTTAATAATTTTAGTTTTCAATACATTCTTGATACCTTTTTAGGTGATTTTGTTTTAGAACATATATCAAAATTATTTAAAAGTAAGGTATTTTTTACACGTCAATTTTTTGAACCAATGTATCACATAAAAAAAGGATTGAGTGTATATAAAAGATAATAATCAATTTTATCCAAAATTAAGATCAGAAAATTGTACACTTAATGTGTAATTGAATGATTTAATTTACTTTGCAAAACAAAAATTACACAGTTCTCAGCATTTGTATGGAGTTTCCTATGTATGGAGTGTGTTACAGCAATATATAACTCCGCAAGAATATTCATAGTATTTCAATTTCAAAGCTTTTTGTATGACCTCTCAAGTGTCACCTGTCAAGCAGTATCAATGTAAGGTAAAAGCTTTGTTTACTTCCTGTCACTCTGTAGGCACGCTACCCTGCTTTAACAATATCATAATTTGAGAAACCGACACACACGGCCTTATCCATTTTAAAATATAAATTAAAATACATAAACGTTAACGGTCTCATAAACGAGTGTAAATATTAAATAATGATCGAACCTCAAATTAAACTCGCTATCAAACGATATCTCAAAGAGCCTAGAGCTTGTACGAATTCTTCGCACGTGCGTTTAATAATACTTTAACATTTCAAATCCATAATATAATATTAAATATATATATATCAATATATGAATACGATATCCAAGGACAATTTTTCATTAATCAGTATTTACTTCAATACATTTAAAATTTAATTTCTTTTATCCGATAACAGCCAGCATTATTGTAGGATAAAATATCAAAGTATTTGGTTCTACCAAATTTTATTAGGTAGTTGATAGCTATTTCGGCCTAACGCCATGGTCAGAACTATACTAAAACTTTTTTTTCCATGCCTGCTCCCAACGTAGAGCATATGGTCAACTAATGGTATCTCAATAGAATTTGTTCTATGAGAACTGCTTGATACTCAGTTGCTCAACCTCTCATTTTTCAAAGAGAGTAGTGATAGAAGGATAGGTTAAGTACAAGACTAGTGGCTAGCTAATTGCTCTCGCTACGCCCCCTTGTTTGAAGATCGGATGGATAAGAGGAACTTTTAAACATTACAAACATTCATGACTACGAACAGAAATCCATAAATCAATTGAAAGATCAATTTATGAAACTGTTCGCATCTAGACTTCCACGAGAGAGATAGTTTAAGTATATTTTCGACGACGGTGTTAAGCTGAAATACCTATCAACAAGTAAATAAACATTTTTAGAACTAAATAGTTTGATATTTTATTCAACTATAATGCAGTTAAAAGTAAATGCCAGTTCAATCAATCAAAGTATGTATTTATTAAATGTATGAAATTTTGTAGAACTTTATATTTTATCCTATTATAATGGAGTTCTTCCAAATAAATGTCAATTCAATCAATAGCCAGCATTAGTGTTTTCAGTCGTAGAATAAGAAATTCTTTCATTGTGTATTGAAATATATAAAGAAATATAATTTGACATTTTTATAATGTGTCATCTAACGACATGTTGCTCATTTCGTATGTTAGATATATATCTGAAAATAGTATAATAAATAAACGATCAAATTTTCCTCGTAAAATATCTACACCAATATGATTTTTAGAATAGTCGTGATAAAAATATTCTCAGTGTAAATTTCGATTGGCTATTTGCAAAATTTCCTAGAAGCGGCGAAGATATATTATGTATAGATTTTTTCCTACATTTCTTCTAAGAACAAAAAAAGCTTGTCGTGACAGTGAATTTTCGCTTAAGTTTATCTTTTTTATGTTATACCTATAACTATAAAAAATAAATGAAAACGTTACACTGAGATATTTTCACCAAACTTAAAATAGATGGAAAAAAAATTTTTAATTCTCTTTTAATTCTCTTTTAAAAAAAAAAATACAAGGATAACACAAATATTATCTTTAAAGACATATTTTTTATTTTCGTTCATTTATCATAAAGTAATTGATGACAAATTACGACCCACATAAAATGGACTGCTTCCAATGTTGGAGCTTGAAGAGTCAAGAGTCGGGACGGAGGTGTTTGAACGTCAACTGAAGATGGATGATCAGACATCCGTTCCTCGATGCCGGTCACGCGTCGCCTATTATTTCAAGAGAATTGTTAACAGTTGTCTTCTCATCTATTGTGAATTATTACAGACTGTCAGAGAATCTTCGTTGCAGAGTGGTTATGTATCTTAGATAAACACCACGCAAACTTTCTGTGATATAATAATATTTATATTTGCTACCAGTAATAGGTTCAGCGTATTTGTTTATATGACAAATTTAATACCAACTGCAATAAAACAACACGCAATATTTTAAATAGAGAATGATCAAATACGCTTCATTATACACGTTTTTAGTATTTTAATTTTGATATCGTTTTGCACCGTGGATCTCGTTTTATCGTATAAAACAGAGAGTCGCATTTTTGTAATATTTTAAATAGGAAACAAAACAAAGTTATTAATCAAGCTTATTATTAAGATCTTTAAATTATATTTAAATAAAACTTTATTGAAAACACTTGATACCGTTTACCAGAAAGCAAATTATTAATATATTGCTTAATGTTCGTATAAACTAAACCTTCCATGGATGAAAAGAATTACGACAATAGCATATTACAAGCTGGCTTATAGTTACCCTATATGAAGGAATCCAAATTGCAGATAGAATACAAAAAAGTAAATTGTTTAAATTGCAGTGAATAAATACATCAAAACTCGTGTCTGACTTGTTTCAAACTTGTTTTTAAATGCTATCATATCATTCTCAATTTGTGAAGTAAAAAATTGTACATATATATACCCTCGTATTCAGAGTCAAATAGAAGGTGTATGGAGAAATATTCAAATCCATAGATCAATTAAACACGCAATCGACTATAGTGAATGCGCAAGATTGTTTCCCACTCGACTACAGAACTTTATTTGAAATTGCTTATATTTTATATATTATTCCGTGGCCTATATTTGGCTAATGATAAGTAGCCGACAAAAAAAACGATCAAATTTTCTAAATATGATTTTAAGCCACGTGTTTTGACACATTGGAATAGACAGCCGGCTCGGTGTGAGTGTGACATGTCGCCGCCCTCGGCTGTCACCCTCGATGAAAAATATTGTTCAGTTCATTATTAAGACAGACGTAATGTGGGCGGCCACTGCGTAATAATAAATGATAAAGAATATTTCAATAAGCGATTTTAATGATATTACTGTCTCCACTCCGTGACAGCTGCTAAATAGGAAGCTTGATTGCTGGAAAAAATGAACTAGATATAATATCACATTCAATACGAATTATTCTTTCCCAATACACAATAAAATCAAAAACGATGTACCGTACAAACTCGTCTATTTTATTTTAAAACAGGAACAAAGTCAATCAATCAATATAAAATGCTTAATAACTAAGCGAAAACAGTAATATTTTTGAACAAAATAAAAATGGAATATTTTCGAAATATTATTTGTTTGATATTATGTTTTTTTTATCAAGGTTTTTTTTTTATCATGTCCGCTCCCAACGTGGAGCATATATCCCCCTAATGGAGATATCTCAACAGGAGTTTTCTATGTGAACTGCTTGTTACTCAGTTGCCCAAGCTCTCTTTTTTTTCAGAGAGTAGGAATAGAAAGATATGACTAGGACAGGACTAGTGGTTAGTTAATCGCTCTCGTTACGATCCGATTATGACGATCTGATGAGTGGGAGGGAGTTTTAGACATAACAAACATTCATGAAATCCATAAATCGATTGAAAGTTCAATTAATAAAAATGTCCGCACCGGGAATTTAACCCGAGACATCCGTAACCGTAGCCCACGACGCTACCAACTGCGCCACGGACGCCAACATGTGCAAATAAGTAACCTCAATTTTCCAATGAAATTTATGCTACATGCAATCTTTGCTTGCAGTCAGAAACAAGTAATTGAAACCTCTGTAATGATTTACATAATACATAGATGAGTGTGTAGCATAATAATTGAAATATATCTTGTAAATATTAATATTCCTTACAGATTATTTTACATGTTTGCAATAAAAAGTCTAAAACCATAGCAGTGAATAATTTTAAATTGATATTGAAAACCATTTAAATTTATTTTACTAAAATATAAACAAAAATACGTTAAATTGTATCGACATCAAATTACTTTTTGCACGGTGGTCCCTGGAATATATCGATCAAAGTATTGCGTTTCGAAACATTTTATTACAGTGCAATCGATAAGCTCAGACGATTCCGGCAGATGAAGCGAACCAAGTTTTCAGCATACTTGGTATAATATACATGCGATCTTTGGCACGTGCTGTAGGCGGATTGTAGATACCAAGGGCGAGGGTTCAGAGGGAGAAGGCGGCTTCGGACACGCCCATTTCGAAGGGCGGCGTTCCCATGGCGACGGGACCCTTCCTCATCACACTGGAACCCCACCAAGCACAAACCGAACTCGCTTTTCTTTATTGGAAAACTTTTAAGGTGTCCTTTTTTGTATTCGTAATGTGATCTCACTCGAGCGGAAGGCAAGTGGAATTTTTATTTCCCTCGCTTATTTAATAGTGTTTTATATTATACATGATTTTTACAGCACCAAACTTTTCCCATGTTCCATCTGTTATTTTGCTATAGTAACACATGTATCAGGTACAATAGTTGTTCATACTTTTTCATTTGATACATTCATGTTGATGAATTTTTCATTTCTTTCATTTGTGTTTTGACAAAAATCATTGAAAGATTATCTAAATGTACATAACTATTTTTATATGGACAGGCATTTGAATCTTAGAACGACAAAGTGCAGAGTTCAATTCTCAAATTTTTTCTAGAGACTCTCACATTGTCATTACTTTAATTGAGATCATCTATGTGATATGTATTTTAAATTTAGACTAACATCCCTCAGATCAACTACAGATCTACCTTTAGGGTTAAAGAAAATATTGAAATTCGTATTGTAACATCTATCAATGAGAAAAAATGGAAAAAGGTTTTTTAAAAATTTATTAAGTCTAGCGTGCTAGAACATTGAAAACGTATCAATCAGTTGATTTGGGTTTTGCTTAAAATGCTATTCAAATTAACGTCTGCTACATAAGAAGCCAGTGGCTTTCTTTATCGTCCAATCAATTATTTCTTCTCAACAAGATCGCCGTTATTTATTTTGAAAACATTATACAAAAGTAATGACTTCAAACTAACATATTTTTCATTATTTCAAACTAAATAATTCTCAAATGAGAATTTATGTCATTCCAATTGTAGTATTAACATGTATTTCCATTTTCCACAACTGAAGCGTTTGAT
The DNA here is from genome assembly GCA_022494535.1 of Himalopsyche phryganea. Classification (NCBI taxonomy): domain Eukaryota; kingdom Metazoa; phylum Arthropoda; class Insecta; order Trichoptera; family Rhyacophilidae; genus Himalopsyche; species Himalopsyche phryganea. Next base: position 8,271,972 of record JAGVSL010000001.1, on the reverse strand, counting down.
TTGATAAAACAATAATTCATCACCAGGAATAGTACAAAAACTTTTCCTTTGTAAGGATTTTACGATGTTCAAATTTATTATAGGCATACTTAAGTGTATTTGTAGCGGGGCATCGGATATAAATAACGATTTGTTACCCATTATAGATGTAGTTGTAATGAGCGAAACACGCATTATTCACAATACACTCTCGCTTTTCTGCTCCCCTGATCGTATTTAGTTCATTAGTCACCAGAAAATAGACGAGAAAATGGGCGTGTAAGCTTAACCGCGACGCAGGAATATTTTCATGCCTGTCATATTTATAGCCTCCCCTCTCCTGTATGGGAAATGGGAATTTAGAGTCAATTATACTTGAGTTAGTTTCGTTAATTAATTAAAAGCTGTTTATATTTTGTTTGGTTGGCTGGTTCGTTTGTGAGCGTACCATATTTACGGCTGTCTAATTCTCGTGTACAATAATTAATTGTAATGTTATATTACTAATTATTAACTTACACTTACAATTTTTTCGACAATCTTTTTTTGTTCTATTGAAACTATTTGAAACCAGTAAAGCGGCCTCTCAGTTGTCTGGATAATTTAGGTAATTTTCTAACAAAATTATACTTTAATGTGAGGATAGACATTTGTAAAAAAATCTTCACAAACTTAAAATAAACTAAAATGCGTTCTAAGACACATACATATGTTTTTCATAGTTTTATAAATGTCAAATAGAATGATGCAGTTATATATGCAGGCCGATAATAACTCAATGTGCTTAAAACTCCATAGACACCCATGTCTTACGATACAAATTCATACAATAACTATAGCACTTCCAACTTGGCCAGTTAGAAGACAGACTAAATTGTAAATATATATTATAATGCTTTCCTCATCCTCTGAGAATATCAAGATATGAACAAAACATGGAAAGATTTACCCAACATCTGACCATTAGTTTAGTATATCGAATAATCTGACAGGAAAACATACATGCTATCAAAAAAAGCACGCCTACCTAAGGGGAGCGAGTAGATAATTTATATCCACATTACACTATTACACGCATGCAAAACACGGATTTTTGGATGGACTGTAATACCATTCTGGCAAAAAACGAATACGATGTACTGAATTGGTAGGTATAACATGGAATGCTTTTAAGACTGTAATATGTGTCACTTAGAATAGTAATGGTGTAACTCCAAAATTACGAAAAATGAGTGTATACTTCAAACACGGTAAAAGATACAATTTAAGACATCGACTGAGGGTGCTTGATGGAATTTCAATATCAAATTTGGATTATTGAGATTTTGTACACTTCCATGTATTTTGTCACTAACGACCCGGGTTTCGCCCTTCGGCATCTTCAGGCATTCGAGCACACGAATGGACTCGAACTGACAGACAGTAAACAGTGTCTAACGTTTATATAGAAGATACAAATGCGACAAATATTATTTACGAGGTAAGATATTATACGTGTGAGAGCCACACTGATACCTGAGTTAAAATTTCGGGAATCGTCCTAATCCTTATTTTGTAAACACCATATTAACAGAGTGGCGAATTGCCGCTTTTCAACTTCTTTTAGATATACCAGTGATTTTACAATTATGATAGTATTGTGGGTTTTGACGGGATGTAATTCGACGAATGGGTAAATATATACAATCATTCCACATTTGGTGACATTTACTAATGGTGCACCTCCATATATACTCCTAATTTCTTGAAAAACGTTTTTGTTTTTATACTCCTATATTTAACGATATTTTTCAGAATAATAGTGAAGTACCTGCAATATCAGAATAAGAGTGAAGTGTCCGGACAGACTTCACTACTACACTAACATTTAAGTTCTTCAGTGGATTGACAAACAGTTATTAATGGTTGTTAACTGATCCTAAGAACAAACCATTGATTTTCTCAAAACTTCAAAACTGGAGTTATACCATTACTATTCTAAGTGACACATCTATCAATTGAAGAATCTATACTTGTGGAATAATACCACTAAGGTCACGGTGGTAGGCTTGATTTGGCCATATTAAATGCATACAATTAAAAAATAAACTTTTTCATCTAAAAGTCAGCCATCTTTGAAAAATTACCAAAAATTAATCTAGCAAATTTTCGGATATTACTTTATATCCTGGTAAGTGTTGCCATTAAAATTTAAATGATATTTTGGACCATAATAGCAATAATAATCGTACTCAAATTAAAATAATCGCATTAATACTTACACAGGCATAATTTGTCTTTTCCTGCTTACCTCGTGTTATTAATTTCGTATGAACAACAGTTATTTTAGTGAGTAACATTTTATTAAATTGCTTATTATAAGCTAAGCAATATTTTAATCAAACGTTTAATTCTCATTTCAGCGAGAACAGGTTACCGAAATTACATATTTTAAATGGCTACAGTTTGGACATAATTTACTATTAAAAAAAACCGTTTCTTATAATTTATAATTGTGCCATTGATTTTTTTAAATTTAGAACGTCAAATAAATGACCTGATATTTTTTCCCAAACCTATTTTGATGCTTGATGTAAATTTTTTTAGAAATGTCCGTTTCTTATTGTGTAAATTGTTTCTTAAAATTTAAATATTTTCGTCATGGATGAATTTGTATGTTTATTTACATATTATATTATCATTAATAATGTTGTTATTCACTTTTAAGGTGTTAACTGTCAATTCTTGGTGGAAAGGCATTAAATAAAACACAATTTTTTTATACTACTTCCACGTTTGTAATGATCAGGACCGATTTCGCTCATCAGTCGATAATGCTTGTGATGAGTGAAACCGGTCCTGATCATTATAAACACGTTGACTGTGGAAAAGAAAAATGACGAACTCACACACAAAAAATGCTGCTTATAGCTCAAACAAAACGTGTATTAAATTGTATACACTGTGATTATCGAAAAAAATATTTTGAAAAGACGGAGGGACTTTTTGCCTTTCTACAGTTGATATATTTATATAGAAATATAGTGTGTTAGCACGTTTTGTGTGAATTATACACACTATTTTTTGTTGTGTTTTATGTCCTTTTTCCTTTCCATAGTCGATGTGAAAGTCGTACAAACAAATTGTTTTTTATTTTTAAATTATTCTTATTGTACTGTATAAATTTATGGCGCATTAGTGTCAACCGTGATCGCTTTATTCAAATATATGCAACTTACATAACGATTATATTATATACTTATATATTATAACCAAAATATTATAAACAATGTATTAATCACTGCTTTTAGCCATATTGTAAGACACTTTAATAATTAATATATGTGACATGCCAAGTTTCTTTTTTATTGATTTAGTTTAATTGTTCAACATCACTGACTAACAAACCAATTTTTATTCAAAAATGATAAATAGGTCGAAACATATTTTTCAAACGCTTACTATTTTGGGCAACGCGTATGTAAATTATTAAATATCTTATTACCTATATGAGAAAGTTAACGGCCGGCCAATGAAAAGAATAAGTATGTAGCCATTTCAGTATATTATTACAAGGTTCATTACAATCATGTTTGAAAATAACTCGACCAAAATTGATTCTTTATATTTGGGGCAAAATTTTTGCTCTCCGTTGTTTTAATGGGCTATATATTTTTTTTTTGTTTCAAACTTCATAAAAGTATGCATTGATCAATTTTATTTCAGTGCCACTTTTATTACTCTAAAAAAATAGTATGTAATACCCAGTAGTTAATAATTACATATCGAAAGCGCAATATATTTTCATTCATTCTTTTTTAAGATACTGAAGATTATTGAGTTCCAAACTGTTTCAACAATCGTACAATGATACCATGAATTCATTACAACTAATTATACAATATAATTGAAAATATCGACTGAGATTGCATGATGGAAATTGACGACATACATGGAAACGTACAAAATCTTAACAATTCAAATTTAATAATGTTATCAATTTTAATTTTATATTAAAAATGAATTTCCACAAAGTTACCACCGAATCCATAGAAAATATTAATAAAACAATATTAAAATAACTATATGTCATGTAGAATTGATTTTGTTGCGCAGTTTTTAACATCGTTGGTTTCGATTATTGATGATTCTGGTTTAAATCCAGTACGGAGAGTTTCATAAAATGATTTTTCAATCGATTTATCGATATCTGTGAACGTTTGTAATATCTGTTCTAATAATTTCCTCCCACCTATTCGATCCTAAAAACGGGATGTAGCGAGAATGATAAACTAACAACTAGTGTTGTCCTAGCACTATCCTTCAATCCCTACTCAGTTCGAAAAAGAAAGTTGAACCAATAGTTCTCGAAGAAAAACTTCTGTTAAGATACCTCCATTAGAAGTCCATATGCCCCACATTAGGAACGGGCATCGTACAAAAATCTTGCTATAGAAAAGTATTCTCTTAAACTGTGTCAAAAAACGGCTATGAATAAATATCTCGAATATTAACATAATGTTATTTTAATCGTAGTTTTACTGTTAACCGATTTGTGGAGATTTGATCAAACGGCTTGCAACCGGTTCCAGTGTAAAATGTTGGTTCCATGTTGTTGAAAGATTCTATATGTCACACTAATGGAATATAAATGATTTAAAAAAATATGTTACCATGCTACAATTTTTTTATATAATGTAACATCTTTGATCGCAAAAAATGTTTCGAAGATACCCTGTTGATAAAAAAAACATTTTTTTTAATGTTGCATTGTACGAAGGGAATCAAAAGACATATTTCATTCGAGTTTGTATCCCATATTTGGAAAGCATCACCCCGGTCTGCAGACAATGTAGGAACAGGAAATAAAAGTACTGTATGACAAAGGACCGGAAAATGTTTAGCGCTAGGGTGTCGGGTGTCGCGTGTCGAGCGGACGCATTTTTAGGGATGAAAAATAACGGCTCTTATATATTACACCTTGGTCGAGAATACTATATCAAATCTAGCATTTTTTTTTATATGAAATATACAATACATCATTCTTATTATTGTGAATAAACATGATAATCAGCAATAACTATTAAGGGGATCAATATTTGATATTTTAAAATGTTTCTACTTTCAGAGTAAATTACTTAATCTAAAGTGTGCTTAACTATCAATATTTATGTTGCGTCAATGTTTATATGTGCATTTTACTGAAGTTAAAAAATCATTCAAAACATATTTATATACGTTCTCTCAAAATTATGAAATATCAGATCAGTTTTTCTCGTAGAGAATAATTATAATATAAATAAATAAGTAAAGATTTAACTTTTTTATAGTACATCTCTATTAGGATATTCGGTTTAGATTACGTCGGGGTCATCACTTTAGGAATATGTGTCCAGTTCGTCGGGTGGCAACAGAATTCCAGTTTAGTGGGCGATAACAGAATGAATCCGGTTCTTTCTTCTTTGTTCATATATACTGTCGTTGATTGTCTGTGTCCTACTTTAGTCATCATGAATTTCCTTTTCAGAGTGTTCCCTTTTATCGCAGTGTATGCAAAATCCGTGTAGTATAACGGTCACCGAACATTTTCACAACACCATTTTCAAGTGCGTTAATAAATAAAATATTATTTGACAATCAGCCTCGTCTATATTGCTGGCAATGAATGGCAATCATAATGTCAGCATCATGTATCGTTACAATACTATGAATTCTTCATTTTTATCAGATATAATGATTTTAATTATTACTTTTACTACTTAATAATTATATTTTGAATGCAGACTTGTCTCGTATAATAGATATTCATATATATTCATCAGACCAGTAGTTCTTAACCGTTTCAAAGTCAGAGTGCACTTTTTTTCATAAGAATTTTTTTTTTCCATGTCCGCTCCCAATGTGGAGCATATGGTCTCCTAATGGAGGTATCTTGGCAGAATTTTTTTTCTACGAGAACTGCTTGTCACTCAGTTGCTCAACCTCTCTTTTCTTTTTTGAAGAGAGTAGGGATATAAGGATAGGGCTATGACAGGACTAGTGGTTAGCTAATCGCTCTCGTTACGCCCCGTGAGGATGGGATTGGTGGGAGGGAGGACTCAGACTACGAACAGAAATCCATAAATCTATTGAAAGATCAATCTATGAAAAACCGTCCGCACCGGGAATTGAACCCGAGACATCCGTAACCGTAACCAGCGACGAAACCAACTGCGCCACGGAAAGAAAAAATGGCGGTGCACTAAAATCAAACGGGTAAAAAACAAAGAAAAATATGCCAACATAAACTTTATTATAAATTTAATAGATTATACAACAGTAATACAACAATTGTACAGTAATACAGCGATTGGAACGCAATTCCTTAAGACATTAAACTCCTTGTTTTGTCTTTTCATTTTTTTTAACACTTATATCAAACGTAACCTCCTGCACACTAGAGTGCATGCAATCAAGTCTTGAGGAATTTCTCCTCGGACATTTATGGCAAACATTTGAAACACGCATAACGTTGCTACGCTGCGGAATACACTCTGTAAGAGTGTGAAGCCGTAGTCGGTGGTGGTGGGTACAACGTTGAGTACCCTGGGCATTAAAATACAAGAAACAATAATTATAGAAAAGATATACATTTGTATAGTATATGTATGGAAAAACTAAAATTAGCCTTGATAAAATGGAGATTATTTGATGTGAAAATCAATTAATGTAAAACCTGAACTTGTCGGCTTTTGCAGATTTCAGAAATGTTCAGTCGAATATTTGATATATCTACCCTCAATTCTTCGTCTAAATTCTTAAGTGTTTCTCGTTTTCTAGTTTTTATATTAGTTATTGTTGAGAAACCGAGCTCACCCAAATATGATTTTGAAAACTATAAAAAGATTTTCAGTGCCCTCATGCAGAGAGTTGGGTATTCGTCTTGCAAAGAAATCCAAAATTCCTCCATAGTTACCTCAAAAAACTTAATTTTTAGATTACGATTCGTTGACAAGGTGACCTATTCCAAAAAGCATTTGACGTAAGGGAACATGTGCGATCGATTAAAAAAAATCAATTCGTCGGCTATTTTTTCGGATTTCAACATTTCGCGAATTATTTAGTCTTTTAGCATATTTCCGCGGTGCACTTGCAACAAACGCATGGTGCACCGGTTAAGAACCACTGCATTAGACAATCAAATACATAAAAGTGACAACTTTATAACCAGTATAGCAGTATTGCTTTGCCTCTCGTTTTTATTCTTACCAGCGCTCAGTGATGCTTTTTTTATCAGTCTACAAAAAGAAAAATGTAATGAAATGAGACATCATACAATACCAGCTTTATAAATATTCTGGAAACGTGCCAATAAATATGTAAGAGTGATTATTATGCCTTAAAAGGTATCTTATAGATAAAAATATATTCATCTTTCACTGTGTATTATGTGTTCATTAGTTTTATTATTAAATATCAACGGTATTTTGGTCAATTGATGTTGCACTCAAAATTTTAATTGTTCAGAAGAGAATAAAAACTGTTTTTATTGAAAAAATTATAATATATGGTGAGTTGCGTTACGAATCTTTGAATCTTTTACACTCATGTAGTTTCGATATAATAGTGGCTTACATCAACTGGCCGCGTCAGAATTTTTAAACTTGAAACCAATGTAAAATGATATTTCCCTTCCAAAAAGTGGTCAATTTATTTTGTTAATTTACATTATTTGGCCGAGACTTGCTCTCTCGTCCTAAATATGAGATCTAATCATTAACTCATTTTCGTATTTTTGAAGATTACATCAATTGACCAAAACACCATCGATATTATGTTTTGAGAAAATAATTTTGGACCGAAAATGATAAGGTGATATGTCTTCTTAGAACAAGAGTACGACATCCGCATTCTTTGTCATTCATGCGAATATAATAAAAGTCAAATCATAATTTTATATACGATAGCGCACTCTTGCTTGTGGGGGCCAGTTTGTGTAGTTGTGGTTAATTTTTGCGATAAAACGGCGATAAATCAGATGAGATTTTTTGAATACTTCAAAGCGATTCAAATTAACTTGCGATCGATCATAAATCGTGTTCCTCAAATTGGATATCATAACTCACTGGGCCCAACAACCAGCTCATCAATCACCGATTATTATTTTTACTCTTTAGTAATTTTAGTAGGTAATTCAGCTGTTACTCAAACAGAATCGATTCACATGCGGCCTATAATTATATCCAACCTGGTATAAATCAATCACATGTGATTCGTAACTCGCATCTCGCATGCCTAACCAAACATCTAACGTTTTCGATAGTGTTCACAACAGAGCTGTAATTGGATATAAAAACGCCATTGAAACGCCACCGAAATAAAAAAAAATGTAAACATTTTATTTTGTAACCATATACCTAAACTCCCAACCTGAACATATATATGCACTCCCAATTGAGGATGTCAGCAGACGAGAACACTGGTTTTTATTCAGTCAGTTAAGGGCTCTTTTTTCTCCCTTCGTCCCATAATTAGAATTGGATGAGCGTAAGAGAATTTAAACATCACATGCATTCGTGAATTTGAAACTAAATCCAAAAATTGACTAAAAATCAAAGTTTGAAATTAAAACGTCACAACCGAACAAGACGAACGACCTAGACTAGATCAATTCAGTAATTTTGTCAATTATCTCATCTAACGTGATGCTATTATATATCATTTTTAATAATCTCAGTCGTATTTTTCTGTGTTAAGTGGTTAGAGTAATTAATTATCGCATCTTTTATATGTTTTATCATTCGCCAAGCAACATCGTATATAACTTCAATTTATTGAATCAACGTGTCCCAAAGATAGTGACACATTTAAAAAATAACAAGCATTTCGCAACACGATTAAAAACTTTTCCTCTTTACATACTGGATGGGAAGCAAGTTAAGAGATATCATAACTGCCTGACTGGAAAGTATTAATTTTGCCGTTTACTTAGGCCACCACTGCATTTTTCGAAATTCCCGCGCTGTCAGGCAAAAGTTGTCTATTAAGAGGAGCGAAGGCGTCGCGAGACGTTTGATTATTGTTATTATGCATCCCGCATGCGTTTATTTGGCAGTCCATCAGAACATCAGCTGATCAACCGAGCGTACGTTTGACAGCCTGCGTTTAATTCGAGGCCGAACGGTCGCCAAAACGCACGCCCGTTCAATCGAGTTTTAATCGGGCCAAATATATTAACTATCTCATTATTACGGTTATTTAAAAAAATAACAGAAGCTATTTATGCGCATTATCTATGCTTCTTACAAGAGTTAGTCTACAGCTATGATTTGTTAATAGTGTATATTATTTTTTATTGTAGATTATTGGATATGTTGAAATTCTTTCAAGTTTAAAAAAGGCCTCCCTATATGACAACAACCTCTTTGGGGTATTGGTATTGTCATAAATGATTGTTTTAATTTATGAATTAAATCTTTTTTAATAACATTTCATCCCAAAAAATTTATGACGAAATCTGACAACAAGGGTCAGACATTATTTATCAATTGCTTTAGTTTTGTTAACCGCTATCAAAATTGTTGGGGATCTATTTCACATAGATAAAATGACTTTTAAGTGATGCAAAAGATAAAAACAATTTTAATAATGGTATTTGTATCATTTCACGTAAAAAAATCTTCCTTGATTTGCTTTTTTATCATTTTAAAATGCTCGTAAGCTTAATGCAACCAGTCGTGATGGAAATAAACTATTGAATATGTTTTTATTGCATGGTTCATATCGTATCATTATATATATCGTTGACATACAAGAAAAAGACAAGTGACCTAGTGTATTTTTCGCAGTAATGGAAGAATTTTATTACATATTTGGCGTCTTAAGAACATGATACTTGTCTAGAAAAAATTCTCATAATCTCTTGAAATTTTTACTATTTTACATTTGGTAACTTTCTCCTGTAAGACAATGATATGTGCTTAGATAATTATGTCTATTATCATTGGAAACGTTGGCAAGTATACAATAATGTATTCTGATAATTTAAGTATTTCAAATGGCTAGTAATTTCAGTTTAATTTTTACATTTCTTTTTGTAAACGTTAAACAATTTTAAATCTTTATTTTCAATTCATATGCCAAACTTATTCTCTTGTAATTACTAAGTAATTTTAAATGCTATTTAGAGTTTGTTAGTCTTTGTAGCTGAAATTATTGTTTCCATGTTGGTTGTTGCACGTGCACACTTCGCACTGTTTGCGAAATAAAGTATCAGGCTAGCAGTAATCGGGGCAAGTAGCTGGAGAAGCCGTCAGATGATCCGCTTCCATCGCAAATAACTGTAATTATCACGACTTGCCCAACGGCGCACCTAACAGTCGTACACACACAATTCATCACTGAAAATCCCAGCATACGCATTAAAACTTCCACAGGTCTATCTAAATATATCTGAAAACAAAATTTTCAATAAAAACTTTGAATAGACTTTAAAAAAACCAAATGTATTACATGCGTACAAACGATGAGATCTTCGAGAAGTTGCAATTATACGGCATATTTTTAGATGCAAAGAATCGATAGCTTTTCACAAGCTCATTGAATAAACTCCAATAAGCACACGATCCAGAAGGAAATTCGTGAACAAAATCAAGAATGAATAGAATACATATGTATAAACGATCGGAGATAAAAACGAGTCTAATTGGAGGTGCCTGTAGGATGGCTGTGAAGTCTTGATGTCTTACGTCCTAATTGGTTAAATGACCAAGGGTTCGTATCCCGAAGCAGACACATTCATATATTAATTTTCACACGAAGGCAGCAATTTTGTAAGCCTCTCATTTCAACCCTGAAAATGATATGTAACTTTTTTTCTTTTTATATAATGAAGAATTGACAGTCAGCACCTTAAGTGATACGTAACTTGGTATCAAATACCAAAAGACTAGTTCTTTCCCATCTTCATCATTTTGGCTTGATCCTATTTGAAAAAAAATGTTCAGCTGCTAACTTACAAACAATCTTGTAAAACATATTCTGTTGGAAAGCCCTTAGTAATCCTTATAATCCATATTGCAATCGTAGTTTAAAATGGGATTTATACAGATTTAACAATAAATATAGTTATATAACTAACGATTTTCTTTTTGACTTTTACATAGTATGTGAGATTCATATAATATCGTCATTGAAACATGTGGAACTAGTACAAACAAATAATGTTTTATTTTTTAAAATATAATGTCTTTCCACATTGACAGTTAACACCTTGAAATTGATTAAGTAAATAGTTTATTATGTCGAGGGACGAACTGTGTACGTTGTAGCATTGTATGGGTATCATAATAATATTATTTACTTGTATTATCTCGAACAGAGATTTTCGCTGTATCGAAGAACCAATAATGTCCGAAGGATAACAGTAATATTATGATTGTGGCGAGACGTTGAAAGCGCGATATCAGCAGTGTAAGGAAAATTGAACACAACATCGTAAAGTTATCTCGAATGTGTGAACATCGTTAAACATTGTTACTGAAAATGTTGATGTTACAGCGTACAACTTAAACCAAAGTCGTTCATAGATTGAATGGTTATTCAGTCGAATCTCAACAAATATATTTACTAACAATTATCGAAGAATGATATTTCAAAACAACGAGATTCAACCCTGCTTGCCTCTTCTTTGGCCTGGTAGAATGAACGTAGAGTAGTATCCATAGGATGTACTCCGCGGAACTGAAGGATAATCCTGGAGGCTCAACGTGGAAGACATATTCTCTACAGAGAGACCGTATATGATCAGAGACAAAGCAAATGTTTAAAAGTAAAAGTTGTGAAATTCAACCCAGTCAATAATCCGATGGTGTGTTATATTATATATTATACAAAGACACGATGTTTGCATCAACGAAGTTTGCTGACTTATTTTATTTGCAGCGAAGCAACGAGATTCACTGGAGAGGTTGATAACAGTAATTTATTTGTCTATCAGATGTTGGTTGGGTCGATCTCTCCAGACGGCAGACTCTCTTGTCAAGGTAAGTGCCCCAATCACTGCCGGTAGAAAGCTTCCTAAATACGGAAGTCTTTTGAGGAAATTACACGAATTATCAGCGATCAGGATCAGTGCAGCAAGTAAATAAATAAACCGCCATGATTTTATTTCGATATAGGGAGTCGTTGTTAATATAATTTTGCTATGTGTATTAAATAATCTTTGACATCTAACTTGATAAAAGATCTAAAATGTAATCGGTATACCAACGTAACAAATTAAATTAAATAAAACATATATTTTATGAAAAACTAAATTAATATTGAAAAATAAAAAAACTGAATGCTAGCAATTTCTTTGTAGAACAAATAAATTGCTTGATTTACAATTCCACTAAATATTTTTGATGTTTTCCATTTTGTCCCACTGATGAGTGGACAACTAAAGTATAAAATACTATATTTACCTACTAGTTTCACATGTACAAATAAAACAACATTAAAAATCTTTAAAACTTGATTATTTCGTTAAGCAATTAATTATATTCTCACTATAAGACACTATTAAATTACTATTTTTTTTCTAAATCAACGTGAGAACGCAAACCACGGTTTTCAGAAAATTGAATTTTCCAGTACACCTTTTTAAATAAATATCTAAATGTTAAGTGAAGAAATGGGGTTTCAGTTTTGTCGCTATGGAGTCCCGCAAATAAAATGAAAAAATGATTCGCATTTGTGGCGTACCGTTAAACTATATGGACCAACAATTTTTGTTAATAATGTAATAACTTTCTTACATTATTGTTTGGTAAACGATTTAAACAACATAGCTCAGATGCAGACTAGACCGTTTCTTCGTCAGGCGTTATCGATAACAATATTTTCATGACGACGTATTTTGTGCACCGGTTGGAAGCTTGTATCTTATTTTACCCTGGGGGTCAGTGGGATCCCGATTTTGCTACGAAGTGAGTTAGTGAGTAACCGGCTTCACTACGATCGTCAGATTAATTCCAATGAACTTTGCAGCGGGTAATTTATCGTTAAGTGCCATGTTTATTACAGCAAACTGAGCAAACTCCAAGCTTATTTTGCCAGCATGAAATACAACGATGAAATCGTGTAAGTATACACTATGCTTTCAAATACACATACACCTACAATTTTAAATGCTGGTGTGAAATGAAACCTGATTCATTACGAAAATAGCACGATTGCATCGTGAAGTAAATTGAAAACGGCTCACTGTAATTAGTTGATCAAATATCACAATGTCCTTATTAAGAGACATATTCTATCAATCATAGTCCATGACTGTTTTAGAAACATGCAAAAATTAAACAATGAATAGTTGAAACTACGGAAAGATATAAAATCAAATAACATCTTAAAAGTCGTGTAAAAAGTAATTTACCAAAATGCTCTCTTTTTTGTCTTCATAATTAAAAACGGTAAGCTGGTGTAAATTTAAATTCTGGTCACTATTTTACTACAATTACATTGTTTCATTGATATGATTGCAACAATGTTCAACATACTATCATTTGACATTATTTTAAAATTTGAATCATTGAAATGTCGTACTTTTTCACATATTTTGCAACTGACGACTGAAGTTTCGTCTTTTAACAGGCATTCAATTACACAAATGAACTCGAACTAAATCAGACGGTGTCGTGATATCAAAAAGTTATTACACACAGTACAACTTTTTTTTTAACTATAAATATAGCTTATTTGTTACCTTATTATTCTCTCATCATATTTGCCTGTCACGAGGCTTTATTAAAAAAAAATATTGAGAATTGAAAGTAACAATTGAATAAGCAATATATAAATATTCGATGACACATAAAATCACAAAAAAATTAAAAGTAAATAGAATTCAACAATGAAACGCTAAAACACTATAATGCCAACATTCAATGGGACGTTCTTCCAAAATATTCAAAGTCATACAAGCACTTCTGACATGCAACACACTCAACATAATGTTACAGTATTGTGTGTATTTAGTTATATATATTCTCACAAACATCCTCACAAAGTAGGCGTGTCTGTGGTCGACATTGACAGTTCACCTGTCACTTCAAAACCGCGGCTCGACGTCTGGTCACCGACATATTTTTTGGACAGGACTGCATTGGTAAAATGTTACAAAAAACATCAATTTTTATTTATTTCCGATCGAAATAAAGTTGCTTCATCTAACATAAACGCATTTTAATGGCAACTCTAATATCTATTAACTACACCTGTCCTTCGATTTACACGGTAGTTTACCATGCAAATCTAAAATTTCAAAAAAATATTAAGCATGTATAACGTAAAAACATGAAAATACTTCACAATAAATTGTAGCCTTGAATCCATAATTACTATTAATCTTTAAGCTTCCCTAGTCATTATATTTTGTATATATCTTATACATGACTTTATTATACCTATTCATTATTTCATATAATGTCTAATGTCAGATAAATATTAAAAAGAATTCTGTGTGATCCCTGAAGGACGCAAAGAAAATACTACTTCAAATTTTTTTCCATTTGATAAATACACAACAATCATTCAAGAATAGGGTTTGGCAAGTTTTGTCTAAATATTAACTAAGTGGATAAATTTAGGATGAAGGTTATCTCCTAAATTCTCATAACGTAAAATATTGGGTAACAACTATTATCATTGTTGCGGTTCATCAGATTGTAAATTATTGAGCAAATGATACATTTTAAACTATTGCTATTTTTTATATCCGATCCCATCCTTCAGTTTCCACTTATAAATCACAGGGCAGCAGCAAAGGTGACCGGTAAAACTCACGACATAGAAAACCGTCGCCAAAAGAGATCTGTTGGTTCGCCCGGATTTCGCAGCATCTTAAGATACGCGGTAGATCCAGCAAAGGGGCGTGACTTGTCGCGACGCCTATCAATGGAACGATCATTCACTCGAGCGGCGTCGGTTTTCGGCGTCGATTTATTTATTTTGTTCGTGCAATGTCTATTTCTGTACTGAAATGTATCGTCAAAGTGTCCGAAATATCGGAAAATTTTCTTCTGTATGAAAAGTGACTTATTTTATTTTTCTATATGAGAAATCATATTTGAAAAAGTGCCAACATAAATTGCGATGTGATTTATTTAAATTGCTACAACAGAAAGAAAACTAATCCAATTGTGTAGAGTAGATACATTTAAAAATCAAAAAAGCAGTCCACTCTGGAACTATGTTTTTAATGAAACACCGTTAATAATGTATCTTATTGAAAATGAGGTATCCATTTTATTATCAAAATTAAATTGAAACAATTACGTTTAAGGTGTTAACCGTCAATTCTTGGTGAAAAGCACATACATATTAAAAAAATAAAAACACATTTTTTCTTGCCTCACATTGGCCAGTTTCGCTCATAGTGAGCATTATCAACTGGTCCTGATCATTATAAAAATGTGTAAGTAGTATAATACAAACTGTGTTTTATTTTTATAATACGTTTTAGATAGTTAAGACATTAAAAGTGATTAATGAAGGGTGTACGGCGAAACTCACTGTATTACATGTCCATCAATAAAATAGCCATATTGAATAATTTCGTTACATTATTTACTGATGGACTCGTCCACCGCCCAAAAGAAATTTGGATGCTCGTTTGTCAATTCATATAGCTGTATTATTTTCATTGAGCGCTGTAATACTCAATTGAATCACCAATCATTAATATTGTATTATATATATATAATCTTATTACAGACATAAATGATGTATTTATGCTGTATATTTTGCCATTAGGAAACTAAAATAACATTTGAGTAAAAATGTGATTGTACAAAATATTTATTTGTTTCTATTTTTCTTTTTACTATAATATTATTATTGCTAAGTATGTAGTCAAATTAAGGTTAAGAAGTATAGTTCAAATGAACAATACAACACTACTTAACACAGATGGTACGAGGATGAGTCAGAAAATTATCGATGTATCTCAAATCATTTTATTTGCATAAAAACAATTAAATATTAAATTTGAATTGTTGAAATTTTGTACATTTTGAAATGTTTACTTGTGTCAGTTTGAATTCACTCGTGTGTTTGAATGCCTGAAGATACCAAAAGGCGAAAGCCGGGTCGTTAGTAACAAAATACATGGAAATGTACAAAATCTCAACAATTCAAATTTTATATTGAAATTCCATCAAGCATCCTCAGTCAAAGACATAAATTGAATTAAACATGTATTTTTAGCACTCAGATCTTTAAAATAGACAGGGTGGTCATTACGTATTACGGAGTTATTGATGAAGAGGCTCCGACTTCTATTTTATATTATTATTCATCATGTATAAAGAAATTATTCGTCAACGGATAACTCACGCATGATAGATCTATAAAAGTTTTGTTTGGAATGATAGCTATGATACAAATCTGGGGAAATGGCGGACTCCATTCAATTTGGAATCAATACAAAATATGATATGAAATTCAAACAGTTATTGCTTTCTTAAATGTAATCTAGTTATTAAATAATTCATTAAATTTCATTTAACGATTTCCAACCTTTTTTATGATTGTTTCTATATTTTTTTGCTAATAATACCTGTGGCCAAGTTGTACCGTTCTGCCACTAGTGGCTTAAGTCTCCGGCTGGATTTTTCAACTTTCCTTGAATACGCATTAAAAAAGGCGTAGATATAGTAGCTAAAAGCCGGCACTCTCTTCCCATCTTACAATTGTATGAAACCATCCAATCTTCAACAATGAGATTTCTCAAGTTTCTTTTTAAGCTGCGCACGTGCGTGGTCGCGCACGGTGTTAAAACCCCTGAGTACTCATCTCAGTTAGGTTGGCGCCAACTCTTACACAAACTATTCAAATTTAATTTTACAACAGTATACATTCAGTTAGTATACAAAAATCAATTCAATCATCAACTTTATAACAGTATACAAACAAATAAGTATAAGTACATACATTAAATTTGATGGAGCTTAAAAAAATAATTAATTAAATTAAAATATGATATTTTTTTTTATATAAATATACCTACCACCTACCTAATAGTATTAATGAAAAATAATAAAAACCTAAATTACATAAAGCAATACAAAAATATTTATTTTAGATAATTGTAAAAAGGTGAAATTATACCACGCATTTATTGGTCCGGTGGTTCAACTTGCTCTAACTTTAGGTTTTCTACGCAGAGAACCTCTCGTTTCAGGGGAAACATTAGATATCTTTCTATATATATATATCGATATCAAGTTGAGTATGTCAGCGAGCCTAGATAAAGTCATTGATATTTATATTCTTCAGGGGAAAAGCTTAGTGCATTGATTTTTGACATTATAACCATAAAAAAAATATGCACATATTTAAGAAATCAATTGAAAATACTCAACTTTTACTTGAGTAAAATCAGACCAATTTTTTTATAAAATTTACTATTTCTTTCAGTTATATCAAATTTTAATCTCAATTCTATTTTATTTTAGCCTTGAGATGTAAAAACCGCTTATTTTTAATGCAAGTAGCTATATTTCACAATTAACCCTATTATTTTATTTGTATAGTGCATTTTCAAGACTTTAGAAAGTTTGCGTAAATGCGGTATTTAATTGTAATTAAAAACAAATGTCAGACCACCGAAGGCAGTGATGCGGCTTACTAGTTTTGCATTTAACAGCACTAAATGTATGAATCATAATAATGCATCGTAATGGAGACTGTCACGGACAGACAGACGTCCAATCCAAAGACAAATGAATGTCTCACAATACCTAGCTGAGGCCCGGGGCAACAATCTCTCGCCATACATGGTGAAAACTTTTATGTAACGGTATACAGATTCATGAACTCGGGAACAAGCATAAATATATACATGCTTGATACAATACACTTGTCAAAAACATAGTGTTATTGGTTTTCATGCTTAAATAAAACAAATACAAATGCATATAATAAAGTCGTGATCACACAGCTGCAACTGATTCAAGTACCGTTTACTGAGTACCGTCCGATGATTTGACGTCTGCAAGTTTTGAATCGATTTATGCAAAGTTCACTTAATTTGTTTATAAATGAAATGAGTTGTTTATTTAAACCAGCGGTTCCCCGTGGATCCCTTCTTAAAGCAAAAACCTGATCATGAACCCCCAAGTAAAATAGCTCTACGTTACTGCATAACAGAAAAATTACAAATTTAATTTTGATGTGTTGAATGGTAATTTTTTTCCATGTCCGCTTCCATCGTGGAGCATAGTGTCTCCTAATGGAGGTATCTCAACAGAATTTTTATATAACAACTGTTTGTTACTCAGTTGATCAACCTCTCTTTTTTCGAAGAGAGTAGGGATAGAAGAATAGGACTAGGATAGGACTAATGGTTACCTAATCTATCTCGCTACGCCCCGTCAGGATCGGATGGGTGGGTGAGGAGGGTGAGTGAATCGTAAATGATTATGTAAAAATAAAATATAAATAAAATGTTTTGATATTTAAAGTATGATGAGGTTCATAATTGCACTAAATCCAAATCTTAGTAAATATAAAGACGGGAAAGCAGGACCCATAACGCAGGATATAAAATTGGTATCTGTTTTTGTAAACAGAATTTGTGATATCCTTCTTGAAACATTAATTTCAGCTCTTCGTTTGTGAATAATTCAATAAATTGCTCCTGTATAAGTATGAATTTATTTGAGATTCTGGATTTGCTTGCTAAAGGTCCCAACAAAACTCTCTACCAATTTATTTATTCCCACTCTTTTCCACTTTCATTATAATTAAAATGTGTCACAAATATTTTTATATTAAATCTTTCACGGATCCCCCGACGTTGTCCACGCACTCCTAAATTATTTATAATTTGCCACAGCCCCTTCAGCGGTCACAAGTACCCCTGAGGGTCCATATAAATCACTTTGGAAACACTGATTTAAACAATAAATAAAAAATCGGATTAAGAAAACTTACTTTATTTGATTTAGTTTTATGGTTCGGTAATGTAAATGTCAAGAATCTCCGTGAAGTGACATAAAAATACTTGGTGCGTTCCTCTTTGTTTTTAAACATTATGTTTGACCACATATATATGTATATATATAGTGTGATCCGTAAAAAAATGCCCGTGTGTATGGCGATATAATGAGTGACCGCAGTAATGCTCTGTTCACGTGTGCCGTCTGACTAATTGACGTACAGGTGTTGGCTTTACCTGCAACTCAGCGGTTTTCAAAAATAACACATTTTTTGGAAGAAGCGAATAGGGAATATACTAAATAAACGCGTTGGTCCCTAGTGCATATTTTTCATCAAAATAAACTCTTCATTTTGGATAAATACGGGACAGAAAATAAAATCGGAGAAAATTGGTATTTAGACGAATCGTAACTTTGGAACTTTATTTATAATTATTGTTCACTTATGAGAAACAAACGTTATAACCTCCCCTCTTACTCTTATTATTGCTGATGATGCGAGCTGTTTTCGCACGAATTTATTTTCAGTCAATTGATCTGTTAAAACGCTCACTATGGCTAAAAATAGATCAATTTCAACAGTAAAAAATCTATAATTATATGAAATATATATTAAATTTGGATTATTGAGATTTTGTACACTTCCATGTATTTTGTCACTAACGACCCGGGTTTCGCCTTTGGGCGTCTTCAGGCATTCGAGCGCAAGAATGGAGTCGAACTGACCAGTTCATAATACATGGAAGTGTACAAAATCTCAATAATCCAAATTTGATATTGAAATTCCATCAAGCACCCTCAGTCGATGTCTTAAATTATATAAACATATATTAGTTATTCCAAATACACAAAGAATCAAATTAAACTCATAGCATTCATCAATACATAGAGCTGACGACTAATTTTCCGTATCAGCAGTTCAAAGCTGAAGCTCTTTTCAAAAAAATATATTTTCTTGTGTTCTGTTTGAAATTTTCATGATCTGTTGACTAATTTCTCTACCTAAAGGCTTGAAGTATCTCTTGAAGCAATATCCCACACGTGTTTCCTTCTAGCTTGGCCGGAAATACGAGATAAAGTTTTTGGCATATAAACATATCCAGCGCGTTCATCGGGTTAATAATATTAAAATTTATAAATACACACATATTATGTATATAATCCTTATTCTGAAAATGTAAGAAAATTAACTAGCTCTTTTTCCGAACGCGTTTCTATCACTCTACCTAAAATCACACTGGATAGTTCAATTTAGTCTTCATGCACGAACTTCATCCTCCGTCCTCCACGTATCAATTCATTGTTTTCTGAAATGCCATTAAAAATCTTGATAAAAAATGTACTTTTTTTAATAAAATTATTATTATATTAACTGTGTGAAAATGTAGGATCTACTACAGTTAAATAAGTGTACCGAAACCTCAACCCAGTAGTGAATTAAGAGCAGACTTAAATTACCGCAACCATTGTGTTAAAAATCTTGAAAAAATGTTATTCACAATTTTCTCTCTACTGTGAAATGAATTCATTCGTAAAATCAAAACATCTTATATGTATCACTGCCACAGAGCTGAGAACCACCGCAATATCTATATCTTAAGCTTGTGTATTGTTATATGAAATGAAAGAAATTTCACTAATTGTTTTAACTTGTATTTGATGTGAAAATGTTTGAGTGTCGGTGATCACTCTACTCTGTCGCTTCACCTGGTGTTGAATTATCGAGGAAACTAAGTACGTACGTCAAATGTGTTAATAAAAATGTCGAAATGGCACCATTGCAACACGAACCCACTCGGGTTCACTCAATTGCGATTTGCGGTAGAAATAAGTGATGCCGTGATCATTTGACACATTATCATTAGGTATAATAAAGTAACCAGCGTTAGACACCAATTGCTCTATTTTTTAATGTATTGCGTTAACAACACTTTTGTTAGATTCACAAGAAAAACAATTATTTACTTCTGAAACTTTTTCTTCCGAATTACTCATCACGACTCTCGCGTATTCTTTTAGATAACAAATTTACAAATGTATTTGTTCTGAATATTATCTTATATATAATAGCCCGGACTGCTCTGTAGACGTTTTATTATTATCACATATCACACGTAGTTATGAAATTTTCTCATGACCTAATCATCCGCTGTGTATATTAAATAAAATGTTATGGAATGCACACACATCACATTAGACGTAATAGATACTTTAGATATTGAGCGTTTTTATTTATAAGAATTAGAGCGGTACGGTTTATAAGAATTATCGCCCTTTCAAATTTTGCGAATTTGTATATCTCCAAAGTAAAAATTTTCAGGCAAATATATATCTTACTAGTGAGTACCCAGCATGCGTTGCAATGCCACTCAAAGAAAGAAAGGGTTTGTGTTTTAATTATGTTTATTGAAGTGCTTTTGAAAAAGTTGTGCACACAACAACCTACCAAAATTTCATTAAAATTGGATAAATTTTAAAGGAACGCATAGGGAACAAACAAACAAACATTCACTTATGTATATATAGATAAGACATACTGTAAGTTAATTGTACCATACCTATAACCTTTGCGCAAATGCAAGCAATAACTTGACAAAGTTTTATCGGAATCGGATGAACGGTATGGCAGTGCATAAGATACGAAGAAACAAACACTTTGTTAATGTATTGTTTACAAAATAAGGATTAAGGCGATTCTCGAAATGTTAACTCAGGTATCAGTGTGGATTCCAGACATATAATATTTTACCTCGTAAATAATATTTGTCGTATTTGTATATTCTATATAAACGTTAGACACTGTTTACTATCTGTCAGTTCGAGTCCATTCGTCTGCTCGAATGCCTGAATATGCCGAAAGGCGAAACCCGGGTCGTTAGTGACAAAATGCATGGAAATGTACAAAATCTCAATAATCCAAATTTGATATTGAAATTCCATCAAGCACTCTCAGTCGATGTCTTAAATTTGTATAGAAGATAAATTACGTGTTTCGTATTCTTGTTTTAATTCTATGAAGTTATTTTCTGCAGATATACAATTTTGCAATGGAAACGATGTTAAGATGTTTTTTGTTAAATTATTTTTCCGCATTATTTTACGTCCAAAACAACAACCCTAATATCAACACTAATTAGTATGTTAGGAATATATCTGACCTCTCAATCAGATATACTGACAGAGGTGTCTCTAGGCAGTCATAAACAACATTCAAAATGCCGAGACTACCGATCTTTTTAAACGTGTAAATACATTACAAAATTTTTCACAAATCGTGTTAAAATCATGTTAGAAAAGTTCGTTTTCCTCACTGTGATTCATACGAAAACAAAACTATGACTTGAATTTTCTTGAATTTTTACATCACATTGAAAAAATACTTCGTAAAAGTTTTTCACTATAAACTCATTCTATTTACAAATACCAAAATATAATTAAGGCATTCGTAAATTTTAAATGTTTAACCAAAATCATCGTATTATGGAATATAGTTTTTAGAAGATACTTATCAATCCGTTGACACTTTACCGCTTTCACGAATTTGTCCTCCTTACATTTTGCAGTACTTGCCAACATACACGATACGTCACTGCACTCAATAACTAGTTTATCTTATGGTGTTTTAACTTTTTCACTGTTAACTGAATTTCATTACACTTAATTTAAATTTTGATATGCCATTTAGATGTAAAAGTCATCCGAAACGCTGAGCGCAATAAACATTTTAAGACATTTCTTAACATTGAAATGTTCATTAAATAAAAAAAAATCAGAAAGTTCTGACGATGGCGTGATGTCGAAAGTATTGTAAAATTAATACCTAACTATTTGTATCTAATTTTAATGGAGCTATGCCATGTTAATACCATAATAAAATAATTAATACTTACATACATTTTTTGTAAGTAATGGTTTAAAAATGGAATACATTCGTTTAATTTCTATATGTTCAGTACCCGATCACATCGTTGGTCCAGATTTCAAAGCTGGCAACTCCACAAACACTAACTTTTACACGAAATTTACTTTATTATTTTTTGTAATTACGAATTTTTAATTACCTTTTTTTATTATTAATAATTAATAGAGAACGCTTTTTATGTGTTATAAAAATCATTGTGCTTTGTATAAATATATTACAAATTTGCAAGATTATAGATACTGTAACTCTTTTAAATCAATTGCTTTAAACTCAATGAAAATTTTAAAAAATTCTCTCAAGAGAAATCAAAAAAGGCAGCCTAAAAGTCCATCCCCAAGACCGCAATTTCTAGTCAACAATACCTTTTATTGACCTTGCCAGGATTTTGGGCTCGAAAGTTTAACGGGGTTCTTAGCGCTTGGTTATTGAGTACCAGTTCTAGCTAATACTCTTTAAAATGAGATATTTATCGATTTAGTTATAACCAATTCTTGTGTTAAAACCTTATATTGAAATACTATGCACTATGCATTGCGCAAAATGTCCAAATTGAGAGCGCAAATGATACCTACATAGAAATGATCTCCGAACATTGTTTTTATCTATATAACATAATGCAGTAGCATTGTGAGGATGGAAGAATGACAACAAAAGCTGAATTGAGTTTTATTGAATTTTTTAAATTCGGAATGCTTTAGAATAGTCGATCGACGGTTGGTCGCCAGCTGGCTGTGGGCGTGGCAGAACCAATCCAATGCTCATAATACAACCACGATATCTTATCTCGCGACCCTCTATAAACCTCCGGTCACCCCAAAAAACTCAGCGAGACAATGACGAAGATAACGCATTTCGTACGAGAGAAGCGAGAAGGGAATACTTTTCTTTTTTTTTCAAATAAACAAAACATGTTCTTTGTGCGAAGATTTATTATTGTGTACGTAGGCAGAGAGAGGTATAAAATACAAACATCTCCGGTTTTTTACTTCTTTTAATTGATATGGCGTTGTAAACTTTTCCCATGGCGGAAAGATTTATTTATATTACATACACAATAGTATTAATTGTCTAATATTGTTATTTAATTCAAATTATTACCGTTTATTCGTGCCTTAACGTTATTTTAATAATTAATAACCACAGCTCTATTTAATAAAAGAAATAATCATACTTGGAAAATATATTGAGACATAATAATATGTGTGCGAAAGGAAAACGGCGTTATGTCTAAAATCGGTCGTTTTCGGGAGACCCAAAAGAGAGTGTTGTTGAGAACTTTCTTGAAAATGTGAACTTTACTAATTTAGCAGCGATGATTTGACTGCTCGATTTTCTTGTTTATATACTTATTCGTTGTAGTTATTTTGGTATATTCAACACATCTTTCATTTTGTAAGACTTTGCGCCTTTTTCCTTTCACACATAAATATGTATTATCTTCATTTTCAACATAAAATCTCATGTCAAATCATCAGGATTAATTAGTATTACGAATCAATCGCTCAACCTTGTTTTTCAAATGGTTTCAGATAGAGGCGTCAGCTATTTCTAGAAATTGTTGATACTATAATATCGGCTGTGTGAATGGTCAATTGAAGTAACACTCAAAAAATACGAAAACGAGCTAATGCTTGGATCTTATTTCAAGGTTTTGGTCAACCACTCTTTGGAAGGGAAACATCATTTTACATTGGTTTTAGGTTTAAAAATTTTGACGCCTCCACATGATGTAAGCCACTATTATATCGACACTCCCTACGTATAATCCCATATCTGCAAACATGAGAATTTACATTAATGCATTTCAAAAATTCATAACGCCACTCACCATACAACTTTTTCGATAAAAACAGTTTTTACTTTCTCCTGAACAATTTCAATATTTCACTAATTGGCACGAAACACCATCGATATTTCGCGTTAAGTGTACTTGGTGTGAAGTGGACACGGGTAATAAGTCACATACTCCCGATTCGAGGACTTCGAGTCATCATTACTGATCCATTGATTTGATTCACATCACTCCGCAAGAAAAATAAAATACTCATAGTTTCATTCTAATTGAGTTATTTGCTAGTTCTTTTCTCACTCCACCAGCTATTAACTAACCAGCGTTAGAGAGAGAATACAAGTGATTCACGACAATTCTAATATACCCCTAGAAGCAAACGATAGACTCTCGTTCACTACAAATATAAAGTCATTTTTACGACGAATGTCTAGTGTTTAGGGTAGAAACACACCTCTCCTTGGATACAAATTTCTCAGTCAAATCTTAGATTTGTAAAGCATGCCGCTAATAGCTGTAGTCAAATAACAATCAAATTTTTAGGGTGTGCTTGATACTGTTTTTATAATAATTTTCCCGGTGTGCCAAATGTTTTCAAATCACTTGAATTCAACATCAAGAAAAAATCATAAAAATCTTCCTCACTCAGCACCAGAGTTTATTCGGAAAAATCAACTGTCCAAAATTTGATCTTGGAACATTTTGATTGCTAGTTTACACAGGTTGACTTGATCTGGAATCTTTATGTTGATCTAATGTGTGTTTAAATATGCTTCAAATACGAACACAAAATTCAATTAATGATTAATAATCAATTTTATAAAGAAAACTTCCATTAATCATTATAATTATCACAAAATTTATAGTGTACACATGTATTCACTTAGAGCTATTTTATTGTTCTGTACACTATATCAAAGATACTACTTAATTTTTGAATAAAGTTGATTTTAAGAAAGATGAACAGCTACACAAACCGGCTTAATTAATTGTCAAATAAATTAACTAAAACAAGTCTTGGTGCCTCATTATTTTATCTATGTAATAAAAATAGAACAAACACAAAAGAAAAGTGTCTTCAATTCATTTAAAAAGGGCGGGACTTAAAATGTCACAGTTCTAGAACAAATGACACTCGGTAATCGGTTATTTTTTTAGTTTGGAAATCATGAATCTCTTTACATTTCTTTTGATTGAAAAAATACACATCTAATATATAAAAATCAATGTGGGTTTGTTCGTATCTTATGCACTGCCATACCGTTCATCCGATTCCAATAAAACTTTGTCAAATTATTGCTTGCACTTTCGTAAAGGATATAGGCATAGTACAATCAGACCTAACCAGGCCCGAGCCCTACTCTCAACGTTTTAATTTTTAACTTACAGTAGGTCTTATTATATATACATAAATCAATCTAACACTCCAGATATATCTAAAATCTAAAATAAATAATCAAATTCGTACAAATAGCGACATCTCGGAAAACCTTCTGATTTATTCATGTACGCACCAGACGAAAAACAAAAAATAATGTGTGTTCAAAAGCACTTCAATAAACAGAATTAAAACACAAACACTTTCTTTCTTTGAGTGGCATTGCAACGCATGCCGGGTACTCTCTAGTGTTTTAATAAACTGAAGCATGACTATTATAGACTTCTAATAGAACATACATACATTAGTATGATATTTTGACTCAACAGTAATATATTTGTTTTCCTTAATGAGTGTTTTAATTGAAGATATCTCAGTATTTATTTCGGCTAACACAGGAATAAAATAAAGATTCTGCTATTCTTGAAAATAATAATAATTATTTTCATAATAATTCTCTAATGCACATATGGGTAATTTTACCATAAGCAATAATTTCTGAATGAAAGGTGTGATATAATGAATTTGATTGTTTAAAAACGAAATCTTAAAATGTTATTTTACTCTCGTGCGCTAAGATGTGTGTTATATGATAAAAAGCTTGAGACAGTAATAAAGAAATGAACTGCTTATCGAGTTAAAACCTTGACCAAGTATTCCCGAATCAAACGATCACAAATTAAAATAGGTATATTTGACATTTTTAGTGTTTCAATATTTTTATCATAGATATACTAGATCGTTAATCAAAGAAAATTGAGGTAAATACGTATCTCTTTGTATTACATTGTCCCGTTGATAATTATTTCCATATGTATTATGATTTATCTCACCAAATCTCGAGGCGACACACAGCGACACACAGAGAAAACATATATAACCCATAACATATTAAACCTGTAATCATAAAGGGACTTAAAATAAATAAATTTGTGAACTATACTCGTACTAGTTATAAAACAGAATAAAGTATAACGTTTCCTTAAATATAATTAATTGAACAAGACAACATTGAAGTATTTATTTCATTTTATCCAGCCCTTATCATTAATATCGTAACGCACTCATTCGATACTTAATTATTAAGGGGCTGTACCATATGACCAGCTCTCTCTATCAAAACAAAATAAATAATATGAAAAAAACAACATTTTGGGGTTTCAAAAGACACGGAGGAGGAACCACATCGTTCAAATCATTTGATAAACGGCCCAACGTTTCCTTTTTAATTCATGGCATCGCTTTTTAATCGATATGAATATTCAAAAAGCTGTTTTCTAAGACTTAGAATTAATAAAGCTAAAATCTTAATCACATTAAATGGTAAATTATGAATACAGCCAGCTACAACTTAACTTGAATTGAAATATGGTTATTTGAATAAATAAATTTAATAATTTTTCTCGAAATTGCATATTATTTAGTCGATAAAAAAAAGTGAAATAAGATAATTTTCCAATAAACTTTTCTTTGAAATACACATTTAAATATTTAACTGTTTTAATATGCCTTTATTTAAAAATTAACTTCGAAAATTTTTCACTCAAAAATCATATTTGCATTAATGCGAAGATTAATTTGTTGTTATAGAAAGATGTCAACAACACGCATTGAATAATAAATCTTATATCTTTAGTTGAAATATATATTCTTAATTTATTTACTTTAAAGATTCCATATATTGTTGTAGACTCTTTAATATAGATATATCATTGACTTAACGTCAAGCCTTCTCTCGAATGAGCTCAATGACAAAGTCAATTAGTGACATTTCATTATAAATAAACACATGCCCAAGTTATTTGACAAAGTGATCAAACAAAATTAAAAAAATATAATTTCAAATAGCATAACTGTGCTTACCAAACGAGGTCGAATAATTTGAATTAACCATCCGTTATAGTGTATTTATTTTATGTCAAGAATTATTCAATCATCTAAGTTTATTGCCTTTGAGTTCTTATCTCAATAATTTATGCATATGGGTCCATTGACGTAATATTTATGTTACTGGCTTTACTATTTTAAGCGGGCACATTTGATTGTGATCACAAAATTAATCCGAGACGCTTAGCCCAAGACGTTCTTTTTTCAAAGAAATATTATTTTATTTGGAGTTCCATAAAACAAATACAAAGCAATAAATCACTGACACAATCTTTTAATTCATAAATCACCACGCTACAGCATATTATTACGTCCTGAATTAATCGACGATAAATAATATTCTTTACGCCACAAATATTTTGCAAAATCAAAAAAATATATGTTAACCACCTCCGGGTAGGTACACAGAATACCTACTACCTATATAAATATTTTTGTGACAATGGTCACACTTTTAAAAGTCTTCTGTTTTCAAATGTTGTGTAAATGCGTTGGTAATTTCACGTCATCTATATTCTACAGAGATTTTAAAGTACGCAGATTTTTTTATTGTCAATCATGTGCTTATTTTATTCACTACCATTTCCATCGTTTAATTGGAGTATAAGGATCCCATATGGGTATGTTTCTTCAACATCAGCAGGAATGCCTATGTACAGAAGGTATCATGCGATTAAAATTATCATTATTTCATTAATTAGGATATTTAAACTCAGGACCCTTGGTAGAAAATCAGAATATACTTAAAAGGAACTGGTTTTCTGGTTGGTCCGTATCTCGAGAAGATTTAGACTGAAGAGATTGATGTTGCAAGGAAAGTATTAGAATAGGATAAAATACTTTGATATTTTATCACATTATAATGGAGTTATACCAAGTAAATGCCAATTCAATCAATGAATTATTGGAAGTTATCTCGGATCGGATGAGATAAGTATCATATAAAAGAATAAAAAATCACAAAATTCCATGCTTTGAATAAAAATTGATCGATACCTATATAGTTATGAAAGTGTCCATCCATGGATTCGATACGCAACGAAGATAGACGAAAGTTCACTCGCTTTTCTGTCGAACAAATTAGACAGAAGAAAATTCACACGCATTTGAGAACGTAGGATTATTTATCACACGTATTTAATCCATCTTAAATTATATTATCATACCCGCCTTCTTATAGTTATAAATTAATCAATTTACAGATGATTATAATCGTACACCGTATATAAAAGAATTAAAATATTGCTATTTCAATTTAGTAAGATTATTCTAGTGACACTAAACATACAATCATAACATTCAAATTTCCGTCATAGACAATAGCACGTAAACCATCAAAATAGTGTTGCCATATTTCATTCGATAGCGCACTTTCAAAATGGCCCATATCGCAACTCCAATTCCCCTTTGGTAGAAAACAAGCGGTCATAAATACAACTCGCCATCCGGAAGGGACATTGACATCAAGTGAGTAAATATTTTATGCACTCGGTACGTCCTTATTCCCCTAATATATTGCCTCTGTATAAAGAGACGAATGCCGCGGAGGAAATGACATGACATTTTGAAGAATGGAAACATCCAATTCCTGATTTTCGAAAAAAGGGCTTCAATGTATAAATCTCGTATTTCTTTACATATACAAGAGAGAATTTATTAAATTAAAATAACAATAGATATTTAAAAGATACATGATTAAATCTTTAGTATTATTTGGTTAAATATTTTGTACTACTTCCATAAATGTCAGAAAGATAAAAGCATTTTAGCAATAGATTCTAAATTGTATCTAATATTATAATCATTCATATTTTTTATTCTTAGCACGATTTTCGTACATAAGGGAGCGTATAGAAAATTGATTAATAGTCGTTACCACGAATTAATTAAATATAAAGATATTCAAATAAAAAGTGACAGCAACAAAACAAAAGAGTTGACCGTCCGATATCTGTCTGGAAACGTTTTTCTTACAGTATATCAATTATTACATTGGTGATTATGTTTAAAGATAAAATAAAAACAACCATTTTTCATTGTACGTTATAAACTTAACGGTAAATAAATAATTAAAAGTAAGTTTATGTCAATACAGCTTATTACTAATACGCCAAATATTTGAAAATTTTGAAATCATTCAAGATTAACGTTCATACCTAAGACTGAAGGTCATGTGGGGAAAATCAATATATATCAAACTTGCGACAAAACTTTAACTTGAATCCTTCTGTTCACTATGTTACACTTCTTACTGTTAAGCTACCGTGTCTATGAATTGTTTTATTTAATCATCAACTAGCTGTAGAGTGTTTTGATTACTTATTAGTTGTTATTTCACGATTTCTTGGTTTGTTTGTTGAACTGAGATATGTAAATGGTAAACGGTGATGATTTTTCAAAGCAATCAGATTATGAATAATTTATTAAAGTTTATTCTGTTGTTTATGTTACCTATCATTAAAATTAGAAGTATCTTTACGGTGTATCTCGTAACGACACATAATATTCACAAAGCACCAGTGATATTTATTGCTGCCAATATCGTTATAACATAGTCAGGCGTGGTTAATTACACAATACTGAAAAGAAAATATGTTTTTATCTCATTCATAGACGGATATATTTATTCACCAGAATATTGCCTGGTTATTTATTTTTTATGTCATTGATAACTATATAATTAACTGCCAAAATTATTTCTATGTGCAATATCAAATGACATATAACGATAAATTAATTTAATTACCTCTTACTTCTTGCACACAAAAGTTAATTTTGGATACTTTATTAACACAAAACGTACGTCAAAAAGACAGATGATCGTTTGATTATAAAAAGCAGCTTAGAACAAAGGTCATTGGCACGTGATTCTTTTTTTTCTGGATTAAAATTTCAATAAAGTTTTATTAACCTTATAAATCTTCAACAAATTTCGTTAGAATTAATTGGAAAGCTGAATCTTTAACATTTCGTTACATTACTTTGAAAAGGTTCTAACTGTACTTTTTGAGATACGAGCGTTTGAAGTTTTGACTGATCATATTTTGAAGGAAAAACTGTATTTTTAAATAGAGTGTTGTTTTTCATATAATTATTTTAACTAAAGCGTTTATAATAGAAAATAATGAGCTGACAACAATAGTTTAGTTTGAAAAGGTTTTGTCGGGTATTTCAATTTTATTAAACAAAGTGTTTTGATTTTTGAGGTATTTATTAATAGCATATAATATCATGACTTGCTGAATCATATAAGCTAACAACAATATTATAATACAACAGAATAATAATTCATAAATACTTTGAATGTTTAAACGAGCTCAGCTAACTTTCGTCAATGACCATATCGATAGAACAATAAAAGTAAGGGGTAAAACACACATCAACCATCGATCAAAGAATGTTTGACATGACGTTAAAACCTTTTCAAAAAAACTGTGATTTGTATGTTTTTTCTTTGAGATGATAATAAGCAGTTATATCGATTCATAGAACCTTATAAAACAAATTTATGAAAAAAATGTGTGGATAGAACTCCGGAACACTGCTAACTTCCTCATTGAACAATATATCCAAAACCAGGGTGTAGCTATAAGATAAGCTAACCACTAATACTGTCCCAGCCCTATACTTATTCTTTCCGAAAAAAGAGGTTTGGTGACTGAGAATCACGCAGTTCTTGAAGAACCATATGCTCCACATTAGTAGTGGACATGGTTACAAATAAGACTCAATCATAGTTTCAAGTGTGACTTGCATATAAAAAATGTATATGATTTAAAAAGTTTTCAAGAAAACGAAGGTATCTTCTATTGTTTTACAGAGCAATATAGTTTTATCTGATATAAATATCTGCTAATGAATTGAAGCACATCAATACCAGCTTAAGAATGTATGTAAGTTATATAAACTTGATTTAACAATTTATTTTTATTGTAGACGCAGGTAGAATTCGATCAGAAAAAATACTATAGTATTGTGAAGGTAATGGAAAACTACTTTCATTAACAATCCCTTGTATAACCAATTTGCAGCACAATTGAAAGATAAACTTAACTTTTCATACAAGATTTAATCATAACTGGTAAATTATTAAATACTTTCCTATACCAGTTTATACGCTAAGCCTTTAAATACAATTCAGTTTATATATCTTGGTATACATCTTCCCTATCCTAAACCTACGTATTATAAATACTAAGTGTAGTACCAGATACAGTGACCCCATGTGATATATTACTATCACACACAACTTAACGTAGCAGCGTAGACAACCGATAGTAGTTAACGCTGTGTGAAGTGGTCTACGGCGGCGTAGGCCTACGGTTTCTAAACCGCTACGAATAGTAACATGCCTGGTTTCGCAGAGGTATTCAAGGTATTTTCCAACTTAAAACTTTTTTTACATTTCATCTACAGGGATTTTACTCAATAGATGAATATATATATATATATATTCTAATAGTATATTTACTATATATATTTTATAGAATTGTTAATTTACAAAAACATATTATGAGAGGAAAAATATCCCGAAACATAATGATGGAACCAGTCTTTTATTTGCATACAAATTAAGGTCTAGAATCAAACGGTTTTGAAGTACACGGCTTTATCGGTAAACGGTTATGTCGACGGTGTTTTGGCTAATTTATATAATCCTCCAAATTGAATTTGTTCCGGAGAGAGTAAAAACTGTTTTTGTCGAAAATATTATAAGCTATGAATCTTTGAAATGCACTCCTGTAAATTGGGGAGTGTCGATATAATAGTGGCTTACATCAAGTGGCCCGGTCAGAATGTTTATACCAAAAACCAACATAAAATAATGTTTCTTTTCAAAAAAAGTGAACAATTTGTATTTCTAATTTACATTGTTTGGTTGAGACCTACTCTATCGTTTTTAAAATGAGATCGAATCATTAACGCATTTTCGTATTTTATTAGGGATACATCAATTGGCCAAAACACAGTCGATATGATATATTATTTATAAATGTAAATAATTTAGAAATTTAAATTTATTTCTAACTGTCAAAACATGGTGAAATCAGTTTCTTTTAGTTGCTTAAAATTTAGATACGGTAACCACACTTACTACATACGAGTACACGTTCGCAGTGGTAAAGAACAAATAATATAAGGTGTGTGCAGATCTACTTGGGCCAAAAACGTTAAGAGTAAGTAGATTTGCCGACAAATTATGTTAATGCGTGCGTGTGCCATTAAAGACAGAGATACAATTCCAAGAAGACTGTCAGTTGTTGTTTACGAAAAAAATCTATTCGTAACAAAACATCTTGGAATATTTTAAGTTATAATCGCGTTACCAGATCGCCCGATGAATATATCTGATGATAGGCATCATCAGTTACCAAACGCAGGGGCGTAGGGCAAAGAAGGGGCAAGGAAGGATATACCAGCGGAGAGAGGCGCTCGTGGGCGGGGCTGGGGACATAAATCTTGCCGCCCTTGCCCGCACTCACCGCCGCCTATGCCCCGGCTGAGGCCTCCTGTGTTTTATATCTTGAAATTTTGTATATAGCACCGCAATACAAAGCAATGACTCTACAATGTGAATGAACCGTGCTATTATTGAAACCAATGTTATCATCGGCGATGTGATTTCAATCGCATTATTCTAAAATCTAAATTCTAATAAACTGTTGATAGTTATTCCAAAATCACGCAATTGAGTATGTTTAATTGTGAGATTGATCCATTAATGTTGATTCGGTCATTAACGCAGGCTATTTTTTGGAACATATCGTAATTATCAAACACAAAATAATCGTTTCCGTCCATTGCAAGAAAACTCTCAAATGAAAAGTGTAGACGTTAAAAAATTTACACGCTTCATTTTGCTTAAAAAATCCGTATCAATTTAATTATTTTCAATGCACTACGAGGAGGAAAGTGACACATTGAAAATAGTTGAAAGTTCAGTAAATTTGCTTCGCGAATCTTAATTCCGGGCGAAGGCGGTATGTAAGTGCAAAATAATTGGAATAGAATTGTATAGCAAGATTCACTATATTTTTTCCACAACAATTAGTTTAAGATATTTGAATTACTGATTATTAATTTTGTGTATTGGATACATAATTATTTAATATTATTTTTCAAAAAACATTTATTTGTGACTTCATAATTTTTAGAAGAACAACTACAATATGAGTCGATAAATTTCATACTCAGTCATACGAACACAATTTTGAATAACTAGCATTTTTAGTTTATATAAAAAAATGTTTAATTAACGCAGAAAGTGTTTTATCCACTGCAAAATGATAGGAATCATTATGAAAAAAAGCTTTATTTTTTTACAAAACTAAAATACTTTTACAATAAATCAACACATTTTTGGGTTATGTTATATGTTAAATAAAACAGAATTTTAATATGAATTTTGGCACATTTGAAATAAACTTCAATATTCAACCTAACTTTTTAACAAAAAAAACAGACTTTTGTTTGATTGTTCTGAACTCAAAATATTCCCCTGCTTACACAGAATCGATTGCCATCAAAATCTTTAAAAAGTGAACTTCATTTTTGACTTGAATTTACAATTTCGTTTCAGGTAAATTTCAATCAATATGTGTATAATACAATTGTTCAGTTGTTCACCATACCCTGGGTGGTTTCACGCGAGATACAAAACTCCGATATCATAATCTTGCCGTATCTAGACGTTGCTTGCTGCTCATTTAAAATTCAATTGCAAATGTATATATATAATACAATATAACACCATCGATGGATTGTGGAAAACAGTTCTCGTCATAAATATTATTCATTTGTTATTCATAAACATTTCTCAGAAATGATACTTCTGATACAAATTAAACTTTCTTTACGTAAAATGATGCACTTTGGCCTTTCTATCGACAATGAATTTTTGTCTCATGTCTTATAAATATCGAAAAAATTTATAAAATTTAATTTAACTTGCAATAATTTATATGTGTCTTCAATCATACACAATATCGACTTATATTCAAGTATGTATTTAGTATTTTATTTATCTGAATTTACTTTGTAGTCAACTGTGATTATATCCGAAAAACAGTTAACTAATATAATTTAAGATATAATTTAAGACATCCACTGAAGGTGCTTGATGGAATTTCAATATCAAATTTGGATTATTGGGATTTTGTACACTTCCATGTATTTTGTCACTAACGACCCGGGTTTCGCCTTTCGGCATCTTCAGGCATTCGAGCACACGAATCGTACAAAATCTCAATAATCCAAATTTGAAAAGTTAACTAATAAATTACATTATATAACTTAAACAATGATATTTAAGTAATGAACTGTATAATTACATTCTAGATAGATTGCATAATCCTTAGTAAGAACTTTTCACTTTAAACAAAGTAATCAAACTACCTAAATATATAAATTAACAATATTTATTTGTGCCCCTTATATTATATTAACTACACATTACTTCCTTATAAAGTCGTATATTAATTTTACTACGGTATTTTTTGCTTCCAATGTAAATGAAAGTCAACGGCAATAATTATTTGTATGGAAAAACATAGATTGGGAATGTGTGTTTAGTCGGTGATAATTCCTTTACAATATACTTTTATCTTTTCATACTTTTCAGTGCAGTCCTGCATCAAACAATATCATAGACTTTATTAGAAAAGTAAATGACTTAATGTGTGTAAAAATGATCACCATTTAACCCACAATAATAATTATGTGCTTTATAAATATCTTAATAAATCAATTTCCAACCAACGGGGTCATAGCTA
The DNA here is from genome assembly GCA_022494535.1 of Himalopsyche phryganea. Classification (NCBI taxonomy): domain Eukaryota; kingdom Metazoa; phylum Arthropoda; class Insecta; order Trichoptera; family Rhyacophilidae; genus Himalopsyche; species Himalopsyche phryganea. The sequence continues at coordinate 8,236,304 of JAGVSL010000001.1, read as the reverse complement.
AAGATACAATAAGTACATATTCAATTTTATCATATGGAAGAAACCTTTCTGCGGGAGTGTCTATGGAATATTTTATTGTTTTGACTTGCAGGGCAGGGCAGGCGGCCGTGAGTTATCGCTTACATTCTTAACACTTCAAGTGCACATGATATATATATACACTCACTGTCCAAATCATTAATTGAAATTTTTTATCTATAGAAGAATTGCTATAATTGATTTAATTAATTAAAATCTTAGCCTTCTTAATCACTTTTTAGGTGTTTAACTGTCCATTATATTTTTATTGGAATGAAACACAATTTGTTTTGTACTATTTCCACATTTTTATTATGAACTGGACCGGTTTCGCTCATCACGATAATCATCAACTGATCAGTTTATAATGCTTTTATATTTTTAAAATATTTAGGTTTCTTATTTAATGGTACACAATGTTTCCTTAAATTTTAAAGCTTAAAAATCCTAAAACAATTTTCATTATAGGTAATTAAACAAGCCTCCAGATAATATCAAACATATTAATTACATTTGTAGTGATTTTTAACGATAAAAATATTTAGTAATTGAAAATTACATCAACGCAATTAGAAGTAATTAGAATCATGAAGCCAGCTAGAATATTTTAATACTGTATTACAATCGTCCGCTGAATATGAAATGGGTTTTTAATTTTTTTCAGCAAATTCTTTTAGCTTAATAAATAAATGAATGGATAAAATTTTTGTTTGAACGGCATTTATTATTCGCAAAACTTTTACGCGCTTACGCACTGAATGTGTTAAATGATATTCATGGTCAGTCGTATGGGGTGATTCACTGTCAGGACGCCCTACTTTTATAGCGGAATCTCGTGACAGTACACTATATAATATTATATTATATGAAAACTATACAAATTTATGTTCTAGATAAGAAAACATTTTTTAATTACTAACATTTATGTTATTTATTATTTATCTCTTTAAATCATGTTACATTTTATTTATGTGAACACTGAATTACTTTCCACCTTTTAATTTTTCATTCAATTTTAACTACTTTGCGCACAACCAGAGCCGATTCAATTTAAATCTACCAACCTCGACTGCTTTTCCTTTAAACGTGAACATTACACATCTAAAAACTTGTATGAAGAGAGTTTTTTATCAACTTCATTCAGTATATAAAATACATAATCAACAATCTCATACAAAAAAAACTGATATTGATATTTGCAAAAAATATGTATACATATTATACATTTCTATATCGACTGTGGAAAGGAAAAAGGACGTAACCCACACACAACAAATATTGTGTATATCCCAAACAAAACGTGTATTAAATTGTACACATTGTGATTATCGAAAAACAAAATTTTAGAAAGACGGAGGGATAAGTTCTTTTGTCTTTCTACAGTCGATATATTTTATTAGTTATACACAATATTTTTTGGTGTGTGTTACGTCCTTTTTCCATTCCAGAGTCGTTATCATATTGTGTCTCATAATCAAACGGTCGCAAATTGCATTTCGCAAAATTTCATTGGAACAAATTGGTAATAAATATTTTGTTTTTGTTGCTATTTTTTTGTATAATGATAGCAATAGCTTGCATTTAAGAATCGTAGACAGGAAACATATTAATGTGTATGATTTTTTTTAAATCGAAACATTTGCAGTTTCGAAAGAATAATACCATTTTCGTGCAAAAGTAAAAAGTCGAAAAAAACTCCTGTGACAATAATTTTAAATGACATTCTTTAGATAATTTCAAAAACGTTTTCCAAGGAATCAAGCGGAATAAATGTTTGCCAAACTTACTTATGCCTTGACTCACCAACCTCAATAAAGATATTGTGATCAAATACTCGAGTATGTGATGTTTTATTGGTGATGTATACGACTGGCAGTGCAAATTTAATAACATAAATAATAAACCAATGATTATGGGTCATTATAACTTTAATTTTCAATTTTATGTTGAATTAAATCTTAAATAGCTGTTCCAATATCGCCTCGAGTGAATAAATATTAACTCAACAATCGCATCTTAGCATTCTGCTACAAACTCGATTAACGCTCATTTTTAGATTCGATTTCTGTATGCAGAGAAGGCGTAGTAGCTTCAGAAAATATTGAGAAATGATTCAAGTTGTTATTAAAACCCACGTACGAAATATTTGCATAGAAGAACTTCAGCGAATTGAAACGAGAATTAGTACATATTTATATGAGGATTTGATTTAATCTATACCGATAAAATAAATATAAACAGCATTATTTGTCTTGGGTGTGTATACCGGTATGTCTTATTAGATAGATACAATCTTTCCCAACGCTCTTTTGCAGTAGAACATTTAAAAAAACTTAAAACAATATAATACACTGTCAACTTTATCAAATAAAGTAGAGCACACCACTATGAAATACAAAATTTAAAGTCGCGGATGAACCTGTCTTGAACAGAAATCCCAAAGTGGCATTTGTCTTCATGCACACAAATGGTTTCTATCATCCTGGAAGGTTACTGGTAATCGATTTATTAAGATGGAGGTAAGAGACGCTAACATGAGAAGGGAGAAAGCGAATAATTCGAAATGACTATTTGCTATGAATTAGAAACTAACATGGTCATAAAAGACAAATACAGTTTTGTCTGTAAGATTAGTAGAGTCTGACAATTGAAATGAAATATTGAAGGCGCATCCCTGGTTTTCTAGATTTACTATTACTTAATTTTATCCATAGAAGTTACATTGCTAAGCTTTTCAATGGTTAATTTTTCAAATAAATTTGAATCTAATTTAATCAGATAAATACGGTATTACTTAATTTATTTTAAGGAGACTTTTAACTTTCATATGGTGTACAAATATTGTTTAATGACACATCATCGGTGAATGAACTGAAAAATTTTACCAAATGAGCTAACTAATGTTCGTCTAATTCATATCGTTCATACCATTGAACTAAAGAGTAAATTTTATCAGGATATCGATTATATTGTTATATTATAAACAAAATAATCGCGTAGTACCAGATAACTGACAACAATAGGTTTTGTCTTGATTTTTCATCTATATACTCCGACCAGACTATTGAATAATCCGTTTTCCATTGTTCGTCCATAAAAATGGTCAATTAATCAAATAGGTTTATACCTCTTACATTATCGCTTTTACATTAAGATTAAATGGAGACAACATTAGAGGTGTTGTGTATTACTATTATTATAGAGATGTTTTAAATAAAATCGAAAAATTTAATGTTTTAAGCAAAATACATTAAAAAACGTGTATAAACATAACACAACATCGCTACTTGAATAGCTTTATTTTTGTGAAGCATCAGTTCCATGTTTGAATTGTGTAAGACGTTATATTTACAAAATAAAACACAATTTACTGTATTAGTGACTGAGCATTTTCAACTGATTTAAGATCCAAATCTTCGGTTTCTTTTTTTTTCGTTATTTTAAAATGAATGTAAAGATTTTCACTTACTTAATCATGTTATTATATACTATATAACAGGGCAATTTTTTAGCAGTTTTTTAACGAAGCAGTTTTAATATACATTTAATTAAGGTGTACAAAAAAAAGGTTTTTTTTTTCTTTTGTTTTCGTAAAATACGGTCATTTCAAAGAAGTATCCTCCTATATCCCAAAAGCATTAGAAGCCTAAAACAAAAGACCCCGCCCGACTCGTTAATTACTCCTTCCACAGGTAACCCCACTCTGCAGGTTAACCGTGAGAACTAAAGGAACACATCCAATAACCGAAAGAAATTATCAATTACTTAATAAATTAATATATTGATTGCTTCTCGGGCAAATTTATATCGGAGGCGGTGTGGTTTATAAATCAAACCCGACACGAACAAATTTTGATTGTTACCAAAATAATAATTATATTAATTAAAATTGTAAGAAAAGTTATGAGATATTCACACTTGATTCTTGGTATAGAACTTATACATATATCATATTAAAAAAATATTCCTATGATTAATTACAGAATGTTATAGTAAAACCACATATCGACATATTATTAAACAGTGCTATTTACCCTAAAATACTGCATATTACATTTACTATAAAGTTCTAGAGAAATTTCTAACATTTATTATTAAATTCCTATCCTAGCTAATCTTGAATACGCGCCGTAGAAAAGGCGATAAGCAAGCAATTCATCCTTTCCTAATTCATACTTATATTACAACATTTCTCTCAAAATGGAGCTTAAGTGACTGAACTATGATGATCAGTTGTAAAATAGAATGAATATACAGCAATATTGGTGTATGGTAAGTAAATATACTAGATGTGGTTTGAAAAAATAACGAAACACTGACGCAAAAAATACTATTGGCAGTATTGACTGGTACATATCAGAAACTTACATAAATTATTGATTGAATTGGCATATATTTGGGAGAACTCCATTATAATCATATAAAATATCAAAGTAATTACTTCTACACAATTTTATTAGGTAGTTGATAGCTATGTCGTCTTAACGTCATCATCAGAACTATACTTAAACTTATTTTGGCTTATGATGTGTGATAAGATCCTCAGATTAAATCTTTTAGAACAACTGGAAATTAATAGACACGGAGGTAATTGCTGCGTATTATTATATTTGGAATGCGAATTTTGAGTTAGAATTAGACTATCATGGGTAGACAGGAATGATATAATGAACATTGGTGAAAAGGTGAATGGTTCACAAAAGGTTGGTGCTTCCTGTGTATGTATTCTTAGTACTACAAATATATTTGAAACATTGAGATATAAAAACGGTTTTACCAAAAGAATGTTGGTATATTATTCAAGGATAGATAACAGCTTAAATAAACACTTTATATATAATTGGAGGTTTTTAAAACACTTCTTTGATATCTGTCTAGTATATGAATTTATATATATTTCATTACAAATAATCATAACTTGACAAGTACTCAACGTCGTTGTCTTCGGTTACGGTACTAACGGGTTCGAGTCCATAATCAAAAGCATGGATGTATGTGAATGTCTAAAATTCCTTACCGACCATCCATTCCTATAAGTAGGGTGTAGTGAGAGCGATTGGCTAACCATTATTACTACTCTATCAATATTCTTTTATCATTACTCTCTTCGGAAAAAGAGAAGTTGAGCAATTGAATAATAAGCAGTCATCGTAGAAAAACTTCTGTTGAGATAAACTCCATTAGGATCAATTAGATCCATATTAGGAGAAGACCTGTTTAAAAAATTCTCCAAACTATCAATATTCGATAGACAACTAATAATTTTACAACCCTGAAATTGACGAAAATTAAGTAACAGGGAAGGTTTTACGAAGTGTTATCAGGATATATTATTTTTTTGTAATAGCGGTAGTGATGCGACCGAATAATTTCGATATAAATAAAAGCGACCTTCACCCAACTCCAGATAGTTATTAGATGATGATGACGATGATGATGGTTGTTTACATGGGTTGATCCATACGACAGGCAAAATACGATGCACACACAACCGTGATGCGCAAACGACGCGATCTTCTGACATATTGCGCTGGTGATTTCGTACCGACCGTCGCCGGATTCAAATTCGTACATAAATCTCCAATTAGGGACGAGTGTGTGTGGAACATGGAACATGCTGGACGACCAAATCTACGTCAGTTTAAATCATCGGGGGGGCAGGGGGGCGATAATAACAGGTTGCGATGCCCGCGGGCCAGCGCTCCACCCGCTAATGCAAGGGGGTGCACCTAAATCATTGTAATTATTTTTTAAAGTTATAATTATCACGACAAAGTTCTGTGTGAAAATCTGTATGATTGATTTTGTGAATATATTATTTCACCACTCTATTACTTTATTAGCGAGTATCATTTTTTTACAGAAGGCTGGTTGGATTTTATTAATATTTTTAGGTTGTTTTATACGATAAAAATATATACAGTTTATTCTACCCTTGTAGTTTGCATAGTTTACGTTTATGATTTCACTTAAATAAATAGTCATATATAAAATCATTTTCATAAGCTGCCGCTGTACATTTTAAGCTAAATGAAAACTTTTCCAAACTCGAACAAAGCTTTTGATGTGACCTATTACGGAACGTGAAGTGATATTTGTTATATTAACACAATTTTTTTCCATGTCCGCTCCCAGTGTGGAGAATATGGTCTCCTAATGGAGGTATCTTAAGAGAAATTTTCTACGAGAACTGCTTGTTACTCAGTTTCTCAACCTGTCTTTTTTCTAAGAGAGTAGGGATAGAAGGATAGGGCTATGACAGGACTACTGGTTAGCTAGTCGCTCTCACTATGCCCCGTGAGGACGAGATGGGTGGGAGGGAGGACTTAGACTACGAACAGAAATCCATTAATCGATTGAAAGATCAATCTATGAAAACCGTCCGCACCGAGAATTGAACCCGAGACATCCATAAACGTAGCCAGTGACGCTACCAACTGCGCCACGGACGCCGACTACTAAAACTTACCCGAGTCCATGGTGTAATAAGTATAGGTGAGCTGGATTGTTGTTTTTATCACTTTGACGAACCATATTTTTACTGTCACCAAAACACTTCATTCAATAACTATACAATTACTTCAACAAATGCAAAAATTACCATCGCCATTTGTTCTCTAGCTCGTCTACACCATGGCCTGGGTCTAACGTATTTTCTATATTTTGAAAACCTTTTAAAAAACTAAAATTTTTATTGATTTGTAACATTTACAAAACTATGTCCTAAATTGAGATTAAGCACTAGCAATACACATATATCATAATATAATGGTGTCATTTTGCATTTTGGATCATGGAATACTTTGTTTACATATCGAATAAACTGATCTGAATCTCATAAGATCTAGTGACCCATTATTACTATTTTTAAATTGATTACCACTTGAACTACCAACAATATACATTAGCTGTTTCTTTAACCATTAATTTGTTCACGCGAATAATTTTACAAAATTAAACAGATCATTAAAATTAATTTTAACTTTGAAATCGTTATCACAATATTGCAGTCAATTTCATAAGATATAAATTTATTGCAAAAAAATATATTTGTTTTTTTCATTATTCAGTGTTTCATTGAACGAGGCCCCACTGGGCCGGCCGGTCGCTTATCGCCGAATAAATCATGATCGGTGTGGTCAGTCCACTCCGCCTTGGCCGCATCTCCATACATCTCCATACATAACCCTCGAAATATGTTACTTTTATTCAAATGTGACACGATAATTGCGCAGGCTTAGGGGTTTGGGGTGCGGGTGGGGCAGGGTGACGGGCTAGCGGGAACACCCGGAACCGAGCTAAGTAAACTTTATTGATTGTGCCATCAAATTTTTAACGATATCAACATGATAATGTCTCATGGATACGTTACGCATTTTTTTTGCTGCTCTCTAAAAAGATTAGTTATAACTTATGTACAAATATTGTACAACAATCAGCGGTGTAAAGTCTTCACTCGCTCTCATTCCGTAGATGAGAAAGCGAAAATTATGATTACCATTATTTATTCATTGATAAATTTACTGTTTTATAAAGGCAAATTTTTTATTCCTAATTTTACCAGGAAATTTTGGTAGAAATTTTAATATTGACTCAAAAAACGGCTCTATTGTAAAACGTTCAGATGAACATACAATTGTAGTAACTTCTTTGCGAGTAATTGGCCACCATTCTAAGTTTTATTATTAAAAATAAGGTGCTCTAAATTACTGTTACTCAAACTTTTTACATCCGCGGACCACCAAGCAATTTTTATTTTACTAGTATTACCTACTAAAGTATTTGAAAATAAATTTTAATTTCATGACTCATTTAACCGTTTTACTATCGATGATTGTTTCGAAATATATAATATGTTTAATGTAAAATTGGATGTCACACCCCTTTTTGAGTTATTTGATTGAGGTTGAGCTCTTTTTCGTTTTTCAATATCTTAACAATAAACAATTATTGAGGCCAACTTTTGAGCTACGGCACATAGTAATTCGATACAATTATAGCAGAGAAAAATTCCAAAAATAAATATGATTCAAATATGTTATTCTAAGTTTCATCTGCTCACATAGGGAGTGAAACCAGGTTGACAATAATAATAACTATAAACACATTTATGGGGATATTTTTTTTTATTTGTAAAATATAATAACCAGTAGGTACAATTGCGTAATTTAATAAAACGAATATAAAAATTGAATACATAAGAGTACAAAAATATCCGAATTGGTTCGTTATTCGTAATTCTAATGAAACATTTGTGATTATTGTCGGTGGAAAATTATCCAATTTATTTGTGCCGCGCGTGGAGTAAACAAGACGGCGTGTGGATTTAAAAATATGAGTCAGCGCTTTGCAGACGAAGCCACGCCGTCCAGCCATTATTAAAGAAGAACTTGGCCTTATTGCTTAAAAGTAAAAGTCAAAATCAAGAAACTCATTTCTAGGTAAATTTTACAAATTATATTGAATACGAAGGTATATTAACACTAATTATATGATATTTATGACTATACGACAACATTAGTGGTTAATAACTGTTTTTGAAACATGGTTTTCTATGGTGTAACAAGTTTATTATTAACAGTTTATTTATAGCATAGATATTCCGCAGCTCATCAGATTTAAATACAATTTTTGAATTGGATAATTATGCATGTTTATTATGTGTTAAAGGGAACTAAGTATTCTATTTAAAATGTGAAGAAACCAGATACAAAATAATTACAAATTTAATGAACACCATCAATTTGGGTAAGTTTGCCGATCTGTCTAAGATTGGCCCACTAAGTGGAAAATTGTGATGTTATAATACCATGAGAATACTAATGTCATATGAATATTTTTAAGCTAAGGAGAGGTATTGAGTAGTCTCCGGTGGTAAAAATATGAATTAATGTGCAACATAATTTGTTTTATTGTTGAATTTGTAAACTGTCAGCTTGGAATGATAAAACACAATTTAAAAACATTTCTTTAAATAAATGGGATTAGCTATATTTTCAATTTGTACTACTAATCTGTAAACAAAATTCTGTATATTTTTTCTCATCTCGATATGTACAGAATATGTGAAATCATGGAGAAAAGTTGCCAAGACTTTAAAATCACTAAATTAATAATAATTACAGTGATTATTTATATAGTGGGCCAAAGTTATCCGATTTGCATGAAAATTTTGTTCATCTTGTTTTATCTATGTATCAATTATATCAATAAGTCTCATCTTAAGACGTTAGTTCATTTCTATGTAGAACAATACCACACATAAATGTAATTACGAACCATATAAATACAAAAATCCTCAGAACTGGACCAAACTTACCCAGATTAACCGTACTTGAAATTTTAAAAAAGATCCAGATTAAAATTGCAGATATGGTTTGTTGATATATTTTTTGCAACTACCTGTATTTCACTTAAGCCAGGGGACTTAATTCGTAGTATTCCCGATTGAAAGTTACAGTTTTTTTTGAATATAATTATTACTTCGTGACTTTTATTATCATACAAAGATGCAAACAGGATATCGCTAAACTAAAAATAATGAAATTCATTTTTAGTTAGTTCCTACTTACTATATTATTATATTGAAATTAATATATTGCAGTTAGAATATTAAAAAAATATTTTTATATCATAACATAATAGAAAAAAAAAATAATCAAATTAACGACATTCAAGCCAAAGGTCGTCTTGGCAAATTGGTAAAAAGTTGGAATCTCCGTTACATCGAATGACGCAACGTAAATCGATTTATTTTTTTCGCCGCATATAAAAAATACGTTTTATAAAACGATATTTTAGAGCGGTAGATCATCTATAATGTTTTTTGCCGCGTTCACATTTTTTAGTCATCGTCGCTTGACCAATTAAGCGCTATTAAACATAATTGCCGAGGCATCGAACCAACAAGACCAACTGAAGGAAGCAAGAAAATGATTTGTAGCTGCGCATTATTATGACGGCGTTATTAAAAGCTGCGCACGTCTAATTCAAGCTAGACATCTCGATGATATACTATTGCGAGAATAGCATATCTATATAATATTAAATTAAACCATGCCCTGTCCCATTTTGGAGCATATGGTCTCCTAATAGAACGTATCCCAACAAAAATTGTTTGAGATTTTGTCTCAATCTCATCTTTTTCGATGAAAGTAATGATAGAAAGATAGTATTTGGACAGGAATAATGATTAGACAACCAAACTCGTGAAGCCCTGCTTTCAGGATCTAGGGGTATAATTGAAACATCATAGACATCCACGCCTTCGAGCACAACTCCATAAATCGATTGTAAAATCAATTTACGTAACTAATTTTATCTGTACTGGGATTCGTTCCAGTGAACACTGCAACTGAAGCCATCGACGTAGATCACTAAGCTACAAGCCATTCATATAAACTTTTTTTTTATCGCAAATTCTTCATATTGAAAAATTGGTTACTTTGTATATCGATGGTGTTTTGGCCAATTGATGTAACCCTCTAAAATATGAAAATTACATAATGATTGAATCTCATTTTAAAGACGAAAGATCAGGTGATGACCAAATGATGTAAATTAGAAAATAAATTGCCCACTTTTTGGAAGAAAAACATCATTTTACATTGGTTTTACGATTAAAAATTCTGACCCATCCATTTGATTTAAGTCACTATTATATCAACGCTTCCTACGTATAATCCTATACTTGCAAACGTAAGAATTTACAAGAGTGCATTTCAAGGATTCATAACGCAACTCACCATATAATGTTTTAGATAATAACAGTTTTTACTCTCTCCTGAACAATTTCAATTTTGAGGGTTACATTAATTGGCCAAAACACCGTCAATATAAGACAAAATTAAATGATTAGAATTACCGCAATGTGGCCGCTGACTTCGTGTGATTATACCAATACAACAAAATATCATGCTAATTTTTATAAATAATACTAGTAAATGTGATTCAAACATTATTATTAACACTTTTAAACACCTAAAAAATAAAATAAAAATTAACATCAATTATTTTATTGTTCCAGCAATTTATGCGGTCTAAATTGATGCCAACCCTACTTACGTTTCATGTCTAATATCTATTAAAATATCAATTTCGAAGATCCCATAAATAATCACCTGATGAACTATAACTGTTATTTTTTCTTATTAATTCTCGCAAAGTTTCATCTCAATAACCGCTTAACCTTATTTCGTCAAAATACGACCAACTATCCAGTTTCTTGCAAACAAAGTAGATTAAAAAAGCCGCAATAGGCGGATTTATAAAGAAAGGTGAGCAACTTAACCTTAGTTACATAATACATGGTATTACAGATCTCACGTTTCGGCGTTCCACAAGCTTTTTTAGATAGATATGATCCCTATCCGGAGAATATGAATTCTGACTAAAGCTTCTTAACAGTAGTTGTTCAATTTCTCTTTTCTCAGAGGGTATAAATAGAAGGATATGCTTGGAAAATACAGTTAGCCATGCATTATTTATATATGCCCGTTTTTAGGATCGGATAGCACCTGATTGGGAAGAAATTGAAACATGAAGAATAAATATATCTGTGGCGTGATAGCAGAAGTTAATATGTTCGTTTATTGTCATTTTCTGTTTACTGTGTGGTGGTACAATTTGATATGTCAGCCATTATCCATTCAAAAGACATTTTGTTTGAAATAAATATGACAATTTATTAAATAGGATGAGAAGCTAAAAATGTTACATTTATCACTGTTAGGCATCACACGAATATAGAGTCATTATTACTAAAATAGGGTAGTAAAAAGTTTGAAACGCTCGGAACATATCATATTTCTTCTTCTGATATCAACTTTTGCCATCAAGACACAGATATTAACCTCGGTATACAATTCAATATGTGAAAGTGTGACCTCACTACCGTAATGCTGAAGAGCTCAAGATCATTTTCCACTAATCGGCTAGACAACCATCAACCACTACCTAGTACCACGAATATAAAGAATATTTGAATTTTTCATCGCATACAATCTAAAATTAAAACAATTTTTTTATATGCTAACTACGAACAATTTACTGATTACATTTGAATCCAAGCAGTCAGAATCGCCATAGCCGAGTGTTAATGATCTTGACTTTCGTCTTCGTTCCGTGCAGGGATATATTGTTTGCATTCCAGTGAAATACATACATTTTTCAATATAGTGATGTTTTTGTATCCAGAGTCTGTGATGTTTTCATACCTTTCTAGGCGAACCAATTATGATAATTATACGTACAGAGAACACTTCGGTTACCACTGCTCATCTAAAACCCAAACCAATCTAACAAAACCTCTTTCTTTATCTAACTTTGAAAGGAATTTTGGGTGATTGACTAACAACCATGTATTATCCAATTAGTTTTCATTAGGTATTTTGAAAAATACGTCAGAATTCACTGAGCTAATTTCAGAGATAAATTTCATGGGGGTAACACAGGATAGTACACAGAGACGAGCAGAAGAATAAAATATGTCATTATAAATGCCATGCTTTTATCACTTTTCAGTGTATTAGGAACCTAACCTGACGTATTGTATTATGAATATTAAATCATTTATTCAGTATTACTTTCAATTTCACCATTCATTCACCTGTGGTCAGTAGTCGAATACCATAACTCGTGTGTAAAAGCTGAGGATACGCGGAAAAACTGATGGTCTTTTAATGGTCGTCGCCTGGAATGGGTAATATTGTGCGGTCGGCATTGCATTATCCTCGTCGGGATCGAACCGGGGACCGCGTGTCGGCTGGACGAACCCGCGGGCGACAACTGCAGCCATTATACCAAGCCGGATCAAACTTATCTTGTCTCAGCGAACAGAGCTGGACGGTGTGACGAATGACCCAATTACAAAATTGTTCATAATATATTGTTTTATCAACAGCAGCAAAACACAACAAATTGTTATTAATCGAATATCGTCACGAAAGCTATGCATGTTTTTAAATAATAGCTTGATTCTAAATTAGTCGTATCCGTAAATTTTTTACTATGTATATGTTTTCCTACAAAACCAAAAAAAATTTTAGCATCCAGAATCCTAATGTTTTTACAGGAAACTTACTGTCTTACGAAATGCTAAATTCAGACTTACGGCTGTATGTTACTTGGGGTTTAAGGTGTGACATTAATCTATATTTAATTAAATACGAACTACATACTTTTTGTGCACAGCGTTCTAGTTTGTCCATATGTATCAGTTAATGAATAAACGTTACCAAATATAAATACTTAAAATTATGTTTCTCCAAGCATTAAAGATGCACATAAAAATAATATTGACCCAAAACCCATGAATTATTTATCATCACCAGATATAAAAAAAATACGTTAATTTAATATGAGTGTTTTTGTGCAACTACGTTCTAAATTGCATTGCAATAATTTCCCAATTTTATTTATAAAATATGTTTATAGTTAATTTTTTTGTTTCGAGTTTGAATTTCGAATATGGCTTATAATCTCCTATCGCTGGTACTGTTAACTAATACACGCATGCGAGCTTTGGCCTTCCTATAATAGCGTCGCATGACATTTAAAACATTTTGAAAGGCAAATTCTATGTTATTAAGTTGGTTTTATTTAAGCGGAAGGTATCATCAACGGCGTGATTAACGCCTCTTTATTAAGTCCACGCTGAATAAGTGAATAAAAGTGCGTTTTACGTAAGATAATGATATTTTCAACGTACGCAAACATACCTTTATAACGGTTAAATTCTGCTTTGCACTGAAAATTTGAAATTTGACTATCACCAATTTCAATATTATTTATTTATTAGAATGAGCACACCTTTTCATTGTTTTCTTTTATCGGAAAGTTTCTTTAAATGTTCAACGTAAAGAAAATGATATATTTTTAAATATTATTTAGCTAATTAACGTTGCATTGGTATAGCCATTTATATATGGTGGAACTATGGACTAGGGCTTCCAATCCCGGGATTTCGAGATTCGATTTAAAATACTAAAAAATAATTTATATTCAAATTCAAATTCCTATTCGATGAACTATACGTTTCTGGTGACCAAGTAACTATTTTAGATTCATATATTATATTATAGTAATAAATTTATAGTGCTCTCCCTTTACCTCATATTTCGTGCCGGCTGTAGACAGGGGCAGAGAATTTATTGATTTTTACCATCATTATCTACAAAAAACAGTTGACCACTATTCTATTTTTAGATGCTCACTAGTGAATTTTTTGTCTCCTCTAACTGTAACATGTCATCAATTACTAATAAAAATACAAAAACATCGAAGAAAATAAACGCGCAATTAAATACGAATATTCTGTTTGGAGATATTTTTTGCATAATTATGAAGATACTTAGGTACCTAAATATTTTTAAATCAAACATTTTTTTATGTGATTGCACGTGTTCTTAATAATTATTATTTTGTATTATTTTATATTCTGATATTATTATATTATGTTTTTTTATGCGTTTTTAGGAATATACTTACCTATCCTCCTATTTTGTATGAACTGCAAATGGCTTTCACAGGGCTTAATTTTTATTTTGTATCAGCGTATTTTATATTTTTTTCCGTGGCATTATTTACCCGGTTTATCGTGGTACATATTATCTACAAAAAAAATTAACAATTTCAAACATGAAAACCTGGCTTTTGTTCATTTCCGAAATCCCGGAAACAGAAAAGTTGTCCGAGATTGGATGCCCTACTATGGACCTATAAAAAGTGTCACCGCACATATACGTGCTAGTGCAAATAAAATTACTACTCTCTCCGTTAATAAATAAACTATACAAATCGTTGTAATTTTGCTTTCTTATTATTGTATTAAGCCATAATGAGTATTTTAAACATTTAAAAATGAACCTATATTATATAATTTAATTTAAGACATCGACTGAGGGTGCTTGATGGAATTTCAAGGCTATGAGGCGTCTCTTATAGATAGTCTTGTATCAAAAAAACAACGTAAATTAGCAGAAAAGATGCTATATTTCGGGAACTTGTCTAAAGACATAGACCGCCCTAGAATCTGGCATAGAATAAGTTATTTAGGTTGCACAAGCTTTAAAATTAAAAAACAACTCGCTGATAGTGTTAGACCGGCGTTCTATTGCAAAAACTCTCTAGGCAAATTACTTATTAACAATAAAGATAGAGTAAACTTTAAGAACAAATCTGGTATTTATAAATTACAATGCAATGATTGCCAACATTTCTATGTGGGTAAAACCACACGTACATTAGATATAAGGGTATCAGAACATTTAGCTGCCTTTAGATTAAAAAAAGAAACTTCGACATTCGCAAATCACTTGCTAATGGAGAACCATACGTTTAATGCGGATGATGGGGTTAAACTGTTGCATAAAAACATGGGGGATCATAAATTATTTTATCAGGAAATTTTAGAAATTAATAGAGGCCAGTTATACTCCTTACCAATCTTGAATGAGCAGCTGAACCTTCCTAATTCTCCGCTATTATATCCGATACGTTGAAACACCTAACAGATTTCACTAAATGTGGAATGATTGTATATATTTACCCATTCGTCGAATTACATCCCGTCAAAACCCACAATACTATTATAATTGTAAAATCACTGGTATTTCTAAAAGAAGTTGAAAAGAGGCAATCGCCTTCGGCAACGCCACTCTGGTAATATGGTGTTTACAAAATAAGGAGTATCTTCTATATAAGCGTTAGAAACTGTTTACTGTCTCTCAGTTCGAGTCCATTCGTGTGCTCGAATGCCTGAAGATGCCGAAAGGCGAAACCCGGGTCGTTAGTGACAAAATACATGGAAGTGTACAAAATCTCAATAATCCAAAATTGAACCTATATTATTATGTAATAGGCTTCAAAATACAAGAACTTATTCATTTTTTACGCTTATAAATATATTACCAATATATTTAAAGAACATCCGTCAAAAATAAGTCACTTTTTAAAGGGTTAATATTGACTATGGAATCAAATAAGATTAAGTCATTCAGGTTGTGAAACTTCAGCAATAAAGTTTTTAGATAATACCTAAATATATTAAATCTGGAATCATCAAAAATCAAAGTGTTAAAAATATTTAAAGAGAAATTGTGGAAAGAATAATTCTTATTTTCAGGTAATTATTACCTGTGCTGAATGCTTACAAAGAGAAGATACGTGTAAAGGAATCTAATGAAATCACGTTTTGATAGAATTAACTGATGACACAGCCTCTCGTTACAGCTTTAACTAAAAAATCTATACTTTAGTCCATTTACATATAAAATAAACATACCACACAGTTTAATGCTTGACTACGCTCAAAAAGAATAATTTTAAGAAAGTTCTGCTGTTTATTGAATCTTTGCTTCCATAGTTATGGTAATAAAATATTAATAGGGCATTTTCTTTATTTTACTACTATAATATTTTTATTGCATTAATATAAAAAGGAAATTTCAAGATTCAGTTAAAAATAATACCATTATTAAGTGTGAAAAACTTATCCATGCTTCAAGTAAAGCTTTCAGAAACGAAATAACATATGATATACAAAGTTACTAAAAAACTTAATTGCAGGTACAACTTGCGTATTATATATACATTGTGTCAAAAAAGCATTTAAAATCAGTTACTCATTTAACAAACGAGGAAAAACAATAAACTGATGCTAGAATAAATTCATTGATGGCAAATATCTTAAAACAGTGCAACGTAAATATTTTCAACACATAAACGTATGTGATGATAAGTTATTATTATTATTATAAATTAAGCAAACCTTATGAACGTCCATAATGTGTATTTTAAACTGGAAGCATCTTATAAAAAATATATTTACGTACTTATTTTACCTTAAGATTGCTTTATAACACAAAAAAGCGCAGTGCATCATGGCTTGAAGATGTATATGAGTATAGAGTCGGAATATACGCAGCACGAATTAGTTTAGATAGTACGACATTGTACCAAATCTCTTTTTTGCAGTGTAAAGAAATTAGAAAGAGGTATAATGTTATTTACAGTGGATAAAAAATTTACTGTACCTGTCGATCAATTGTGGAGTAGAACTACAATTAGACTTTTTGATGAATCGTCCATCTTGATTAAGTAACATTGCCAAAAATTCCTTGTACGCGTAACTTGATTCAAGTAAATTTAAGATTAATAAACACACCACGAGTTCCCCATTACTTGGCTCAAGTCGAACGCAATGAGCCGAAGAGTCAAATAATCGTAAAATGTCGCTTTTTTGAGCGAAATCAGCGGATTTTAAAGTAGATCGCTTGTGAATTCTACGCCGCACCGAACTCGTTCTACGACCGCTACGAGGGTGAACGCTCGTAGCATTATTTTGACGATGACGTAGCGCGTCTGTGATTGCTTTTGGGGTTTTTTATTTTTTCTATTTTGGATCCCTTTTGATTGTATTTCTAAGTGTAATAAATATCTTTTACATTAATCGAATGCTATTAAGAGGTCACAATTGTGTTAATATTTTATATTGAATTATTATACGAAACGCAAGTAAAAATACAAATTTAACATTTAAATGTAATTGGTAAATGCGGGAAACTTTAATTGCCACCCAACTATTCCTTAAATCTATGATATTCTAACATTATGTTTAATATACAATATAATATTATCTATAATATTCAAAAGAGTAGTATGCCTTTCGAAGGGAGGTAACAACAAACGTCTTTATATAGACTTAAATAAATAATTAAAAATAATAATTAAAATTTTCAATGAACCCACTCTTACTTACATGCTGCAAAAAAAATTAAATACTTTAACAAGCATTCCCTAAACTTTAAACTGAGACTGAGACCATGGTGTAAGAAGTACAAGGTGAGCTAGATCGTTGTTTTTGTATTATATGTGACGTCACTTTGACGAACCAAATTTTTACTGTCACCAAAACACCGTTGTAAACATAGTACATTGTAATTGGATAAGCACGTAGTGACGTCAACAAATACAAAAATGGCGACTGTCACCTTTTATCCAACTCACCTTGTACTTCTTACACCATGGACTGAGACTCTAAGGCTCAAACCTTCCCAGAGTCTCAAAACATCAGACGGTTTGTAACATAAAAATAGGTGGCGAGTTGGTAGTATATTTAACTTTCAATATTCTTTACTCACAATAGAAAATTCTTTAGCTATACCTATAGAATTAATGAAATGGTTTATTTGCCTCATTCTTAAATTATTTTACGGATAAATGAACTGAAAGAAATGTTGTAAACACCCGATGGTATTTGCGAGATAAAATTTTTAAATTATTTGTAGTGTCAATTTCCATCAATTTTTTATCTACAGACCCATTTTTGTTCATACTCGTACTGTCCGAACATCTAAAATAACTAACTGTTTGTCTTCAACACATATTATAATAAAAATAAATGTATTCAAATGGCCCGCTGAGTCAAAAGATTATAACAAAAAATATTACTCATAACTTTACTAGCGATGCAAATTATTAGCAACATCATAATATTTATTTATCGTGAATTATTATTGTTTATTTGTTGTTACAAAAAATATTGAATGTATTAGGTATGGTGTATCAGTAACATTGCATAGCTGGCAGGTGTACTAGTCTACCTACATTTAATAGGCCGAGCCACTGGCATGTGTAATCCTGGCATAAAAGCAGTTTTAATGGCATCCCAAACTTATCTATCGATAATCTGATGTTCACGAATTATTATCTTCACCGGTTTTGCCCGCGCCGCGCTTAGCAGCGGACCGGGAGAGACCGGCGAGGGGCAGCGGGATATTTTCACGTCGGATAAGCTATTTTATTTTAATAACACATAATTCCTCCAAACTGAAACATCCGAAATGCCATAAAAGTATTTTTATCTCGTATTATAATCTCGAGTTTAATGAGTAAATTAATTGGATTTAAAATTGAACAATCTATCGGGCGAGCGCGTGTACTGCCTTCCAATAAGGCAGGGTAATATTGAAAAAGATTTTTTCATCTCGCAGCCATTATAAAATCACACGCTCTTAAAATTGATTAGTCTCCCGAGTTAATAAATTAAAACTTTTCAATGCCGTTTTACCTTTAACGTGACCGTCATTGTTTGTCTATGTGGCCAGATGGTTATACTTACTTGACTAAGCAACCAATGAGATGAGTTTAAAATTAATACACTTGGGCCTCGTATAACACGATTTTTTATAACATATTTTTGTCCAACACGCTTTATTTAACACGGTTTCAGCATTTTTTTAAATGAAATGATTTATAATATCGTCGTTGTTCTGGAAAAAGACACTAAATAGAAAATACTAGTTTTGAGTAATTGGACTTTGAAGTTTGCCAAATGCTTGAAATGTCATACGGTTTTTTATTTTATTTGTTTGTACAAAACTGTTTTTACGTAAAAGTATAATTTATAAAAATAAGTGTGTTCTTTCATACGGTAGAGTTTGAAATAAGGAACATTTTGGTATAACTAACTCAATATGTCATTTTTTCGCTTTAGTGTTTTCTTCCAGAACAGCGATGATATAAAGAAGTTTCAAGCTCAATAGTGAATAACAACAGACATTGGCCCCTTATCACGACATACGTAAAGATTTATAAGCTAAAAGCAAACAATCGCTTATTACAGAATTTTTAATGCCTAAATCCAAAAACACCAAGAGTCCTCCGATACTGAAAACTCACAACCGATCTCGAATCAAACCGAAAAAGAGTCGAATATATAGAATTGTAAGTGATATCGATGATGAATGAATGATCTATTATAAAATGTTAAACTTATTTTCAATACATACGTAAATGTATATTTTTTCAATTTAAGACATCGAATGAGGGTGCTTGATGGAATTGGAACTCAAATTTGTATATTTTTTCGATTTTTTAATAAAAAAAATAAAGAATATTGACAAACTTCGATATTCTTTTGGATCACATACTCTAATTTTGTATGAACTTCATTCTTCATATATCACGGATTTGTATAACACGATGTTTTTGTGGAACCATATGACCGTGTTATACGTAGCCCAAGTGTATTTACTTAACTAAGCAGCCAATGGGATGAATTTAAAATTAATATATCTATTAAATAAGCCACATAATAGCGTTTCAAATCTAAACCAATAGTCTGGGGTGAGGAACCTGTGGCTACGATATCTGAGTTTGGTTTTTAGATGAAGCCAAAGTTTCCGTTTTATTATTTTCATACAATTACAAAACAGTCGTAATAATTATGCTTTAAGTATATCGTATCCTTATTGTAAAATGACAGCAACGCAGAAACTACAGTATTGCACTAAAGATGTAAACATTATTTATAATTAAAGTCCAACGTATTGCCAATAATATTGTTTTACATTGAAAATGCGAATAACTTGGAAGTGTATTTTCAAACTAAAATAATCGGAATACAGATACTGCTGTTTTACGCTAGTGTACATCATAAAAATACCATTACTAATCAGTAATAAAATCAAAATTTAGAATTTTGCACTTACTACTATTTTACACTTAATATTACGTAAATATATAAAGCTTCCCCACCTCTGTCTAAACTTGTCACGACTTAATATTAAATTAAACATTAAACACAATTTTTTTGTACTAAATATATAGTTTTATAATGATCAAAACCTGATTATTATAAAAATGGGAATGAAGTACCACAAAACAAATTGTGATGTATTTTTAAAATATAATGCTTTTCCACCAACAATTGACAGTTAACACATTAAAAGAAATGGAACGCTGAATCTTCTGTGATAATGAAATTATATTGAAAATATAATATTCGACTTAATAATGCGTATGCTTTTATTTACTTTATATTAAAAATCGAAATTTGTCATTGACAAACCAATATAATCGTTAGGCTATTAAAGGCTTAAAAAAGCTCTTACCACTAGATCAGCGAAGCCGACTCACTGAAAACTGAATAATATATTAATTAAATAAATAGTTTGCCTGACTCATCTGTAATCAATTATTATTATTCTTGTGTCTAAAACTAGACCAATTCGTGCAATACTACCACGCACCCACTTTGAACAGAAATACATTACATTCTGTCGATTCATATTACAAATCTGTTCGCGTATTGCAGTGGTGGCACAAACCAAACGTCACCATGTATACGAATCACCTTACTGAAGAGTTTGTCCCATCCTTCGTTCAAAAATGCCAAATATACGTAGGCTTGTTTTTAGTAAATTAGCAACACGTATTAATTTTATAATTTTCCTAAAAAGTTTTCTGTTTTATTTTTAGTAAATATTTAACAATATAAATGTGTATTTTTTTCTTAAAATTTTACAGAAAATACATTATACAATGCTATACACAAGCGTTCATGAAAACTTTTTTTTGCTTTAACTTAAATGATATTAAAACTGAATTGAAAATCTTAAAGCTTATTTAGAAAATTAAATTTCCATGAAAAAATTCGGTTTGCCTAGTGCAGTCAAATAAGTCAAATAAAACCGCATTTAAGAAACATTCATAAAAACGAATTAACTTTATTTTGTAAAGGAAGGAAAACAATGAAATTTATTTACAAATTTTTCAATTCAGAAAATTTGCATTCAATCAAACGGCCACAGTTTCGTCACCCCTGGCCAAGTGTATAACCTCTAGTTTTTATTTTAGACAAGACTCTCTTGCGGACTATTTGGTTTCGAAGTGTAATCTTTATACAATTCATATTTCAGTTATGGTATCTGACAATTTTCGCTATTTAGGCTCTGCTATAAATGTAATATTCATACATTTGTCGTGATTGGTATAAAAGTCAGTCGTTTCTCCATGATATATGACCATTTAGTATTTGAATGATCCATATTACTAATATCCAACTGTATAAAATATAAAGACTCATTTATCGTTAACAGATTTTCAAGCATTGTTTTCAGTTTGTAGTCTAAATATTTTATGTCATCTTGGATACGGTCCGTTTAGACTCCGCAGATAAAAAACCCATCGTATATGACTACATGGGAATATAACGGATATTTGATCTTTATTTAAGAAATGCAATAATTATATCTATACCTGAGAGCCTGGGAGGCCATTTCTTATGTCAATTTTATCAACTTTACAGGAGGAGCAAAAACGTGTCTCTAATACGGTTTTATTTTATATCAATTAGCATATGTAGCTACTCTTGATTATCTTTGTTATTTTGCCGTTGATAGATAAGGGGCTTGGAGAGTTTCCTATAATGGTGAAATTATGAGGTTTTTTAGGTAAATGGAAATGGGATTTTTTACCCTGTAAATGCAGTAACATAGGGCTGATTTTGAATAGGATTTTACGGTTATCAGCCCACATACGCCTAAGTCTTATTTACCCATCTATAGATATTGAAATTACAAATACACTTATAACAAGGCGCGGCTCGTCCATACGCATTGCGGAACTGCATCACCCCCGAGCAAGTTGATAAAAATGTAATATTATAATATACATAAATTTGTGTACATTATTTGAAAAGTGTGAATTAAGCACGCCGCGCACCGATATATCCAATAATTATCATACACCGCGGTATTAATATCAGAAAATGAGGTATCTTCATGATTTTGTGCAGTACGGTTTTCGATGGAATATGCTCGAAAGGGTGAAGGCGGGGCTTGGGGAGTAGGGACTCGCAGCTAGAAGTTTGATCTGAACTACGAATTTGGCAGTATTTCGTGTTCTGCGGTCTGACCCCACGCGCGACATCTGTCTAAATAAAAGCGATATTTTTCAATATTACTTATAACTCAATTTTGCTATTTTTGGACATAGGACTATTAACCTCTGAGGTACAAGATAAAAATACTTTCATATTTATTTATTTTTTTCGTATATCGGCTTTAGCACGCCTGTGAATACTGATGCGTATTGCGTATGCGATAAACAACATCACCTTCACTTCTGATGTTTAAAAAATTACATCCATTATTATTATTACTCGCGCACGACCTGGTGGTGATATGTACCTGCCTGCCAACCTCTTCCCTACGAACTTATTCTCTGCTTGTATGCGTACTTCACTCGCATGAACTTATCGTACTTAGCTTTGAATCCTGCACAAAAATCCATACGGAGATTCCCGAATATTTACAATAATTATAAGCTATGAATCGATTTATATTTGAATTTGAAGTTTAATTAACACTCGTTTTCCAATTTCTATGCCACAGACATGCATTTTCTACTTTTAAAACTTTTTTATTACATCGATTCAACTGTGGGTTCACAGTTGACTCACAGGCTCAAGTGTGCTTCCATATATTTAATATACTAGCGAGTACCCGGCATGTGTTGCAACGTCACTCAAAGAAAGAAAGTATTTATGTTTTAATTCTGTTTATTGAACGGCTTGGAGCTATTGGTGCGTACGCGAATAAATCAGAATGTTTTTCCGCGATATCGCTGTTTTTGCGTATTTGATTCTTTTTTTTTCAGAACCCTTCACGAATGTACGCACAACAACTCACCAAAGTTTCATCGAAATCAGATGAATGGTAATGGATCGCATAGAAGACAAACAAACATTCATTTTTATATATACAGATATATAGATGAGATAACATTTTTTTACAGAGATATAAATATTTAGATAAGAAAAATGCATTCAACTTATTTCAAATACAACAACACTGTTTCCAGTTTTAATCATTGCATCATTATTTATCTCGATTTTTCTGTACACCTGAAACGCACAGCACAACAGCAGTGCATGACAGAGAGATTTTTCATGCATGTGTGTGTGCACGAGAGTGTTGAGGAAATTTTGACAGATGGCACTGCCACCAGTTATATAATGTCATAGGTAAAATTTTATCATTACTAAAATCCTCTTATAAAAAACACCGTTTATGTTTATATTCATGCGATTTTTAATCTACACTGATAAACAAAGTAATTCGATTTTAAATTCTAATCACCATAACTCAAAAAATGTTACGTGATCTTTGTAGATGATTTCTATTCAAGTTATTGATGAATTAAAAATAGAGTGAGCTTTTATGTTTGAATGTTTGAAAAGCTCCAGTGCATACTATGTGAATATCCCATCTCGTCTAGTTGGTGTGCAAGCTTAAGATTATCATCATAACTGCATCAGATTCGTACGACGGGCAGTGCATCGGCCAGGGAAATTTCGCGCTGCAGCAGTGTTGTAAATGGAGTGCGAGCAGGTTAACAGCTAATGTAGTGTGCTTTCGCTAACATTACACGCCTGCCTCTCTACAAAAGAGATAATCGCTACCATTTATGGCGTATTGTTTGCATCGGTGTCGTAAAAGATGAACGATTTTCTGATCTATGCTTTTATACACAATATTAAATTAGCTATCACACCGTGACTGTCGATTAAATCAATTACAAAAATGGGTATTCGTTGTATTCATGTCATGGGAATATTTGTGATAAACTCTCTTAACGCTTCCTATTCGTTTTCTTGGTCACGTGCTTGAATCCTCCGTTAGACATTTGTGTACAAGTGTATGAATGACAATGAAGTTCACAGTATTCTCCACCCAACACATATCTGAACTTTAAAATGGGATTTAGATCGATCGATTAACTAATTACCAAGTCTTATCTCCTTATGTTCTTAACCGAATAAATTTAATATTTTCGGGTTCGTGGTTCAACTGTCAACGTCGTTGGCTACAGTTACAGATGTCTATGGTTCAAGTCCTCCTACGGACATTTTCATAAATTCAGTATCCTAAAGGAAAAGGGAGTTAAGTCGTAAAAAAATAAAAATTAATTAAATATGCCAATATAACTACGATGCATACCTATATAAAATAAAAACGACGAGTCGAATCAAAGCTGCTGAATTAGTGAAATTCACGATTAAACATCACATTTTTCATCAAATTTCATACAAACGCAAATCCTGTTTTATCTCTCCTGAAAAGTACCAATTTTAGGCTTAACTCCTTTTTCCTTTCGCACAAGGAATCGATTTATGGATTTCTGTCGGTAGACATGGATGATTGTGATGTCTAAAATTCCCTCTCACCCATCCGACCCTAAAAACGGCGCGTAGCGATAATGATACGCTAACTACTAATCCTATATTAGCCTAATCCTTCTATCTCTAGTCTCTTCTACAAACAGAGGTAAGGCAACTGAGAAACAATCAGTTTTCGTGGAAAAAAGTTTTGTTGATATACCTCCATTAGGAGTACAGATGCTCCACATTCAGAACGGACATGATAAAAAAATAACATCCAGTTCTCGCCAAAAAAGTTTTGTTAAGGCGCTTCTCCATTGGGAGTCCATAATGCTTCATATCGGGAGCGGATGCTAAAAATAATTCGTACGAAGGTGTTTTTGAGTTGATGAAATCCAAAATTTTTATATATAAAAACACATTTTTATTTTTGATTAAATGGTGGATTTGATTCAAACTATTTATTCCGTTCACAGAATTCGTTATACATTTTTTATTATGTACATTACCATTGTGACGAGAGTGTTTTGAAAACCGTTTACCGAATCTAAATATTTCACGTAATAACGATAATAATTCACGAATATGATAAGATTTGTGCATGCACCTCGTTCGTAAGTTCGTGATATCCAAGTATAATAATTATTGCTGTCTAAAAAACTTGGCATCTAGAGGTCAAGTCAAGGCCGAGCGATTCTTCGAATGTGTACGTTCCACATTTCAGGTAAATTACCTGTGACGGATTTTCGATCAAACTTACGTAATTTACTTAACAATAAATACTTGATATAAAGATGTTTTAATGAATTTTGATTAGTTCTTTAATAATAAAATTATTTAAAGAGAATTAATTGCAAATTGTTTATAGTCCAGATCAACTTTCAATACATGAGTGTGTCAGTCATTCATTAATTATTCGACAGTAACACTTATCGATCCATTCTTTTCGGGAATAATGTTATTTATATTTTCTAATATTTTAAGTATATTTAATACCTAGTCAAATAGATGACACTTAGCTCAACAGCTCTGAGGCCGTAGTCCGTTTAATTTTTTAGCGAGACTTACTTGAATTTTAAATACTAATTGAATAAAATTGGTCGGAGAGATTTAATATAAAAATAAATTTTGAATATTATTTATACAATACAAAAATTTTACTAGATGGCAGTCCCACCTGTCAGCATTCGATCAAAGCAAACAATGCGTAGATAACGAGTGTAATATGCGTTAAACAAAAAAATCTAAAGACCATCTCTCTGCACATGCGCTGACAGAGAGAAAGAGTGTGTGTTTGTATGTACTGTGTTACAGATAAACAGATAAATCAAGACAAATAATTATGTCAGTCAAATAAAACACAAAAAAATAATTATGAATTCAGTTGTTACACATTAGTAAATAAATCTATCTTCCAATTTAGTTTAAATCAACATTTACATAGATTACATTTGTAAAATAAAAGTAATTTTGATTTAGAGTAAGGTATAACACTGTAAATCGTTTAATATTTTCAATTTTGATTAAACAATATTGTCTTTCACTGCCCAAGGACTATCATATCGGCATACCATGCATATACGAAGATTTGAGAAAATGATTAGAAATTTCTGTTGGATTAAAAAATAATTCAACTGATTAAATTTCTTAACTAAAATAGATTTTTAAGTCAAAGCATGAATCCTATGACGTACGTTATACATTTAATATTATACATTATAGTAATTTAAAGTTCTTTACTAAGCATTTTTTTTCTGAAAAAACTAACCAATTTATAGATAAAATCAGCGATGATTTTTTGTACTAGTATATTATATGACTTTGATTTGCTGGTTAATTGAAAATATTGAGTGATACAGAGATAATTGTACCTATTAAATGATACGGTGGGCTGGATTTTGAGATACAATTAAAAATATTATATAATCTTACAAGCCCGCGTGAATGGTTGCTTTAAAGCGTGAACTGAATAAGACTGCTTTGTTTTTTTTGATAAATAAATTATCAAATGTGGCTAGAACCTCCCCCGACACTTCGAGATCTTAATCTCAATTTTTTCTCTCCACATTTGTCATTAATTTATGAATGAAATAAAATATTTTATTAAATGCATTTAATATCCCTTGTTATTTTAAATGGTACTTCACTGCAGCTGTTTTAGCAATTTTTACTGACATTTTTAATTACATGCTACTATAATATAATTAATTAAAAATATTAAATTGGTATTCATCTAATTATCGCAATAATTGGTTACATATATTATAAATTATTTACAATGACGGCTTGGTTGAACATTTAAAAATTATGATATATTCGTTTAAAACTATCATTTTGTTTCAATAAAAAAAATTATAGCTTTGTTAATACCACATCTGGTGTAATTATAATTTAAACGTGTTTCATCCCTTTATACAACATCCTCTGTCAGTCTGAATCATAAAAAAATCTTCTATATTAATTTATAATTAGTCCAAAGAATAATATTGCTAGTCTTTCTATTCAGATCCCTTCCCAAAGTGGAGCATATCAAAATGCATAACAGAATTTTTTTATGAATCTGCTACTCAAGAGTTCTCGTCCGAATCAGAAATTTAAGAAGGACGGCCTACAAAAATGATAGAAGCCGGTAACTATCGTTTTGAGGATAGGATAAAGTGGGTGGAAATCAACCATACTATGCCTTTCGATACAAATACATGAATCGATTGATAATGCATGAAAATTTCCATTAAAGGCACCCTTAACAGCGTAACTGATTAAACGAAAGTGTAATAATATTCACCACTTGTCTACCGGTCTGGATGATATTATTGCGAAGGTTACAGGACAAAACAGAATGTGACAAAATAGAGAAAAAATAAAACATCTAATATATTCGTCGTATCTATTTATGAATTGAAAACATCTACCGACAAACAATGTTCAAAAAATTATTTAAAATATAATATGGTAAAGATAGATTTATAGCTGCAGGCTGTATCGATAACAAATTTAATTAATAGATAACGTTGAAAAGATCTTATTTTTCCAAACATAATTTTATTTCATACCTATAATCAACATATTTATTATAAATTAGTGAGTACGCGGCATGCGTTGCAATGTCACTCAAAGAAAGACAGTGTTTTTGTTTTAATTCTGTTTATTGGAGTACTTTTGGACACACAATATTTTTTGTCTTTCTGTCGAATAAATCAGAAGGTTTTCCAGGATGTCGCTATTTCTACGATTTTCATTCTTTATTTTAGATTTTAGATACATCTGGATTGTGAGATTGATTTATATATATATATATAATAAGACCTACCGTAAGTTAAAAATCGAAAAGTTGAGAGTCGGGCTATGGCCGGGCCGGGCTTGATCGTACTATGCCTATATTTATTGCGCAAATGCAAGCAATAACTCGACAAAGTTTTATCGGAATCGGATGAACGGTATGGCAGTGCATAAGATACGAACAAACCCACATTGATTTGCATATATTAGATAGATTATATTTTTGGAATACAAAATAAGAGGTAGAAAAAGTTAATAAAATAGAATATGTACTATATATACTACAACCGAAAAATTTATAAAAATTAATCATTTTCAAACAAAACAACTTTTTTTTAATTAATGCTATGATATATAGTAAGTTAAAACAGTTATTTTTCAGTTTTATTTTTTGAATAAAAGATGCCATCATCCAGTAAGATGATTCATGTAATAGATCAAAAGAAACGTTTAAAGGATCGTAATACAATTGATTGTATGTATCACCACCGTATATGTAAGTAATACGAATTTTGTTGAGATTATCCATTAGGAGTCTATATGCTTCAAACTGTAAGCGGACATTTCTCCTAAGAGGTTAATTGTATTATCTTGACTTAAATATGACTGCATATAAAAGACACGACAGGTAGTGCATCTGCTATCTTGAATATCTATACACTTGTATCATTGACAGGCTCGTCACTCGTCATACTTGTTGGCTAAAATGCCTGGAAATTTCTTTCTGCGAATAACAATAATCTGAAATCCAAAACGAAACCGACGTCACGAGCTGTCAAAAATCGACTCGAAAATATCGCGATCTATTGTAGTGCTTTGAAGCGTTTACAATACTCATTACTTTCCACAACACACCATTGTAGTACGCGATGAGAATGGCAGTGTCCAACACGTATGCCAAATGGTGTCTCAATGAATTCCTAAACTGTGTTTCGAGTAATTGAAAAAGACACAAGACTTGCTGTCACTTGTACACTATAATATAGCGTAACGAATATTATAATGTGACGATTTGTAACGAAATGGAGAAGGGGTTGTAGAAAATTATTTACCATAAAAATCTTGTTTAATTCATTGCTAGTATAAGTACATCAAATAAATCTTCCTTGTGTGTTTTTTATCTGTAGATTCTGTTAGCTGATTGGTTTGTGCAAGTAAGATAATTAAAAAAAACTTCTTGAGAATACAGACCGTGTTTACTTATCAGGAATGAGAGGTTAAAAGATTTTGTGACACTGGGGGAAGAGTAGAGTAAAAAATAACATATTGGTGACAACGCCTTTTTAATATCGAAACTGTTATAATATGTATGGTTGTTTTTAATGAACATCGTCAAATTAACTGGGTCTATGAAATACGTTTATTTCGCTTAAAATATAATAGTATGGGTTTTATTTTTAAAATATAATGCATTTTTAACACCTTAAAAGTCATAATTTTATTTTCACTAAAACTTAATTGATTGAACATTATATAAGAATATTACCCTAGATATCAGATTGTTCAAGTTCCGGCAAGTTCAATACAAAAATAAGAGATCTTGGATACAGGTATTTGTGATGTCTTTTCTCCTGCAACTGATATCGAATAAACTGTAATGTCAAATGTTTGAATCCTATATAATTACATTTTTCAAAATAATTACTGTACTTTGTGTGCTAATATAACATAATAGTTGTATTCATAACCAATTTGTTTTGTAAAAATAAATATTGACAACTACTGAATACTGGTCCATTTTGGTAAAAATGCAATAAATAAAGTGAATTGTTTCACACACGTCACGATAACTTGCATGCTACTGCATACATGCCAAAACAAGAGTTTTACAAAAATACAACGTTAATACATTGTTGATTATTTCAAAGTGGCTTGTGGTTAACATTCACCAACACATTTTTTAGCATAAATATGCGATCCTAAATGTAAAATATTCATTGACACCATATGAAGTTTTCACTATATCTTTTTATTGTTTAGTTGTTTTGATAGTGAATCGCTAAACCTTATAAAGTTATGGTTATCATACAAGCATAAAATTATGAAGATAGACTATTTACTACGTTTTAACTCAGAAGAAATATGGGATTCTGACGGCTCGTACAACCGTCTGAGAAACCAAAGATGCTGGCATGTCGTGGAAGGAAGCAGAGCGATTGGCGAATGACAGATAATTCTAGAGATGCCGCATGTAGACCATTTGCCCTACGTGAAGAGTGGATGTGACGGAGGATCAAATATTATATTGTATATCGTCTCTTTGTCGAAAAAATATTATAGGGTAAAATGAAATTAAGTGTGCATAGTATATGTTCTACAGTTTGTATTCAAACAAACGCCAAAAACTAAATCAACTAATGAACCGATGGAAGAATGCAGACTAACTAAACAAAACTGATATTATAATTTACTACACTCAACATATCGACTGTGTTTTGGCCAATTGATGTAACTCTTAAAAATACGAAAATGAGTTAATAATTGAATCTCACTTTAAGGACGACAGAGCTGGTCTCGGTCAAATGATGTAAATTAGAAAAATAAATTGACCACTGTTTTGAAAGGAAACATCATTTTATTTTGGTTTTATGTTTAAAAATTCTGACCCGGCCAAACATGAGAATTTCAAAGATTTATAACGCAACTCACCATATAATACTTTCGATAAAAATAGTCTTTACTCTCTCCGGAACAATTTCAATTTTGAGAATTACATCAGTTTGCCAATATACTGTCGATATATTTTTATAATCCGCAAAGTGTTATCCAAAGTAAACAATTTAAAATTTATTAATATGCCAAACATTTTAAATAAAATTTTGGTATTATATTATTCACAATATATATCTCTTAGCTAAGTTAACATAAACGATACAGTGGAATGTTTGAAAGAGAAGAAGAAAAGAAAAACACCCGCCGAAGTGTGATGGACATCATAATTGGCATGATCTCTCCTCAGCCTGTCAATCAAAGATGTTCTGCAAAGAGATGGATCAAGGTTTGGCTAGCCCATATATCTTTTTTTCACTCACGACAGAAGATACAAAAAATTACCAGAACTGTGGCATAGTAATGAGCTTCTTGATAAAAATTAACGTTTGTAATTAAGTATTTTTAATGATGTGCGATTAAAAATGGAGTATGTCCTTTATCATACATTTCATTGATTTATTACGTTATTGTATTGAATGCAATGGAAGCCGGTCATGACCTTTAAAGTCAATAATTAATTATGCAAACATTTCATTATATTATAATAATTTCACTAAGCTGCAGGCTAACAGCAAATTAATAAAAATCTTTAAATTATGTTTTCTAATAAATACTAATCACAATACATATTTTTCTTGATTTATATTTTACATGTAACGCAGCACACACACACACTGTCAGCGTACTCGCAAAGATAGAGTGTATTGTATATAAGATTTTTACATGTGAGGTAATTTGTATCGCACAGCAAATATCTGTCAGAGCATTGTTCGTATCAAGTTTGTTGAGTGAATGCTAAAAGGTGACACTGTCACGTGGTAATAGCTTAAAGAAATTACATAGTAACATTTGACTTATATCTACAAATTGAAAGGGAATTTAAAAAAATACGTCGCATCCGGGTGACCCGATGACATCAGATAAAACGACAATTTAAGCCAATCTACCAACCCTGCAGCCAAAGCGCCGGAAGACGAGGAAACTTCGTTATGATGATAATTGTTGCAGCAGCTTTAAAATCGCCTCCCGGCGAGACGTTACACAAATTGAGATTGTTGGTATAATTATTATTGAAACGTGTGACTTGTCGATCGATCGATCTCTACGATGGACTGCCGGTCACTTGACAGCCACTTGTGTATTAGTACTTCCATATCTCGTCAATTATTTCATAGCCAGTTACTGGCCCGTCAATTATAAACTTTTTGTGCGTCGTTTATTTTACTTATAATGTGTATATTAAAAAAATTACGATTGTAAATGCCGAAAACTACCGGAATAAATTTAAAAAAAGAAGCACCGTTTCAACCAAACGTATAAAATTTTTACGTTATATTTAAAATGTACATTTAAATATCGAATTAATCATAAAGACACAAAAATATAGGTGAATGTTTTTTTTTCTCGTATCTTATTTTCAAATAATTACAAGATAAAAAGAATGATTTAAAGTACTGTTAAAGTAAGAGTTTAATCAATACTGTACACTTGCAGTTTATATTATTGACGACTTTTCTTTCTTGACAGAATCGATTTGTCATGAATTGTCTTATGATTACTGTTGGTTACATTGTACTCGTGTTTCTTGCTCTTCGCTTTCGGGTATGTATTAGATTTATTTATTTTAATAGTTTTCAAATCGTTCCCAAATTAACAGTAAAAAATCCAATTGAAATCACGGTAAAAGGCAATAGTCTTATTGATTTTTTTTCCACGTCCGCTTCCCAATGTGGAGCATATGGTCTCCTAATGGAGGTATCTCAACAGAATTATTCTTTGAGAACTATTTGTTACTCAGTTGCTCAACCTCTCTTTATCGAAGAGAGTAGGGATAAGACAGGACTAGTGGTTAGTGCTGGATGGGATGGGTAGGTTAGCAGGAAGTTTTAGACAACAAAAACACTCAGACTACGAACAGAAATCCATAAATCGATTTAAATATCAATTTAGTATTTTTGATACTAAATAAAATATTTTAGAATCTCTAAATCTTGTAACTTTTCGAGCAAGTAAATGTCGAATGTGAAAATGGAAACTATTTAGTCACTATGGTATATAAATTCAAAATTCAGTAAAAAAAGACGTGTGGATCTAACAGAATATTGAAAAACGTCATCGTTCCTAATACATTTTAAACCAAATCTAAATTTTACTCACTCTTAATTTAATCCAAGTTATAATATTATTTTCGATATATTTGACAATAATTTTGATAATCCAATGGTTGTGTTATTACGTGTGTCACGTGTTTCCCCTCGTTGAGAAGCATCTCCATCTGCGTATAGTCAGGTATGACGCTAGTAACCATGGGTATATAAAGGTAATGAACTTAATAAGAATAATACAAGGTGTACAGTGCACCTTCCCTCAGTTGAAAGAATTCCACAAGCTTGGAGGTCAGTTTTAGCGAGAAACGTTTAGTGTATTTATTTTCCCAATGACACGCAATCCGCCCCAAGATATAAATAATATTATTTCTCTGCTGAACTTGTTTTCGTGAAAATATTCAGCCCAATCGTTGGCAAGTTGTCGCTTTCCTTGTATTATTTCAAGACTGCAATACTCGAATCTTGTAACAACATTGTAATTTGTAATAACATATATACTTACTTTAAATGAACCAAATAATTGTTTTACGAGAAATAATTATCTACTTACCAAAAGCAACTGTTTGAAATTTAAAAACATAATTATGATAATTATCTACCTTCAATAAAGTACGGTTTTTTAAAGTCTTTTTATACAGTCGATTCCTTACAAATAAAATATAAAATCACTACCCTTATGACTATTCTACAAATTAATTATCTTTTTTCTTTTTAAACAAATGAACCTTTTTTATGAATCCCAATAAAATTTCATTTTCTGAAAGAAACCTGTCTTCACGTGTAAATAAATATTTACTTTTAGATAATATCTATTTTCATTTAAGCTGTTACATTACTTAAGTCAATTATTCTTAAAATTAAAATAGTCATTTCCTGAATATCTTTATATAAATTAATTTCGTTTTATTGTTTTCAAGTATTTTCACGTCTTCGCGAGATTGATTTCTAATATGTATTTATCCATATTTATCCAATTATAATTGATATAACTGATTACATAATAATTAAATTAAATATTATTTACTCTTGATCCTTTTTGACACGTTACAACTCCTATTTATCAGGAACTGTCAATCCGTTTCTACACAAAAATAATCTTGATAATAAAAACAATGAAAAATTAACGAATTTAATTTTAAATTTAGAATAGTGTTATAATTAAAAGATTTTATGACGTTCAGCTACTCCATAACAGACTATCTCAATTATTATACCGCTCTTAATATCCTGCAATCACCCACTCGTCGCAGACACAAAGCAAATACAATAAATTTTAATAAAACTTGTGTCCTTTGACTAAGAGAGCGATGTTTGAGACACAAATGGCGTCGTCAGTCGTCTCCGTGCAAACTGCAGACCAACCGGTCTTTGGTAGCGCCATTAAACCAAATTGCTGGCCACTTGCAGCGGGAAAGAATATTACGAGCAATTACTGCAAACAGGAGAAAGAATTCCAAACTGTATTTTCATGTTTATGTCTATTAAAGTTATACTAAATATGTAGTACGTAAAAACGGAATCAAAAATTAAAATACACAGAAAAGCATCTACATTTATGTGAACTTAATAAAATATTAGCTGTCCTGTTTCGATCCATATGTTAGCAGATATGAATGACTTGGAATGAGACACTTTTTAGTCAAATTTGATTTAATTTTACTTAACTGTCAGCCATTTTTTAATCTCAAATAAACTCGACGTCACAATCGAATACATGTCGACTGTGTAAAGGAAAAAGGACGTATCTCACACCAAAAATATTGTGTATAACTCACACAAAACGTGTGAGTTCACTATATTTAAATATAAATATGTTATATATCGACTGTAGAAAGGCAAAAGAAACTATTTTTTATTTCGATAATCACAATGTATACAGTTTAATACACGTTTTTTTGGCTATACACAATGTTTTTTGTATGTGTGTTACGTCCTTTTTCCTTTCCACAGTCAATATACATAATATGCAATATATTTGAATCATCTAATGAATTTTCATTTTTACGCAGCTTAAAAAGTTTTGCGTTTTTCTCTGCCATATATATATCGAATCGCTACAATTTGCCATGGATTAAGTTGTAGCAAAAGATGATGGCAACGTTTTCTGTTATCAGCAATGTTTAAATGGAAAAAGCACTAAATCTCATCGAGAAAAATCAATAAAAATGTACGTCATAAAATGTTCAAATCGTTGAAATTTTAGTTGTAAATATTGCGAACTTTTCCTCATAGCTACTATATTTACTCACATATCCAAATCTATGTGAGTGTGTAATTTTTTCCATATACGAACAGAAAGCGACAAGATAACTAATAGTATTTTTCCGCCACCATCCAGTGACTAACATACAAGAATTCCTCACGTCTTATGGTAAGAGGACATTGTTAAGAAAATACGTTTTTATTGGCATTATCTCACTTGATATAATTATTTTTGATTGGGGACCACTAGTTGCGAAAAATATTGTGAAAATTATACGTTCAAAAAAGACGAAATCGATTAAAAAATTATTGGTCTAAAGTTTGGGAAACCAACGTCAATGTCAGACAAGCTATCACTACGCGACTAACATCATCAAGAGTTCCATACATTTTCTGTTTGAGTTGCAAAATTAATTGTACAGTCAAATCGGTTTTGAATCGATTAAAGCTTTACAGCACCCTATAACACGCTTAGACAAGATTATATTTGGTTTATTTTTAAACAAAATACCTTAATCGATCAAAAAATTTTGTTTTTTTATCTTGTGCATGAAAGCCAAAGTTCATTGAGCACTCAGCTACACGACTAGCAAATAATATGGTGATTCTTTATTCTACATAATGACGAACTGTTTTTAGATGTTACATAATAAATTTAATTTTTACAGCCCTTTATTATCACACATAATATAATTGACATTTACTTTACGACGCTGTTGATCGAACAACTACTAATTTGTATTTAATAAACTTATTGAAAGCGGTTTACAAAAATTTCGGTTGACGTTTTTAATTTACTTTTAATTTTGATGAAAGATTTTATCACTCGTCGTGTTTTAATCATTCCATCTTTATTCGTCACTTATCAGTTAAATGGTATTTGAAAGCAATTTATTTGACATAAATGATTTCACTGGATATATTGTTTGCGATGTATTTTAATTTTCATTTTAAGTGATTATGTTGTTGAAGTGTTGACTATAACATTTCACTTTAAATTAATTATTAATTAGTATACAACAATTTATATTACATACAATAACATATTTTTATAGTGCATTAAATATTGGTCTAAGATCGCTTTTACTTTAAGTAATGACTTAATGAATTTACGTTTTCGTTAGTAATCTAGAATCTAAGACAAAACATGTATTCAATTTTGCGGTTTACATAATAAAAGTTTATTTTAACTATTCTCAAAAATATCCATATTTTTCATTTTCGCATCTATTATTTCTACGTGCAAGTTGTACAATATTACATATTTTTTGATATCAAATAAATTTTCCACTGAAATAGTTAACGTGAGCTTATAGAAATCGTATAATTTCTTATGTCTAAAATAATTCTTGATTTCTGAAGCAAGTAGGTACTGCCATTCCGTATTAGCTAAGATTTCACACTTTCGACAAGAGGATACAAGCATTAATCAAATTGAATTCCAAACTAGCATCTTTTTGTAATAAAAGAATTTCGCTGGTTAACATAAGCAACCATAAATTATGTATTTATGACTATCAAAAAGATGTTTTAAAGCAGATTTATGTTGCATCCAAAGCAACGTAAAAAAAGTATAATAATTCACGTGCATAATTCGCTTGTTTCACATTATGTACGTCAAGATAAATTTAATGAATCAGGCCTGGGACCCCGGGGCAAATATACGACGTGCAAATAAAAAGCTAATGGGTGTATTTAGCGGCGAGAGAAAACCAATATTAGCATAAGCGAGAGGCCTGGTCCGCGGAACACCGCGCAGTCGGCCGCACGGAATGGAAACTGCCTTTGATGAGGCACCCCCGATGCAAATGTCAACCAGCTCTTTGATTAACGGACTCGCCGAGTGAGAAATGACAGAATCCAATACCGCCATGACGGCTGGCCTCTTTGCCGTCTGTGTGTTTCAACCACTGCCGATTAAGCGACACCGGGAAATCGATCTTCGTGTATGCGATTTGCATCTGAATTAGACATTTGCATACCCTGGCTGCACGTTTACTAAACAGTATTACTGTTAATAAAGATCAAAGCTAGTCCGATGAATGCCTTTTTAATACAGTCGCTAGAATATCTTGCATTCTTTTACCAAACTCATCAACATAAACCCGTAAAGAGTTGAGCCGTTTATACTGATCGAAGTTGAGACACAATTTACATATTTAACCGAAGATTTTTTTAGTAAATCGAATTTAATATTATCGATATAAACAGCAATATAATAATCTAATGATTAACTTTATTATAACAAGATAAAAATAGCAATATACTAAGGTTCACTAGAATAGCCGAAGCACGTATCGTAGGAGAACACATATAAAATCTGGATGAAAATATTTTTTCATTTAATTTGTTATACCAACATATATACGTGTGTATCTTTCTGAAAAGTTGGTGTAAATAACATCTCTTAAAAGTGTCTTAAGTTTTCAACATCATTTCTATTTTCATAATAAAATAGACTGTGATAACCATACAATGATTAAATAATTATAATAGCATTATGGCACCTTTTTGTCTATAGACACGTACCAAATTTTTTATTTTAATGTTTGCTATCATGATTATAACACATAACTTGCTGTAAGTAAATTAATGATATCATTAGACAAGCTCATAAAATAATACAAGAAGTTGGTAACTAGAAAAATTATTCGATAATTTAACTGCTTTTATTATCGCATGTCTCAAAAACCAGTGATAATTTCAACACACTTATTTTCACTTCAAAATTTTTAACCGTTTAACGTTGTATTTAACAAACACATATAGAATATAATGAACCGGATTATGTATATAATTTTAATGAACAGATTTAATTTATGGATATGAACGTTATAATAATAAAAATAATGTCATATTATTGAGAAGCTATGTAGTGTAAATGCAAGTCCTGTTGCCGAGAGGTCATCGCACTTCGGCGTTAGGGAGAGCGATTAGCTAAACACTATCTCGATCCGCTCACAGTGAGTATTTTCGACTGCGGTTGAAATCGATTGTAAATGCTCGCAATGACTGAAACTGGTCCTGATCATTTGACGTAATTGTGGAATTTGTACAAAAAAATATTTTATTTTTATAAATTATACTCTTTATTCAAGGGAAATATTATAAAGACTGATTGATGCTTTAATTTGTATCATACGAATTGTTTCGAGAATATACTCCAGTGTCTTGGCATCACTGCGCTTCACCGGCTTCTTCGAACCTTTGATAACATTCGTAATACTCCTGGTTACATCTCCTTCCCAGAGTAATAGTTGTGACCTCAGCGGCCGTGGACCAGTTTGGGTACAAGAAAGTATCTTTGCATCGCGTGCTGATGATTGGCAAAAGGCTCGGGCACAAAAAGATAAGCTCGAAGTGGACTGAAGAGTGCGTGTGGCTCTCTTCCACTGGGTGACGTCTTAAGTGTCCAACGATGTATCCACTTGTGGCTACTTTATTTTCTTGGCGTCAAGGTTGAAGACAAATTGCTTACCGGAAGCATAGATATTCATAGAAAACTACTTTTTACGAAGACTTTTTTTAAACTGTAATAATTGTCTTTCTATTTTTGCATGTAATTACTATGTGTCATGGCTCAAAAGATGACGGTGACCATTTTCTTTAATCAGAAACTGAAAAAATTAAAAAGATAACTAGTGTGAAATAAAACATACAAATCCGTACAAATCGTGAATATAAAATTTACGATTTATATGGATTTGTATTAAGCGTAGTATCAAGAAATATTATAACAGTAAATATATATTTACATATTTCACATAACCATTGTATTCATAATTTTAAATATTTTGAAAAAAAGTCAGCGAGTTACCGGCTATAAAAGTGTTCATATATTTTTAACGTCACTCGGTTTTATAATTATTTTTATTAAAAAAACAAATAGTGTACAATTTTTTTTCACCATGTCTGCTCGCAATGTAGAGCATGTGGTCTCCTAATGGAGGTATCTAAACAGAAGTTTTCTAAGAGAACTGCATGTTTTTCAGTTACTCAAACTCTCTTTTTCGAAGAGAGTATCTCTCTACACCTCGTTTTTTAAGATCGGATGCTTGGGAGGAATTTAAGACATCACAAACATCCACGCCTACGAACAGAAATCTATAAATCAGTTGAAAAATCAATTTATAAAACCGTCTGTACCGGGGACTTGTACCTGAGACATCCGTAACCGTAGCCAACGACGTTGACAACTGCACCACGGACCCAACGAATTACTAATCAATTTTATTAGATCGTATGAAAAACAATATCGACTGAGGGTGCTTAATGGAATTTTAACAATTCAAATGTAAATCGGGGATAGATAAAAAAAAATATTAACCTAAAATAGACTTTAACAAATTGTGTAAAAAAATGACTAAAAACAATATTTAGAGTACATGAGAGAATAGTACTCGAAAAGAGGACAGATTACCAAATCTTTCCGTACTATGCGATAACAGGTGGATACGTGTCGTTATTCAACTCGCTCCAATATGATCATATTATATCAACTCCATCTTACGTATAATATTATTTTTGAAGCGTATCTGTGGAGTGAACAAGTATGAAGCCTTATTTTTAACACATGCCTCGTTCGGCAATAATGATGGTTATTATCAAATTACCATAAAAGTAAGCAATAACCAAAGTTCAAGGTGTATTTTTTATTCATGCTCCTGTACCAATTATTATGTATAACGACATGTTGATTAGGTTACCTACTCGAGCTTGAATCAATCGATATGAAAGTTTTACGGCATACCTACAAATATTAAATGAAGCTGTTCTTAAGTTGCGATTTGAATTACGACAAAATTTACCCAACAGACGTTTTGTGTTAGTCTAAATAGTTACACTCAATACCATCAATTTGGGTAAGTTTGCCCATCGGTCTTAGATTGACCCACTACATGGAAAAGGATGCAGTTATGTCATATGAATAGTTTTAGTTAAGCAAAGGTATTGAGTAGACCCTAGTGGTAAAAATATGAATTAATATGCAACATAATTTGCTCCATTGTTTAATTTGTTAGCTGTCAGTTTGGAATGATAAAACACAATTTAAAAACTTTTCTTGAAATAGATTGGATTAGCCATATGTTAAATTTTTATTACTAATCTGTTAACCAAATGCTGTATATTCTCTTTTTAATGATGTACAGAATATATGAATGCATAAAGAAAAGTTGTCAAGACTTTAAAGTCACTGAATTTATAGTAATTACAATTATTTAATTTGTATCGTGGGCCAAAGTTACCAGATTTGGATGAAAATTTTGCCCACTTTGTTTTATCTATATTTATATATCAATTATAACAATATATCTATTTATGTTAATAAAATTTCATCTTAAAACATTTGTACATTTCTATGTAGAACAATATCACACATACATGCAATGGCGTACCATCAAAATACAAAAACCCTCAGAGCTGGGTCAAAGTTACTCAGAATTGGGTAAATAATAAAATGGCGACGATGCTAGCTAGCAGATTGAAGTGTGAAAATGCTGTGTTCTTTGTATTGAAGACTATATTCTATATCGTAAAAATCCGAATGACTCCAGCTCTTTATATCCCTTTTTTATAATTACTCGGAATAACTGAAAATAATGTATGAGTGGCGAGAATAAGTCAAAATAACTTAACACAAACTGGAATTGCATGGAACCAGTAAATTGATGAATTATTTTTATGATTTGATAATAATTAAACAAATTATTAAAGAATGCATGCCAAAAATTGTCAACACTGTTAGAATTTTTTCAAATTTAAAAACTTTATTTCGATAATAATTTGGCGTTTGCGGCTTAATACTTTTTGACAGAACATGTATTTAGTTGTTTAAATTGTGATTATCAAATAAAAACACCTTTGAAAATACTGAGGCCTCTCCCTTTTGCCCAAACACAGTCGTTATGATAATCTGATCTATAATACTTTACAATGCATACAGTAATTTTAAATTAGGTTTGAATATCGGCAATAAGTTGGTATTTTTATGATGGCCTCTCATAAAACATACAATATGCCTGTTGTCAATAAATTGCATAGCGCTTAGCCTTACACCCTTGTAAAACCAAATAATATTGAAATTAGTGTGAAAGGTGGCTGTTTGGCTTTCATGAAGGTAATTTTATATTCAAATTTACATCAAACTAATCGATTGAAGCTTGTCCGGAGAATCCACGAATAAATTTTTCAAATTTACATACTTACTTCCTGTTTTCTTGCAAAGTACCGCAAAGAATTTTAGTTTTTTATTTGTATTATGCTAACGGAAAAAATTTTACAATATTGTTATTAAAATAATGAAAACAAACAAAAGAATATGTCATTTATTATGGCGATATTTGTGTCATCCATTATTATTTTTATAGACATACTCAAATAATTAAAATGCGTTGTATTGTTAATTTCTTTGCTACTAAAAAACCTAGTAGCGTATTCAAAAATCTGATCATATTTTCATAGAAAATGTTTTTTTAAAAAAAGCGTTAAATGAATGCTGTTAATAAGGTATTGTGGTAGAAAATATTTTTCAAATAACGTTGATTTAAATTTATTTTATTTTTAAAATATACTAATTTTATACTATGTCCGCTACCGATGGAAAACATGAAACCTCTTAACTGATTTTTTATAAAAGAAGAATGAGACTAAGAAAGGACTCGTATTAAGCCAATCGCTCTCTGTAAATATAGGTTTTATTGTATAATTGTATGGGAGAGAAATTGAAAGGAATGTAAATATCACAAACGTCCATTCGATAAAAGATGAAAGATTGAAAAATCAATGTATGATGATCAAGTGCTTGTTCAGGCATACAAACCTCGGAATCCGCATAAGAATATGGTGAACGTCCAAGAACGTTGACTACTCGAGTATAAGATCCACAATATACTATAAACAAATTTTTAAGTACATTCATATCGAACAAAAAACAGATTTCATATTTTTTTGTGATATAGTTTTGTGATTACGGTCCTTCATTTAGAAAGCATAGACAATCGTTCAAGTCATTTACAACAATTCAAATTGCAACCGTCTTTGTTAATATTGTTCATTGCTTAGCGGCCTTTTGGCATTTATCATAATATTTCTTTGTCGCTTCATTTGCCGAATATCCACATGGTTTTTGCGAATTTATTTAGACAAAATGAAATCATTTTTTTTGATTCTTTGCCATGTCTTGAGTCTCGAAAACTGACTTGCCAGAGCGGTTAATTACTCAGAGAAGATCTGCCGACCGCCTGTGTAAAGCATAAATGGACCCATATCTAGTTTTCCGTTCCACACGTCCAATATGTCAGAGGTGTAGAAACGTTGCATTTAAATAATAATTCAGTACTTTATTTTTACTTTATAATATAACACATATGACATCATTTATAAACTAATAAGTTGTGTTAGATAAAAAGTTGTTAATAATATTCTACAGTTCATTATACTAAATCAAAAAGTTTCTTAATCCAATAAGACGCAGTAGTGGTTCAAATTATTTATTTAAAGCTATTTTTAAGTAGATATTTTTTTAAAATTGTAAAACTTCACATTTACACAGATTTAAAGTTACACATTTATCAATCTTTGACTTAGTCAAAACAGTTCAATGAATAGATTCTGATTTTACATTCATAAATAATTAAGCTCCAGTCTCTCTTAATTGGTGAGATATTAGTATATGTTGACTTACTCGTATTGTTTCGACACATGGAAATTAAAATTCTTTTATATATTTTATAGATTCCATTGCAATAACATTAATTATAACGGTTTATTTAATTACAAATTTTACCTGTTTCGAGAAAATGATGTTTAAGAATAATTTTATAATTCCTTTTTTTTAATCCATGTCCGCTCCTAATGTGGAGCACATGATCTCCTGATGGAGGTATCTTAACAGATTTTTTCTATGAGAACTGCTTGTTACTCAGTTGCTCAACATCTCTTTTTTTCGAAGAGAGTAGGGATATAGCTAGGACAAGACTAGTAGTTAGTTAATCGCTCTCGCTACGCCTCGTGAGGATCGGATGGGTGGGAGGAAGTTTTTAGACATCACAAACTCTCAGACTACGAACAGAAATCCATAAATCGATTGAAAGATCAATTTATGAAAACCGTTCGCACCGGGAATTGAACCCGAGACATCCGTAACCGTAGCCAACGACGCTACCAACGACGACATGGACCCCGACAATTTCTACAATTCCTACAAATCTAAAATTGAAAAAATTTTAACATATAATATGGAGATAAAAATTGAATTCGCATATTATGGTCAAGGATTACTATAGTAGTCAACTGAAACTATAGCTATTATTGTCGATTTCAGAAATTGGGCGCCAATAATTACAATAATGTATTTTAATTATTTATAAAAATTAATTCTAAGAGCATAAATGCAAACTGTAAAAGGAATTCATTACATTTGATTTTTATTATAGAATGAATAATTATTGGCAGTTAGTAAAAGGTTTGGTATCTCTTTACTACTGGCTAGCGTGCCTAAACTCTGTTAGTTTTGCCGCAAAATCATTATTAACTTTGTTTTTTTCCGTCTACCTTCCCACCGACAACCATTTACATTAACAAAAACGTTTCACATTATCTGTATTAGAAAATATGTATTTATTAACCGCGATAGAACAAAACCTATCACCTTGGATTTGAAACTTCCGATATTAAATCGATATCAGAATTTTCAAAGCTTAACACATCATAAATAAGAACAGGAATATGCGTACAAAATAAAGACACTTGCATCTTACTTCTTTTAATATATTTTTATATTAATCTCAATAGATTAATCTAAATAAATAGATCTAAATAGAACAGCATACTACTTAAGAAATTCTGGATAAACTAAAAGTGTGTTGCCATGATAGAAAAAAAAAATGATATATGCTTTGTATCAAGATTTTTAAATGTAATTACCTTTTTTTTAATTTTTTTCCTGTAATTTGACTCCAATATTTATAAACCATAATGAATTGAATTCCGCACATTATAAAAATTAAAAAATTATAATATGAGGGTTTGCCCGGAATTCAGATTCGAATAGTTAAGTTAATTTATAACTAGGGAAGGGAAAACATAGTGAGCTGAAAAAATTCACTTTTGTAAGATATTTCAAACGCAATAAGCTATAATTTTTTCAAAGCCAGAATTTACCGTTTTAGAGATTATATGTGACGGACAGATTTGACTATTCTTTTTGATTTATAGGTAAGCGTTATCACCTTTCAATTCACATCCCTAAAGCTTTTGACAATTATCTTTACAAATGATGATTACA
This sequence comes from Himalopsyche phryganea, assembly GCA_022494535.1. Taxonomy (NCBI): domain Eukaryota; kingdom Metazoa; phylum Arthropoda; class Insecta; order Trichoptera; family Rhyacophilidae; genus Himalopsyche; species Himalopsyche phryganea. The sequence continues at coordinate 8,191,753 of JAGVSL010000001.1, read as the reverse complement.
ATTTATCATATAAAAGTATTGAATTTGTAAAAAAAACTATTTAAGCTATCAACGCATCTTTTATTATAGAGCGAGTGTTCCTAAAGTCAGCCGTCACCAGTGGTCAGCCTTTTGAGCTTAAAGATTAAATAATAGTGGATACATTTAAAAAACAGATTTTTTAATTCGTGTAGGTAGTCTTGCCACCTGCAAATGTATATCTGCATTATACTGACCTATATGATGCAATACGCAATTAAAAAAAGCACATTTTTACTATGCAAGTTTCGACAAATTCATGTTATACGGGGATCGCTAACAAAATATACTATATGTTGTCATGCTTTACATCATCATGTTTTTTATGTTTCTGTCTACTCTCTTCGTTCGCGATATTTACGAAGTTTCATAGTGATGGCCGAACACTGGGCAACGAAAGGCCCACCATTGGATTTTGGGGGCCAACCACTGGGAGAATTGGCATTTTTTTGTAAACTTCATTATTTTGTGCTTGGTACAATATTAACTATTTTATTTTATATAATTTAAGATATCGACTGAAGGTGCTTGATGGAATTTCAATATCAAATTTGGATTATTGAGATTTTGTACGCTTCCATGTATTTTGTCATAACGACCCGATGACTAACTAAGGTATCAGTGTGGCTCTCAGACGTATAATATTTTACCTCGTAAATAATATTTGTCGTATTGTATCTTCTATATAAACGTTAGACACTGTTTACTGTCTGTCAGTTCGAGTCCATTCGTGTGCTCGAATGCCTGAAGATGCCGAAAGGCGAAACTCGGGTCGTTAGTGACAAAATACATGGAAGTGTACAAAATCTCAATAATCCAATTTTTTTATTTTATTTTTAGTTGTTTACATTACTCAATCCCTGTTTAATGGAATAACAGTGAAAAAATATGTATATATCATTCATTGACTCAAAATCCCTTTTGAAAGTACACCTGTCGCTTAACTAGCCGACCACTGGCGAAATGACCCTACATATATTTTGAATCTACGAAATATTCACTAAATACTCATTAATAAGAATCTTATCAAAGTTAATTAATAGTATTAAAGATTTTTTTATTTTAAATTTAACTCGCTCTTTTTGTTCCCTATTTAATTAGTTTATCATAATATTGTATTTAATTTAAGTTACCAACAAAAGTTTGAGAAACAGTAACACTTACAAAAAATATGGCATAGGTATATTTCATCTGTTCGATGATTTTTTGCTGACCTCCTACAGGACCTTAAGACCGCTTCGGTTGGCCGAAACTAATGACTTTTCAACTCGTTAATCAACAGAGGTCTTCCGTTTCCTTTATTAATTAGATCAGCCGCAGAGACGCCGGCGCATTAGTTGGACTCTTTTATAATGTCTTGGCCAGAAAGCACACTTTGAGGAGAACTGATGCCGAAAAATGAATTATTGTATTTTTCAACCACCCAGCCCTTAACAGATTATAACCAATCCAATATATTTTCAGATACAGTATTTTAAAATAGAAAATAAATAAAATATTTTTTTTTTCTTTAAATAAATATATCCACAGAGCTTGTGCTAGAATTGCATGGTGGGAACCGTTTCAAAAAGCTCAGTATCAAGTATTAGCTACATATTTTTATTTCATTATAGTATGCTGTTTAAAAATTCAAGAAAATTGACCGTAAAATTGTTTTGAGATAAAAAGTATAAATCTTTCTTTCTTTTAACATTTTCAAATAACAAATTGTTACCGATGTGAGAAAAAAACACAAATTTATTCATCGACACTCGACTACTTAATGCTTGAATATTAGTTGTTAAAAACAATCTGCCACATATCGATAACGATGAGATAAACTGTATTTTATTCCAAGCCGGATCGCACTTTGACACTTTTTCAAACAGTTTTCATTTATATTATTTTACACAAAATATATAAAGACAAAAAGACTTAAGTTCTTACATGAATATTTATAAACAATTTGTTTTAATATATTATTTTTAAAGTTTTATCTAACAGTAAAAAAATGTCTACTTCGATGACAGAGTTATTTCTTTGCATACAGATAGTCTTTGTCATTCTTGTACAAAATTTTGTAAGGTGAAATTTTTAAAAATGTATATGGGATGCTAAGTATTAATAAAACAGGAACAGGACACGCAACACTATTAGCTTAAATTTATCATATTTAACTACTATAAATTCATTTATTTGATTTACTTACTCTAAACAAAGACTACTTATGTATTCCCTAACTATATAAAGTATAATATTTTGTATGCTGTCATTTCTAATAAAAATGTATTGTTAGTAGTTAATGGTAATATATTCATAAAAAGCGTTTTCTGCAAAATATATCTATTTATTCCAAGTTGTCATGGAATAAATTACAAAAATGTTAATATGACTAATTTAATTTGTGTGTTATTTCATTTTTGTGGGCGGCAATTCTCTTGACAGTCGTTTGGTAATGTATGAATAAATTATTTATTTAATGAAAGAACGTTTTACATGTGGCGTACAATTATTATTGAAATCTTTTACTTGGACTTAAATGAATATTATAAACTATGGTATAGTTGAAAAAAGGATGAGATTGTATTATTTTATTTCAGGAAAAAATCATTGTTTGAAAAAACAGTACAGGAAAAACGGCGAAGACAAAATGTTGAATTTAAGATTGATAAAATATCTCACTCACATTTTTTTTCATATAACTTCACGACAATTTTCCCTGCAATCTCTTGTCCCGTATTTCCATATCATTCTTTCGGTACAATTTCATTTTCTAGTATATCATTAGTACAGATATATTATGTAATGTTCAATATCATTAAAACAATATTTATTTTTCAACATTTCAGATTATTTTTTCTGTCTCCTTAAAAGAAATATATCACTCTATATTGATAAAACCATGAAAAACATTGTATTTAAATAATTTTGTTCATAATAACATATGCCTACTGGGTATGGCTTTGAAAATATATTTATCATAAAATTAAAAATGATACATTTTTTTTACACTAATTGAGTAACTATTGGGTAAAAATAAAAACAGCAAAAAAATTATTCCTTCACTTCAACTAGATTCGTTGATTTAAATGTCTCCGTATTTTTATTCGCAACACATTTCAAATAATTCTAATCGCGTAAAAATAATTCCGTAATATGTATGTAAGTGGAAAATCTGATATGCCTGATTTGCTATTCATACAGTATTACTGCAAAGTGATCCCTTGACTCCATCGAAAACGAGCTTAGAATGAGCTCCTGATTCATTCAAGTCAAGTCACCCTCACCATTTTCACTAAGTACCCTCCAGGGACTCAAAGCCACTTGATCCATCAACGTTTCTACGGGGGGGTAAATTGATCCAAGTAAACCACATATTAAAGTACATGTGTGGCAAAATTGCAAAAAGATGCTAAATAAATTTGCACGCACTAAAAGAATATTGTAACGTTTTTGTACAATCCGGATGTAAAAATAATAAAATGAAGAATACTTCATCAATGGCACTCAACATTATACCTCCCCCTAGTTGAGCATATCCTTTTTACAGGTCAAATCAAGTGTACTATTTCATCTTTTCTTATCACTTGTAAAAGAGTAGTAATCTACCGTATCTGCCATATTTAAAAGAGACGTTGCAACCAGTTCTCTTTGGGCATGTTAAAAAACTTCAAATTTTAACAACATTTTAAATACCTACATAATATTTTTCTGGGCATCTAGCCGAGCGGTCAACATCGTTGGCTTTGGTTACAGTTGTCATTGGTTCGAATTCCAGCATGGACAATGTCATAAAAAATACTTTTTAATCGATTTATGGCTAATTTAAATATTTGTAGATTTTTATCACCCCACCCATAATACTAATCATAATAAAAAACGAGGGCTAGCGGGAGCGATGAGCAACGACTAGTCCTGATTTAGTCCTATTATTCTATCATCACTATCTTTGAAAAAAAGAGAGGTTACATAGCTGAGTAATACGCAGTTCGCATAGGAAAACTTATATTCAGATAGATTAGGATTTCTTATGAGAGCAGACATGGCTTAAAAACTATTAAACTTGATAAAAATCCACTAAAATGTACTAAAAAGTAGATACAAATTTTAAACTATTTATAATCCAAATATGCGCCTATAAGTAATTAAATGTAATATAGTTATTGACTGATGTATTTACCAAGTTACGGTGGCCAACTAGTTGAACTGATAAATAAGAAGTAACAAGTGAGAGCTTATTATTAAAAATGTGCTTATCATTAAAATTACTGCGATTGCTGATGCGACGTTTTCAAAATACCAAATCAATTTAAATACACTCAAAGAGAATTAAAAAAGCCACTCGAGATCTACCTGAGTGGAAAAATATCATAATTAAATCAAATTGAAAGTAATGTTTAGTATATTTTTTGTAATTTGACCTAACCAATAATCCTACCTGATAAATTCCATGTCTAAACGGGATTTTTACCGCTACTTTACTGAAACTGTCTATTGTGTAATAATTCTCCCTTGTATATGAAGTGTTCTAGATTACTAGGTGAAATTTAAATACATTGTCATACATTGTAATACGCTCAACCACAAAAATATCTGTAACAAATTAGGCAGGCACGGAGAAAATTGAACCAAATACCATCACCAAAGACTTTTTTTCTCCCCATTGTTGCCATATTAGACCCATTAGGGTCTTGACTTATTTGTATACATAACTACACACAAAGAGGAGAACATGAGGGATTCAAGTGCCTGCGGGATCTCCCCTAACGCCTCGACTCACTCAGCCCTCAGAAGCTGTCAATTAGTACTTAACATATTTTCATTTTATTATTAGTCCTTACAAAGGTGTTCGTTTTTAATAAATTATTATAAAAGACACCGTGTAAAAGCGAGAAATCGAATATAATTAATTATACTAAGAAATTTACTAAAGAATATTTTGCCCGAATTTTATCCCTCGTAATAATCTTCCGTTTTACAAAACGTATGGTTACACTGTTATAGTACAGTAAATCAGGGTTTCCCAAACTATTTTCGGTGGAATACTAGTGTTCAGCAGAACGAGAATAGGTATTCCGTAAAAAACTTGGAACGGTTTAATGTGCTGCTGCAACTGCAATAAATTCAAACATGTTTGACTTCATATATATATTATAAATCCGAAAAAATAAAAAATTTCTTTTGTTTTTGAACGGAACACCTTTTTTATTATTAAAATTTTCAAATTGTTCCATCAAAAGAAAAGTTTGGGAAAACCTGCATTAAATAAACATTTTTTTCAAATCTAAATATTTACAATAACTTTAAGTTAGTAGATTTGTAGTTCATGTATTTATAACTATGTAGATAGATGGTTTAAAATGGTCATTATTGTTTTTTTTTTATTTAGCTTGAGACAACACAGACAAATTATAACAAAAAAAAATTACCAATCCAATTTGCTGCTATTGAGAAACGATGATTAATCATTGAAGAAGGAACATATGACAAACAAAAAATGATAATTAGTAATGAATGCTATACATACTTAATATTACAGATCTGACAAAAAAAAAGATGGAAGACACTTTCAGCCATTTTGGAACTGCAAATTCCCAAATTTAACTGTCCTACATTAATTCTATTAAATTAATAGAAGTGAGTGGATAAACTACGATGCTGAACACTTTCAAAACTTTTGATCACCTTATCAATGTATCTTATAAATCTCTTTAGTCCATTTTTAAAACAGAAAAAAATATCAGTGTAAATGTTCAAGATCAATATAATATTATTTTGAAGTTGTCATTGTCAAACTTATTGGGTATTTCTAATGATCATTGATGAAATTTGACTATCTTCATTTCGTTCTAAAACCGTTTCAATGACGCGTGAATTCCCAAAACTATCACACTTTTATTAAAACAAAATAACATCCATCATGTTCCTGTTAAAATTTATCGGCCACGTTATTAACAATAATGCTTAATAACCTTTTCAAGCTGTCATTTGAAATACTAAAAGCCACCGCGAAGTAATTAATATTTACCGGCCCCAAAGAAAGGACCAACTCCTGTTCCGCTTGAAATTTAATTTACCAGGAAATTTTCGGATAGACAATAAATTTATCAGTAGGTTCCGCTGGTAAAATGCATTGGCGCCTAGCCGTCGCGGGGACCACTGGAAGGAGCCCTTGTGTGAAATAGGAGACCGCTACCAGCTAGCTACTCAGGGCTTTTATAAAGGAAAAAAATGTTCCGAGACGTCATCATCATTTTCAATTAATAAAAGTGCCATTAAAAGCATGCTGTTATTTTTTATTTACAGCACGGGCTGTAGCACTGTTAAATTGAATTAGATTTTAAATACATGAGTTGTTTAGGATGATTGTATATTATGAACTATAGGTGATAGAGAGATCATTTGAAATTTACATTTGAAATTAAAGTCGTATACATATAAAACCAGTAAACGTGAAAAGTTTGCAGTCCTTGACAAAGTTGTTGCGAAATTTTATCAATTTATTTTGTTTTTATATATCTGATAAAACTTGATACTCTGATAACACAAAAAACGCTTTTAATATCTACAACGAGCGTTTAATTTAATACATACAATGTTAATGTTTTTAATCAGCCCATACCCAAATATGTATTTAATAAATACCATTCATTATTTATTTATAAAAAAAATTTTAACTACTACGATAGGCTGTAGATGCGTCTTAGTAAAAATAAACTAAGTTTTCCATTTGTAATATAAACGAGAAGTGCTTTTCAATATGAAAAATTAATTACAAGTAAATCAACATGAAATATGAAAGGCAGTTTCGCTGAAAATCAAGAATTAAATCGTTGTTATTACGACAAAAAATGTTAGAAATACTCGTTTTCGGTAAATCAATATTGAATTTTTTGCACCAATCGCATACATAAACAACGTATTTATACGAAACTTTGCTATAAAATTCAAAACAAAATACTGCTCATTAACTGATTTATCATAATGAAAATATTATTTTTGATATCTTCTACGCTTAATTCATATTTCATCCGTCGAATGACATCTTCAACAATGTCTTATTAATAATAATGTATATAATTTGACTTAGTAGACAAACTATAATTAACAAGCAATTGTTTTTTGCTTCGCTTTAAATATTGTGTATTTTTTACTCTTTCTTCTTTATTATTAAAAGATTTAATGTATACATAAATTAATTAATATATTTACTTACATTCATTAGGTGATCGGGTGAACTGTGATTCTTTCCGCTCATATTTGTAACAAGTGAATAGTTATCATTCAAAACAGCTGATTATTGGAGGTATTCTATTTTTCACTCATGGGGATAAAACACTGTTTTCACTGAAACACTAATTCCATGTTTTTACTGTCAAAATCTTTTCCTTTTGCTATACAAACGTCTTTTTATACTTGAATAGTCATTCTTCTTACTCAACTAAGCCAGGAGGTGGCTTTTGAGTTGTTTTACTAAAGTTTATGAACATCTTTTCAAGTACTACATGAAGAACTTTTATAATCATTTATTTTATCTGTAATCAATCACACCTAATAAAAAAATACTCATTACTTAATATATTTGAATGAACAATCATTTCTTATATTTAATTATAAGATTGTATTTGAAAACAATAACCACACAACCTATATTCATCAATGTATGTCTGTGAAAAAATGATTTTAGTATGACAAGTGGGGTAATATATCATTCATTTATCGCCTATAGTATTTTTGGATGAAATTTCTAAATGAACACACTAATTTATTTCTTATTATTTTCAAAGTTGCAAATATTCTGAATACCTACTACCTATCGAAATATATTTTTTTAATAAAACATGTCCACAACACGCATTGTAAGTTCAAGTTGCCGTCGCATGCAGGTATAACTCCTTACATTTGAGTCAACTTAACAACGTCTAAATGAAACAATGTTTTCATTGTAATGGTATACTTCGTAAATCATCATTTTTTTGTAAAATAGTAATGATATATAGTAAATTAAAGTATTCCACAAAAATAAATAACAAAAGTTTTTTTTATATTTACCATAATACACATATAAATCAACTGTCATTGTTATCAAATGGGATTTTAATTAGTATGTAGTAAAAAAGCTTAAACATGACATTTATAAAATTACGTATTTTTGTGTTTCTGGATAATAGTTTGACGTGTTATTTATGATATTCTATATCAATTTTATTTTTTATCTATTTTTGTATCATGTAAGTTAACAAAATAAATGGCAGTTATTTATATCTTTGATGCTGGTAAGTTATTTATAATTTTCAGAAAATTCATAACTTTCATGAAAATAATCAAAAGTCAGCCAAAGTCTCGTATAACAACATCAGTTTAATGATAATGGTAAAATTGCTATTGAGCCAATCAATCATCGCAACCAATCACTCCCCATTTTCCTTCCCCGCAAATGTGTCACTTGCTGTCTTATCAAGGATATACTAAATGTATTTGAAATTTAATGACAGAAAAACATCCCCAATGTCTAATAGTGTGATCGTTAGCATAATAACGTTGATATTTTTGATAGTTATCTGTTATATCAATTAAGATAATTCGACACTCGTAATTAAATGCATCGTTTTTTTATCAATCGTTTGTTGACTAAATTGAAATATTTAAATACTGTAACGATGTGTACCTACCTACAGATCAAACTTTCAAGTTGAATCGGTACTTATTGAGATGAGTAAATAAAATCTTCACACTATTCAATAAATATCACATGGTCTGAGAGACACTGGCCGAAACGCGGGTTTCGGGTCCTCGGTCGGCGGTCCGGAATTGGCGTTAAGAAAAGCGAGGTTTTCCGCGCAGAGGTCGCGTGGGGCCGGTGTCACTCGCGTCACAGTTCGCGAGTAGCAGGTAGCAATCGCGTCGTGAGTCGCGTGGCACTTGTCTCGGCGATGGTTCGCCGGTGGTGACTGGATCGCGGTTTGCGGATCGCGGGCCGCGGAAGGCGGGGGCGGCCGTGGAGCTGGGCGGCGCGACTGCAGCCCGCCCATTTAATAGCCCTCTCGTCCGAGGCGAAGCGGAGTCGCCCGCCCGCCTTACATCTGCCCGCGAAGCCTCGGCGACGCACCGCTAGATGTTTTATTCGATGAATAAATTTCATTTCTTTAGCGAAGACACACTATTTTCGTCAGATTCTCCTTCATAACGATGGCATATTATGTCAAAATTTATAATTTCACAGTCAACCGATTTTGTTTTCACATCTCGTTCCTGGCTAGGTGACAAAATAAAAGTAATTTATTCCAAAATATTACATTTTCTATCTTTGGGAAAACAATCAAATAATTTCATTAATATTTAAATTAAATTAAAAAAACTATTTTTTTAACTTTTTATGTTTCAGTTTTATATATAGATTCGTATTATTCATTACATTTACGATATTTAAAAATGACAATAAATGACACATAAACATTCAACGTTGATTTACACAAAAGTATTTTTTTCCCCATTAACGTTGTATGCCAGAGCGGCGTTTATAAATAATTCGATTGCATCTATCTATTGATGAAAAATTGATTAATACATGTAACTTTTATCATAAGTTATATTTATCTTCGCAATACACTCAGCCTAGAGTAGAAAACAAAGTTTTCTGAGTAAATAAATGAGATTTTAAAACAGTGTAAAAATAATTATTACAGAAATTATTCACGTAATATTAACATGTGTTTTTTATGAGGAATAAAAAAAATACTCTCGTTTCCGCAAATATAATATTTACGGGTATAACTAAATAGGGAAATAAAAATATGAATACATTATATTAAACAACAAGTTATATTTCTACAATTTTATATATTTAGTATTAAAGCTCAAAAATGATTATTTTACATAAATCTTAAAATATAACAAGGCACACTTTATATCAAAATAAATAACAACAATACTCCTTATTAATCCAATATACTCATATACAGTAGTCGACTAATTACTTGACAATATGGATGAAAGTCTTCAAAACAATTCGTATTATTTATCCCTCAAGCCAAATTATTTATATTAAATTGAGATAACAAACACATTTTTTAACCATATTTGCTGCCAACATGGATTAGTTCAATTCTTTATGAAGTATTTTATTTCAAATATAAATTCTTGGTCATAGATAATATCCCTTTTCAGAGAGAGTTAGGATCGAATGAGGTGGTTGGGAGAGAGCTACTTGACATTTAAGTACTCTCTCTCTCTCTCTTTCTGCGCTCCCTTTGAGAGGAAATAAAGGTTTCACAGATATATATGAACATACAAATTTATTAATCGGTAAAGTTAAAAACAACTTATGAAAATGTCCACCTGAACACTTGTTCACAAAACAGTTAAAACTAAAGATCTGGCCGTTACTACTCGAGCACACAGATCTCTATACATTCTACATTAATATTATATCTACGATAAATTATTTAACCGTGAACATTTATGTGTTAAAAAGAGAGAAAATATTTAAAAATAACATCACTGTAAAAAAATTGGGCTTATATTACAAATACACATGGAAAAAAGCTAGATATAAATTTTTTGCTTTATGCGGTTTCAGAAAAAAATCAACTATAATTACCCTGATAAGGATTAAATAATGATCTTGCATAGTCCATTACATATAACTCTACAACGAGAAAAATATGTAAATCACTTTAAATAATTTAAACAACGTTTAAATTTACTGATAAACCTATAAAATTTTGGAATGTACACTTAAAATTTTACAACATTTCATTTAAAACTGTTTGTAACTAGTATTAAAGTTAAACTCGACAAAAAATGTAATTTAAAATTGTCACAGTTATCATTGTCCCATAGCTAAAGGTTGACTCATTACATAATGATGCTGAAACATATTATAATTTTCTTTCGCCGCACACTGATATCCCATCGCATTTGAATATGGATAATAACTAGGATAACTATCCTTGCAAGGATAATACGCGGGAGGCTTATTGGCATAACAGGAAGAGTCTCTTAATCCTGATCGATCAGTGTAATCAACAGACGGCTGAGCAGTATTGGTGAAGGTATTAGGATATTCGTAATGAGTGTAGTCTTTTTGGGCACCGAAATCTGGCGTTGGACTGCTGGTGTCTGTTTCACTGGCAGTCATTTCTTGAACGATATCTTCATCGGAAACAATGGAGCTTGTTTCTTTTGTGGTTACGGTCGCGACTTTTCGATTTTTCCGCGTGCTGCTTGCATGTGTTTTGATATGTTTTGCTAAATGATCGGACCTCATAAATCTCTTAGTGCAAAGCTGACAAGCGAAGCGTTTTTCTCCAGTGTGAGTTCGCAGGTGTCTCTGCAGTTCATCGGACCGGGTGAAACGTTTTCCGCAGAATAACCAATTGCAGATAAACGGTCGTTCGCCTGTATGCCAACGTAGATGCGCTTTTAAATGGGAAGTTTTTCCGTAAACTTTTCCGCAACCTGGAATATGGCAAGAATGTTCCCTCTTCGACTTGTCTTTGGAGTACGCTGGCGTGAGACCAGCCGCTTCAGTGAGGCAGTTTGGACACCTGCATCGGGCGCAGCGTCTCTGGGCCGCTGTAGTCAGGGCGGGAGTTATGGGCGCGAACTGGTGGGAATGCATCTGTGGTGTACGCGGTGGACCTGCCGCCCACGGAGACCAGCCGGTCATCGTAGGACTCGCCGAAGATGCCGGTGACAATTCGCAAACTGTAGTGTAACCCATGGCGCCCATATACGGCATCTACGCAAAAGAAAATCAAATATCTTTAACAGAATGTTTTCTGAGTTCTGCGTGACATGATAATTAAAATAAAATACTTGGTTGATTTCAAAGTCATGTTTCCAAATATATTAATTAAAATCTTAACTTTCTGTATATGTATATGGAAAGATTATTTAAGTTTTAGAAAATCATTTTTGTTTTATGAATTAATTTAACAATGATTCTATGGCAAAAAAAAATCTAAGACTAGGAAATAGAGAAATATACCAAATGAAAAAACAAGAGCTTAAGGTAATATTTCATATATTTTAACTTGTCATCTGTTTTATAAAATCGATATGTGTATAGAACACAATGTATTACAGTACATTACAAAAGATAATAGTAAATTAAATGATATGGAATAATAAAAAGTCAATAAGTAGAAAATAAAATTCAAATTAGTTATGTATAATAGGACCAAATTTAAAAAATCTATAAATATTATATACATATAAGATTTTCATGAGACTATCATTTTTAATTAATATGATATTTTTAAAAAACTCTAGACAAATTTGATTTTTGAAAAATGAAAGCAATTCTATTTTTCAAAATTCGAGTGAAGTTACATCATTCTAATTAATTTTTTGGTGATAAGTCACTAATACGATCAAGATAATAATATAATTCTGTTAAAGATTCTATAATATCAGGCATCAATAAAAGAAGTCCACAAATCCGCAACGTTACATTGTAAAAATGAACAAAAATTAATAATGGACGGCCCGCGGTAATGATATCACTTATCGACATAACAATGAAAGAAGATCACCCACCTGTTGTGGTTGAGACTGTCCATACTGCATACTGTAACAGTGCTGCGTCATTCCCAGACAATCCATTATCAAAAACTTAAGCAATTCGGCACAGGTACAAAAAATCACGTAGACTTACTAAAATGTTTTTGTAGTTTAAAAATGTTTTCTTCTGAATATTTCAGTATAACTCAGTCACTCAGATCAATTTTTTTTTACCACTTCGTTGATTATTAAAAGTAAAATCCACAAAATTCAAATATGCGTAAAAATGTCGTAATCGAATGAAGTTCATTAGCCATAAAACTAATTAAAAATAAAAGCGTAACACGTCAAATGGAACGCTTCCAATTTCAAATTTCCACAGAGAATTTTCCGGAGCAGAGCAGCAGAGGTATCGACTATCGAAGGACGGCGAGTCGCGAACACATATTTAATTACAGACGACGCACCTATCGCTCCAAGACGTTTTTAATAACTGCCTTTGGTTCCTTAACGACCGGCTTTGAGTGAGAAGGCGGGGCGGGGTGCCCGCGGGGAAAGGGACCCATAACGCACGGGGGTTGGGTTCGGTCGGGTCCCCAAACATTTTTGACGAGGCACAGGTAACAGCGAACGAGATGGGAGAGATTTCGCCCCTTATATCAATAGTACACACGTGATATATCATATGTATGCGAAACATTTCTGCCTGCCAATTAAACATTATTTGAATAAATTGAAGTCTACCGCTAATCGCTTTCAGCAACATACTTGTCTCTTGACTGACAATTAACATCAACTTCAAAAAATGAGTAACAATGTTTTGAAAAAATAATCAATTTGAATAAATATTTAGATATAATATGCAACTCATTATACAATACGTATCTCAAAGACAAAATATTCGGACTTAAATTTTGATTAATCGATGATTAATATTTATTTTTTAACAATAATAATTATTTATAATAAGTTTCGATTCAAACAATCCAATATTGCGTCGGTCATGTGAGTCACTAGTTGCAAGGGCCGTTCGGCTGATTAATGCATTGCCTAGTGACGTGAACATTTCAGCAACGAACTCTGGGTATTGTTTTATAAATATTTTTTTCTTGTATAAATTTGTCAAATAATGTCTTGTTTTTTTTTCTATTTCCTAAATTTTAAAAATGTTTCTATTATTATTACTGTACTGTATAAATGTATGACGCATTGGTGTCAGCTGTAATGCCACGTATTTTAATTTACAAATAAAGAAATATTGTCACGCTATTGCATTTGAACTATTGAAAAAAAAACTTAAAAAATTAGGTGAAACAAATAACAAACATAGATTAAATGATGTCGTTCAATCATGAAAAAGTGTCAATAGTTTTAATAAAAGAAAAGGCTGATGTCAATACATTTATGTAATATATAAGATTTATTGATTACACAATTTGAAATAACATAGATCTTAATTAAGGTTACTTTAATGTGATGCATTATTGCATTGTGTGTATTTCATGAAGAAGGATCACTTTGAATAAATGGCTATCAGACACTTCTTATAACATTTTCTAAATGTATTTCTTCACCATCAAATGAAAACGAAGGGTTACGATCAACCAACAGCCAACCACTGTTATATTCTTTGAAAATTGTATTATATTCTTTGCTTTTTGAGCAGAAATAGTTCTAAAATAAATTTTCTTTCTCCTACCCTATTATATAAATACACTAATGATAATAATATAAATTGTCAATCATATTTTTTTTTCAATTTTAACAGCTTTTGATAGAAGCACATTATAATTTTTATAATATTTAGAAAGAAAATGTAGTCCCTGCATGTTCCCCACTTCTATATTATGATTTAGACTGGTTTATAAAATGATAGAATAAGCACTAACAAGTGTGTTTTATTTTTATGCAAAAACAATCATATATCAAATTTGGATTATTGAGATTTTGTACACTTCCATGTATTTTGTCACTAACGACCCGGGTTTCGCCTTTCTCCCGAAATTTTGACTCAGGTATCAGTGTAGCTCTCAGACGTATAATATCTTACCTCGTAAATAATATTTGTCGCATTTGTATCTTCTATATAAACGTTAGACACTGTTTACTGTCTCTCAGTTCGAGTCCATTCGTGTGCTCGAATGCCTGAAGATGCCGAAAGGCGAAACCCGGGTCGTTAGTGACAAAATACATGGAAGTGTACAAAATCTCAATAATCCAAATTTGATATTGAAATTCCATCAAGCACCCTCAGTCGATGTCTTAAACAATCATATATATTTGTCTTTTCAAACGTGTAGTATTAACAATAAATTAAACATACAGCTTGACCAATTGGACAAATTAATTCAATGAATATCTGAGAATGCACAAAAAAATAAGTAGCCGAAAATTTGTCACAGTTTTTTGTTTCGCACTTTATTGTAAGTTGCATCTCACAAAATCAGGGATGCGTGGGAAATGCATTTACGCTCATTGTCAAAGAATAATACACAGCAAGTGAAACAAGGCTGTAAATTTTGCTGAAGTATAACTGAAAAAATCTATTGAATGTTTTTTCGTCCGTTTCAGTGGCGCACTTAAGAATCAACACAGTAGGGATGAAACGTTTCGTTTGTTTAAAAAAATTACATTTCTTTGTCTTAGATATATCTTACAAATTAAATACACACCTTGTTATATTGCAAATGCAACTAGCATTTGATTTTTTTTTGAATTTGGATTTATAGGATTTTGTACATTTTCATGTATTTTCTCACTAACGACCCGGGTTTCGCCTTTCGGCATCTTCAGGTATTCGAGTACACGAATGGACTCGAACTGACATACAATTAAAATATATGGCAATGTGCAAAATCTCAACAATTCATATTTGATATTTAAATTCCATCAAGCACCTTCAGTCGATGTCTTAAATTGCAACTATTTAGCATTTATTTTTTTCCTTTAAGTGATGTAACATAAACTACGAAAAATTTATTGTGTTTATAGTGATATATCCGAGTCATACCCGTTCTAACAAAAAATATGAAGATGAATAATATTTTGAGTTATTTGTATCAAAAAAGTCAAAACTCACTGATTCATTTAAATTGAATTTCTGTATGAAACATATATTTAGATCTAAAAGCATGCAGAAATTCAAAAAATATGCCTTGTAACTATAGTCACATACATATTCAACTTATGTTTATTCTTCGATTTTTGTGCTTGAGTACTCAGTTTTGTGAGAACAACCAAGAAATATACTTAATTATTCAGTCTCAATAATTTGTCGACAAAGTCTTTCGAGTCACACTTGAATTTCAGATCTTATGCAGATGAGAATTTCGTTATAACTTAT
Source organism: Himalopsyche phryganea (assembly GCA_022494535.1). Taxonomy (NCBI): domain Eukaryota; kingdom Metazoa; phylum Arthropoda; class Insecta; order Trichoptera; family Rhyacophilidae; genus Himalopsyche; species Himalopsyche phryganea. The sequence goes on along the minus strand of JAGVSL010000001.1, from coordinate 8,175,906 downwards.
ACATAACTTCTAAATATATATTTCAAATATATTGTCAAAATAATTTCTCTTGCTGATACTTTTCAACATCTAAACAGCTTGTGAATTTGACCATTATGTTAAGAATTGGTTATATTACGTCCTAATGCATCTAAAGAAGACTAATGTTGAAAAATATATGATGGATAATTATTTGGCGAAAACTACCGGAAATAGCAAATTCTTACATGCAACTTATACGTTCGATTTAAAAATTATCCTCCCGGCTGATACTAGAATTTGCACGCCACTTTCGTAGCATTGAATTTTGCATTGTCCATTGATGCAACGACAGACTTATCGACGGGAGCACGCTGCGTCACATAATGACCAAATATAATGAGCGATGATCACTCCGCTTTGACGAGACCGATCGTAAATCTTGTCTCTTTACAAATTTACTTGGAGTCAAAATGAGTGGAATTAGAAATCAACCATAAAAGATTTACAGTAAGTAATGTGCCTACTTAATACTTAGCACATAGTATGTCCTTGCCAAAATGACATGTCATATAAAATAGATCTCAATAAATCTATGTGGAATATTTGTACATAAACAATTAAACAATATTATATTCATATATTCCACATTTCAGTTAAAATGTATCACAAAATATTGTTCAATACCAATTATTTCTTCGTTGTTTTTCTTGATGAAATAGTTTGAAAAAATATATTTTTGTTTTAATTATTACTTCAAAGTACAATTTCTCTAGTATTAAGATAACGCTTTTGTCTGAACGGAGATTTATTTTCCTTTTTAAAACTATATCAATGTATTGACTCATCAACTCAACAGAATATTTTTGACGATTAACGAGTGATTAGTTGGGGTTAGGTAACGACTAGTACAAAGCTAGTTGCCCTCTCTCTACACTGAGAAGAAATGAAAACATCACAGATAACCATGGATACAAATCGAATGAAAAATCAATACATGAAAGTAGTCGTTCATGTGCCCGAAACATTGACCCCGCAACATAGTATAACAAATTTTAACAAAATTGTCCACTCGGCTACGGGGTCGTCTTATTACAACTAAATACAACAACTTATTCTTTACAGAACATTTTTTCTTTGTATTTTAAATTATTATAGTAGTAAAGTTTCCAAAGAATTCTGTATCAAAATAAATACTCCATTCGTAAAATCCCTTCATAGTATACTGGAAAAAAAAATCTACAGTCAGCGGACGTAGGTTGTATATTTATGTTATATTTGAAAAACGCTGTTATGGCGGACTTTCATCTGTCAAAGGTTCATTGGTTGTATCACTGTCAAAGTCGTATACCAGCGGGATGCTAAAATTTCGACAAAGCAACACGTCGAGTGACCAGTTGTTGGTCATGTGTCGCTTATTTCAACCTGAATCCCAAATCCATCGACGGCATGCCATTGTGTCGTACAACTGAAGCGAAAATCTGATCAATACTGACATTTTTTCTTTATTTGCAAGTTTTTTCAATCCAAAAGCCCACTCGTCGGCATATTTGTATCTCATGTAAACATGTGGTAAACATGCAAAAGAATTTACGTCATCGATCTTACTACCTCCGTAAGGTCCACACTTATGGTATCTGGCAAATCTGGATATTTCGATTTTCCACATAATTATCGACTTACAATAATGAATGAATGCTGTATGTCATAATATAAGTTTTTCTGACTTTTTAATATGCGATATAATGAATAAAATAGTACACACTTTTAATAAGCAATCGATTGAACTGATTTTTACTTGGTAGAACTCTATTATACTAATTAAAAAAATAGTATTTCTCTTTATAATAGATAGGTATTTATGAAATACCTAGGCATCTTCGTTTGAAAACAATTAAAGTAAACGAAAGAGATACAACCAAAAACATTTTGTAAACTTTTTTTATAAAAATTAAAATTGATAGAATAATTGATTGAACGAGAAATATAAACTCTTAGCAATGAATTAAAAAAGAGTCGTATTCGTCGACTTTCATTTATTTTGCAAGTCAATACGAGGACATAAATATATTATAATCAGCTTAGATAATCGTGAGATACAAAATCAGTTTGGCAAACAAAAGAATTTTATTGGCAATAAAACGCTTTTTGCTACTTTCCACAGAATCATGCATTCCCTTAACATCCTTATACCTATTCACAAAAAATCACGATGCCTCTTTCAAGAGAATAGATTTCTTAGAAACGCGTATTATCAAATAATATGTTATTGTAGCAGGTTGCATAAAGCAATATAAAGTACACAATTTGTAAGGACAACGCAAAAAAACAGCTCAAATTTTGGGTGCATACTCTTTATGTGAATTTTATGGATTCGATGTTTTTTTTGTGTGTGCCTTTGCCAGAGCAACGCGTCCAAACAATGGCGGCTTCAAGCGGCAAAGCTTTTTATTGTTATTTTATTTGTCTGTGCAAAAATGAAGCACCTACTTAAAATTTTATGTATCCAGGTACATATAAATTGGACAAGTTTTATTTATTTGTTGCAACATCGAAAAATTTGAATTTCGAAAATGGAATAGTTGGGTTCGTAGTTTTTGATTGGTACTATGCCATTATTCCATGTTAGGTGTCAGTTATCGATAATAAAAACAATCCTGAACGCAATAAAAACATCGATCTGGAAATATTATCACGCTAGTTCATATATTATATATTTCATAATAAAATGTAACACTTAGATATCTACCTGCTTGTAAATATTATAAAAAAAAACAAAACTACCTACATTTAGAAAATTACTATCAGGCCTTTTAATAACTAAGTATTTACTTCATTCTACTATACGTAATCATTTGCATAAAAATAGTGACTTAGTGGTTAAGTGTTCACTTGTGTTCAAAACCATGAAATTGTATGGAATATAGGAGAAACACGGTGACTATTGGGCACCAAGGCTCAACCCAACAGACGGCGAGTGGAAATCTCCTAAACGCCCAGGCTTCTACTAATATGGAGTATATTAAGTTGTGTTCGAGAACATTTAACACATTGAGTCCCGGAGCCGTGTTTTCACGTGATAGACCAGCCTATCAAAAACAGTCATGTTCGAGTCTTGTAACGAGAGTAATATTTTATTGAGTTTAGTTTGAAGTATACTGACACTTTTATTAGACTAAATGTTTTTTTATGATGGTACACGGTACAATATTATGAAAACTGAATTGAGATTCGTATTTATTTTGTTTTACTTATAGCCCATTAGGCGATAAAAGTTTTAGTGGATCACAAAAAAAGACGCCGATATAGGACAAAATATTATAGTCGTGAATTAAAAAAATATTGTAACTTTAAAATCCACACTCGTTAAGAGAAACCATTACTAAAAATATTTAAATATCTTGAAGAAGTGCTCTTTATTTCGATTTTATTTTTATTCTGGCAAAGGTGGACATAAACTTTTTCTGTCGCCTTCTCAACAATAAAAGAAAATCATTTCACGGGCGACCTTTTCATTCTTTTCTCAATCCGCAGTGCATATCCGCTGTAGTTGGGCTAATTATATGTTTCATTTTGTGATTACAATCGCACGGGTAAAGATCGATGATTCTACTTAACTTCCTGTCTTTTTAAGTGCCCGCAATCTCCAGTTTTACTCCATTGTGTGATTTTGTTCAAAAAGTATCACGAGTATTGCATTACCTCGCGTCATTGGCAATCTCTAGTTGCAGACCTTTTTATGAGCGCTTTTTACTGTCCTTTTCAATCCAAGTGCTAACAAAATCCTTTTACGCCATTCAGTAATAATCGTATCCTTTTTCCACAAAAAAGATAGTTTCAAATCGGATTACCTACGCTTTGGTTTAATAAGTATTAGAATACTTTTTTTTTAGATCGATTCTTCATCAATTTCAAATTTAGAAACTATTCCGCCTACTTGATGAAATGAATTATTTATCGTATGGCAACGTTGATAATTGCTTAAAAGACTCGCTCTGGGTTAAATCACGTCAACAAAAAGTTGGACTTGAGAACTTATTGTAAATCAGTAGCTCAATCTGTCTACGGAGAGAGTAAAGAAATAATGATGGGGTAAGAAAATTAATAGTGATTAAATATTCACCGTCTCTACGTCACATTTACCAGATCCGATAGAGTCTGGACGAGAAAGAATGAAACAGATACCAATTAATTCGAATAAAATTCATAAATAGATGAAAAAATCAATGTAAAAGAGTAAAAGGATCAATTAGGGGACTCAAACCATTAACCGCGCAATCTAGTTAAAGATAAAAATCACCCACTTTGATCCAACAGGATGTCTGTGGTGTTTTAAAACCTCGTCACCCAACCTTTTTCCGATCCTAAAAACAGGACAAAGGTACATATACCGATTAGCTAACTATCAGTCATTATTTCCCAACTTCATCCTTAGGTATTATCAATAATGTCTTCGAAAAGAGGTTGAGCGATTGACTTATAACCAGTCCTAGTTAAAACAAACGTGATCAATCAATTATTGTAGGAAAAACAAAGTTGTAGCAATACTGATCATAATTTAAGATATCGACTTAGGGTGCTTGATGGAATTTCTAAATCACATTTGAGTTGTTCAAATTTTGTACATTCCCATACGTTTTGCCGCTAACGGCCAGGGTCTCGCCTTTAGGCATGATCTTACATATCTAAATGTGTTTGAAATTTTTCACATAGCATCAAATCTTTTATACCTTTGACAAAATCATATCTCACTCGCTTCCAGATGTACCTAACCAAGATTTTACAATTTTTTCGACTTTTTCGTGGAGCCCCATTTATGAAACGCTGTATTCTTGAAAAATAGAACTTAAAGAAATCTATCACAAATTATTATTCTCTCTTTGGATGATTGAAAATGAATGATAAATATTTTTAACGAAAAATAGTGTTGTTATCGCCATCTATTAGATAATTTCATAATCTATTATTTACATGAAGTTAGCTTCAAATTATTGTGAAGCAAGTTTATGTTTTAAAAATATTTTTTAAGGCTTACAATTAAATGCACTTCTGTTTAGATCATATTCACTTTCATAAAAGTAGTTTTCACTTACAACATATACATTCCACAAAAAACAAACTCTTTCATTGAAAATAAAGTGATCCCACATATTAAAATATATTTTAACATTGAAGAAATATACAACACTTACGAAAAAATATTTTCACATAGATAAAATAGTTTTCACTCAATATAAATACTCACACTTTGAAATCGATAGGTGCACGAAGCTGTAATGAAATGTCACTTATTCTTCTACCATATATTAGGCCGCCTATATTGTTTTTGCTCAATGCATTAGAATACATTACACAAAACAAACCAGACCAACCCTAACATAACCTACTACAACTTAACTCACTGTACTCAAGTGTACCAAGTGAATATTATCTAACATAAAGTGCAACCCATTGAAATAAAAGTTCAAGTTTACCAAGTGAATACATCTAACACAAAGTACAATTATTTATAACCCTTTTTTTAATACATAGAAGTTCTAAGACAGTCAATCAACCTCCTTTTTAACATTTACCTTTTTTCAGGGGGGAGAACAAAAGTTGAGAGCTTGTTACTTTTATTTCGTCCAATGTGCAAGCAAGTGCAGCCAGAAATAAATCTCGATAAATAATATTGGTGTAATTGAGAAAATCCAACATGTCAATCTATTGAGATGATATTCCACTGCGATGTTTTCAACATTTCATTAGGATAGAGCTGAATTTAAGAAAATTATATTTTTTTCTTCTTTGACCATATTCACTCACCTATGTGGAGTACGTGACCACCATCTGGCTGAGCTGACAATCGTCAATCGCTTTGAATCCTCCCATGACATCCCAGCATCCCACAGTTCCACTGAGCACACCTGTAGATAGTATGACAGTCGTCCAGGAAACGTCCAGGATTTTCCACCTAATAGAAGAAGAGTTAAGGCTCTCCAAAGATATTCTTTTCATGTATCCCAGCTAGTTCCAACATCTTTCCAAGGCAATGTCGTAAAAAGTAGCTGCCTGATCCGTTCACCAATCACCGAATTATTCAGAAAGTCAAACCACCTAACCTCCAATATTCAGCGGATGCATCTATTCTTGAAGATCAGCATACAGTTTAAATTTATTTAGTGACTAACACAATTCCGTCATTTCAATTCATCAAGTCAGAGACAGAGATTTATGAATGGTACTAATAAAATCATGCAATAAAACACTCATACTTTTTTTTTTTTTTTATTGATAACTAAAGGGTGCATTTGCCAGTTCAAATCATAAATAAGTTTCAGCACTCGAAATAACCACCATAAGGTAACTCCGCATTTCTTAAATTTTCCAAACGTCCAAACACCAATATTGATTAGGTATGCAGTCCAAGAAGCGAACGATAATTATTCTATGCGTAGAAATGTATCAGAAACAGTATCAAAGATATTTTAGTTTATTTACATCTAAGTTAACACCAATCCTCAAAACATACATTAAACATAGTAAGTAAGTTTATAAAACTTGTACATCAAATCATAAATTGAATTAAAGGCAATGATTTGCATGTAGGAAAATATTTTAGTAACATTTTTGAGAAATACAAATGGAAAATAGTACTTAATAAACCATTAAATAGTGAATATATAGGGAAATTAATAACTAATGAATTATTTTTTTATAAAATAGTTAGGCAAAAGACATCCTAAAAAAAGTAATATTTTACAGTAGTTCTTTAACGATAAATATATAGATGTGCAATGCTATGCTGTAGTAAAGTTTTTTGTTGTTTAAAACGAATACCAGTTGGTAATTTATAACAGTTTCATTTTTATTTGGTACCATAATTAGAATTTAATGATAAACCAGACATAAAATTTTTCACTTCTTACGAACATTTCTTACCGCTAGTTCTTTATCAACACAGAATGAAGCATCAATAAGAATCAGTTTTCTTCATCTACGAACTTAATATAGGAAAGATGCGTTGCGCCTACTACATAACTTCAAGATGACTAGCGGTCATAATTATTTAAAATTACAACTGAAAAGTAATCCTGCTTTAGTTCAAATTTAAATAAGATGAAACCAGACATTTGTAAATATATTTTCAAAACATTTGAAAAAACATATTAGCCTAGAGTGCAAAGATGGTAACTTCCAAAATACCGAAAATGAGATTTAAATGCACATTCTGTAAATATTAAACAATTCAAAAAAAAAACTTAAACTACTAAAACTAATAATCTAGCTGCTTTATTATGCATCAAAATATGAAATGAATAAAGTTCTTGTTCACATAGTTGTGAGAGTTTTACACTCTTGGCAGACAATATTCTGTAATTATATTTCTAAAATCCCTTTTTTGGAATCGTTAACAGTTAAAACTTAACGATTGAAATTGGTAATATAGCTAGTTGAATTTAGAAATATAAATTATTAAGACGTGCATAGGAGATTAATAAATAATTTTATATTATATAATATATGTATAGGTAAATGAGAAAAGCACAACAGAAAGTCAAATTAAGCATATTTATTTATTCACAATAAAAACTGACACAAATTAATTCCACTATTAAATAATGATGGTTAAACTTGTTTTCTCAATTTGCAGCGTTTCATTTTTCCTTAGTTATAATTTTTTTTTATTAAGTAAAGGCAGTATTGATTTATTCAGTAGAAAAAATAAAATATTCACTGACCACTATTTTCAATAAATAATATGTACCTATCTTTTAACTATATATTTAACAAAAATAATCAAAAAGTTAGTCAAATAATTGTTTGAAAATGAATCACAAATAAAAGAAAAATCCACATGAGATATCAATTACATGTTTTGTCTCATTCGAGACGATTTCATAAGTAGAGGACTTTTGATTGATGGCAAAACCAAGACAACAAATTCAGAAATTTTTTTAATATTCTGTAGCATACATATATACACTTATAAACTTATATTTGACATTCAGAAACAACTTGACAAATAAAACATGATACAGTGGTCTTATTAAAAGCTGCTCAAATAAGGGAAAATGCTTTTCCATAAATTAGCATTTCCAATGTGGAACTGAAGCAATCTCATAAAATCAGTAATTATTGATTTACAAGAAAAGTGAGCATGTAGTATCTAGTATCTATGATAAATTATTTATAACCGATGCGGCTATAAAACAATTTCAATGATTTGTTATTTATAGATATGACAGTTATTAAACTACTTCGAATTGAAAAGTGATTACATTACTAAAATAATTGAAATCAGTTTGTTTCCCCCACTACAGCTACTAATGTACAAACATATCATTTGGTTCATGAGACGTACTTAACGATGAAGGTCTACTAAATTATTGAATCTGCCACGGCGATCGCCTTATAATTTTCCTCCCAATATAAGGTTGGCCAAAAAGGTATTACAATAGAAACTATTTACATGTTGATTGGTTTTGGTAGTAGTAGGAATAGGTTATTTCTACCTATTACTCTACTGCGTGTGAAATATTTTGTAAATTGAAACACAAAATAAATTACAAGAATAGAATAGAACCATACCTTACAAGCCACTAAAATTGTTCTCTTAAATAAAATGTTCAAGCACAAAAAAACCTTGATAAATATGCAAACTAAAATCAAGACAAAAAATATGCATAGTATGCAGATGGGTTACTATGAATAAGTTTGAAAATGTTTTCTAATTGAATCCAGTATTCTTTCCATAGACAATAGCCAATTTTAAAAATGAATTAACATAATGAGGTTTATGATAAAATACGTTAAAAAAATGTTACCCAAAAAATTCAAAACTGCCCAAAAAAACATCACACTTTATAAAATCACACTGTAACAATTGCAATGAATAGCAAAAAGCGACCAACATATTTTGTTGATTTCTTGTTAGCTTTTTATTAAAATCATAAACAATTCTCACCAGATAATCATTACTGGCATATTAATAACTTAAAAAGTATTGACAAAATTTCGAAAGTAATTTCACAAAACAGCAATAATTTAAATAATTTTCACATAAAAAATAAGGTATTTATCAATGATTATAGTGCCCGTAAGTGTGAAGCAACCGCACTTTTATTTGACAATTTTAGTCATTTTAAATTTTTAATAAATTAAAATTATATGATGTATTTTGTTTGATAAAAGACACATCGCCATTGAAAACAGATTTTTAGATAGTCTGCAATCAAAACTAAATCTTTAATCACCACGATAACGTATCAAAATTATTATAACTGGAAATGAATGATACTCCTAAATGTCCCTGATAATTTATGTGTTTATAATCAAAACTAGTTATTATCAACCCTTAAAATTTATAGTATAGTCGAGCGAGCACGTCCAAACATGTTTTTGATTATTTCTTGCATGCCTAGAATTTACATAGGATAACTGTACATAAAATAACAGAATAATTAACGATTCATTCCTGAAGCACTTGTAAATTCTCTAGATACCACAGAACTGATTCGAACATCAGAAAAATAAACAGAATATACAGATAAGCTTTAAAGAACAGTCGCAAAAGCTTCAAACTCTATTGCATACAAATTATTTGTTTCCTGTTACTTTCATATTTTCACATCAAATTAGATATAATGGTCAATTAATAATGGCTTATTTTTTATAAAAATCTTCTCAACTGGGTAATTCTTGTTGATCGAATAATATTCAGAATGTTTTTCAAAGTGACATTTCAAGTATTTAATTTATTTTATAAAAAATTGCTATTTACATACAATATTTTAAGGACTAAGGTAGATTACCGATCAATAAATGGACAAGTGAAAATCAACCAATGAATGAGGGAATATTAATAAAGAAATCAAATAGTTACAAACGATATTTCTAACCATTGACTATAATTTTATTGATTAATATATTCCGCATTACATTATTTCACACTAGCTAGTTATGAAAATGATTCGGAAATAAAATGTGATGATACAAAAAGTCCAATACCTCGTGAGACAGTACATTTTTACAGTCAGATTTCTATTAATATTTATAATCTTAAAGTGCATATATACAAAGATTAAATAATTTTCAAAAATAATGGAAGAATCCGGAAGAATTACTGAAAAACCACCAATAAGATAGAACTTACTTAGTAGACGACTTGGTGGCAATCCTAAATTTGTCACAAAATTTTTGGATGCAGCAATAAAAGATGGGTTATTTGTGCATCAATTGCAATGATTTTTTTCCAGTAACTATTTTATCTATCATTTTGCACATTCAATTGATACAATGGTAAATCAACATTACATTGTAGTGACAAATTATTAACATGGCATTTCCAAAAAGAATTTAAAGTAAGTTAGAAGAAAACAGTTAAACAGAAATTTTAGGAATATTGTCATCTGTTCATACAATCACATCAACAATATCAATATAAAAAATTACCCTATTGAACATGTAATTATCCTCAATATTAATAAAACTTCAATGGTTTAAATTTTGCCAAGCGCCCCTCATAGGTAACAATATTGAATATGTGTCTAGAATAATGTTGAAACATTAAGAGTTCAAAGGCATTAAGCATGGATCAACAAGCTTGCACTCCAAAATTATTAAAGAAAAAATATGCCATTTGAACATTGAAACATAAAAGATTTTGCAAAGAATGAGAAATAGTGATAATGGTAGCTAATAGGGTTTTGAAGAATTATTTTTAATTGTGAGGTACATTAGATATAGCCCATATTTTGAAATGGCAGTTTGATCGCCAGATGATTGGTTCAAAAACCATTGTTCTGTTTAATTAGTACCCCAATTAACCATGATTTGTTTTCAGCTCTACAAATAGAATCTTAAACCAAGATAGTTAGTCACTCAGCGACTCTAGTAAAAAAAAAAATGGTTCATACATCATCCTTGGCACACATTGAAATATTATCGACAATTTTGACTATTTTTCTACGATCAGACCAAACTAAACAGCTGAAACCATCTACTATGGACATCTAAAATTCACAAAAGGATTTGGAGTGTTTTATAAATGTTAAAACTGTTTAAGTAAGCGCGCTATGCTTTATTCATTCACAAACTAATGTTTATAATTCGTCCCGCAATAAAGTGTATCTATTTTTTGATGGTGCTAATTTTTTGAATGTCGACTCTGGGGGCTTGGTGGTCTTCTTCTCACCCGACGTTGAATCGATAAGATTGTTAGCAGACTCTTCGGGACCGTAGTGGAATTCTCTGAAAAACAGTTAACAAAATAATGATCAATATAAAATTAAAGTTGACAACTTAGTTATTCCACTTGGTTTATCACTAACGTGACGCGTTTCACCTCTTTAAGAAGCATCTTCAGACTAACTATATCGCCAGGTTATTTATTTCTAAGGTAAAAATTATTCTAGTTCTTAAGTTAAAAATTAAGGGTGGGGCGGGATTATTTCCTTTTACTGGATGTAGGAAGGTGGCAAGACACAAATGATAATAGTACTAATTACCATAACACTACTAATTCCACAATTAATTACTAGTGAAAATCACAAGGGAAATAAATTTAATACTTGTGAGCCACCACTATCAAAGCAAAACCAGGCAAACAAAGTAACAATAGATAATAAGAATTATTGAGATTTTGTACACTTCCATGTATTTTTTCACTAACGACCTGGGTTTCGCCTTTCGGCATCTTCAGGCATTCGAGCGCACGAATGGACTCGAACTGACAGACAGTAAACAGTGTCTAACGTTTATATAGAAGAAACAAATACGACAAATATTTTTTTTTTTCAATCCATGTCCGCTCCCAATGTGGAACATATGGTCTCCTAATGGAGGTATCTTAACAGAATTTTTCTACGAGAACTGCTTGTTACTTAGTTGCTCAACCTCTCTTTTTTTTTCAAAGAGAGTAGTGATAGAAGGATAGGGTTAGGACAGGACTAGTGTTAGCTAATCGCTTTCGCTACGTCCCGTGAGGATGGGATGGGGCCGACATATTTTTACGAGATAAAATATTGTAAGTCTAGGATCCACACTGATACCTGAGTTAAAATTTCGAGAATCGCCTTAATCCTTATTTTGTAAACAACGCATTAACAGAGTGGCGAATTCCCGCTTTCAACAAATCATCTATTTTGGAGACACATTAAAATTTTTTTTTGTCTTACCCACTCCCCAGGTCCAGTAGAAGGAAATAATCCCACCCCACCTTTCATATTTAAGTTAAGAATTAAAATCATTGTTTATCTAAGAAATAAATATTTTAAAAACCAACTATGTCGTAGATTATTTTCATCATGGTTCACACTTAGTTACAGGACAAGTGGGATAGCAAATTATTTAATTTTATATGTAAACTGAACATGAAAATTAACTGCAGATTTTTCCATAACACCCAAGATAAACATTGTGTGTTTAAACATGGCTTATGAGTGCCATTATATTGCAAAAATAATGATAAGAAAATTGTTTATTTTTCATTGCAAAACCAAAACAATGGAATAAATAATATCGCATTTGCACAGGCTTTTTTCTGAAGGTTATCTGTGGGCCAGTGTGTCAGAAAAGATTTGATATATCATATTGTAAAATGCTGATAACAGGCTTTGGCACTTTTGAAACAAAATAAAATATTAATGTTACAAAATGTACCAGTCGCTTGCAGAGGTTTATTATCTATCTCTGCACAGCTTTCCTTGCAAATTCAGGACAGTCACATGTGAGTGAAAAAAAGAGGAAGTTTCAAAGCATGTGCCTTACATACTGCTTCAAAAACTAAATAATGTGTTAAATGCCACACTGCTCCAGAAAGACAAAAACATCTTGTGACAAAATTGATAATAAGAGTTTCCCGAATAAATGTTGCAAAAAGCAGGGGCTTTTGAAACGGCAGGTAGCAAAGCCAGCATTGAAATCCAATCAGAGGCCCTTTCCGGTAAAAATCTCTCCATTTGTAATAGAGTTCAAAAATATATTAATCTATTTTCAAAGTCATGCAATAGATCAGTGCGTCCCAAAATGATTCATAACATGGGCTAACAAAATGACATTTTCATCTGGTACTCCTACTAAACCCAACCACCACTCAATGTTCAGTTACCAAATTATACAATGTAATGATGAAAATAAAAAGCTCAGAAACTCACCTGTGCAATTTACCCGAGTAAAGGTCTTGTAAGAACTCTTTAAGCTTTCCGGGTGTATCCATATCCTTGATATCGGGGAACAGATACATGTGTCTAAAGGAATCAATAGCGATGAGAGGTAAATCGGCCGAACCTTTGCCGAGATGGTGAAGAGGATGTTCAAATTTCTTTCCGTCGGCTGTTAGGAAGTTTATGCTCTCTGAAAAAAATAATTTAACATTGGGTGACCTTTCACAGAAACAGGTAACGATCAAAGTCTCATGAATTTGCCATAACGATTATTGAAATGGTTCCTCTTAGAAGAAATACCTGTCTAATAGCGGCCTTATTTTCTAATCGAGTATGTGACTATATCCGAAAATAATATCGGATAAATTATGTAAGTATTTGCATTAGATTTATGAAGCAACACCTACGCTTTTCTGACAACAATTCATTTATGACAAGATCATTGTATTTCTTGACAATTGCAGTGTCACCGGGAGTGTGAAACAAAATCAGGAATGGCAATCCCTCTTCAGTCAATTCTTCTGCATTTTCAAAAGTTATCTCCCTGACTAGCGGTACACACTTCTCTTGCACCCAAATGTGCGCTTCATCGAAATTGTTCAAATTTCCCATAAACGTTTCATCAGCCTCATTGGAGCGGGTTTTATCAGCACGGAAAACGATTATAGGGTGTCCTATACAAAAAAAAAAAAAATGGGTATATTATAAGTTATAATATTTACATAAATAAAAATTCGCCACAACTTGTTAATAATTTAACATACATATCGACCTTTATAATGTGGACCCTGGCCAAATTTGGAACATAAGTAATTAATAAAGGGCTGGAAGCGGTCGTCAAATGCAAGCTCATACAGAAGTGTCACAAAAGTTATTTTATTAGTTATAATGTGAAGATAAATACGATAGGCAAATAATGTACCAAATGCTTCGAAAAAAATTCATGGCAATGAGTGCAGAAGGCTATAATAAGACTTCGTAAGATCTGTGAAGACGAAATTTACAGAAAAAATTAATAACTCCATGACAGGTGGAGGTAGTTATAGCAACATTCCTTCTCACTAAATGGTTAAGTTATCATTAAATTATATTTTTTAAGAAATATAGCAAAAGTTTCTTTTATTTCTTTCCTACATAAATAATAATATATATTCACAAGAATATATCCATGTATGGCGTGAATATATTAACAATTCGAGTTAATATTTTTGGAGATAGTATGCACCATGGTTTATTCATTATTCGGCTTACAAATAATAACTGAATGTATTCAAATGTAAAACACTTTTCCAGAATTTCTTTTGTGAATATTTGAACAACCTTAGAATTTGGACAAAGCCACTGACGAATTGAATGAATTAATGTATGTTGAAGTAAATGTATTCAAGCCATGCAGAGTTAAGAAAGACAATTTTATAATATGATTGAGCTCAGTTAGAAAGCAGTTGAAAATGCTCACTAACTGAGCGAAACTGATTTTAATAAAGTTATAAAACTGTGGCACTTATAATGGCAAATATAGAATTACATTGTTGATACATGCTATTGCGCATTAGAAAATAATAAAAAAATTAGTTCAACATGCTGTGTCAAATTGTCAAAGAAAAAACAATTATATGTAAATCATAAATTATTCACAGCCAGTGCTACGTTAGAGAACTCTAAGATTGTATTATAAACAGCACAATCATAATTTCAACGAATAAGTAAATAATACTTTTAAAATTACAGCATGCTTTAAAGTGAACAGCAAAATTGACTAAAACACCTGCAGAAGTATTAAAATTGTCATTAAATAATTTAAAACACTGTTTGTACAAGTGTAAGATTTTATGTAATAAGAGAGAAAATTTAAATTATAGTTACCAGGTGGATGCATCTGGGCTGACACATCGCCAAATCCGACATGGAACTGGCAATCCTCCTTGAGGGCCGTTGCTACTCTCCTAAAGATTTTATATTCAGGCATATCCCTGCGATCGAAGTAACCTATCATCATTCGTTTGTTTGACTCCAGGTCAGTTAATTCTTTCAGAGAATGAAATTCCTTGATTGGATCTTCTAATTGCTTTTTGACAAACTGCGCGAACGCTTCGATGGACCTCTGACCTGCAAATATAAATTTTATTTTTGTAACTCGGCGAATTGTTCTCTATAATATTTGTAACGGAAAATGAACTATAAATACAGTCGAGTAATAAAATGCAGATTGACTCTGCTTATCAGCGATTCATAACCGATGCTCTGCAGATAAATATATGCGTTTACAAGAAAATACTTTAATTAATTAATCTAATCAGAGTTTCAATCGCACTAATTTAAATATCAAGAAGGCTGAATGAAATTTATTGTAAATAATACGGTACCTCTATATTCCCTTTTTGTCGGCTGACCATTCCTAATAACCTTCAGTGTGGGATATTTAGAGATGTGGAAGCGTGTGGCGATTGAGTTTTCTTTATCGCAATCCACCTTTCCCATGACAACTCTGCCGGCCTCTGGAAAATCTGCAACCACTTTATCGGCCGCATCATCGAATATTGGCTGCAACATGTTACTGAAGCGACACCACTCGGCGTAGAAATTTATGAATACCAATTCATTAGAAGCTGAAACATGTGTTAAATTTTGCATTATACACAAACAGTAGTACAAAAAATTTTTTTTTCAAATTCTTTAAAAAAGTGAGAAATTTTATTTCTGTTGAATGTGTTCTAATATGAACATGAATTTGAAGCTTGTGAAGAAACTACATTATTTTCGGGGTCACAGATTCTAGTGCCGGATTGGAAACTGTCCTACATTGATTATTCAATTAATTCAATGGCATGGGATATCTGTGATGTTTTTATTCCACCCCAATCCATTACTAATTTTCTTACACTCTCCAAAGGAAGGTTGAGCTATTGATATACAACTAGTTCTCATTAAACAACTTCTTTTGAAATGCCCCATGAGGAATCGTCAATCTTTTTTATCCAATCTATTTGCTATTGTATAAAATATCAGTCGGAATCATCAAGGTAATCTATCATATTTATCTCTTATATCATGTAACATATCGACATGATCATATCCTTCACCAGCCTGTAATGAGTGATTGTGACACTGTGCTAAAGAGTGTTGAGCTGCCATATTTATCTCTTATATCGTGTAACATATCGACATGGTCATATCCTTCACAAGCCTGTAAAAATAGGTAAATATGAATCACTCATTACAGGCTGGTGAAGGATATGATCATGTCGATATGTTACAAGATATAAGAGATAAATATGGCAGCTCAACACTCTTTAGTACAGTGTCACAATCACTCATTATTTTGTATCAAAAGAATCTGATACACCAAAGACTAATCATGGATCATGAAGAAGTGTCATGTTTCTTATTTGAGCAAAAGAAATTCAAATTCACAGTTGAATTTCTAACGATCATCAAACACGAGATGAGATTAGAATAGAAAGTGATGGCCAAGGTGGTTAAAGACCAATTTCGTTTAAGTCTACACCTCTAATGGCTGTGAAACTAAAATTGTTAAACTCACCATTTTAAGCAGGGAAAATGGAACGAAATTTCAACAAAAGAGCATCAATCCATCAAATTGACTTTATTTTGTATGACACAAACTGCTATAGTGTGAGAAACACAGGAGCAGAAAACTACAATCTTCACCAAATATAATATTTATAAAATAATGAGTATGCAGACAGAAGGACGTTTATGTTTTTTGCCCACAAACTTTCAATTCTCTTCATATCTCAAATCAATTCTATTCAATACAGCAATAAACACCTTTAGTATGTTTTGCATTGTGGGATTCATGTTTAACCGCCACACTCAATAATCTTTGGCACAGCTGCTTGCATCAGGTCCTAAGCTGGTATTATTTTGCTAATTATACTGATGGTTACCTTGCATCGACTGTCCACAAAAAATTATAAAGGTCTCCCTAATAATTTAATTTGGCCTGTATTTATTGGGTCAGTAATTAATCAAAAAGGTCAGTAATTAATTCGATAAATGGTCAGTATACACGTGGTCAGTTAATAAAATAAATGGTCAGTAATTTATATAAAAAAAAACCTAAACTAGCCAAAACTTTATTTACTTGGCAATTGGTGCATGTTTATTGAAATCATAAATAAAATAAAAATTTCTTAATGTACAATTTTAAAATAGTTTACCACTCAAAATGGTTTAATGAAATTCGCACGTATATAACCAAAATCAGATTAATTATTTTATCTTTTTACTTATATCACCTAACCTAACCTTCCTTTAATATTTACTGACCGTAACTTTAATATTTACTTACCATTTTTATTTTGCTACTGACCGTTTTATTCATTTGTTACTGACCGTTAATTGAATTAGATACTGATCAAATAATTAGTTGCCATTTAATTTTGCAATACATTGTATTAGTAGTACATTCAATGGTAAATATACTTTACAACATGCTACTGTTATTTTACCCGAAAATTGCCACTAATAACGACAAAGTTCTTGTAAGAAATTTAATTACTAGTAGGAAATGCCATTTCATCTCATGGGAATCAGGAATACCAATTCTCATGTGGGGTAAAAAAAAAAGCGGCATGTTGTGAAGCATATTTACCCATTCAATAATAAAAATATATGGAAAATTTTATGATGTTGAGAAAAGCATTAGTCAAATGTAAAAAAAAATCCCATACCTAGTGTCATATCCAGATTACTCTGAGTCAACTGTACAGCACCACTATCCGTTGGGTTGTAAAAAACGTGACATATCTAAAAAAAAAACATTGAAATTAAATTTTGTAAACAAACTCGATACTTCGATAAGCTCCAGTGGGCTACATTACGATAGTAAATAGGAAATGCCTTTGAAAAATTTGACATAATACAAATTTATTGTTATAGCATATTTTACAGCATATTAAAGGTGTAATTGTATCATTTCAATGCCGAATTTCAACAACTGTAATAGCTTACAACGAAATCATGATTTTAGCACATATTTATACAATACTGGGATGCCGGAATGTCGTGGCATACAATGTTGGTGACATTTGATTGAAAGGTTGAAATATTTAAGAAACTTACTAGTGTAAAGAGAAGAAACGTAGAGCGTAGACTTGAAATATTCCATAATTTCAACATGTTTGCTATTAAAACCGTCTAAACGAAAACAATTTCAGTCAATTACTACAAAATACTAGCAAATAACGACTCCTAAAGGTGTCAATCGCGGGTTGGACGAGGTACTTTTCAAGAATAATCGAAAGTATGTTGCAAGGGTGAAAATTACTGCAGAGATGAAAATAGTCAAAACATTTATAATTATTATTGCTTATTGATAGAGATACAAGTTATATCATATAAGTCTAATGACAAATGATGAATTGACTTGAATTTTACAAGAAAAGGTTATTATTTTATTATATGTAGTACTTGTTGACTAATAGTCCCATACTTATAATTTTCATTTATCTATTAGATTGGACCAAAGTCCCCTATAATTATTTGTAGTGGTTGTTATGATTGGATACATTTTGTATAAGTTTAGATTTACACAAAGAAACCATTTTCACATGATAAATACTTTTTCTTATCGAAATACATATTAAGCAACATACTAAGCGATTTAAAAATGGAAACGTTATACGTAAGCTATTTCATAAAAATTTAAATGCATTTGTAAAATAAAAATCAATTCTTTTGAACCTGGATAGCATTATCAAGATTTTAGTAAATTAAATCTTGATTCATTATTGATTTTTACGAAGCGTACCTACCTAGCATTGTGAGATTATCATTTAAGTATCCCATGTGAATGACGTTATTATCAATTTAATTACGTGGTCTATGGTTTTTGTTTTCCGCCTGCTGTCAAGATTGTCAATACCAATTATTCTTTCAATCAACCAGTCAACCAGTGTTGTTTCATACGTTTTGCAATCGTTGGTCGGCGATCTGAGACTAGTCGACGATATTTCTAAGGCGCACTATTTTATATGGATATGAGATAAGTTCTTGTTAGCGTTGTCGATAGTTCATTAGTATTGAATCCAAAATCAACACCGCAAACAAAATGTCAAACAATATAAATTATTTTGACAACATCCCTTCAGAGATCATCGAGTACATACTGAGCTTTCAAGACATTTCTATAAAAGATGCACTCAAATTTGCTCTGGCATCTCCTCATAACTTAGAATTGTGCCAATCTTTTCAATCATTGTGGAAAAAGAAACTATTTTTGACGTAAGTACAATAAATATGCATATATACATAGATAAGATATTATATAGCGATTAAAACCGGACCTCTCTACTTAGCTACACGTTGCGATCGCATTGCATAGTTTTATGAAGTACAGTAACCATAATGGTAAATTCTAAAGAACATTTCATTGCGATTTGTCCGCTAAATAATGTTTTTTTTCCATGTTCTCTCCCAATGTGGAGCCTGTGGTCTCCTAATGGAGGTATCTTAACAAAATTTTTTCTATGAGAACTGCTTGTTACTCAGTCGCTCAACCTGTCTTTTTTCGAAGAGAGTAGGAATAGAAGGATAGGCCTAGGACAGGATCAATGGTTAGCTAATCGCTCTCGCTACGACCCGTAAGGATCGGATGAATGGGAGGGAGTTTTAGATATCACAAACATTCAGAACAGAAATCCATAAATCGATTGAAAGATAAATTTATGAAAACTGTCCGCACCAGGAATTGAACCTGAGACACCCGTCACCGTAGCCAACAACGCTACCAACTGCGCCACAGATGCCGACAATAATTTTATATTGAAAATATATGTAATTTACATGTCAGACATCAAACCGTATGGATATTGCAATTAGGGTTGCCAACCATCCCGGGTCGACCGGGATTGTTGAATGTCAAACTGTAGTCAAAACTAATAATCAATATCACATATACTATAAAATGGTTCTTTCTCTTATATATGACTGTCTATCCTGATAAAACTTCACTGGCTTGTTATAAATTGTATCAAAAATATTAATGAGTGTAAAAAGTTTTCCCCTTCAAAGAAATAATGGATAGCTTAGTAAACCAATTAGAATCTCGATTGACAGATGAATCCTTTGGCAATGTAATTATATAAAAGTTTTGGGCCATGTGTCCTGGAATTATCTCAGAAAAAGTTGGCAACCCTAATTGCAATGTATACTATATTCAATATAGCTGGTATTGGCATAATAATCAGAGCCTTCAGAGAAAATGCTGGACCCTGGAACCTGACGTTTTATATGTCCGCTCCTGCCAAAATTTTAAAACCAGGAAATAAAATATGAATTCATTGTTTTTATTTGTAGTGTTAATTTTCTTTGAAAAATTCTTGCAACAATAGCTTTTCTGAATTTAAGATTGAGCGTCATGTTCAGTTGGTAAATTTAAAAGTGAGTTGAAAATTGAAGACCCTATCATTATGAGTAACATGAAGCTGTTCATCCCACACCCGTATTATATAACATTGCTTTAGTAAATATATTGCATTTTTAATACTTTTATATTGCGTCATATTTTATAGCATATTTTTGATTTCAAACTAAGTAGATAATATTCAGTTTTAAAAATGTTAATAATATTAATGTGGTCTTTCAAAACCATATCATGTTTCTTTATCTTTATTATTTTCGTAAATTCTTATCAACAATTGCATTTTCATAAACATCTATCTACCTTCATGTTTACAATAATGTTACACTTGTGTGGTTTTATTTTACAATGTGGTTATTGGTCAGAATAACGAATTTCTCTGTTTAAAAATGTACATATGTATTTACATAACAAAATAATATGTGTTCAAACACGGAACATTGATGTTTATTATTCTAAACTATAAATAAAAATACACAGGTATTCTGTAAAACGATATGTCAATGCAATAAAATCATAACAGCACCACGTCTTTCACATGAAATACAAACTAATTTTAAACTGAAGAAGTAATTGACATAATTTATCCACGCACATTTAAAGATCATAATATCAAATAATCCTTATCATTATCATCATTGTTTTAACTTAACATGTTTCAATGAATAATAAAATTATTTCAGATGGCCGACATTGAAAAATATTTTTGCCGGAATGACTGTAGGAAACTGGTTTGCGCAATGTCAAGAAGTTGGTCAAACCCAGCTTTATTGCTCCAAGAGAATAAAAGAAATGGAATCAACTTATCATTGGTCAGTAACATTGTCAAAAAAATATTTTCATACGATTCTCAGACAATCCATTGTCTAAATACCTCATAATGCTGATACAATGCAATAATCTTGAATGCTTCTCTAGGAGGGAGGTAACTTTGCCGCAAGATGATATGAAAGATCTCTTGGAAAAATCAAAGGAAGGCGATGGATTGTACTTTCATTTCATGGCTGAATATTTACGACGAGTTTGTCACGTTGACATTGTTGCGCCTGATGAAAAGGACCAGATTCCGCAATATGGGTATGTTTTTTTATTAAAGTATCTATAAGTATCACCAGTTCCCAATCTCTTTTGAACCGTGTCCATTTTTTTTTAAAAGCTAAGTGAAAGACCCGACCCTCCCACAAATGTTCATTAAAAATAATTATTAGTTGTCGACAAAGGCACATTCACACTGCTGCTTTGTCTGTAAGCTGTGAGTACTGCCCAAATTTATTTTCAATTCTATCACACTGCAGAGTTTGTTAAACAATGCAATGTATTCAAGGTTTACTCTCTGATCGCTGTTTTGAAGCTTCCAAAAGTAAAATGTCGTAGTTAAAATTGATCTCCTGACAGTTTTACAACTGACGATATATTGTTTTTTCTAAACATTTCAGGTTAAATTCACTGACTAACAAATTTTACGCAGAAATTGTTTTGGACTATTTGTCCCACGAGCACTTGAAAGTTGACCTACAAGCACTTTTGTATCAAGTGTTCTTACCCGAAGAAATTGCAGTACTTTTCATTCAGTGGATATTGCCCAAAACAAGAATTACCAAGAGCATCACTTCTAACTATGTATGTACAGATATCTTCAATGATTTGAAATAGTTTTGTAATACTGGAGCTAATATTAAAGTTATGAAATGAGCCTTATGTGTTTGGCAATCTTGAATTGAGATGATGATTGTATATATTGCCCTGTTCTCCATCCATTGTTTTATTTTAAACTGTGTTATTTCTTTTTCAAATGACACCGTTGCCAATGTGGAGTTCTAGTAGAGCATTTGAACCGAATGTGTTTAGCAAAAATGGTTGTAAGTTAGTCTGATCATAAATCTATTCAATTTAGGGTTTTCGAATGCTCGAATGCCACAGGTGGAAGGATTAACGCCCATTCAGCTACAGCAACTGACTCTTATCAATTAGGACGTAGCAAAGCTTACCTATCTTAAATCATAATGCTTTTCTGACTATGTGAGACATTTTTTGCTTATACTTTTTCAATTTTTTTATCTTATTTTTACAGATATCAACATTGGTTGAGAAAGTAGAATTACTACTCGACAGGAATCATCCGTTGCATTCTGTCGACGCTTTGAAGAGGAAACAGTGGTCTACGA
The DNA here is from genome assembly GCA_022494535.1 of Himalopsyche phryganea. Classification (NCBI taxonomy): domain Eukaryota; kingdom Metazoa; phylum Arthropoda; class Insecta; order Trichoptera; family Rhyacophilidae; genus Himalopsyche; species Himalopsyche phryganea. Next base: position 8,153,251 of record JAGVSL010000001.1, on the reverse strand, counting down.
AACTTTTAAAGGACAATCAATGGGAGCCTAAGATCTGCGAGGAGCTTATTCGTTTGATTTCAATCACACTCACCCAAACTGAAAAGTTTGTTGTTACAGGTGGATACAGCTGGGATAACATAAATATTGAAAAGGTGAACAATTATATAATAATTAAAATCATAGGCGGAAAGAACACAGTAACATTCAAATGAATTCATGTGCAATGCACCGGCACCTTTTATGTCCTCTAATAACTTGCGTGGCGATAGCTAACACCCAGCTGTTAGTTCAGTCTTAACGTGGGTTTTTGATGACGGTGTTTAAATTTGCAGGTAATATCCGATAAGATTGGTCACCAGTTGATGCTGAATATACTATTCGAAGGCATTGCAAGACGATGCGGAGTGAGGTGCGATCTTGTAACCACCGCAAACCACGTCTTTCTTTATTGGCGAAGCAACTGGTCAGAGAGCAGTCCTCTGTATGTTATAAATACCGAAAACGGTTCTATGAAACCGAGCGTCGGCAGGTGTCCATTTTCGACAGGGAATTCCAGTTCACGCCCGCTTTATCAGTATTCCCATTTGCAACTAATGGTCACGCTTCTTCTGATATTTGACGGCATTCATGAGCTGATGGGAGAAAGGTATGTTTATATAGTTAAATAACTATACTAAGTTAACTACAAAAAAATGTATTTGGCACAACTTGCAACGTTATTAATTGAAATTTGAATTGTTGAAATTTTGTACATTTTCATGTATTTTGTCACTAACGACCCGGGTTTCGCCTTTCGGTATCTTCAGGAATTCGAGTACACGAATGGACTCCAATTGACAGACAGTGAATAGTGTCTAACATTTATATATAAGATAAGAATACGACAAAATATTATTTATAAGATAAAATATTAAAAGTCTAGGACCCACACTGATACCCGAGTTAATCCGAAAAACAACCCAAGATTAACCTTAATCTTCGTTGGGAAAATAAACAAATTAACAAAGTAAAGAACAAAAGCGATTTCCCGTGGCTAACTAATGTTTGAATTACCAGTGATTTCACACTTAGCATTGTGGGTTTTAAAATAAAATTCGAAGAAAAGATATATGTATCCAATCATTCTAAATTTGGTGAATTCTGTTGGGTGACTATGAGATGAATTTATTAATATGGGAATATCATTATTTTGATTGTTAATTTATGTTTTTTACGTGTCCATTCGTGTACTCGAATGCCTGAAATACCGAAAGGCGAAACCCGGGTCGTTGATAACAAAATACATTCACATGTACAAAATCTGTACAATTCAAATTTGATATTGAAATCCCATCAAGCACCCTCAGTCGATGTCTTAATTGAAGTTATTAATTTAGTTACAGTATTAGTCATTTTCAGTTTAGAAATAAATGAGTGACTACAAGTCTATGAAGAGATATGTCATTCTTATGAATCCAACGATGCCATTATAATATTGGATCATGATCTATAGCACCCATATGTTTTACAAAAACTCTGTAACGGTATCATTTCTTTTCACGGAGATGTTCTTTTCTACACCTCTGTGATAGTCTAATGGAATGTTATTTCACAAATTAATAGAGAAACATGATTTTGCAATTTTGATAATGAAATTTAGAAAAAAAGAATCACTTACTTAGCAGACATATGAGCTATTTAAGCTGAACATGAATCTTTTTAAGTCAGAATTACATTCTGAGAAAACAGTAAACAAAATATTTTATCCATTTTAAAAGTGTCGTTTTATGGTCATGTCTCAGGAACGGAGCGTCACAGATTCCATGGTCATTATAAAACAGAGTCACTACAATTTTAATAAATTCATATTTGCATATTTCAGAATGAGCCTCTATTGCTTTCAACTGTTGCAACTGCTGTATCCGGACAACACAAACTACCTTATGGCAATAATAAACTACCACTATAAAAACCGATTAGATCTTCTGCCTCTCTTACCAATGATAGAAGAACATCTTTTGAATCCAAACGTAAGCATTTCCAAATAAAAATAATTATCACTATTTTTCAAAACTATGTCCGCTTCCAATTTGGAGCATTCATTGGCCATTTAATGGAACACAACAACAGAAGTTGTTTTATAAAAAAATGTCTTTTCGGAGAGGCTAGGAAAAGGTTAGAGGTGGGTACTAAAGTATGTAAACACAAACATTTATACCTTAGGACATAACTCCATATATTGATTGAGAAAATATTAGTATGATTGTGCAAAAGTTAAAAATGTACGAATGTGCATGTCTGGTGATTCGAACCTGTAACCTTGCAACTGAATAGAACGAACGCCTGAGAGTGTTTGCCATTCAGTTACAGGGGCGGCATTATCATTACGTACTTTCAATTTAAAGCTGATTGCCATAACTTGACAAATATAGTAACAGAACAGCGACATGTGTAAATACATTTCTATTACATACCCTATCGCCAAACTACAGGTAATTCAGTCAATAACTTGAGTACATCTAGAGCAGTGGTGGCGAACCTTTTTGAGCCCGAGTGCCAAAATTTTTTTTTTTTCAGTATAATATATTATTTCAGTTATGTCGCCTGACACATGCTATGGAAATAAAAAAATGGATCAAATTTTTGTGTAACTTCAGATTTTTAATGTAAATAGTGCATTAATACATCGACAAATTTAGTTAAGCACTATCAATTAAAACTAAACTTAAGAATTAAAAAAATTGTACAACCCTCAAAACTTCATTATTAGTGAGATTTTTGTTGTTGGATGCTAGATGCCAAATGTTTTATTTCAGGTTCATAGTTAGCTTTTAATAGAATAGAAGAAGTACTACTTTCGTCTGTTTATCTACTTTCCATGTCTAATTTAATAAAGTTCATTGAAGAAAATAATGATTCACAGGAATAAGTCGATAAAAAAATTGTTAAAATGCCTATTGCTATTTTTTTAAGACTAGACAAATTTTCCGGGATGGATTGCCAAGTTGTTAGTATTTCATTTTTGGAATTCCTCTGGTCTGGTCCAAAGAATCGCTCTCGCTCGATTCCTTCCAGAATAATTCTTAAATCTTTGTCGATGGACACATCGAACTCGACTGAAAATCTACCAATTCCATTTCAAAATCATATAATTCCATGAATTCAAACATTGTCAAGTTTAACTGTTGATAACGTACATGTGTCGGGATGGATAATAAATTTTGTAGTTTCTTCAAGTTGTCGAAATTGAACAAACCTTCTCGAAAATTGTTCTATTATTTTTCCTACATCTGGCTTTTCATTAATTTCTAGATCCATCATGTATTTTTTTAGGTTAGGAAAATACTTGAAGTTTCTGATCATTATATCACATTTGAATTTTTTGTATAATCGCTTTTATTTTTTTCTTTTCATAATAAAACATCCGCGTGTCATAGGTTCGCCATCCCTGATCTAGAGGATATCGTCGTTGTTCTGGAAAAAAACACTAACCGAAAAACTAGTTTTGATTAATTGTACTTTGATGTTTGTCAAGCGACGATATGTTTATAATTAAAATACAATGTTTAGTGTATCTTACTAATGAATTTGTGAATTTTTAGGTTCCTGATGATAGAAAAAGCTACTGCAGGCAAGCATATAATGAAATTGTCACATCTATAAAAATGTCCTCCAGATTTCTGAACCGAGAGGTGAGTGCGGTTCAAATTATTTCTAATGGCATTTATTTTTGCTTTATTGTTTCTTATTGAATACTTACACATTATTTTAAATAATATTATAACTGCTCACAACTAAATTAGTTTTCTGTCTGAATGTCTTATTGCAAAGACATAAATATTTTCGTATTACATACGTCATCCATGAGTGTGTACCGCAAACTTAAATTTCTTGTTATTTGTTTCCAGTGCGGTAATTTTGTGGAGATTCATATTTAATATAAAATTTAGAATTAGAATCAATGTCTATGTTATAAATGAAAATCTTACGATAGAGTAAGTCTGAAGATGGTTCTCAAAGAGGCAAAACACATATCATAACTAGCAACACAACATGTGAAATAACACAGTTATCAATTTAAATTTTATAACCGTAAGAGAATAATAGGATAAAATATCAAGGTATTTATCCTATTATAATGGAGATCTACCAAGTAAATGGCAATTCAATCAATAAAGTGAAAAAGTAGTTGTTACATTGCTACATTTTTTTATTGCAGAAACGAGCCATGTATCGTCCGGACAGAATGAAATACGGAATCGGATTGATTTGCAAGCACAGGACCCACCAGTACGACTGTGTTATTGTCAATTGGAAAGTAGCTTTGCCCAGTGTACCGTTTGAGCCGGCTTGGCCGCACGGCCTGACCGGCAATAACAATTTTTATTATGTTGTTGCCCAGGACAGTTCGTGCAGAAAAGTTTTGGAAGGTGCCTCAATTTTTATTTTGATCTTGGGATCCCACAGGACAGCATATAATGGCTTAACTTGATAGAAAAGCAAGGCATATCGCTCACGTATCACAACTGTGGGATTAATCGAGTATATTTACTGGGCTTTTCATAAAAAAAAATGAGACCCGGCACAGATGATTTTAAGCCTTTTGCATTTTAATGCTTGTAGTGGTATTTGGTGTTTAATAGAAACTTTTCCTGCTTTAACACTAGCAAATGCTCTTATTATTTCAGAATAATTCATTATAATAATTTATGTTTAGAGTAGTCCCATGGTCCACCGTTAAAAGTTTTCTATCCTTTGCAGAATACTGAATGAAATTTCTCATTCTGCCTCACACAAAGGCATGGTTAAAGAAATGCAAAGCACACTGAGAATAGATAAAACTGATAAATCTAATGTTCTGTCTGAACACTAATATCATCTTTTTGTAAATATTGACTGTTGTTTTTCTGCAGTCGTCAAAAGTAAGTGAATCGGGCAACACTGAGCAAACGCCACAACAACATGAATGCATGCGATATTGCCAGACGGAAGTGACGAGATATGCACACGCGACGTTGCAAAACTTTTTCTAAAAGATTGAGTTAAATAAAAATTGAGGCTCCTAAAATCGTGAGGCCAGGGGCGACTGCCCCACCGGATACATATACAGAACACAAAATAGGTTTTTTTTATTGTGTTTTCTCTTATATAACAATCAGGTTAGTTTGTTAATTGAATGATTATAGTTTCATATTGCTGTTTCATCTGCAAGTTGTAGGACTATGAAACATAAACTAAAACAGATTTTTCCCTTACGCTTTTAAGTCCTATATTACTGAGACTGCTTAAAAGCCTCACAGAACCAATCTATTGTCGAAAACTTTAACATATCATTTAAAAGTCTGTGATAATGTTTTTACAGGAGGCTTTTTACCAGTCAGTACGCATTCGGCGGCAAAAAGGGTTAAAACCATATGGCATCTTGCATGTTTCGTGATTTTTGTTTTCAATTGCACTTTCGATAAATAAACATGTAAATTAATTCATCCGATTACATTTTCAGATGAACTGCAACTCGATACGTGTTCAACAATATCGCGGTTGCCGAGTGTGGAGGGTAGAATCGGTAAAGACTTCAGTCACTTTAACGGTTTTCGGTACATACCGAATGAAGAAAAAAAAAAAGAATATCCTGAAGACGAAATGTGTTGCTTCTTTTACCAGAACAGATATTTTCGCAGCAGAAGGACGACGGCTGACATCACAGCGATTCCCGATTAAAATATTTGTCATTTAAATGCTTATATTAACATATTTAGCAACATGACTTTTGTTTACAGAGGCTATGCTTGTCTACTTTAGTTTTGTTACGCCTAATGATAAGTCAGTGATGATATTTCATTGTTATATCTTTGTCGCTGATAATGCATTATATTATAAATGTGAGTAGCTGATTTCTGAATAATATAAATTCATATTTTAGGTATATGGATCTTGATAATTAAATGTTGTACAATATAATTTTTGAAATATATATAAGCTGTGGCTTCATAGTTTATATTTAAACAAATAGTTGTTCTATTATTGTTCATACAACACTATACAATTTATGAAATAGTTCATATTTCTCATGTGTTTATTTTTAAAACAGATTCTTTAAAATTTTTCAAGTTTTGAAAAAAAAAACTCTCCAATACTTACAAATTAAAAAACATGTTATATATTATGTTAAATATGTAAATAGATTATATTATGTATTTATGGGATAATAATAAGTGAGATATCAGTTTTTAGACATTTATTGTTAGCACTAGAAAAATGTTCATATTTTGCAAATCTATATTATATTGTTGTATATCTATATTTCATTGTTGACTTCCTTTTTAATTATATTTTATTTTAAATATTTATGTTTTTTCATCATATTCGAAATGGATTTGATTACACTTTTAATCCAAGGTAAAATGAAATGTGAAGGGTGGTTTTCTCTTTATATAAATATTATTATTACTTTACTATATAAGCTATTTTTTTAAACTATAGATCTGTATTGAACACAATGTTCTTAAAATAAATACACTTAGAGTGCAAGTTTTATTTCATTTATTTTGAAATTAATTTTATCCCGAGAAAATATTTTCACATTTGTTTTTAGGAATTCCCTAGAATTTAAAAATTACTACACATGACATAATTGTTCTTTTAATGATATACATTGATTTAAATATATATGCATAAAGAAATGGGTAGAGGAGAAATCCCATTGACAATCAGCATGCATTGCAAATCTACAATAAAACTATTAATATTACAAGTTCATAACTACATTGAATCAATTTCTTTTATGAATGAAAGATGAATTTCTGCATTTACTGAACTATTGCTAACAGGGATATTTTAAAGAAATTTCTACAATATTCATTTGTTTTGTGACTAATTTCAATATTGGCCGTGATAGCTACTGAAAATTTTTGAATCAAGCAGACTTTAAAACATACTGTTGCCACTCACTTTAAATTTTCAAAACAACGCCAAAATTTTTGTGAATATTAATTTATTTGGTGAATTTTCAGTATGAGTATTTAATCAATGATTGTAATTTAAAATAACTGATAATCCATTCCTTGTCTAGCCGTCATGCATTCCACCTCATCAATTTTCAGCGAAACCGTTTTCACATTTATATCCTCTTCCAATTGCATTTGAGTTTGCAAAAGGTACCGTAAAGTCGCCCGAGCCTAAATATTGTAAAATAAAAGATTTTTTTTACATATTAAGTGAATCATGACTTTCAACAGTTGGTTTTATATTGTAATTAAAAAATTCATAGCATTATTCATCATCAACTATATTGATGATTAGTCTGATTTCTTTGTAATTCTTGTAGTTTATTTGTTTTTTTTTTGCGTGAAATAATTCAATTCCTGTCACTATTTCACCCTATTTGTTTTTAATAGGGTCAAAATAACAAAGTATTCTGTTCTACAAGAATTTTATCAGTTTGTTGATAGTTATTTTGGCTTCACGTCATTGTCAGAACTGAATGCTATTTAATTTGGATTATTGAGATTTTGTACACTTCCATGTATTTTGTCACTAACGACCCGGGTTTCGCCTTTCGGCATCTTCAGGCATTCGAGCACACGAATGGACTCGAACTGAGAGACAGTAAACAGTTTCTAACGCCTATATAGAAGATACAAATGCGACAAATATCATTTACGAGGCAATACATTATACGTCTGAGAGCCACACCGATACCTGAGTTAAAATTTCGGAAATCGTCCTAATCCTTATTTTGTAAACACCATATTACCAGAGTGGCGAATTGCCGAAGGCGATTGCCGCTTTTCAACTTCTTTTAGAAATACCAGTGATTTCACAATTATAATAGTATTGTGGGTTTTGACGGGATGTAATTCGACGAATGGGTAAATATATACAATCATTCCACATTCAGTGAAATCTGTTAGGTGTTTCAACGTATCGGATATAATAGCGGAGAATTAGGAAGGTTCAGCTGCTCATTCAAGATTGGTAAGGAGTATAACTGGCCTCTATTAATTTCTAAAATTTCCTGATAAAATAATTTATGATCCCCCATGTTTTTATGCAACAGTTTAACCCCATCATCCTGGTCACTGGTATTTCTAAAAGAAGTTGAAAAGCGGCAATCGCCTTCGGCAATTCGCCACTCTGGTAATATGGTGTTTACAAAATAAGGATTAGGACGATTTCCGAAATTTTAACTCAGGTATCGGTGTGGCTCTCAGACGTATAATGTATTGCCTCGTAAATGATATTTGTCGCATTTGTATCTTCTATATAGGCGTTAGAAACTGTTTACTGTCTCTCAGTTCGAGTCCATTCGTGTGCTCGAATGCCTGAAGATGCCGAAAGGCGAAACCCGGGTCGTTAGTGACAAAATACATGGAAGTGTACAAAATCTCAATAATCCAAATTTGATATTGAAGTTCCATCAAGCACCCTCAGTCGATGTCTTAAATTAAATGAATGCTATTTGTTTTTATTTTTTTTACACTTTTGAAAATCAAATAAGCTACAGCGAAAAATGTACACAATGACAGTTTGTCACTCACCTCTTCCAATACATTTTGCAACTGTTCAATGCTGTTCTTCAACATTTCAGATTCTGTATATAAACTGTGACACACTGCATCTTTAACGAGTTCAGCGCCCGGCCTTTGGGCTCTTTTTCCAAGTCGTGTGTGAGCTAGTGCAATATATCCTTCCTTATCAGACAGAGCCTTCTCCAGTAAATAAATATTTTCCGTCATCGCTTCCACTTTCTTGACAGTCTATTACAAATTAAGTACATTGTTTATTACCACAGAAAATTAACATTTGTCAACTAGATTCCTAGATAAATGATGCATGACAGTTTGACAAGATATATACTTATATAGTATAAATATCCAGGAATATGGCCTACCTCTGAAAGCATGTCCTCAAGTTTTGCCTTTGCTTTTTTTGTTTCAGCGACACGAATGACGAGTGCTCGGTTGCAGTTGGCATTTACCATGATCAAATCTTCATAAACCTGCAGAAACTTACACATTAACATACAATGGCTTAAAAAATATCATTCAAGGTATCGGTTCCCAACCAACTCTCTATTTCTTGACACATAAATTGATATCTTTTCAAAAGTGAAAAATTTGTTTACAGATTTATTGACAAAAAAATTTACCTGCTTTAACAAGTTATCGACCATTGATCTAATTGGCCGAGAATTAGCAACTTCTTTCGTAGCCATTTGTATATTTTTAGCAGAATATTTTTCCCATTCCTCCTTCGATATATTTCTGTGAAAATATATAAAAACACCAAAACATTTTGCTGATTAACTGCACAGTTTTAACTGTTGAAACCGTAGTGAAAGTTAGTACAAAATTATTCACTGCAAGAGTTTTAAGATATATTTATAACATACGCGGGATCCAGGTTGGAATTTCCTCTATACACGGCGATGCTCAGATCTGTAGGCTTAAGATTAACTCCTTCGCGATCGATGCGGACAGAATACTCTTTGTGTTCAAGATCACGATCCATTGCATACCTGCATGCTCTGATTTTACGCATCTGTTCCTCTATCTGTTCCAAAGCTTTTTGCAATACAGCCTTAATGTGATAAATAAAATAATTAATTTCAAGTATACATACAACTCTAGACATTTTCCATGTCTAAATATATAATAATTCAATATAATTTACAAAATAAGATATACCTGGCCTCTCAAGATTGCACTAATTTCTTTTCGCAATGTCATTTCAACTTCATCCAAAACTAAATCTATACCAATACGGTGTTCCCTAAATCATTTAAAAACAAATACAATTAAACATAGAAAGTCTTTAAATTAATCAAATTTATCCACCACAAAAAAAGCACCAAAATTTTGATGAATCAAATGAAATTCACAACTAACTAATTTCGATATTGACCAACGATCTTGAAGTCATTTGGAGTCCCAATTCTCATTCTTAAATCAAAAACATGCTATAATGTCTCAGTCCCAACATGTTTTGAATGAGGGAATACATGAAAAATCAAAATTACATACGGGGTGCATGACAAATGTTTTATTTAATATTTCAGGGTACTTGACATTTTTTATTGGACCAGAGTTTTCACTTTTTAAAGTCAACATGTCTTGTGATGAATTCTTTGTAGGATATATAAAGACTCAATCATCAGAATAATTTTTCTGTTCACTATCAGTTACTTATGTCATCGTTAAACAAGATAAAGTGAACAAGTACATTTTTCACGTTATTGGATTAATAGTAGTTGTCTAGAAAAGATGTCCAACATAACATGCCTACATCCACAAATTTCACAAAACTAATCAGATTTCTGAATGAAATATAAGTGGTTTTAAGATTGATTACAAATATTCGAACTGTTCTTTTGAATTTTAAATTTGGATTATTGAAATTCCATCAAGCACCCTCAGTCGATGTCTTAAATTATGTTCTTTTGAACATTTTACTACTTAACACATGGTCACTTTCTCCTGTATACGGACAATGTCTTTCATTATAAAAGATGTCATTAAAATTAGTCTTTTTCAGTATTTTCACTGTCCAAAAATTTATTCCAGCTTTATGTATTTAGTAAGAATGTTAAAATTACAAGTGAGCAGCTCACTGATTCTTTTTAAATGAAATTTTTTATCTCAACATCAAACAAGTCTGTGTTTGTTTGACATATTACCTCATTACAATACACTTATTGCACTGATTTAGAGCATTTTCTTGTATAGCAGTCAAAAAGTCGACAAGGCGTGTTTTATAAACACTCAATGCTTCCAATTCCAGGCAGACTTCTTTACGCTGTAGTTGAAGTTCAGATGTATTGAATTCGATGTCCTCAATACGTTCGAGAAATCTACGGTCTGTAGTTTCTTTATTAGCGACTGTCCGCTCCTGGGTTTGCTCACGAATTCTTTCACATTCTCTAAATCAAACAATAGTTTATTGAACCTCAAATTTATGTTAATAGTTGTATAGTATATATTACCCATTAAATTTGAGACATTTTATATGGTATGCCAACCCCAACAAACTATTAATTGTTCATCAGTTTCACATAGGTCATTTTAAATATTCCTAATGTAAAATTGAATTAATAAATAATATTCTTTTTAACATATATTTGTATTTGAGCTAATATTTTTAAATACTCCGATTGATCTATCACTATAAACCATTTTATGAATTCTCAAATGATCACTAATGAAACTATCCAATTTTCAAAGGCATGTCCACCTTCATTTCATAAGGACCGTTAATAAAGCATTTTCAATATGTAGTGTGTATAATAAGAAATGAATAAGCCTTACTCGATGTCCTGTTTTTAAAACAGTAAGGTTAATAGAGCTCTATGCTCCGTTTACAGCGGGTATTGTAAGAAGATAAAAGCATGGGTCATCTGTGCCTTTGGATACAAATCGAAAAATCAATATACGGAATTTACAGCTCAGGTTTCAAAACCAAAGCAGAGTTACTACTACAGCTAAATTATATTTATTGCACTTTTAACACCTAATAACGCCCCTTTAGTCATTTAATTCATGTGTATACATTTGTAAAACTCGAAATTTCATTAGATACTGTTATAACTTACCCTAAAACTCTTTCTGCTATCTGTTGTTGGCTTTCAGCATTTTTATATCTCAAATTGTTGTTCATATTCCATTCTCTCTTTGTAAATAGAGCATTTTGGGGCGGTACAGCAATCAATGAATTACCTCCCATACTTAAAGAACACATATTTTTATCCCGACCATAAAATTTATCAAAATTAGCCATTTTGTGCAGTTTGCTGCTAATGACACAAAAAATATGTCACAAATTATTGATACAACATAATCATTATTATTTTAATGTGGGGAAGATGGCAACCGTTGCTACGGAGATAGGAAATGTATAATATTGTCTACTTACCTTTGTCTAATTTCCATAATTAAATACTTCATGAATAATTAATATCTAACATTGATAAATGAAACAAAATGATTGTTTAAATAATTATTATTTTTATTTAACAGACTCAAAATCGTAAAATCGATTTTTCAGTGTTACAGTAACTAAGAGTTTTGCGTCACAAATAACTCAAAATATTTACAATCACTAAGAATATTCCCCACGTCTGTAAATCATTGTCTGAATTAATTATGAAACAGCAGAAATCAAAGGCTGAAAATTTTTCATTCCTCTGGACTACGACTAAAAAGAAATATGAATTAAAATTATGAGGCGACTCTACTCCCCTGTTTAAAACATCACAAAACAGAGATGAATTTCTTATACAAACATTAATTTCACTAAACATCATACGTATGTGAGATCTTACGAAAGTGCGATCAGGAGAATCAACACAGACCCTTGCATTTATTCCGAAACATTTAAAAAAATATATATTAAACAGATGAGGTACAATAATATGCAGTAAATAAAGAAAATTCCAAGTGATATATTTATTATTAAGTTTTATAAGATAAAAAGTGTGATGGCATTAAAAAATAAATTACACCGGAACGAGATGATACTGAAGAGAAATGAGTCTCGTTAAGATTCAACATCGTACGCATTAGTCGTCTGCGAGGTGCCAAATTGAAGTAGTTTCAATTCCCGATATTAACTCAGTGTTCTGGAGCATCTCAGTATTTCTCTGTAGAAAATAATGTCCATATATCATCACGGTGAGATATATTTTAAATCGCTCCCGTTCCCGAGCGATTACAATAATTATTCATAAGTCTGTACTTTAAGGTTATTAATCTATTGACACTTACAGTTAACCGCCTTATACATTCGGTGGTTATGGTAACAATAATTTAAACTATTATTCTGTTAATTAAAAGCATTTTTAGTTTATTTACTGCAAGATTTCTTTAAATACATAAAGCTTCATATTATTTCACGACTGGTAATATTTGGTTATACTTTTATTTTATTCAGAATAATAATTTCCGACACTCGTAAATTCATTACAATAATTATGATCGAATTACATAAAAATTATTTCAATACAGCGATCTATATTATATTTTACCTGATTAAATAAGTAGAATTGCATAAACATTGTATCGACAACTATAATATTCAAGTAAACTGATATATTTAAAATTTCGGCTACAAAAAATAGACTCGAATATGAAAACCTACTGATGTTGTATCCATTAAAAAACGTTAACTCCTCAAATACAAAGTTAATCAATGAACCCTCTAAATATTGTTTTATATTCAATGGCAACGTCTCATTCATTTACTTTTAGCATGAGTATAAAAAATGACTATTTAAAGCTAGCATATTGTTTGAAACAAACAAGATATGTAGTTTTTACTGTACTGAAAAATGTATTACACCACGATATGAGACCATTTAGATGTCGGCAGTTCATAATGCATTATGGCTTTATTCAAAACGGATAATGAAATAAATAATTAAAATGAAAATAAAAAACATACATGACAAGAAAAATAAAAAAATAAGTTCACTATAGGTATACTCAATCCCGTCGAGTGCTCTCACTGATTTGGAGGACTCGCATTAATTTATGTAAAAAAAACCTTACGACTATAAATTGTAGTATTATCAATTACACTTTACGAATTCATACCGATATATTCATCAATTTACTGGCAAGCTGCTATCATTCATTCAAGGTATGCCCATTAAAGTGACTGAATTAAAATTGGCTTATCAACAGATATTCTGTCACGGCTATCATTAAGATTTTAAATTGACATTCAGTCACATGTCTGCACGCGAACATTCCGTTTCAGTATCAACTGAAAAGTTCAAAGTCATCTGAACCTCTTCTCGCCGAAAAAATACCCACCCCCTGAACAAATAACACACTCGACCCTTCGTTCAGAGGATAATAAAAACTAATACGATGTAATAAAGCAAGGAGAGGAAGTCATCTTTTCCCTTCTCCGTGCAGCATCAGCGGTAGATGTCAGTCTTACGCGTTCAACCGAGACCGGACAAAAACAATCGACGCGAATGTTTCCATCGCGATATTCATACCACACTTGCGCTTCTCTCCGATCGAGACAACTAATAAAATTAAAATTATGTATTCACATGTGTTAAAAAGCTATGTTAAGCGAAACAATTTACTCTCAAAAGAAATTTTCCGTCGACGGTCGGCAGTCTGGCGGGCGTGCAGGTCGAGGATCACGGATCGCTTCACGACTTCACGAAACCGCCGTCAAATAATTACAAATGGATAATAATTTATGTCGCGACACGCGCCCACTCTGAACAGCTTAACTGTACATGATGGACTGAGGAACTCCGTTCACGGTCTTCGAGGTCAGGACGTCGTTTTCATACATCATAACTGTCTCGCGACCGTTTTCGTTCACTCTGAAATTACAAAATATATCATTTCAATAAACAGATAAAAAAAAGACATGATCCGCCAAATATTAAATTTCATTCATTGTAAATATAATATTACATATCAAGTTAGACTTACTTTTTGGTAGTAATCTTCTTGCCGCTGATAAATCGGGTGGAGGTAGATGTGCGTTTTACGGAAGCCCCTTGCGGTCCGAGGGAGCTGTTAAGACTGGTGAATGAAGTAAATCCGCCTCCGCCCCCGTGATGTGCCGCACTGGTGGCCGCGAGCAAATCTTCCAAACCGCCGAAACCGAAGCCGAAGGGCGAGCCGATGAGGGAGGGGGCCATGTGGTGCGACGGATGGGAGTGTCGCCCAACGCGATTTCTATGGTGGTGGTGACCATTCATACCTGTAAAACATTCAAAATTGTACATTTCATTCATTTATTTGGATTGTGAAATGAAAAATTTAAGACCTGATTTTTAAATTGCTGGATATTTAAAACGATCATTAAGAGGAATACCCTTATCATTTGAATGTTTTGGGCACTGTTTATCAAAAAGCTGAATCACTCACAAGTTTATATTAACCCTTTCTATGCGGTAATATTTGTATATTATATTCTACATATGCTTACATTCGCGTTGCAGCGAAAGGGTCAATCGTGGCCAAGATCTAATTTGCTTTGATATAATCAAAATGCGATTTGTTCATAGAAACTAATAGAAACTAAAATACTCACTAGCAAAAAGATCGCCAAACGGGGCGCCACCAAAGAACTCTCTGAAGACGTCTTCGGGATCTCGGAAGGTGAATGGGAATCCACTATAATGATAATCATAATCGTCTTCTGAAGCGGGCCGTCTCGATCGTCCATTGTTCAGCCCTTCTTTGCCGTACTGGTCGTAAACGCGCCTTTTCCTTTCTGCATTAAAAACGTATTCATGAGCTACATATCAAAAGTGATTTTATTTCTTCATAAAAGCAGGTTTTAAACCTAAAAGGCGGGTCCCAAATTGAATTAAATAATTCACAATTACAAATGCATTAATAACTTCAAACATGTCAACTCAAATTTTAATAGCATAGAACTAAATTTAACCCAAACCTGATGAGTACTGATTAAACAACAGAAGTAAGCAAAAGTATGAGGCTTTAAAATAAGCCCAAATAAAAAAAAGAGATTTCCACAATAATTACTGAGAATTTTCATGAATTCGAAATCATGATTATCCGATAATATAATGCTAATAAACATTCTAACTAGAATAATTTTACAATGTTTGAATGAATTGTTATACTATACATGAAAAAAAAATAAAAACAAAAATCACCATGCTTTAGTTTGTATTTACATAAAACAAAATGATTTATAAATAAATTCATATTTGAGAGGTGAAATATCTTCAGGACATAGCTTTTCAATTATATAATATAAATTTGAGTACAAATTCTTCTTCAGTTGCTTGAATTAATAATAATTATTATTTTTGATTTTTTTACAGCATTCAAATTAAGTGCCAAAAGCGGAAATTGTATGATTTTTTAAGAAACAAGAATATTCTTGATAACTGATACCTTATGTAGGTAAACCTAATGAGCTATTAGTTAATAAAATAAGGTAAATCAATAATTCTGTTTAAAAAACTAAGCAGCATAAAAAAATTTACAGCAATAAAAATACCAAAAACTTTACATTTTAAAATATAAATATTAGTCATGTTAGCTGTAAAATCTTGGTTGAAAGACATAATATTTAAAAAAAATTTATACTTATTCCATTTTTTGTATATTATGATGATAATTTACACTCGGCAAGTTAGCATTTTCAACTCTTCGGCTGAAAATGTTCACTTGTAGAGCGAAAACAGTCAAGGTCATATTGAAAATAGTGGAAAATGTAGCACAAATTGTCTTTATAAAATTAAAATACCAGCATTGGACTGTGTTAAAAATGCTACACTATAATAAAATCAATTTTTCTCTTTCAATTCAAAGCATAAAATAAGGCAAAAAAAATAATGTTATTACTACAATTATATTAGTCCAGAACAAATATCCCTGTAAAATAAAAATAATTCGTTTTCAAACAGTTATTAATCTTTGATTCAATAAGCAATAAATAATATCATTAAATATATTTCACTTGGAAGAAAAAACGACTGAGCAGAAATGTTATTGGCATTAACAAAAATCACAAAAATAAAACCTCATAATGTCTCTATTGTTAGTCGGCGCGGCACTCGAAGGGATGAATTGGTTAATAACGCTTACACATTTTGTAATGTAAAAACTAAATCAGCACGAAAAACCGCTTATTTCTACACATAGCATTAATGAAAACCCAGCATAGAAATATCAATCATCAAAAGCTTAAGGATTTGTAAATTACCGATTAGAATTTGAATAATAATAGTGTACTAATTAGAAATGGTAAACATGCAAGACAAAAACCAAATTGTGAGAAGATTGTTACGTGTGGCTGTTGAATTCAATAATAAATTTGATGAAGTAAAGATTAGAGATAAAATGAAAAGATGATACATTTAAGAAGTGTGAAACTTGGCATATTTATTTTGTTTGATATATTAACTTAATAAATTTAATTTAATATTAATCTCTATAACAAAAAAGTAGGAAACAAGAAACAAACTGACTATAATTTAACTAAATACAAAATCATCATGAAATTATAATAGCAATATTGAAATTATTGATAAAATATTTCTATTTGTTATTTGATATAAACAATATCAAGTATTTCAAAGCAACTAAGAAAACACAAAATTTCAGAAAACTGATGAGGTTCTGCTATTAATATATTCTGCAAGTAATTGTTCAATTGTGAACATAAGAGTGATTTATAAGATGAAACCGTCGTAATGAACAATGATTGATATCAAATTAGAATTATTGAGATTTTGTACACTTCCATGTATTTTGACACTAACGACCCGGGTTTCGCCTTTCGGCATCTTCAGGCATTCGAGCGCACGAATGGACTCGAACTGAGCGCTCGAATGCCTGAAGATGCCGAAAGGCGAAACCCGGGTTGTTAGTGACAAAATACATGGAAGTGTATAAAATCTCAATAATTCTAATTTGATATTGAAATTCCATCAAGCACCCTCAGTCGATGTCTTAAATGATTGATATTTCGTTTAGTCAGCGATGCCTGCGTACTGTCGGCGGGCGGTTTGTTAGATGATGTTGTATCTACCGAAGAAGCGGTGGAACGGTGTCTCCCCAAAGAATCCCCGGAAGGAAAAGTGTCGGTGGCCGTTGACTCCGCTCTTGCTTTGGCCGTACCTGTGGCCGGTGCCCGTGCCTCGGGCGTCATACATTTTCCGCTTGCTTTCTACAATTCGAAAACATGGCGCGCGACAAGCGCAGCCACAAAAATGTCCAACGTGTACAAATAGAAAAATACGAATTGGCAATTTTTAAACATAAACTTATCTACAATACGTAGATTCGAGAAGGAAAGAAATATACACAAAAGCATGGTGTTGCACACTAAAATGTTACTTTTTGTTTATCACGAGTTCCTACTGAAGTTATCAATTCCTTATGCTTTCATATTCTGGCATGTGTTTCTTAACATTCAAGTTTAAATGATCTTTCGACAGATCCTTTCAAAATTTATGGATTGTTAATTTCTGTCAAGCATTTAATGATCTGTAGCTATGATATATAAGAATTAATGATAAACATTTACAAATTTATAGTACCTCATGATACCTCAAAGCTACCAGAGTTTTGCATTTTTTTTTCTTACAAGTAATTAATAATTATTACAATAATGACAGATTTTCCAAATTGCAGTACTTACCATCGGATAAAACTTCATAAGCCTCAGAGATTTCTTTGAACTTCTTATTTGCTTCATCTGGGTTATCTGGATTTTTGTCAGGATGCCATTTCAATGCTAATTTTCGATATCTGAAAGAAATAATTATAATTATTTTTCATGTCCAATCAAGAAGACGGAGATTTCTGGGAGAAGTTAAGAGCAGCAATGGGTTGTATTGTCAATAAGTATGTATTATATTATTTACGGTAACTATCAAGACATGGTGAATTGACATTTTAATTTTTTAATAATTAAACGAAAAATATTATTTTCGGGATCAGTTTACTTAACTCTTCTCGTCAATCAAAACTGTATAAGTTTAATGTAATGAAATGAAATTACAGATTATGAAACAAATTACATCAAAGGAAAGTTGTTTCATATACCAAAACAATATTAAAACAGAAGGGGAATAAAACTGTTGGGAAAAGTAATGAATGCTCTTTAATAGATATTGACCTTTAAAAAAGACAAAAATTGGTTTCGCTTCGCAAGGAAATATGGTTAACTCATCATATTTAGCTTCACAACCAATTGAGAAGTTTCGTTTAACAATAATGGTATATAGCATAAATAAACAAACATTATGTATATTGTCTGACAACACTTTTTCGGAACATTCAACTGATACCAACATTGTAGGGATTCATCTGAAAGTTGAATTTATGAACCACATTAATCTGATACTATTACTATAATTTTTTTATCGTTAGTACGGTATTCTATAGCTACTCACGCTTTCTTGATTTCTGCATCGGAGGCAGCTTTTGTGATGCCCAGCGTTCGATAGTAGTCCACCATTACGGTGCCGGCACCAAATCAAATGTGAACAGCACACACCACCTACAATCTGAAACAAGAAAAAATAATTAATAGCTATTTCTTTCATAGCAATCAATGTTTTAATACACTACAATTTCATAACGTACTAGATATGATAATTTTTTAATATAAAATCAATATAGTCAATAAAATCACAGAGCTACTAACGTGAAATTAAAAATCGTAAATTGGAAAATTCGAAAAATTTCCTTAATTTCTGTAGTCCTCTACTATATGTATTGGTTAAAAAAGTTTGCAAACACAGGGTTTAGTATATATAGGTGAAAACTTATAAATGAAAAAGATCACTAAGACTGAATATTAGACATTTTTAAATTTGCGAGCGTGCCTACAACCGGTATTTTTAATTCTGACAGGTTAAAAGTTTTTTTCAAATAACGACAACAATGAAGTTAGTCATTTGTTTCGATGCGCTTAAATAATCCTCCATATGACGAACAAAAATTTTATAATACTTTCAAACGGGGTTATTTCGCCTACCAAATATAATTCCGCACAATAGAAATTATTTTGTTTATACGGCCTTAGCTTATTTTTACACTCGGGTAGACAATATATTTGTTATAGCTTTATTCTAAATCGTCAGTTGATCACACTGAAACTTTTAAACATTTAGAATTTCTCGCAAGTCATTGTAAAACTTTACTTTTGTGTGAATATGCACACATCGTTTTGCTCTATTTAGAACATAGTATTTACTAAATTATTAAGTTTTATCTATGTGACGAATACTTTGTGAATGTGAAAAAGAAAAATAAAGGTGAAGTTATGTATATCTAAAATACTTTTTTTGGTGGTAAAAAAACATCTTCACAGGTCACGTCGCACATTGACGTTACTTTACAGCGCGAATAATACATTTTTATTTGAAAATTGAATAAAGAACACACCACACGCGCCCCCACATACAAACGCATTACCTGTATGAAATACATAGAAATGAGAGTAATAAATTTTATGGCAGGAATGTCAAAATTAGACCCGATTACTTGAAAAAGATCGATTCACTTCGAGCTTTGGTGTTCGTATATTACTAATCGGTAGAGAGCATTATAATTACTAAATAGATTTTTGTGACAGTGTGTGTACATATAACAGGGCCAATCAATTTCCAACATTACGACGGCTAGACGATTATCTATTTAAGGTTATACAAAAAGAAAACATTTATAAATTGTATATACCTAAGCATATTCAAAATAATTCTTTCCAGCAATTATTACACAAAATGAAATCCTCACTCTTATTATGACTTATGTGACAACGGAGCGAAGAGCGAAGTTTTATAAATTTTCACGTTTATGTTATGTTGGTATCAAACATAGTTGGTATTAAAAATTCACACACCCACTTGATGGAGCGGACCTTATTTGAAAATCAAATAAAAGTTTGTGGGACAACATCAAAAGTCATTGGGGTAATCAGAACATAATTTTGTTAAGGAAAATGAGAGCGTGCAGGCAAAATAACACTTTTGCAGCCGACGATTTGAAACGGGGAACCGCATTTCTCTAATTAGTGGAAACCCTTACAGACCGCGAATATTATAATCGAAATCAGTTAATGTTATTTAAATTATTAGACAGGAGGTACAGCGATATAGTAATAATCGATTTTTGTGTTCAATTGATTACCTGGTAAATTCTCAATATGAAATTAGAAGCGACGCATTCATTCATTGCGTGGGAGACAAACCGATATTGCGTGCAGTAAAAACTATGTTACGGAAAAACTTAAATAAATTCCACAGGTTTCTTTGGTGAGTAATTTTTAAAAGAGCAACAGGATTCACCATGAATCATTAAAATCTTAAAATTAGTAAAATATCGGACTAGAGCCTGGTACGCAACGAGGAAAATTTTATCTAAAAAAATCATTTTCGTAGCAGTTGAAGTCACTGAGAGTGCGAGAACGTGTTTTTGGGCATGCAGTCTGTCTCAATAACTTGCACTCTGTGGGATAATTCTTGAAATCAGTGACTCGCAAGTCATTAGTAATTTGTTATTGAGGTGGAGCTATACCTCATTTCTCATTAACTATTTCTTCTTTACTTGCGTTAATACTAGCTTCATACAGGAATGTTATTATCAGAGACCCGAACCGAACACCGGAAAAGATAGTTATTTCTGCCGGAACGAAAACCGACACCGAACCGATATTCATACGGTTTTTTTTCGATTTACGAAATTTTAAGTTGTATCCCAAATTTTCAATTTAATTAATAAATTGTATTTTTATCAGTGGATAATGTTCACGATGAACGAAACCGGTCCTGATCACTATAAACATTTTGAAGTAGTACAAAAATTGTGTTTTATTTTTAAAATATAATGTCTTTCTCCCAAGAATTGACAGAATTGACCGAAAACCGGAAGTGATCCGATATATTTTTTTTTTACCGAACCGGAACGAAAAAATAATGTTTCGGGTCCCTGGTTATTATACATCTTTCGATATTATATTGCTTATGTGGCTCATGATACTGCAATACCTCGTATAGCACACGACACAAATTTTACAAGAGACCATAAAAGATGCCAATTATTCATCGTCAACACGTGCTTTGTTTATGTGGGATACAAGATATTGCGCCTATTACAGTAACAAAAACGGTGGCTTACGATTAATTGGTTTTGTTGATTAACTTGAAAAGCTAGTGATTAAAATCATTTTTGGGATGCGAAATTTTGCTATGTCGCGTGTTTTTTCACTGTGAAGCTGAATATATTACATAAAAAAATCATTTTTGACAAAGTTTTGGGATGCGAGGTATTGTTTTACCATGAGCGATATGTATAAGAATAAATTATTAGACTAGCTGTCAGTATATAATTTAAAGTCAAAATAACTGATATATGTACATTACAAAACATTTTAACGATACAAAGATAAAATTGCATCACCAAGTTATGTAACTATGACAGAATAAAGAGTGTCATGAAATGCAGGGTACTTCATATTGTAGGAGAGATTCAAGCACCTTACAGGTTAGTGGGTCAAGTAGAACTTACTGCAGCAAGAAACTAGTGAAACGATATAATATTAATATCCCACTGCATTGCTTCCTTCCTTTATTGAATATTTGTTTTCATTTTTAAGGTGTTAACTGTCAATTATTGGTGGATAAGCATTATATTTTAAAAATAAAACACAATTTGTTTATACTACTTCCACGTGTATATTTTGATCAGGACCGGTTTCGCTTATCAGCGATAAAAATACCTTGTAATTATTAACAGTCAATTTTATATAAATAGCTCTGTTTTGATTATATTTTATCAGTTGATAATGCTCGTACAAACAAATTGTGTTTTATTTTTAAAATATTTGTTTTATTGAAAAACGTTATTTCTCTGTATTCAAAAAGAAAGTATTTAGCTATTTGTTTTTTCGAAATCTAAGAATTTCTAATCAATACATTGACACTAATGAATGTTAGTGATTATTGAATATAATATTGACTCAATGGCTTCTTTATTGATTGAAGTGGCACGTAGTTCTTAGAAATCTAATATAATATGATGAAAAGTAGCAATGTATTTAATTTTAAATAAATCATCAAATGTCGTCGATAGCTACCAGTTAACAGCATCACCCTATGGCGTGATGCCGAAATTATAGTCAACCATATTAATTTAATAATTCTTGCTGAACTCTATCTTGTATATTAACATACAAGTACATTTTTTTAGGAAAATCTTTGATTTCATCTCATTGTATTTGAATGCAGTTTTTGTATCTATATTGAATTTTCAATTTATTTTGAACTTTTAAAGTATTATATTAAAATGTGGAACTAGATCTGCACACTGGTTTGACGCTAAATGGGATGTCGGTTGGACTAAATAGATATGTAGCCGAAGTTGGATCAAAAAACGCAATGGTAGAAGACAACGGGAAAGAAATAACATTAACATTTATTTCTAAAAGTTGCAATTCGATCGTCAACTTTTGATAGAAGTCGGCAACAAAGGAAGAAGAATCGAAATGTAGAGCAGATTAATGTTTTTTTATTTGTCACTAAGATTCATTTTAGTATCATAGTAACCGGACAATGTGTTATTTTATTACTGTTCTGTTTTGTCACCGAAACTAGTATTATTGGATTATCAAACCAGTTAAAGGATCGTAATCATTATAAACATATAGCCTGAAATATTTATTATGCCCTTTCTCTTATATAACGGCAGTATTGAATAAACAAAACATGATAGATTTAGTGGCAATAATTTATGTTTAACGATGTCATAGTTCCAAAGCTGTTTTCGCCGCTAGCGTTCGTTTTATTTTTATTGATTTCGAAACGAGAGACAAAATGTTTTCTTCGTAAATAACTCACAAATAAAGTAGTTTACCTGCGATTGCAGGAATGGTGCTGAATGATAAAAAAAAAAAGTCACATTCACCTTTGCCTGGTGTCGTTAAATCAAATTTTAAATTAATATAAGGTACCTTGCACAGGAATTGAATCTGGGACCTTCTGATTGTAAACCGGAGTTTTCACCGGAAGTCCATATACATATGTCATAATGTATGAAATGAATATAGAATGAACCATGGAAGGTAGCATAGTATTTCTTTTGTCGACAGCCATAAATCTTGAAAAAAGGCAATTTTATTACAGATAATACATTTTTAATTTACTTATAATTGCTTTTATGATTGTGGGTTCATAGTCACATATATTTAGATCTAGTTTAAATATTTAAGGACGGTAGACACTAAAAATTCCGCCAAGTAGAAGAAGCTAAATGGCTTAAAATTCGAATTAATAGATGTGACTAATCTGTCGGATTCATGTGACTTTGGAGGATGTGAAAACCCGTGTTTCAAATTTAAAATGCATTAAAAAAACTTCCCATCATTTCCGGAACGATAATAATTTAGACATCAGCTGACATACTGGCGATCTTATTTTTGTTTGACAACCAGAACCTAATTTTTGCCAATGACATAAATATTAAACTACTCACCCAGAATCGGATTGGATACATCCATTTGTTGATGGAATCGAGATTAAAAGGTGTACAGTGAACGATTGGACTATCATACTTTACACGTGTCTGCGACTCCTGACGCACGCTCTTTTCGAAAGCTGCGGACAGGTGGCAGCAGGAAATAATGCTACATTTTCACAAGCACTGACGCAAACGAGGCATTCTCCGCGAGTTTCCGCGTGAAAGATGGCGAATATAAAATCGAACGTGGGCGACTTTTCGAAGTTTTCTCTTGGCAAACAAATTTGTTGGTCGATTTTTTTAAATTACACAAATTGGATTAGCATAATTTACTCGATTCAGGAGAGATGATTTGGCGTACGTCTGTTATCGTCCAGATTTTTTCAAAAAGCACGTAAGAATTATGTAGTTAATAAATTATATATTATTTTCGACAAGATGTTTTTGTGTAGCATAGTTGACAATGAATACTGAAAACATTTATGTACAGCGAAATGATCCTGTGTGTATGCAGTGTACTTAATTCAATCATCCCGATGTAAATACACAACATAATCGTTCAATATAATGATATGTATATATTGGAGAACGTTTTCTTCCACACGCACAGAATACTCCGCGCGATAAGAACAACTCCATTATGACGTATTACAATCTTTTAAATGATAAATTATCTCTGACCCTGTTCCATCTTTATAAACATACTATTCCAGTTGCGATGTATCGCCAACATTTCATTTATCTTTATTGGATATAATTCGATAGCACTGAATTACCTCAAAAGTGGAAAGAGTTGAACATTTACAACTCTTGGGGTTTCAGATTACAAGCTTTAGTTTTAGAATTACCTATCATGGCTAAAAAAGTAAACCACCCTCATTGAAACTGATTATATCATTTATCATTTGATTTTGGTTTTTTTTTTGTTGAGCTTAAGTTTTAAAAGGATCCAGAACTGCCCGCGAACAGCTTTAATGAGAATGATTCTTGGTATCTAATTATCTAGCCGGACCGATTTATGGTCTTTAAAAATAAATCGATTGCCGAACGACTGATGGGCCAAGCTGAAATTAGAAAGTAGGCGCTCGTTATAATTGTTATAATAGCCTCGTCTGCCTGACAACAGATGACAAAAGGAAGGGGACCTACATTGTTTGAAGTTTTAATTTTAATTCTGAAGGCAGTCGGTCACGGGAATCCGGCGACCGACGTCGCGGTGACGTTTTTCTCGTTGTTTTAAATTCGTTGTATTTCTTTGAATCTTATTAAATGTTAAACTTAAAATCGTTTGTTGTGTATATTGTTTTATAACTTAAATGTAAATTCATGTGTTAAGTAAACGTAAATGTAGACTCAATTTCATGTTGTACTGGTAATTTTTGTGTATTAAGCCACTGCATCATCAATGTAAAAAGAGATTAACCGGACTGAAGTGGTGTTTTGGTTGAAATCCTATACATCCTGGATGGTGATAACCAAACATTCGTCCCTCTTCGATCGGGCATTCTCACATTATTTGTTTGTTGGATATCTTTTCGATAATAAGGACTGAGTATTTGAGTATGACAAAACTCGAGAATCACCGAACCGTATATTTATATAACGCTGCTGGTCTGGTGGCCAAGTGGTAAGCTCGGGTGTGCAGTTGAAGAATCGAACTCTCAAATTCATGTATAGATTTTTTTAATCCATGCGATTGGTGCGATGTTTTCCACAACCTTTCCGATTTAGAACGGAGCGCAGAGAGAACAGTTAGCAAGCTATTATATCTTTCCTTTTAGATTAAGCGACTGACTAACAACCAGTTCTCTTTAAATAGAGAGTATTTAAACTAATTAAGATTTATAGTCTATATATTCCACTCACTTTGAGAGCGGACATATAGATCCTTAATTCAAAAATATGTATACATAATTTTATTGTGTTCTAATTTATCGATTAACTTTCGGAAAGTGTTAGGTTTTAAAAACGTACACCACTGAATCATCGCGTAGGCGTCGTTATTTATGATTTAGAAAAAAATATTTTTTTTTGAAATAGGTAAGATTGCAAAAATCCCACACTGGTATTTCTATATCTGACAACGTCAATTAAGCATCAATTCGTTTGGCCGCCGGCCACTGCTCTCGAATGTGACAACATTTAAAAGTCATTAATTTCAATAAGCGGCCTTTTCAAACTTTTGACTGAACTTACATAATGTGGAATGGGTTGACAAATAAATTGCATAATAGGAAATATTTGTTATTGTTTGACAGAACATGGATTAGTTAAATCATCAAAATATACGTCAATAGAGTTGATAATCATGATCATTATACAAATATAACGCCTTTCCACCAAGAATTGACAGTTGACACGTTAAATGTGAATGGCAATTTGTATTTTTTACAAAGAAAAATCAATCTATTGCATAGATTGTATGCAATATAATTATGACGTTATCAAGCGAGAAATAAAAGAACTACGATTTCAAAAGAAAACAAAATAAATTTTAAAGTTCATATTTAATATGTGGAAGTAGTACAAATGAATTGTGTTTTATTTTTTAAAATATAATGTCTTTCCACCAAGAATTGATAGTTAACACCTTAAAAGTGATTACATTGTTTAGTTTAGAACCAATAACGAACACCATTACTTCACCAATAATAATTCTTTTGGGAGTTGCCACTTTGATTATCAGTTAGGTTTTAAATTTGGTTACATTGGAATTAATTCAATGTAATTTTTATGGTTTTTTACGTTATTAATAAACTGCGTGACGGATTAATTTAAAACTATTATATTTTTGCATTTTATTCGTTACATCCATTGACTCCTAACATATAAAAAGAACCCTACACTAATTTAAAGTGAAACTCTTTTAGTTTCACTGATACAATAACGAATGAAACGACCATGACTCCAGATCATAATGTCATTATATGACTTATATTAATCGAAATGTTAGTTTAGTGTCGGATCATCGGAAATCTCGCGTGAAACATTTTATAACATAATAATTCTGTGAGTGTAACACGTGGGAGATATTTTGTTATGATCTGCGAAGACAGAATTACTTTCATTACGTATGAATAAATCGGCTATGGCCGCAATTTTATTATTATATTCGTGTAGGTTGACCAAACGTACCGTTGCCATCAGTACGGTCGGTATACACTGTGAAAAACTTGTAATGCAAATTATTATCCGTTTCCTTTTTTATTTTCATCGATCAAATTTACATTTTAGTAACCATTATTTGACATATTTTAAATACCCAGTTTGCGTCACGGAAAAGTACTATAGGAATATCATGATATCTTAATTTAGTGTTTTGCCATTTCTAAGTGGGAACCAAGTCAGACAAGTATTGAAACGAACTCTCTGGCGGAGTAGCTCGAGGATGACATGATCTCACCTTTCAGGATAATCCTCAAGAAAAAAACACCAGTTCTGTGCTCCGTTTCCTTCATTAATCAATGGAATTGGTTAGATTACAAATACAAAAAACCTTACATTATTTACAGTTTACAAAATTAAGCCACGTTATACAAAAACACAAGATCGAAATGGCAACTTCACGTTTGTCAAATAACAATAACCGTCCGAACAGGCGAAAAAAAACAAGGGATATTTACCATGCGGCGATAATCAACGAGGGATTCAAAAATCCGTCCTTATTGTAATTTGTACCATTTCTTGTATGTAGCATTATTTCAAACGGTTACTGTTATTTACAGGTATAAGACCTTTTCTTCGAACTGTCGCTTAAAATGTTTTTACTGTTACTACGTCGATTTATATAAATTAAGTTAACTTAAATAATATTTGTCTGCCAAAGCGGCACGAAAATGAATTGCCATAATTAAGGTGACTTAAGGTATAGTTTTGGGCACGCTGTAAGACTTGGGTGTGTCAGTATATAATAGCATAGACTCTATGCTAATATGTACTTAATCTCAACAAGCGTGTAATGTATGTTCCAGGTTACAAGAGATGAAGATGAAATCACACACCAAAAATTTGTTGGTGTACGCATTCACTGAATCCGTACGAAATGCGTACTTTTTCATACTCTTCCTTAATTTTCATTTACTGGGTATACTTGAATTAATAGCAATCAAATATAAAATGTATACCTTTTGTAATTGTGTCGACAAAACAGTAAGCTTTGCTCATGAAATCATGATTTCGGAGTCCGACTAAAAAAGTCTCAAGTGATTTAGTCATTTGGAAAATTTGGTCAGCCTATATTTGTGAATCATACAAAAAATTGCAAATGTGGACTTAGACATCACATGAAAACGGCTCTAAGTTTTGCATGATTTGGTAACGCGGGTAAATAATTTTTAAATGTCACTTCTTTAGACGGAAAACAGACAACGTGTGTTGTTTAAAAAACTACGGAAGATACCTTTTATGGATTACACGGATGTGGTATGACAATATGACGAATAATTTTTAGAGTCGTGGCAAGAGGAAAAAAACAAATAATATAAATGAAATATTAAGAATAATTTTGAGGCTTCACAACTCGGTATCTCAATCCGGGTATAAATATTACATACACAATTTAATGAATAGTCTATTCATGAATTCATGTTAATATCTTCATATAATGTCCCACCTGCATGAAACAGAATAAACACAGATTAATTATCAACGTTTTGTTATGTCGTGATCAAATCTTTGATTCAAAACTAAAAACACTATCGTTTCATTGAGGGTGAAGATAATATTTAAGCTTTTACACAAACGAAACATGACATATTACTGATTGGATTATTCTAATAGGTATGTTATTCCATAGATAATTGATTTAGGAAACTCCAGTAGGACAGGAAAGTTCACCGTTTGTTATTTATCAGGCGTGAAAAAGTTTGTTGTGATTCGCATGTTTTGCATGCTGGTCAGTGTTCCTATTGACCCCGTTTCGCTAGTAAATATGAACAGACCATAATTTTGGGATAATATCGATAACGAGTGGATAATGAGGGTTCCCATTCATTAAACCATATTGCTGAATTGCAAATACAACTTTTAGCAAGCAAATTTATATTTTCGGTTATCTTACATAGAGTTTAAATTCAATTTGAAATCTAAAAAGTTCGTGTTCACCGCGTTTTACGGTACACAATCTTAATTCTGATCAAGTTTTCGATAAGATAAATTGATAGATACATACGCAATTGATTGACAAATTATAAAAATATTTTACTGGTAATTCAATATTAATGTTTTTTTCCTGGTAAATAGATCAGGTCAATTGTTGTCGAAGGTCTTTCTTAAATAAAAACATTGATAATATTAAATTGCTCTAAGTATACTGGTATAAAAAAAATGCGAATCTATTCAATCTGATACAATCAATTGAAGGAAAATAACACTGCAGTCACGAAAAGGCCAAATGAATCAAATGATAGAAACATACAACCATTGCCCAGACTTAGCAACTCAGTTGCTCCCAAAGTCTCGTGATTTAATTTACCAATTAATTAAAACCTATTTTGATTTACTAAAACATACCTAACGACGTTCATTATTATAGATTAACAATTGGCAATAATATTTAAAAACGTTATGTAGTGGCTAAGATACGAAGTCTTCAGTTTGATTGTAAATTCGTTGATGGTGATCGACTAAAAATATATGAAATATATAAAGTGATTAATTTAGAACCTGAGGAATGTTTCCTAAAAGATATCATAATGCATTACGAAGAAAAATTGATTTTTACAATGACTTGCTATATTCTTTGTTGTGTATTTTTTTGTGGTAGAAACGAATTTACACGAGCATATTAGATTTATTTATAAAATATAACTCGATTCGAGTCCATTCATGCGCTCGAATGCCTAAAGATGCCGAAAGATGAAACCCGGGTCGTTAGTAACAAAATACATGTAAATGTACAAAATCTCAACAATTCAAACTTGCATTCATTAAAAATGTTATATTATGAGAACCGATATTTCTCAACAAGAAAGTGCTTTTAACTAATATATAATAATAGGCTAACCAATTGCTTTTGAACCCCGTAAACAATTTGCATGCATATCATAGTTTAACCATATTTTAATCAGCTGAAAATGCTCGCTTCCCTCTATGGGCGCAACCGGTTCAGAATATATTATAGATTTCGAAACTTTTTTCTTCCATATCCGCTCTCACCGTGGAGCATATGGTGTCCTAATGGAGGTATCTCAACAAAAATGTTCTATGAGAACTGCTTGTTACTCAGATGCTCAACCTCTCCTTTTTCGAAAAGAATAGTGATAGATGGATAGAGAGCTAGGACAGGACTAGTGGTTAGCTAATCGCTCTCGCTGCGCCCCGTGAGGATCGGATGAGTAGGAGGGAGTTTTTAGGCATCACAAACACTCAGACTACGAATAGAAATCCATAAATCGATTGAAAGATCAATTTATGAAACTGTCCGCACCGGGAATTGAACCCGAGACATCCGTAACCGTAGCCAACGACGCTACCAACTGCGCCACGGACGTCGACGAGATTTCAAAACTAATAGTTACTACAAATTGTGTTTAAATAATATATTATAAAAACAATGTCTTTCCACCAAAATGACAGTTGACACCATCCAAAAGAAACATGTTACGCAGTGTTGCAAGCGTAAAAATAAATAAAAAGAACACTCAAAAACACTAAAAGTGAAGTAACAGTCTTCAGTTGTTTACTCAATATATTATTACATATGGAAATAATACAACATAAATTTTGCGATTTAACGTTTAGTTACTTGACATTATTATTCGATATGCGAAGTTTGGAAACGTTGCGCATATGACTGAACAAGCAAGCGAGAACAGGCTCGAGAAGAGCCCGCGCTGAAAAGTGAAATGATGGTGATGTAAGAATTGAGTTAGCGTGGTCGCGGGCGAAGAGGTTCAAGGCCGCCCGCGTGCCGCCTACCTCCGCGACCGACCTAACCGCCTACTGACAGAACTTATACCATACCTCTTTACGCTACAATTATTATTAGACTTATTACAATGTAATACAGTCACTCCTCGACTTACGTCCGTTCCGTCATTTAGGTCGTTTGTCAGGTTTTATACAACAAACAATTATGATTGTGATCAAGCTGAAGAAAAGAAATATTAATAAGATTTTTAATTGTATGAAGTTTTATTACACTAATATCCGCGTTAAATTGATTATATTACGTTCTTACATATTTTCCCCTAACAGATGTGTCCGGCCTACTTTATAGAACAAGATATTTTTTTTAAATAATGTTTTACCTATCCCAAGGTGATTGTGATGTTATTAGACCGAAATACAGACGTGCTCATTTAAGTGATAATGGTACTTTGTATCACTAAAGTTTCCGATTTCTGGTTAATAAATTTAAAAAAACAATAGTTAACCACTTGTACCAACCATACCTTATACCAGTGGTCTCCAAACTCAATAAGAATGTGAACTACTTATACATATTCATTCTTTATAATTTTTTTTATCATCGTTCTTTATCTTACCATAAATAATATTATTAATATAATTTAAGACATCGACTGAGGGTGCTTGATGGAATTTTAAAATCAAATTTAGATTATTGAGATTTTGTACACTTCCATGTATTTTGTCACGGTCATGGTCTCAGTCATGGTCAGTACGAGTCCATTCGTGTGCTCGAATGCCTGAAGATGCCGAAAGGCGAAACCCGGGTCGTTAGTGACAAAATACATGGAAGTGTACAAAATATCAATAATCCAAATTTAATATTATTAAATTAGTTAAAATAAATTATGATATCGGACTACCAATAAAACATAAAATGCACACTTTAATTATGTATTTATAAACAAAATAATAACTGAAAAATATCATGAAATAAATGTGAGGAAAAGTAAAAATAACTAGTGAAAAGAATGGCATTCACTTCTTCCACATTTTTTAAAAATTTTCGGTGAGTACCCTTTCAGTCCCATCCGAGTGCAATTATCAAAAAGTACATCTGTAAGTCTGTTTCTATATTTACTTTTAACCACTTTCATAGTCGAAAACGTTGATTCACATAAGTAGGTAGAACAAAACAATGCCTTAATTTTAAGCGCAATTCGACCTAAAATTGGATACTTTTCTGTTAGGACGAAAGGCCATACAAATTCTACAGTTGAGGCAACACTCTTAAGCGAAAAATCACATTGAAATTCTATCAATTATATTTCTGATAAAGGGCCATCTTCTTGAATATGATATTACAACGATAACTTGTTAAACATCTCATTGAAATTTAATTCGATATATATTTCATTTCGGAGTCCAATAATAAAATTTATGAGACAAATTTATAAATATGATAAAATATCTTACGCGAGCTACCGGTAGTTCGCGAGCGACCATTTGGCGATCTCTGCCTTATACCATTGAAAAGAGGGCAATACCGAACGCGACAATGGCACGAATTTCGAATGCTTTTAAAGATAAAGTTATTCTGCGAAGAACTAATTTATATGTCCGATATTATCGGTCGTTACTAACTAGCAAAGAAAATAGTATTATTCAAATAGAATTCGGACACGCAACGTTTTTACGCGTGCCTATTTTCCGTTATAAAGTAGCCCACCAACGGAAGAAATAAATAACGTACCGAAATGTAGATATGCCTAGGAAAATCCTTTGCAAGATAACAGATCTCAAACAGGAGCTACTACTTATGTTCTATTTGCGTATTATACCGCAATCCTCAACTTCGCCAAACATCTGCAATAAAACTACAATAAATCATCACTATAAAAGTTACTTGTAAGTAGGCTATTCAAGTAGATTTACAATAGATTACTAAAAATATAGCGATTACAATCAAACATCAATAACAAGATATGAAGCTTTAGTTATTCATCAATAGTTTAATAATA
Source organism: Himalopsyche phryganea (assembly GCA_022494535.1). NCBI lineage: Eukaryota > Metazoa > Arthropoda > Insecta > Trichoptera > Rhyacophilidae > Himalopsyche > Himalopsyche phryganea. Next base: position 8,120,445 of record JAGVSL010000001.1, on the reverse strand, counting down.
AAGCACATATTTTCGGAAAACCTTAACGTGAATAGGGTGACATTCAAAACTATACATTTGATAAAAACTTGTTAGTTAAAAAGTAAGTTAGAAAGACAACTGAAGGATAATTTTATATACCACGTCCACTCTCAATGTGCATGTAATGGATCATCTTTATTGTCAAAATAATATAATTTGTGTTAATACGTTTCATTGAAATAATACTGCCGAGTACAGTTGAATAGATATATCAGCAAACAGTCTTTTTGCATTAAAACACTGATCGACGTGTACTTACCGTTACCCAACTAGTTTTGCCTCTGAAATATTTCAAGAATCCTTTTATTTAGCAATCAAATAAAAAATAAAATTATAAATATTATCTTCCAAGCAGTAATACATTATTTCCGATATCTCCGATATTTCCGATATCTGGGATATCACTTATTGGCTCTCTGCATTTATTAACGTACGAAATGTCAACACAGATATTTTTAATAAATAACTAATAATATTGATAATACGATAACAACAATGCAAATGTATCTGTGCTATATTGTAATGGATTAATGTAAAAGATCACAAAGGTTTTAATAATCACATTCTTTATGAAAAGCAAATTCGACCAAGTAACGAAAACTTTTTCCAATAAAATTATAAGAAGACACTGTCTATACACAATAAGTAAGTAAATGAAGATTAAAATCAAGCTTGTTACTGTCATTACGGTAATAATTCCAAAATAAACAAAACAAAATGGTGACTATTGTCTACATTTATGCATTAAGTTGGCGGTATAGAATAAATTAAAATCAGACAAACACAGAGCACAAAAATGACTGCGATTTCCGTAAATGTAAAATATCGATCTACCTGCGCATACTGAATGTATCAAATAATCCAAAAACCAAAGGGTTGTGTTGAGAAATGAAAATTAATTAACAAAATCTTTTCGACACCTGGCTCATATCAAAGCGTTATGGTCAATTTAATAACACAGGATTCTAAGTTTTTTAACAATTTACTAACTTTACTGCAGGATTCACCTCTGCTCTTCACCTACTATTTTCCAAAATTGTCTCCGTTTTTTGAATGAATTAAATATAACTCAACAGTGAGAATTTAGAGTAAGCCAAGCTAATTTTAAGAGAGAATACATCCCATATCATATATGTATAGTATAATAGTTATACTGTTTATATGGTTATTAAATCGAAAAAATCAACATTTGATAACACACCTTGTCAGGACGTGAACATGGAAACTACCGAAAAAGAAGAGTACCTACCAATATATTGGTTATTAATCAGTAATCCATTATTACACTCGAACGTGTGCAAATAGTATACCTATAACAATGTTCTAAAACGCCTTCCAGTGTATTGGAACATTATATTGATACGGTATGAAAGTTTATATAATTACGGAGAAAATTATATGAGAGGAAGAGACTTACACTTATCAAATATTATTGAACCATTTAATTATATTTTTAACGGCAATCAACTCTCAGTATCGCTATCAAGAATTAATATATACAGTGGTGCTATTATTACACTGCTGTGAAAGTTTGCACAGCCTCTCTTCACACATATGCCTTGTGATCGCTTTCATAATATTAATTAATAATAATCTTCTATAAGCAGCACGTTGTTTCAGATGAGAATTATTAATAATAGAAGAAAGTTGTTCATAAAAACATGCGGTCAATTATCGACTCAAAAACGATTTGACAATAAGCCTCTTAAAAGCTTTCATTATTCGATGCAATCCATTTGGACTCGTTCGTCGACGAGGCTATTAGAAAAGGTAGAATAGAAAATCATAACCCATTACGGTTAAATGCTTTCTAGTCGTTTAAAAAAACTAGAAAAGCCCTAGTAGAGAACTTCTCAATTATAAAAACTAAAATGACAAACCTATTAACCTATGATTATATTAATTAAGTCACTGAACTGGTTACTACGTTAGTAAAGCATTTGAAATACCGGTATAATCCATCATGATTTGTTTCCACAGTTATTATACACAATAATTTGGTTGGTGTATGATAATTTAATTATATTATATCTACCAGATTTTCGATATAATAGAATAAATTTGAATCACATAATTGATGTTCATTTATTTAATATTTGACAGTTTTCCAATACAAACTTCATTTATACACTATTATTTACAGATTGTTAGACGGCATTTTTCTGCCATTGCTTAGACGATTATTTTATATATTTGAATTCAACAAGTGCTCAATTTCACAGAGAAAACTCAAAATATGGTGAGTGTCATAACATTTTACATATAACTCGAAATATCCCCACATAATTTTAATATCTATGTGTGCTACCTATAATGTAATTTCTATAATAAAGAATCCCGAAGATGTTTCACGTGTGCTAGCATTATTAATAAGCAATGCTGAAGACGTAATATAATTTTAACGCTGTAATGAACTTACTTAATGTTATCATTTTCAAATTGTCAACAGAGTGAAAAAAATTATGTGAAGGCAATGTGCGGAAACCCTGTAACTCTGGGCAAGCAGCTGTACTAACTCGGTTTAAAACTTCGAAGGATTTTTTCAAAATACATTTTCTTCCTCCCTTTACATGACTTTTAAAGAAGGGGATAAATGGCAGCAACTGTCATAGATGAAAAAAAAACATATATTGGATTAAATCAATTTAATAAACGTTTAGAGCATTCATAAAAAGGTCTAACACATATTAAGTACTTATTCTACATTCAGGACTGGTTTCACTAAACGAGTCAATCAATTGACAAAAAGACAATTTAACGTGGTTGTTTATGACAACTTCAGTACTTACTCGTGGATAAATGAATTAGTGTCTGATTATAAAATGAATTTACAGCTTCTTGAACAAATCATAATTAAATAAAATAACTTTACCAAACAATAAAAATGTCAAAAAACCTTTTTAAGATAAGCTTTATTTGTAATATTTTAGCTCTTTAACCTTTTGCACTCTTTCAATAATTTAAAGATTTTAATAATATTCGAACGCTATAGAATCAAATGGGCTATATACATCCCATAATTAATTAATAACATATATAACAATTACTTAATGTTTGTTAAGTTGTAAAGTATCAAATGAAAAATGTAGCATTTCAAAGTGTGATATTAAAAAAAAAATGTCTTCCATTTAAAGCATTTCAAAGTGTAATATTTTTTAAAACATTCCCCTGTGTAAAGACCAGGTTTCCTCTCACAAGAGTCTCTTTTCTTCCTCCTGAAACCTTCCTGTCGGAACATATCATTCAGTACTTCCGTACATTCAATCGCTGGTCAGTTTCACCTGTAGAAAGTCGGTGAGGTATATAATGCTCCATAAATTTGCTTATTTCATAGTATTATAATCATAATGTTTTCTTATACCTGATGTCGCAATCGGACAAAACACATCCTGTGCACTATCAATAAATGGTACTTGAAAGGAAAAAAAGCCAATAAAATAATCGTAAATTCATATTGAAAGTGTGAGTCCAACTCGACATAGGAGTTCTAGGGGTTAATGTTTTGAAAACGCATACTCCTTAAAAATATTAATTGTTTTATGACAAAAACTTGTTTGTTTTCCCCATTTTATCATAATCCTCTCAACATATTAGTGATAAGTTGTGCAGACATATTGTTTTCTGTAATCATAATAATTATTTATAGCATAATCTAACGGTACAATCTTTATCCAAATGACGCAGTTTGATAAAGCAATATCGATAACCACTTGTAATATTAAGCTGAATGCGTTTACATAGAGATTGATACTAGGTGAAATAAAGAATCCTCTCTAAATTGAACAACGAATTGTGATTGCATGATTCTTACTCAAGAATCCATATTTGCCCATCATTACTTTAATATTCGTCCAAAATAAATCTTACTTCATGAAATCGATAACCCATTGCACAATGTATAACATAAATAATTTGTGTTGCATCTGCTTTGATTTATAGTTACGATAATAACTGGGGCGAGCATACTTTTTTGGATAAAATAAAGGACAATACTTCATGAAATGTTTCATAATATATCTATTCGGAACATATACTGAGCTTTGAAAAAACTCTTTTCGTAACGAATTAGGGTTGAGCAAAAATGAAACACTGACCAATGACATAGCTATTTCGCAATACCAAGACGTGCGTCCAGTCACTCATATTACACTTTTTAAATTTCAATCACGAATAGGCCGGAAGATAGATATCATAAATATGCGTAAAATGCACGTCAACGAAACCGGCGCCGCGCCGCTAGGTGCCAGTGAAATAGCTGTTTTATATTTCTATTGTCAATTCACAAAATATTAAACGAAATGGCCACTTCAGAAAACAAATAAATATAAAAGATAGGTCTCTGAAATAAAAGACCTTAAATAAAGCAAGTGTGGTCACCGTAAGTATAGATGAAGCAACCTTTCAGAAACTCGAGACATTTTCATTTGGAGTGGTATTTCACAAAGTGGACATCGTGATAAATCAAACACAAATCGATTATGTGAGAGCACTATTATACTATTGTTTATAAAGCTAGTTTAAGGTGTATTTCGGCAGCACTAGATTTGAAGCCTCGAGGCCCTCGGTTGGATGGTACAAATACGCACTATGTTCACGATATCTTTTAAAATATTTTTTTAATTATCCCATTCTGACAAATCAAAAAAAAAACGTGTTTTGAGTTTGGTGATTTTTAACATTATTCTATATTGCAAAACGTAATCTTAGTCATGTTTTCGATCACGTCGAAAAAAAAGCCAACTGGTCCGTACCCAATGCGGCCATTCCATTTCCCGACCTGACCTGGCCATAACTTGGCAAGTGAGGTAACGAAGCAATATTTTGGCCAGTCTCGGATGAAGCGTCTCTTTAGCGCATAATGGCCTGCTGTGCGCATGTCGAATTGTTTGATTTGAACGTTTCCAATTGAAAAAAAAAGTAATATCAAAATATATACCTATGGTTTGCGCATAACCGCAAAGAAACGTCATTAAACGTAAACACTGATAGATTTCCACGAAGGCAGCTACATTATAAATGATTACTAGAGTTCGCGATACTGTGGTGAGGAAAAAACTTCATTGAAATATAATATCAGTATACGTGTTTAATTTAACGCTCAAATCGATTGGATCTGAGTCGCTAGTAGCATCAACAAAATAATAAATGTTTGGTAACAGTTTAATCTTAGCAGTGACAGCAGATTATTTCTATATTAATTATTATACAAGTTAACTAGAAGTAATTCCCATTTGTCTGATTACTAACTAATCAATGAAACTAATTATTATGCTGAAAAATTTGTCAACACACTTTTAGAAAAAGCATTTGTATTTGCATTCATGTAAAATAAGCGATTGTCCTAAGTAACCGCACGATTCCGTGCTTGCACAAATGCAGTTTGTCTCGTTTTCTTGTTCCAGAAAACAAGCTCAAGTTTTTAAATTGACACCTTTTCAACGTTTCTTATATTTTCTGTTCATAATACAAATAATAACAATATTAAGCAATACGAATTGTTTTATTAGACTTGTAACTTAATTGTGATACATCTCAAAATTAACTATAAACACAAAAAAAAAGCTAAATAATATATATGAGTAAAGTATTTTTGAGCATATGTTGGTATAGTGGAATAGCATTTTAAATTGAAGTTTATTAAAAAGGCAAGTAAAAACACGTCTCAAACACCATAATGCGTATTCCATTTAAATTGGAACACGAATGAAGCTGCTCGAGAATTATCAAAGCAATAATAGTTTATGTGGTGTAATATTATGGTTTTATATTATTGTGGTCAGCCCCGGTTGATTTATTTACAGATCGGTGATAATATCATTTGTACGGCATCCTGTGTTATGCGAATCATTTCATCGCACGAGGACCTTTCAAAACCTCAGGGTCAAGAACCGGCAGGGTTTAAGATTGATTCCGTTGTATCAGGGCCATAGAGTGACTAAGCCGACATCGGAACATTTTCCTTCGTAAAAGGAGCGCGACATACACGTCATCGGAGACCTGCCGTACCGGCAAAGTCAGTGGGCGATGCACTGTTTGCTATCTACTTCAGTTTCTGTTCTCCGGCTTTCTTCATTCGTAAGCAAACAATACGGTTTTTTTTAAACCGCCTAATATTTAATAAATACCACTCGTTTAACTATAAATGAATTTACAGAATCATAGCGATTAATCTGTATTATATTGGATAATTAGAACGTATAAATATGTAGCATCTTCTATATTAAGATAAGCCAGAACATTCAACTATTCAATTTTAAGTCTCTAAACAATTGCTCACCGCTAATTTGAGATACATAACTGTTACACTGCGGTTAGCACATTTAAAGAACAATCATCTTCACGGTATCACTCGATTGAAATAAAAAAAAAAATTAAACACTGAAGTTTATCGAAAACACGTTTCTTTTGTAAAAACTGAGGTCTCTGGTTTGCTTTAAATTACCAGTTTCAACAGCATACAATAACAAACTCTTATTGTTAAAAATGTTGTCTATCTTAAATTTTACCGAATTATTCGATACTTACTTTTTTCTACAGTGATACATTCTACAATAATATTCTGATTGAAACTTTGTCTATATTGTTCATAGCATTCATGTGTTACTGACTTAACTATTAATAAAAGTCTGCTGGAAACAGTTATTATATAGAACTAATTCTCCGTTATACGGGAATCCAATGTAAATACGTTAATTCATGCAGATATAAAAACTATTATGTCACAATGAACTCGAGTGGTCAAATGATTAGATAACTACATTTTATAGTTTATGTCATGTTGATGGACATCAAAAATACCGGAAATACCTCTCCGAACAACGGTAAAATGGAACGGTAAAAAATACACGAACAGTGGTCACATTTTCTGGAAATGTTACTAATGCAAAATTGATACCAAAGAACAAACAAAGCAAGAATAGACAATAATCAGAATCACGACTTGTAGACAAAGACCGATAATAATCGTTCTATAGTAAAGAAAAAATCAATGATTTTCCGTAAAAAAAACACTAAGTGGCATATCACTGAACTTACACGGGCACGTGGAATACGTCCACATGCGAAGAAGTATCACTGACGAATATGAAACTCCTTCCAGTGGCATCACAATGCATGTCCACGATTCATCAGATAATCATTTAATATTTTCAATAATGGCAGATATCTCATTATGATGTGAAATATTCGGTTAGATTAAGCGAGAGTAATATTCCGTGTCATATTATTATAGTTTATGAAAAAGAAGAGAATAAAAGAAAACACTATGTCGCCTAATGTATTAAATGAAATCTTACTAATGAATCATACCAATTTGCCTTTGTTGGGAACTTATTGTGGATTAATATGCACACTTATAGTATTAAAATTCAATATCATTAATGCACGTCGACATTACGTCATAAATCTACAAAGGAGATACACCAACGTTTGAGTTAGTAGTGTTTCGATCAAAGGCTGAAACAGGGATAATTAGCCGAGAAGTGTATTTGACCTCAGTCAAGAAAGCGCTCGCGATGACTTCATCAGATATTAATTGACATCATTTAGCAGGAGTCAATGAAACGAGTCAAAATGTCTGTAAAAATGTTACAGCTTACATTGACCAGTAACAAGTAAGTCTTATATGCAAGAAATAACCGCTCAGATGAAAGGGTTTGAAGAAGGATTACTATATAACTTGGGTATTTTATCTCCGTTTAGTATCTTAGAGGAGAGGTTTTCAATCAGTGGGGAATTCCTCTTGGAAGGGGAATTTTAGAGTTCCTGAGAGTTGCTGCCGTTTATTAAAGATTTTCAACATCACATAATATATATTATGCATAATTGCAATGCACCTTTTGACTATCTCTTACTAACGAAACAGGGAATTATATTCTGAACAGTGGTGAAAGGGAAAATTGAGCAAAACACGTTTGGAACTCCTGTCTTAGACGATGATATATATTTGATAATGTACTTTGTTGTAAAATGTGTGTATGTACATACTCGAAAATAAATCCCTCAGAGTATTGCCGTAATAATAATTGGTAAATAATACAAACGAATTTTTTAAACCTTGGTCGCTCGCTCCTTATTTTTGTTACATAAATTTTAACGTGAATATGTATTTAACGTTAGGTGTTATGTAGATGCGAGTTCTCCTTCAGCAGTTTTTTAAACGCTTACGTAGAACCTATTCGCCTATTCAAAACAATCAATACTAATAATATCATAAGTAAATAAGATATTTATGGCTGTTGAGCAGCAATTAATAGTACCAAATACAATTATTATTATACTTCTTGTTGTTACAAACTGACAACACTGTTTAAAATTAGCAATTCTAGATTTAAAATCTTTTACAATGTTATCCCCAATAAAATTGTTTACTTGACACACAAACCATTGCTTGCTTTTCGTATTAAAAACAATCGTATTGTATGCGGCGGAAAAGTACATCTCATTAGTACATACATAGAGGTTTAAAATTAGGTTATTGTTTCTTTTACAATCAGACAAAACCGAAATGCCCACACAGGTGGTGTTTTTTTGGCGGCTAATATTAATAAATAATAATTCCGAGATGTTTTCCCAGATATGTATGTCATATAATCAAACAGCGGAAAATTACATTCGGCACGTCGCGCGAAATTAATTCCGACCCGCGCGGAAGAACGCATCCGACGCTAAAATCGTTTCACAATGACTAAAATACCGAAATTTGCGGCAGACAAACAAACATTCTCTGTACTAAAATAACCCGCCAAACATTTACAGTGGAAATGAAACATAGACATTCTTCCTGGCTAGAGAGGAAAGTCGAACGGGGGTCGTTCAGGAAAAGGTAGAATACTGACCGTCTTTTTTGAGCATACAGTCATTGGATTCATTTTAATGCTGCAATAATAATACACACTCACGACTTCTCAGGTTATCTATCATCAGAAACGTAGCGATAATCTGAGTAATCAGTTTCATTGACGAGGACCGTGATCTTCATGTACAGATTAGAAGACGATTCTTCTTCTGTAGTTCCAAGATTAAGCTGGACGTATTGCCGAAAACACAAATATTATCGCAATCATGATTGATGACGTCAGACGAATGCTATCTACATTCACGCGTTCAATCACGTCTCTCCTGAATTTAAAATCATTCAAATATCATTACATACGACGAAGAAGATTTTTTGTTTGTAATGTACGTAAAATGCACGTAATTCGTTTATTCTCAAATCATAAAAATAAAACATGAAGCTAACGTGGCATAAATCGTGGTAAATGAAAACAGATAGTAATTGGTTGGTTAATAATTATGCAATTGAAAAGCGGCAAACGCTTCTTGCGAAGAAAATATTCCTATGATTGTATTTTGTTTTCTTTTTCACAGAGTTAAGATAATGAGTTGGGTGCGGTAAGTTTTCCCAAACTTCGTACCGACCGGACTTCTTAATTAAATTTGAAAACTTTCATAAAGATTGTTTTCTACGAAAGGCTGTAATGCTTTCAGAGAAAATTACACCGCAGTGTGCGTAGCCTGGGCTTAGTTCTGGTGTCTTGAAACATTAAGTTAATTTTCTTTTCATATAATGCTTTAACTTTAGTTTGCGTAGTAAAATTCTTCCACTGTTCGTAGAAAAGAATGAAACCAATTTTGTAAATGGACGACTGGGGAATGCCCATGAGGTCTGCGTCTAAAAACTATGTTTCTTCCTTCCTCTCCAAATATTCCCGTGGAGTAAATGCATTTCTGATTGAGTAATATTAAGCGGTAAGTATTTGACGAAGACATACCATACTATGTATAAGTAGAGAATAGACTGCATTGCTTGATTCTATCAACTTTTGCACTTAATACCGTAATAAGTGGAGGGCTACCCACTTTTTTCAGTACTTACACTTTTAAATACGAACAATTGGAATGATTATTATTTTAGTAATAATTTTAAGTAAATATGATGGAGTTCTATCTAGTAAATGGAAATTCAATCAATTACGATAGTCTTACAGATTCTACTAATCATTCATTATAAGTTATGCGGAACTGAAAAACCAAAATCGAGGGCCAAATAAATATTTATGTTTGTCGGTGGTCCATACTTCGTCATCGAAGAATAAATTTCTTCTTGGCGTGATTTAACAGTGGTAATTTTGCACGTTTTTCATTACGGGGTGAGAATTCGAATAAGGTTGAGATCGACCACAAATGGCACCGTGATTGAAGTATAAGACTCACACTTTATTAGTTCGTCGGATTCATTCGGATCAATCCGACGAATTGATTCAATTGAACGGATTCACAAAAAAATATATATTATTCAAAGATATTTAACTATAATACTAAACTTCTCGTGCAAGTCATATGAAATAAATTGGCATCTGCAATGGTTTTGAAAAATTAATACTCTTGACAATTGATAAAATAGATCTTTAGAATAATGGCACAAAAATACTTAGAGGTCGGATAATTTTTCATGAATTATCGAACTATTTTATTAGTTTGTTACTGTTGCTAAGAGTAAGCAGGTTTTGGGATTTTCAAGGCTACAATAAAGTTCTTTGACATGCAAATTACCTATTAAAATAATTATGCAAGATACGTTCCTACAAATACTATTATAAGTATCTTGGATCTCAATAATTTATAAAAAAAACTATTGTCTATGTTATAGCTATATTGAATCTTAAAAAAACAATTGAAATTGGCTGAGAAGAATACTGTGTCGGCATACGAAAAAGGTAATGTCTATGGCTCTAAGTTAAGTTCACTATACACATTCGAAAATTTATAGATGTTTATGACACGTAGCCACGGAGACACAGAGACACGTAGCATATGCTATGATAACCTCCGTCATGGTGCAGTTGGAAACGCTCTGTCGTCAATACTGGACTTTAACATTCGAGTCTTTGGTTGGAATTTAATATACAGTGATTTATTGGACTGTCGAATCCTACATAATCTGCATACAATTCCATATAACGATTGGCCCTTAATGAGTCAACATAATCGATTGAATACTTCATTTGCCATCGAAATTCTTTTTGTCTTTGTGAATTACATCGTGAAGGAAGTCAGCTATGCAATCCGATGTTTTTGTTTTATTCATGACTTGTTCAATGTAAATTTGACATTCGTGCTATGGGTGTTTTTGATGCATTTCTCTTGTTACTTTTTGTTCTGTATGCAACCTCCTTTTTTAAATTATTGACATTTTAAAACATCTTCTTCATACTGATAAATAAATGTTATTACTTACATTGTAAATATCACGTTGTTACATCAAACTTTTATATTTTTATTAGTGATAAAATTATTTTATATTGATAAATTAATTACGTGGATATTACTTAAACTTGGCAACATTGTTATGACACTAACATGACAAAACACGCAAATATCGAGCGCAAATTACAAAATAATTTATTTGATTTATGTTCTATATTTGAACGCGATACTGTGTGTTTTGTATCTTTTCACAGGCTGTGAACAGTCATTTTGACAGCTCAGCAAGTCTCGTTCAAATTTTAAATGACAAGGCAGGTGGTTTGAGATGAACCAGCTGGTGAAAAGCCGAAATCGTATTGGATGTCGTCGAACAAAGGTCATGGCCATTATCCGCAGCTCACGTGCGAATAAAACGGACCTCGGCGAGTGACTGACCGCCAAATTAACCATACACTCATTTTATTATAATTGCTGTCCGGACATTTTGGATTTATAAATAGCGCAAATTGACTGAGGCGTAACTCTAGTTAATTGTGATGCGCGTATATCTTTTGCTTTTATGAGCACACATAGTAAAAGTAAGGACATCTTTTGACATTACGATTTTATCTCTGTTCGTAAGTATACACAACGAAAATTAAGGTGAAAGTCACTAGCCTCATTGAACAGTTTATGGGGAAAAACACGTGATGATTTACATCAGTGCTTCCCAAACTGTGAGTTGCGGCTCACGGGGGGACCGTAAAATGTTCCAGTAGAGTTATAAGTGCTTATTTATGCATTTTTTCCTTTTATTTATGGTGTTATTAAAATGTTGTCTTTGAGGCGACTTTAGAATGCAGATGTATGTATATATACATAATCTCAAATAAAGCTTCGGTAACTAAATTAATTACAATTATGGGGTAGAGGACCGTGGCCTATTTTTGTATTTTTTTGGGCCGTGGAATGAAAACGTTTGGGAAGCACTGAATTACATCGTAGTATTAATTAATTTGAAATTCAGTTTTAAGAAATCAATAAGTAAACTATTTACAAATAAATGCTGGGTATGAAATGCTGGCATGAATTACCGATAATTTTAAGTTTCAATATTTCATTGATAATGATGCTTTCACTTAGATTAGTCGATATAATTTTCATATAATTTTTTTATATATTTATGTACTTATTTATTTAAAAAAAAAGTTGGTGACATATTATTATATTAGCTTTAGTATTTACGTACGTTGAAATTCTCTCATGACAAAATTTACTTGTTTAATTTGTCATAATACAGATAATAGATGGACGTTCAACCCGTGCAAAGCACGGTTTTAGATTTTTTTTTATAAAACCATGCTAGGCGAGAAACAGCTAAATCTCACGTGCAAAAATTTTATATAAAACAAGATATTTCTTTTTAATTATTCAATTATCCAATTGAACGTGCAAGTGAGCGTAATGAGGCGCAGTCGGGTTTTGGTTTATCGAGATTTTGCATTTTTTTCAGTATTCCGTATAAATCACGGTCTTTAAATAATATATTAAGTGCATATTTTATCGGTTCAACGACGTTCTTACCTACCTCTGTCAATTAATAAAGACATTATTGAGTAAATGTAGTAAATTGGATATGGGAAATAAAATAACAATCGAATTATTTTTAGATCTACGGATGTGTATGTCTACCATTTTTAAATACACAAAAAATGAGACTTTTTAATAGAATGAAACAAATTCATACATCGGGTACGGCAATGTTTTGTTCTTAAACAATGAAACCGCTCTTTATTAGAGGAGATAAGTAATGTAACACTTATAAAGGCATTAAATATCACTTACACTGAAAACCAAGGAAAACAATATAATTTATTTTCACACAATCCGATTACAGAAGACAATGCAAGTGCGAATGTGTTTCACGGCATTAGGAGAATGAAAATTGTGGGTAACGGGAGTAGCCAAACACATACATATAAAAACATGTAATTTGACGCGAAGGTTGCTTGAGTAAGTCAAGAATCAAAATAAATTAAAAAAAAAGGAATTCACACTATTTTAAGCGCACATAAATTATCATAGATGGCATTGCTTTCTCTATAAGTACATTCGAATTTCGTAATATTTTGACGTTCATGTTGGAAAATGACACGAAAGTTGCTATAGACAGCCATCTTCTAATATAAATATTCATTGTATTATAACTATTTTGTTAATGAGATTGAATTACAAGAATATTAAGCATCGCCAATATTTGATAATGTATTTGTATAATGTCTACACAAAAAAACGAAATAAATAGAACAAATACGCAAAAATTATATAAATTATAATAAAAAAATAGAACTTAAGTGCCGTTTCGTTACACATTGTAGTCCCCATTAATGTGTTTTTCTTCTATGAAATCAATTTATATCCACTATTTAAATTCTCTCGGCAGAATAAATGTCTCTAAGCATTTTTACCGTCAGGCATTTTTAAAACAAATTCTTTCAAATAGGAAACAAGTGAATCATTGAGACAGTAGGTAGTATTCTTTTTCAAGAAACGAATGCTGAGGAATTATATTAGCTCGTATCGAGAAATCCTTACGATTAAATTACAACCGAAGTATGTCTATAACTATACAATTTCCTTTCCAACACTAAGAGCTAATACGAAAAGAAAAAATGCGAGGGAAAGCTTCCCAATTTACGGATAAGTGAATAGTTTACTGACACATGAATATATAACTTTCTGGAAATTAATCATTTACATAATTGAATTTTCCTGATGTTATCAAATAAGCGATACATGTAATATACCTTTCATCAGTGAAATTACGAACTGTTATGAACATCAATTTGAAGTTAGCTATTGTGATTTCATTTTATGAACGAGTTCCCGCCGTAAATCAATAAAATCACTTAAATAATAAGTAAGCAGCAACAAAGACTTGCTAAAAATAATTCTGCGGTCAAAGTTCTAAAACTAATTCCCACGAACCCTATTATCTCACATAAGGCCCCATTTTTCTCAATTAGTAACGATGATATTTTACGAAAACGCCTTGCATAATATGTAATATTACGGCATACGAATCGGCATTGTTAAGACGTTTGCAGTGAGATAACAAAGCACCCGTTCATAATTTATTATTATTCAATAATTACGACGCGAATCTAATCGGCAAAGGTGGTAAAACCAGAAAATTCGCAAACGATTGCTGATATTAATCTGCAGTGTGAACGTATTCAATCGAATCAGCGATAATGGTAATCTAATGGGATATTAGAATAATATTACACTAACGCGTTTGCCCAAAGCTTCGCTTATGTTATCGATTTGAAGGAAGCTGGATGTCGATGGGAGTGAAGCAGCGCAAATGCTTTGGTCCTCTCAAATTTAGCTGACCGTAATAGAACTTACTACTGTGATCACTTTTAATGTATTAACTGTCAATTCTTGGTGGAAAGGCATTATACCTTTTAGCAGATTCGCATCTAGGTAAATATGACCAAAATATGCGCAGCGGCGGGGCCGTAAAGAAATAGAGTACGTCATTAATGGATGGCTTATAAACAACAAGTGTTAAGACAATAAAGAAATACACTTAAAGAGTTATGAGTGATTAATTTCGACTATATCGAAGGACGCAGAATATGCATTGCCCGCCACTCCACAAAAATCCCGCGACGCGGATTCCACGTTCCCCTGTACTAACGAGTTAAATAAAACATAATTAATTTGTTTTGTACTTCTTCCGCATGTTTATAATCACCAGAACCTGTTTCACTCATAGCGAACATTATTAGTTCTGTTTGTTTTATTTAAAAAAAATGTAATTACTGTGATTAAAGATAGAATAAAAATTACCGAAACGTAATGGAGAAAGTCCATACAATAAATTAATAAACAATATTACAACTGTTTTATATTCGATTTAGAGTTACGAAATGTTTATATAATTAGTTTGCTATTTTCATAATCGAGTAGGTAATCATCGCACTGAAGTCTTGGTCCAACTCCGCTCACGGTTGTATGATCAAATGTTCGAATCCCCAAATTGACACTTCGTAAGATTGCGTACATCTCTCAAATGAAAGATACCTATATTGAGTTGAATAGGTATATTGGGAATAGAAAAAAACGTTAATAAATAAATAAACTTACATGTATTGAATAGTAACAAGTAGACGAATATGAAGCCGTGAAGATAGTTTCTTACCTAGAAAAAAGAAAAAACAAATTAGTCACGTATACGATAATTATAATTTGAAAGAAAACATAATAATATACTTCCTCGCTAGCCAGTACCACTTTAGTGTAGCGATAACCTCTCAATTTGGCTATAGAATGAATAGACTATTAATCATCTCAAAAGACGCTGTCTTAACGAACATTCGCTATACATCAGTCGTTCAACCTCTCCCTTGAAAGAGGGGAAGGAAAGAAATGTTGAAATGCGTAGAGGTTTGTTTAAGACTCTCTCTACATCCCGTTTTCAGGATCGGATAATGAACTGGTACAGATAAATAAAAACCTTCAAGTACTCAGAAAGCTATAACGATTTTTACAGGAAACCACTTACTGAGGCGAAATGGACAAGGGGCCAGCCTCACATTCTCGTAAAAGATGAATAAACATAAACATCATCGTTTTAGAAACACACGCCCTCTTTGTAGTGACCCATAAAAGTATTGGGACAACTAATGTATGACCACGTGTAACATTCAAAGATTGACCATATCTGTGATGTTTTTTTTTCATTCTATTCACCGTACTCAATTCTGAAAAAACGAAGCGTAGAGAGAGCGACTAACAACTCGAAAAAGAAAGGTAAAGTAACTGAAATACAAAATTGTTACAGTTAAAACGCCCTGTATTGAGTTGCTCCAAAGAGTTTACAATCTCCACACTGGGAACGGACAAGGTGAAAAAAATTGGTATTTTCATTACTTCGTTTGAGAAGCACTATTTCGTAGGCATTCCGCACTTCACATATATGTATGTTTCTTCTTTCCGGGAACTCGTTCAAAATGAAAGAGACGAGGTAGAAATAAATTCACAAAAAGAAGGATCGTCAAAGACGGAGGAGGCCAGAGACGAGCCAAAACGTAAATAAAAACTTCATCCGATAAATCACAGCCCAATGCTTTGATGCTGCAATTCGGGATGCGATAATATGCTGTAAATTTAATTATTACATGGAACCGAAATAATGTACTATAAGTATTAAAATAAATATGAATACGGTTTTAACGACAGTGAATAATCGTAAAGAATGATAAATATTAAAATACATCTGTTCGCTGACCGTTTTCAATGACAATAATAGTAAATTAAAAATAAGTATAGTTATATTTTTAGAATTCTCCTAGTATTAATATGTTGCGAATATTTACGTTTGAATGGTAAATATTTACTTATCAGGTAGTTCACTATCAATGTTTTCATACCCCGAAATCTGTAAGCGATCCGTAAATATTTTTGAATATAAATTCTATCTTTGACTTCAAACTATCATAATATTAAATAAAAAAACATTTGTGATACTCTGTAAACCGAAATTATCTGCATTCGGTATTCTAATAATATTTTTAACCATATCCGCTCCCTATTCGGAGCATATGGCCATCACGCGGTTCCTCCAAGCTTCTCTGTCCCCCGCCAGTCTCCTCGCTTCCACCCAGGTCATCCCAGCGTCCCGTAGCTCCGCCGAATGCATCCTATGGATGGTCATCAGCGGCCTTCCAGGGCGACGGACTCCATCTGGTTGGTAGAAGAGACAGGCAGGATTCAGGCTCCCCTGGGGCATCCGCAGCACGTGTCCAAGCCAGGTCCATCGTCGCTTTTTTATTTTGGACGTAATAAGAGGCTGGTCCGTCCGGTCTCTTACCTCCGACTTCCTGACAAAATCAAACCACCGTACCCCTAGTATTCACCGTAAACACCTGTTTTCAAAGCACAGTATACGGTTACCCTGTGCCTTGGTGAGGTGCCATGACTCGAAACCGTAAAGCAACACAGGCAGGATTCATGCGTTGAATAAGTGGCACTTGGTTCTGACCGAGTACAACCGTGAGTCCCAGACTTTCCGCATTGAGTAAAAGTTGCTCCAGCTATCCCTAATCGGATTGCGAGCTCTTTACGCGGATTGCCATATTTATTTTATTGATCAAAAAATTTCTTTGATACGAATCCAGTAGAAGCCCAGTAGTAAACGCTCTAGGGTTGACATCCTACTTACTTGCGATGCCAATAGTTCAATTCTCCAAATGGACATTTCCATACATAGATTTTTTGATCAATAATACATTATTTACTATCATTAGCACATTGCACTCCACCGACCCGTTTCTTATACGAGTTTTAACGCCTTGTACTTTCCTAGGCCTAATTTTTTATTATTACCATATCTACAGAGAGGTCAAGTAACTGACTTACAAAATAGTAATCATAAAACAACTAACTACAACATGTAAGGCGGATATGGTTAAAAATGATGTTCAATTAATGCCATCAAATTGATACTAGATGTTCTTTTACTGACATATTTTTATGTTGCGTTTTGTAAAGACGATAAAATGTCAATCTACTGACCTTTTTATAACTAAATAGATACCGTATCCGCATTTTAGAATAGCGATATTATTGTCAACTTCATATCGCAAACCAATCGCCAGGGAACATTGCAATACACCAATGTATTATTGTAATAAATTCGCCCATTTCGCAGTGCAACGCAGGTCAAATAAAATGGATGGTTCTCCTTTTCTCACGCTCGTTTAAGACATGGCGGACTAGATGATGTGATGGTAGATATGATGGCTATGAATTATTATCGTGTAATGAACTTAATCAGAGTTACTTAATGGACGCTATGAACTCGCAAATTGCTGCGGGAATATCCACCATAGTAAAGTAAACCTGAGAGAACAATAACAGAAAAATAACCAACGGTCAGTGAAAAATATTAACCCTGAGATTACGTATTACAATAAGATATGATTCTACAAAAATATGAATGTGGATAATAGTTCTGTCTTGGTACAATAATTGTGGGGTTGTATTGTTTATTTAATAATGATAAAATAAGTTTCACATCCTAGAAATGAGGTTCGTTTTTCTGTTAATTTTAATCAAAACTACTTCCAAGTATATTTTAACTACAGTTGGCAGTTGGAACTATAAGCCGAAAGTATCTAAAATACATTTCTAAAAATAACGATATTCTGTTTAATAAACTCCGTCTCAAAAAAAAAGCTTGCTATAGCCGAAGTTTTATAACAATGAAAGCTTACACCCTATACGATTATAATAAAGCCTACCAATTTATCTATTATTATGTTGAGCGGAAAATTTTACTAATTCCATTATATACTGAAAGCTTGTTACTTAATTAATTTATCAAAACGAAAATTAAAGCTACTGCTTTCTGCAGGTGTTACGTGTAAAGAAGTTGTTTATAGTTAGTAGATTGCATATATTTTACATACTATTTATTAAAAATAAGACAGTTCTAACTCATGCAGTGCTATTTAAACATTACACAATCGGTCATTTTTTTATTAAAATATATGGAAGATATACGATATTTCATCAAATCTTTTGTAGTGCACTGGTAGCCCTAGCAATCAGATGGTTTTGTTTCAAGCCCCGGCAAGGTCTTCATTAAATTTAGATTATGTACTTGGGTGTTTGTGATGTCTTTCCTCTTCGAGTTGATTTCGAGTGCCATAGATAATTCTCATCAAGTTTATCGCATGAGTTTTTAACTTCATAAAATATATTTAAAAATAACTTTAAATGTAGCTAATAAAGTCTTAAAATATAAAATAATACAATTGTTGTTGTTTTATTTACAATACAATGCCTTTTCAGCAATAATTGGGTTAATAATTTAAAAGTGATGTTTAAAAATATGTTGTTCAAAAAAAACTTCACCGTTTTGTGGTAAACACACATTTTTCATTTTACATAAACAGTTCTCGTTGATAGTCATGTCAAATTTCTAAAATAAAAGTCGAGAGTAATTAGTACACAAAGTTTTATCATAAAAGTTTAGTGGTAACGACTTAACATCGTAAAAGTAGAACATACAGAAATAGTGTAAGAATTTTGGGCTATATAGTTGTGTATGACGAACGTTTTCCACCTGTAACGATACCGTTAGCCTCTGCTAATGTTTGGGACAAACACGCGACCCTCCTTTGTTTGTAGGGTAAAAATTGGTTTACAAATATAGTGGTTGTGGGGTTTAACCTAACGCACAAGATTTGCTACATAAAAAACAGGAAACGATAAGACTGGTATCATTGGTATCGAACTTATTTTACGTTTAAATTCATTATAAACATGTGGAAGTAGTTCAAATGAATTGCGTTTTATTTTTTAAAATATAATGTCTTTCCACCAAAAATTGACAGTTAACATCTAAAAAGTGGTTAAATTGTGGGTCTACTTCGCTAATAGAATAATTCGACACTGTTTAGTTTTCAGTCAAATAAAAGCGGTCATTATGAAAAAAAACTTGCATCGTAATAGACTTTTTGTGAGAGTTGTATTGTATAAGTTCAATAACATATAAGTAGGTATAAAATTTGAATTATTGAGATTTTGCACATTTCCATGTATTTTGTTATTAACGACCCGGGTTTCGCCTTTCGGCATCTTCAGGCATCCGAGTACACGAATGAACTCCTGACTTCATTCTTGTACTCGAATGCCTGAAGATGTCGAAAGGCGAAAATTTCACGTGTTTATTAAAAATTATACTAGAATCATAACTTTGGAAATATTGCGTGGTAAATGTTTTTAATTAACTAGTATTTATTACTCAGCTTCACCGACGATAGAGGGCGTTAACATTTACACGTTGGCGTTATCTTGGTGCACGCTAATGAAAGTTTGAAGTTGAAACCGCTCCAATTTACTCGCAGACACCGGTTGGTGACCGTTGATTTAAACGGGTAGCTCTTCCTAATTGCTCACGTCTTCCACCTCATTTAGCCGGCTTGATTTATTTATTTGTTGTTTCAAGTGAATTTGAAACGGGTTGAATAATAACACAGTTATCTCATGACAAACGGGTTGGTTAACAACATTTTGAGCTATACGTGAATCATTTTTACGGTGCTGTCAATACTTGGTGAAAAGTCATAACCTATTATCATCGGCGTGCGGTGGATATATCTCTATCACACAACTTACCTAGTGTATAAGAGAAGGATAAAAGAGCAAACGCCAGCATGCTTTTATATCCCGCTTACACCCTTCACTTTACACGTGATTGAGCGAGAAAGAGAAAAATTCACTGCATGCGCCTACTAAATATATATCTGTTTATAATATATTTTTTATACTTATTCTACAATTGTATCAAATAATCAGGACCAATTTCGCTCATAGCAAGCATTTTAAAATGGGTTGAATTTTTACTTTTTTTAATAAAAAAAGTGAAACTTTTGCGTTATTCAATAAGAGTATAATGTTTCCGATAAAAAAAAACATGACAAAAATAAGGAACGTTTAAAATTAAAGTTTTAACGAAACCGGCCAGTTTGCCAAGTCATTAGGCGTGGCACTCCGCACCCGGCGCCATAGATACCTAATCTAAAAGTAAAACTCTAATTGATGAGGCAAATTTCTGCTTTCCACTTTATTTTTTATTTCAATAATATACTTTAACTGCGTTCACATAAAGTTAGAGATTGATAATTCCAATGAATTGAAAAACATTACGTGTTCAAACTAAGCACAATTTGATGTAATGAAATTTTACGATGTCTCCTCGGAGTCATATCAAAAGCAGGGATTGCAATACCGAACGAGTTTATAAATACCGGTATAAGGGTTTAGCAATTTGTAAAAAAAAGATCAATGCCAGGATCCCGATGTTTAATACATATGTCAAAAAATATCTATACCATAAGCATAAAAGTCCGACTATCATTTATGATACGATTAGTTCATTAATACTTGAAAATCTGTCAATCTTTTTGATGGATTTAGTAACTTTGGAAATTCATTTTTAAGGTATTAAATGTCAATTTTGGTTCGAAAGGCATTATATTTTAAAAATAAAAAAAACAATTTGTTTGTACGACTGCACATGTTTATAATGATCAGGAGAATGTATCAGTTGATAATGCTCGCGATGAACGAAACCGGTCTTGATTATTATATACATGTGGAAGTGTACAAACAAATGGTGTTTTATTAAAAAAAAATCATAAATTGTGAAAGTGTCGGCGTCCGTGGCGCATTTGGTAGCGTCGTTGGCTACGGTTATGGATGTCTCTGGTTCAATTTCCGGTGCGGATAGTTTCATAAATTGATTTTTCAATCGATTTATGGATTTCTGTTCGTAGTCATGAATGTTTGTGACGTCTTAAACTCCCTCCCACCCATCCGATCCTCAAAAACGGGGCATAGCGAGAGCGATTAGCTAACCACTAGTCCTGTCCTAGCCCTATCCTTATATCCCTACTCTCTTCGAAAAAAAGAGAGGTTGAGTGACTGAGTAACAAGTAGTTCTCATAGAAAACTTCGGAGCGGACATGGTAGAAAAAAAGTGAATATAAATTTTAATTTTATGTTTTACTGTCAATCTGAATCGAATACGTGTGCAAATAAGACCAGCTGGAGAAAGAGCCCTGCCTGGCAGATGGTAAACACTGCTTTTTACTACTAAAGTTTTTTTTACGAGAAACAGAACATTTACCTTTATGAGATATCTTAATTTTCAATACCGGTGTTTTGCATTTTCAAAACCTGTATTTCGGTATTGAACAAAACAGTTGAAATACCGGGATCCCGGTTTCGGTAATACTGTTTTTTCAATCCCTAACCAACAGCGATTAAAAAAAGAAGCACGACAGGCAATCAAATGATGTTCTAAATATAAGTAATATTTTCAGTGCCAATTTAATTAAATTTGCAGCAATATTTTCGAGGCCACACTGCGAAGACTTGTGTACATTTTTAACGCGTTGATTTGTGACACTTAAAATATTATATCAGTCAATCAGTATCAAAAAGTGCATAAAAAACATTCTATAAAATCTCGCTAATAATTAGATGCGAACGAAAAATATACGTTTCTAAATGTGACAGTTTCGACTAGTTCTCCAAATTAAAATTAGAATAAATAGAGCAGTGGATAAAATTGCCAGTAATTAAACGAAAAAAAAAACAAAAATACGAGTGGGTTAGTGTTCCAAAATACAGAGCTGTTTTGAATACACAGATGTGTCAGGGAAACGTGTCGACTCCAGATGCTATTAAATTAATAATGGACGGACTCTCATTGCATATAATTGTTTTAAAATACTAGAAATATGAACAATATAATATATTTATATTCACTGTATACATAAAAATATTAATGTATGAGCAAACGGTCTGGTTTTTTTTATTAGAGATAAAGTAGAAAGCAATATTTGTAATTACAGCTAATAATTAATAATATTTTTAAATCACAAGAAATAGATAGGTCAATCGAGATCCACTCAGGGAGAAAAGACATCACAAAGACCCATGTTCAAGGTCTCAAATTTCAATTGAAAAAATCTAAATTTCATACTGACCTTGATCGAGAATTGAACCCAGACCAATCTGATCGCTAGGGTAATGCTCTGACCACTAGACCACAGTTAGCAGCTAAAATTTTGATCAAATTGTAACACCCAAAATACAAATTCAAAAGACATTTAATATATTATGGAAAAAAATCAGAGAAAATTCAAACATTTAAACAAGTAACGTGCAAGAACCATGTAATATTTTCTAAGAATTTTCATGTTTGTCATTTTGTCGTTCTATGACAAGGATTCACTGAAACATATGTTATAAAATATACTTATAAAATAAAGTTCATTATTTACGCATTAAACAGTTTTCTATGAAATATTAGTATTTAGATTGTTGCGTGTCACTTTTATAGCGATATAAAGATTCTGTTTGAAAAGGTTTGAAGTTCAAAACTTGTTTCAAAAACTTTGCAACACTTTCGACACCTAATTACCGCAGAAAACTGAACAAACACCACAAAGTAGCAAGTAGCACACAGAAGAACATAACAATAAATTGTTACTCCGCACAAGAAAAGAAAATCGCTGACAGTTAGTTATTGAATTGAGAACTTATTTAGTGTAAATTTAAATAACGAAATTTTTAAACTGAATTCGTTTTGCCTTAGTCATTCAATTAAGCCGATTATCTAAGCAGTTTATCTTTAGAGTTCTGGCACGCCTACAGAAATGCATAATACTGTTCAACTACTCTCACTAATTACGTTACGTCAGTGCTAATAGAAAAAAGCATAAAAAAAACACTTACACCATGGTAAAACTTTATTTTAATATCTGTTTACAAGAGTAAATCAAGCCACGAGAAGCACCTAAGCCCACTAAATTTTCCATGGGAAAGCTTTGCCAACACAATATAATAAATAGCCCAAGAATATATGTATGATTCAAATAAATTAATTGAATTGCCTATAAATTACTTTTAATTGCATTCTTAGTTAAAAAGAATTATTTCACTTCACAACAGACAGTTATTTAATGTATAAATTGAGATATGTTTTAACTCTGACGGGGCCATTTTTTACCTGTAACTGGGATAGAAGTAATAGCAAGGGCTGACAATACATTTCATGTATTATTCCACATTTATTTATCTCATTATCTTTGTGTCGAATTACTTTCTTCGTTGCAAAGACTTATTTCAGAGAGACTAGTTATGTTAACTGAGACATTTATTACTTCTGATGGGCACAGAGGTCATAGCTAGGGCTGACAATATACTAGATGAATATTAAGATATTACAATATTCATTTGTGTTAATTTATTTATCTCTTTCTTAATCTCTCACTGAGTCAAATCATGCGCAGAGAGTGTGTTTTGAGCGAATTTGTAAACGCATCATAACACACAGACTCTCCATGTTTCACAATTTCTATTGCTTTGGTCAATCTGATTATATTATGTTCAGGGCTGGGTTTAAGCGAATGAGAATTGTCAACTGATAACTTTGCTTCCTGAGCGGAACTTGTGGAATATTTTTTGCGTATTATTTAGCCATAATGCCTTTTCAAAAAGACTGCTTTGACAGCGTATAACTACTGTGCGTTACGATTATTGTCTATTACGTAACTTCATTCTCATATTGCTGAATGCTATAGCTTGGCAAAATGGAGAATTGATGTTGTTAAATTAAATTTACAAACTTCAACTATACGATATAATATTATGTAGTTTACAGAGTATAGATGGGGATGGGGGTTTGGGTCAATGAGTCCAACATATTTGTTATATATTATTTCACGTGTGAAACAGCATAGCTCAATGCAATTAAAATAAAATGAATAAACATTCCAACTTATCATTACAAGACAATCTAGAAAAGCTTTAGAATCAAATCATCTGGGTTTGATAGTCTTTTTGAGACGTCAGTTGGCATATTTTTCTTCAACACATTTAGGAGTCACAAATCAAATATAATTTTAGCGAAACGTGCGATTGATTTATTATTTATCAATTCTGAATTAATTTTGACTACATGAATGGAGTAAGGTGGCTAGGTACTCATTCCTTTTTGAAATATTTTGATCATTAATCATCTGGCGTTCGATGTATATAGTGCTTCTAGTATACAAGTAGGTTGAACGAGTACGGACGTTATCAATCAAACTAATGAAAATCTAATTTAAAACTAACGGGTTATTTAATTTAAAGAAGCGATTTAATTATTGTTTTTTTTTCCTTACTGAACAAGAGAATAGTTCAATAAGAAATGGAAATCAATAATAATTGACAGGTGCAATGTTTTTTTTATTGATATATTATAATTACCAGTACTGTTTGTAAAAGAATTTTAAGCGACCCCTTAGTCCGCAGCCACAGTGGCGCCGAGCAAATAAATATGTGAATAATAATATTAGTAGGTATATGTTCACACTACTCGATAATAATATGGCATAATTTAATTATTTTGATTTATTATTTAAATGCAAAACATTTCAGGGTTTATAATATTTTAACAAAAATTAACAGTTTTACGGTGAACAAAATGTATAAATTTTTTTCAGTTAGGGCCTCAAAATGTTCGTTTCTTTGGGCCCCAGAGGACATTAATCCGTAACTGCAAGTATATTTGAACTATTAAATGATGGTAATTATTGTTTAAGTTTAGTATTAACAAGCTAAAACCCTGATATGTGTGATAGACAATATAATAGCTATGCTTTTTTTATTTGTCATCAAGTCAAGTGAGAGTGAAAATGGTTCTGATAATATCATAAAATTGTTGAATTAGTGCATAAAAACTGTATTTTTATAAATAGTTTTAAACATTCTACTTTTGCCTACAATTGCACTAAGCTTTCTATACATAACACTTGAAACAATGAGATATACACAATAAACTCGAGCCATTTAGAGGATCATACATACGACATAGTCAATGTGACATAAATAAACACTATCAAATCAACTTTATTCACTATCAAATAAATCATTTTCGTACCAAGCGATACGAAAATTAATCAACTATGTCAAAGTCTACAAAAATACTCAATAAATACACGTTTAAGTAAGATCAAAGTGATCGAGAAAAAAAATGCCACTAAAACATCAAAGAAAGTTTTTTCTTCGTATTGAAGGTGACCAAATGTCAGCAGAATCTTGTGGTAAATGACACTTGGTTTGAGCGCCAAACTGAAGTTGCCAGTAATAAAATGGATAGCAGAAAACATTAGCGCAATGAATTATTGTATCTAAAATTGACAACGCAACTTAAAAGTCATTCCAGTTTAAAACAATGGCACGTTCAATATATCTATACACAAAAATACAGACAATGTCATAACACGGTATGGAGAAACCATGAATTGATTTGTAATCATCAAGACCGTGTAGGCATAGTCAACTGATGACTTTAATCTTGCCTTTAACCACTTCAAATTCTTGAATAAGTAACATAAAACGCTTTATTATGCTGCAATTGCAATGGGTCCACGAAAAATTAATTAAAATTAAGAATATCGTAATGAATAGTGTAAGGTAGCAATATATTTAGTAAAGTCTGAAGATGATACACAAATGGGCGGAACATGTGGCACACATAGTGGATCACACAGTTATAAACGTCAATTATATTAATATTTGAAAATATTCGTGGTACTAAGGAAATTCCTACTTTCAACCTTTAAAAAACGGAGATCTATCAATCAATAAATCATTTAATTATCGCTTCGTAATATGTCTCCTTTAATTGTAGATGAAATGAATATTATGAGCTTGTTATAATGTCAAGTAAGCATAACAAAAGATATAACGTAATACAACAGTCATTTTAAATAAACATAAAAGAGTCTACATAAAATGTTATGCAAAGTTTGTGAGTTGAAACAAAAAGGTTCGATCAAAGTGCCATCTTCAAATTATAAAATTATCTAAATAAGATTTAGGTACATAGAGCTTACGATATTTCTATTAGGGAAAATATTGTTTTATGCGATCCAAAGAAACACGCTGCTATATTTCATTACAAAGCACGTAAGAGAAGATCTCTAAACAATATTAACGGCGAGATTTTCTGATGATAATCCAGTGTTTTACTTCCATCAAACAAAAAAATACCAATAATA
Organism: Himalopsyche phryganea; assembly: GCA_022494535.1. NCBI lineage: Eukaryota > Metazoa > Arthropoda > Insecta > Trichoptera > Rhyacophilidae > Himalopsyche > Himalopsyche phryganea. The sequence continues at coordinate 8,093,599 of JAGVSL010000001.1, read as the reverse complement.
TGTCAGTTATTTTAAACAGGACGTTAGATGTAGGTTGTGTTATGAATTTATGAAAGAATGAGTGTCATGTTATGACATTTAGTTATCATATATAACATTTTGATTTCCAGTTTCCATTGTTTTCATCAAACAAAATTATTTTCTTAATCAGCTGTGAATATTTAATGGAAACGCGATTGACTTTTAATAACTAGTAATACTTAAGAAATAATAATGTCGACAAAATGAAACAGATTTCTTCCCTTTTACTTCGAAAATCGATGTTTATTTTGTTGGAAATTAATCATATTACAATCATGCACAAACATAACATTTCTCACGTGGAAAAGGAGGAAATAAAAAATGATTGGGAAACTACAATTTATGGCATATTATGTTTTGGTAAAATGGTAAAAAATAACAGTAAAAACTACAAAAATATTTATGTGGGGATACAGATGTTTCCACTTGTGAAAACGTTATTTTAATTAATATTATTAATATAATTTTGTTTGGTATGGGGCGGAACCCTGTGGTTCGCGTTCTAAAATTCAGGACCAAATAAAGAATGTGATTATACAATTAATAATTTAAAAAGAAGACAACATTATCCTCTTACCTCTGACGGGCACATATGTATTTATAAAGGTGGCTGCTTTATTCGTGGTACATGAAAGAAGACAACACGTTCAATATCTTCAGCATAAGTTATTTGATATTGGAACAAAGATACGTGTCGCCTGGGGTACATATTAATATTTTGTACTTACTACTTTAAAATATTTAAAGGGTAATGTTATGTTAATTCTACACCGCTTTGTATCAATATGTCATGTCAAATACAACGAAACAAAATCGGGACTGCAAAATATCCGCTTTGTCAAGCATAAAATTGATATGACTAGTCAATTTATTGTGGGGGCACGAGAGATCGATCCAGTCGAGGATCTCGCCTACCGACACGATATGAATGTCCTCGGAGGACACAATGGCTAGTGCGAAGAAACGTGTGGGATGCCACAAGCAAGAATATCGAAACATGCGTAAGTGGACAACAATATTATTATGTGTTTTTTACATCACGTCCCGTGATCTCATCTGCTTGCCAATTATTTGTTTTCCCGTGATTATTAAACCAGCATAAAAATGCGAAAAATTATATTTTCGTCGAATTTGTATCTTTAATGCAATATTATGTTATACACTAATATCAAGGTTGTGTATTTTTAAATAAGTTATTTAATTTCCCATCAAAACTATATAAAAAGCATATTTTTAACATGTAATTATCTCAAAATATTTTAGAAAAACAGTGAGTCACAGTATACGTCTCATTGTTACGAATTTTAAGATAAAACTTGAAGAAAGAAACGCACATTATAATATTATAGTACTCCTAATTGCAAAAAATTGTCGTTGGCGGCCTTTACACATGTTTTATTCACTTGCGATTGGGTTTTGCGTATGCTTTAACACGAGAACGTTACACACACTCTTTCTCGTTCACACACCACCCAATCAGGCGTGAAAGCGCTTGTGTACAATGGCCGCTATGTTTCAAGATAAATATACATGTAACCACAGAAAATACTCATTTTAATAAATGGCGGATTATAAATTATTACTGTGGTTCTTTTTAACAATTGCTGAGAAGTCTGCATTTGCTTAAGTTCATTTAAATTTTGCGTCCGTACGAATTTATTGACAACGATGTGTAATAAAAATGAATTACGAAGAACGATTAAAAACGAACCGGGTACGTCAAACCGTGAATCAGCGACGCAATGATCTCGTAATTCGAAATCGAAAGTATTTTTCGCGGATCCATTGACCGCTCGGTTACGCGTTCCGTTTACCTGTGTCAGGCAATGCGAGCACAGGTAACGAGTACCAAGCTGAATAAATGATATCGCATTATTCATTCGCCAACACAATACGATATGACGACAGGCGAGTCGGTGGTATTATGCAGTCGTATTATACAATGCACTTCCATAACGATGTATTATGTCAGAATAATTGCATTATATTTTATTCGCTCAAATTTTGTACGTTTTCATAGATTTTGCCAATGACACCTATCGGAATTGTTGTGTATTTAAAAACACGCATTAACTAACGCAAACTGCATTCATACAAAACGAATTGTTTATAATATATTAGACCTATCGGGTTCGTGGCGCAGGGAGTGGTCAACGTCGTTGGTTAAGGTTAAGGATGTCTCGGGTTCAAATCCCGGTTAGGACAGTTTCATAAATTGATTTTTTAATCGATTTAATGGATTTCTGTTCGTATTTGGAATGTTTGTGTTGTCTAAAATTCCCTCATACCCATCCAATCCTAAAAAATTGGGCGTAACGAGAGAGATTAACTAACCACAGTCTTGCTTTCGTCGTACCTCTTTATGACAACTCGCTTTGGAAAAAAGAGACGTTGAGCAAGCAGTTCTCGTAGAAAAAATGAGATACTTCCATTAGTACACATGTTCTACATTAAAAGCGGACATGGAATAAAAACAACCAGGTCTGGAAAACCTTTATGACTGAAGAGCCACATTATAAATTAAAAATGAACGGTGTCATTATATTTATTATCACGAAAAAGAAAGTTTCTTCAAAAAGAGAGGTTAAGCAACTGAGTAACACGCAGTTCTCGAAGAAAAATTTCTGTTGAGATACCTCCATTACAAGTGTAATTTACAAGTCAATATGCATATGCATACATTGAGAGCGGACATTAAAAAAAAATCAGCAGAGTAAAAATTCGAATATTATATTCCTATTATTCTACGCCTAAATATAACAATAATGGGAAATTTTAAGTTGAAGTGTTCTTAAATTAATATATAGCTTTGTATGCAAGTCCTTTTACCACTAGAGAACTGGATCACCACAGTTGTATGTGTGTTTTTGGATTCTATATGGGTTAGATTCGTGTCAATTTTGGCAAGCGTGGGAAAGATTATTTTAAATATTGCAACGGTATGTGTGAGTGATATGATGATTTGGAGATATTTCAAACACCACAAAATATTTTCGTGTGCATAAAATTTCTGTTTACGCGACCGATTGAGACGTACAATGGCGTCTAAAATAAGTGGTTTATGTAACATGTTCGAAGTTTAAATATAAACGCAATAAATTCGATTAAATAATAAATGTTTGCAATCCATTGTCGGTTAGATGTAAAAATAAAGGGAGGAATATAAAGAAAGATAGAGATCTTAACCAGATTTGTTAAAATATATACACTAAAAGTAGTTTAATCAAATGTTTTCAATTTAGACGGTATAAATTTGAAGTTAAAATTATTCATTTTATTGCTGATGAAATTTAGAATACTTGGAAAACAAGCAGACTTTTGCATTCACATTATTTTTTTTTTTATTTCAAATGAACAAAGTAATTTATTAATCGTAATATTTGGAAACAAACTTGTAGCCAATGTATTGTAATATGAAGAATAATATTCCATTTCGGTTCAATCGCATCCCTTACTGGAATCAGCGGCAGTAGAGAACACGCGTGCACAGAACGCAATAAAGATACCCAAATTGGCAGTAATAGCTTCTAGAAAATTATTTAAAAGTTATATTGAATTAATTAGTTTTCATTTCTAACTGTGTTTTAAAATTCTAAAAAAATATTTACTGCGTGAGATAATAAATAACATTCTTCCCAGATTGACTCAAGACAAAAAAGATTTTTTTTTATATTTTTGTGTGTGGTAATAGTAAAAATAATCAAAATATACGAAAAAAAAGGTTAAGGTTCTCTCAAAAGGTTAATGTTGAATACAGTTTTCAAAATTGAATAGAATGCTTTTGTTGAACTAATTTAATGAAAAAAATAAAAGATCAATGTTTAAGCACGCCACTGGCAGCTTATCCACTCTGTACAAAATTGAAATTAGCTATATTTTATCAATTACACAAACGTTTTAAAAATTTCATTTGACAATTTTCCTCATTAATTGATGTGTCACTGAATATGAAGTTTTTCACTACTCTTTACCACAATTCCCCGTGAGATGGAAGTAATGTTATGATAAAGCAATATAGAAGTGGTGGTGAACAGTGTTGCATGTTGAACACAAAACACCTCGTAAATAGTTGGCACGAAAACTAAATTTTAACAATTTGAACAATGGTCACGACATTAAAATAGTGACTAATTGAACATTCATTGCCGGTGAATCCGCACTGGCATAAAAAGTATAACCTACTCTCAAATAAGCACAGATGTTACAGTCAGCAACCATTCACGTAATAATTGTTTCAGCGATTCTCTGGGGTCGATCATTTTTTATTTTGAATAAAGTCCGACTTGTCAAATTTTATACGATGTTATTGTGGGATCTAACGACCGTTTTTGAATCCAGAATCTTAATTATGAACCATCGTTCGGAACAAAGGATAACAATTGAATATCAACAAATCAAAATAATTTTCACAACCTGATACGAATAGGTATTGGATTTTTTTAGTTTGATAATATTGTAAAAACGATTGTGTGAAGACAAGTTTTCTTTCGTTGTGATTGAATTAAAGAATCACAGTAATAAGGTATTAATGCATAAATCATATACTGAGTATAGAGAAGCCAAATAAAAGTTTATAACTTGAAGTCATGTCTAAAATGTCAAACTAAAAATCAAATATAGTATTCAGATAGATATCTATAGCTTTAAAGAATTCTTGTTGTAATTTACTGTCCATTGTTTTTAAATATATACTTAAAAGCAACAAAGAAATCTTCTTATCCTTGATAAAGAACCACTAGGATATAAGCTAACTACTGGGAGAATTGGCATTTTGTTGTAAACTTCTATTATTTTATGTTTCACTTTTAAGGTGTTAACTGTCAATTCTTGGTGGAAAGACATTATTTTTAAAAATATTTTATGTTTGGTACAATAATTACCATTTCATTTTTAGTTAGTTACATTATTTAATTTCTATTTAATGGAATAACAGCGAAAAATATACACTTATTATTCATTTACTCAAAATTCCTTTCGAAAGTACACTGAAGACTGGCGAATTGACCGTACTGTGTTTTATATTCACTTGAATCATCCATGTTTATAAAAATATATCTATAGCTCTCAAATAAATTCTAAATCATTGTACTTCTCTTATATTGTATTAAGGTTTTGACGATGCCTGGTCTAGTTGATTTTAATTTAAAACATTGAAACATCTATAGCATACGTAAGATAAGTGAAGTGATGGAAAATTAATAAAACTGAATTAATTTCTAATAATTATTTACACTTCCAACCACTCAAGTGACTAACGACACAGAACTATGGTAAAAGTATACGTAGGAAGTTATTATCGCCAAACAAATCATTCAAACGCATCATCGATTTCCATAATTGTCATCCATTGTAATATAAAAATATTTAACGAGAAAACTTGATCGAATTATGTGCGTTATTCCCCAGGCAACGTAAGCGCTGGAAATGTCACGTTCTACGGTTCCGCAACGCTCCGCTCAAGACTTGCAATTCAATGTCAAGGGAAGTTAAGACTACCGAGGTCAGTTCTACACGTTGTAACTGATGGTGACACGATATATTTAAATCGTTTAATACATATCTAGATTATTACTGTTATCATAAGACATGCCTTTGAAGTTGAGAAAAAAATACACATTATATTCAAGGGAACATCCGAGAGTTTACAACCTACTAAGAGTTAATCTAAATGTTAAACTGATATGATTCAAATGTATATTTATGTTTTTAAATAAATTGGATTTGCTAGGTGAATGAACTATTCGCTTTGATATTCGAAAGGAATTGACATTGAAAAAATTGCAGTGAGTCAACTGCGGTAGGATACTTAGTAAAAATGATTAGTATGGCAGGTGAAAAAATACAAACGTGACTTCACGAACGAATTGACGTGTTCGTGATGGAAGGAAGTTTTTGTTCTTATTAAATCAGGTATGATAGTAAATATAGTGAATCCAGTAAGATAAATATGCCTAATTAGAACAATCCATACTAAGCTTATAATATTACGGTTCTTCTCGAGTAAGATCTAGCACTAAAATCACCGGTGAAGACAACAAAAATAATTGTTATTCACAACGCCTAATAGTATTAATATTTTTTTTGCAGGACAAAGCTTTAGAAGATTTAGTATGAGTTAGCTGAATAAACAAAAATGATATCACAAATCAGATGTCTTCGAACATAGAAAGCACAGACCAGACATGCGTCCAGACATTTCTTGGAGGTTGCCAAGATCGACGCTGGATTATGAAGCCAACACTTGCGATGACAATTTGGGTTACCAGCGAGTACTTTTGGGATTTTCGTAAATAGTTATTGAAATCTTGTATTGTTGAACGAATTCGAGTTTTATAACAAAACGCGGCAGTATGAAGGTGATAGGCGATTTAATGATAAATACATAATTACTATGATATGATTTTAAGGAAATATCGCTACATGATAAGATAGGGAAAATACCATAGTATAATTTCGATTAGCCGTTTTTTCAGGGCCTCAAAAATAAAGATTAATGCAGGAAAACAATGAATGCAAGAACGATAGGTCGAGGTTCCACCGTCGAGCTATGAGGGTAGGTGGGGAAGGTTATAAACATCACAGACAAACCAAGCTTTGAATGTTGCCATTTGGTGACTGGAAGTAATAGACTGGAATTAGAATGTACTGGCTTTAAAATAAGCACTGGATATTTACAGTGAAATAAAATATTTTATAAGATGGAAAGTAGTCCTGAATTTAGATTCTAAGAATATCAGTGATATGTATTAGGTAAGGAGTTAGGAGCCTATTTTCTAGCAGCGATGGTGCGCGAATTTATCGTGAATAAAATATTAACTTCAGCATTAAAGTTATAAATACATTTACATCTTGTTTGTTTACATTTGGATATATTTCCGTACATTTCTCTCTTTATTATACGAGAAAAATTCGCGCATCACATACCGTGAAATCAGCACGATCGCAGGAAGGTTACGTTTACCTATTCAATAACATTACAGGTATAACAAATAATAAATAAATAAAATAAACAGACCTACTTACCGAGAAGGATTAGTTACAAATAGGATGCAGTGGTTTCTTACCTAGAAAGGAAAAATAGTAATATTTAGACTTTTATAATTATTAAATGCTTGCGATAAAAAGTAACAATAATTTAGAATGTATTTCAGGGTGAACGAAATCTAATTCATGATTTTAAGTTTCGCAGGCGAGTTGCACTAGTGTTTGCTTCCTGAACTACGGGGGCAAGGTTTCGGTTGCCCGAATAGACACTTTTTAATACATTGATTTGTCAATTAATGCATCGTTTGTTGTCTGCGATGTTTTAATCTATTTTCAACCACCATGTTCCATTAAAAAAATGTGAGGCGTGGAGACATATAAGCTAACTATTACTTCTTTTACTAAGGCCAATATTTTATCCAGATTGTTCCTGAAAAATTATCTTGAACGTTTTTGTGTGGCTATCTAAAACAGTTTTCGTTAGTACGATTTCTGTTGAATTTCTCTATAAGCCTGTAATATATAATGTTTCACACTGGGAACGGAAATGTTATACATTTTGTTTATCATTTTCTATTTCGGAAACGGGATTATTTATACTCTGCATAATTCCAGAGCAGTCACAGGGATTTAAAACAAGCATCAACAATGTTAACAAGGTGTAATAGAACAATTGAAGTGCGAAGACGATCATTTTGACACATAATAATGAAGTCTAATTAATTTATATAAATATTCTGAGATCACATGTGATACGTCTAGAAATTGAAAACAAGACAAGATACAAATATAATTCAAAAATTTTGTGCAAGAGGTATTTACGCCAATTGACGATATTTGGTGGGAAGAAATTGAAAAAAAACGTGTGTTTGTAGGTCATTTGGGAGCACGAGACAAAATAAATGAATAACGTTTATTTTCATATTATGTAGATACACCATTAAGCAGTATGTATAACGGAATAAAGATATTTATTTTCAGAGTGCTGACGAATAGGCATACCTACTCAGTCCAGACACAGAATTTGATGAATGAATGAATACATTGAATATAAAATGAAATATATATTTATACATAAAATAACTAAAGCATTCAAAAATCTTTCGAGAAATCAATTGCATCTTGAGTATTATAATATTATTAATTAAAATATTTAATCGATCCAGGACAGGAGTGTGGTATGGGGTGTAAGCAAGTTTCAAGATCAGTCTCGTGCAGCTCTGCCTTGGTTTTGAATGTGAAGGGTACACTACGTTTTTTTCTGTCGATAGTGTTTGGAAGGTGGTCGTGAAACGCGGGCAACGAGTGGTGGAAAACAAAATTGTTCTTTTTGGGAGAAAGTCTTTCACCGTGTGGGTCATCGACACATATTAGGACAAGCAATGGTCGCCGGTCCATTCGGAAAAGCCGGCAGTCCGATATCGGCAATTAAATCATGTCACCTCCGGGCCGTCTATAAATAGCGGAGTGGAGTTATTTCGAGTTTGGCGGTTGGCAGAGCGCCGCGGGGACCCGCCCCCTCGACCGCTCTTCAGCTCTGAGAGGCGAAAAGTATTTGCGGACCGTCCGCCCAAGGATGGTGCTTTCGCTGATAATCCGCTAAGCGATCGCACTAGGAACCGCGTGGTAAGCGTAGGAATATTATGGACTTATATTTGAAAAGAGTTTACGAACTGCAATATAAAAAAAAGAAGAAGTACGGCAGACTCAACGTGATTCGCAATGAAGATTCTCAGTGTTTCAAAGTGTAATAATCATCCCTATCTTAACAATAGCTTGCATTGTTATATGTAAAATGAAGTCATAAAAACTGTCTCGCGCAATAAATAGTGAGAACAACAGAGTCCCTGCGGAGGACGTCAATCTGCCCCCGCGGTAACGTCATAATAATCAATGACTGCAATGGTTCCGTGTCGCTTCGTTTGCATTATTGGCACTGCAGTCTCACTAAGAGATGCTGCACTTCCAAAATGTAACCGAACCCGCCGACAAGGAAACACAGAGAGCTGACCACCCCCGCCCTAGCCGCCCACCACGCAGCAAACGAAAGGATTGTGCGAGTTCTGTTGTACATAAGTGAATGTTTTATTACAATATGAGTTCTTGTGTTATGACCAAATCTGTAAAGAAGGCCCGTGATTTACGAGTTTGTAGAATGTTCTACGCAAAAACAACATAGCTTGCGAATTATTCAAATATGCAGCATTGTTTCCATGTTCACATATTTGATAATAGTAATATAGCTATAAAAAGAACACTTATTACTTATATAAATACTTGTGTTGACAAAACTATTTTCGTGTTAAGTGGTAAACGCTCGTCCAAGTCGGTTGCGTATTTTATAGTTCGACTCCGCGGACTGATCATTCAAATGTTATTTTTTCAATATAGAGTCATTTCGCCAGTGGTCGGCCAGCTGAGCGACAGTTGTACTAGATAAATACATATTTTTAGCTGTGATTTCATTAAACAGGGATTAAATAATGTAACCAACCAAAAATAAAATATTTAATATTGTACCAAGCATAGAATAATAGAAGTTTACAAAAAAATGCCAATTCACCCAATGGTCGGCCTTTCGTTGCCCAGCGTTCGGTCATCACTATGAAACATCATAAATAAGCGAACGAATTTACTGAGAGTAGACAGAACAATAAAAAAAACATAATGATGCAAAGCATATACAATATAAAGAATACTTTGTTAGTGATCCCCATACAACATGAATTTGTCCAAACTTGAGAAGTAAAAATGTGCTTTTTTTAATTGCGTATTTCATCATATAGGTCAGTATAGTGCAGATATTCATTGGCAAGTGACAAGATTACATACACGAATTAAAAAATCTGTTTTTTATAAATGTATCCATTAATATTTAAGTTTTCAGCTCAAAGGGCGGAACACTGACGACGGCTGACTTTAGGAACACTCGCCCTAGTACGAATGTGTATCACAAGGAGTGGATGTTTTCATTCCTTAGCCCCACCCCCTATCAAACATGAAAACAAAAGTAGAGAAAGCGATTAGGCAACTTCTAGTCTTTTCGAAGCCCCATCCTTATATCCTTGCCGACTACGAAGAGAAAGTTCAACGACAGATTGTAAATCGGTTCTCGATATCGTTTTATAAACTTATGCAATGCGATATATGTGTTTTTTATTACTTGCGTAAATAAATACGCATTCGAACAGTTTGTTGCTTTTCTGTCTGCCACTAAAGAAGTATCGATAGCTGCGCAACGAAAGTGTCGAAACACGGTTAATAAAGAACGAATGATCTCAGCTTGGTGTTCCAGTAATGAGAAATGGAACTGTGCGTTCAGCTGTCGATACTAAATACATAACCAGGATCGATATAGCTCATTCTGCGAATGGCTGGTGCAATAATAATACTCGCAATACTTCAGTTACTCTAGTTGCAGCTAATGTTTTCAAGGGTCTCATGTCCTCATTTTCTTCGCACCTAAATAGAAATGCGATAAGGCGCTTATGGCCCAAGCCAGGCTTGCGATTTATTTAAAGAAAATACACTGTGTACTGACGCAGTTTGAAGAATATGGCAATGCAACTATAATGCAGTGATTATTAACTACATAATAAATTTATGCAGTTATAATACAGCGATAATTAGCTTTTGTCGGCTTCTGCTGTATTATTGTATGAGCTGTACTCTAGGGATCAGAAGGGCTTGGATTCAAGTCCCAGCAGGGTCAATATCAAATTTGGATTTTGAACTTGAGAATGGGAGTTTGTGATATCTTTTCTCTTCGAGTTAAAGACATATGATTTCAAAATTTCGAAATATTTGACTCCTTGACAATTATAAGCTGTTTTATTTTATTTATTCAGTATCAATTAAAATAATTTAAAAGAGGAAACATTTAAAACTAGATTTCTTTACGCCAATAATTAATTAATACGTTCAGTTTTAAACTGTTATTGATAAAAAATAAAACATTGTTTTGTAAGTGGGTAGTCAAATAAAAGTTATTATATTAAATACATACTGTTGAAAAAGTTGGACCAAAACTACAATGTGTTTATGAACAAAATTAAAATATGTGATATGAACGATACAGGGATTTTGGCAAGTGGCTCAATGTCAAGAGCGCCGGTACGAATTGTTCAGGAAAGGAAGATGTACCACAGTCTTGTAACCAACACCAATCTTAGATTGAAGACGATACCAAAAGAAGAAGAAACGTAAATATGTCAGCTTGAGATGTTTTACGAGACTATTTTCAGTTTATAATACTCCAATATATAAGTAAGTAAATAGATTTATTGCAAGCGATAATTGTAACACCGTGTCGCTAGCGGCAATCCGAATATCTTTAAATACTGACGACCGTGAAAATATTTTGTAGGTCATTGTAATGTATGTAAGATAGTTATTAATCTTAATTATTATACTGACATTCACCAGCTGTGGGTATCATGGATCAAAATTTAATTAAATATATCAATAATTAAACATGACGAAGATATAAAAGGAAGTGAGTCATAAAGCAAGAATACGACCATAGATAATAATAAAAAAAATAGAGCTCGACTGTATCAGATATGAGTATTTTTCCCACAACCCAATGTTGCACAACCTGCAATCATAGATATTTAATTAACAAACGGAAGTTTAAAAAAGAAATTTATAATCGTTAATCAATAATATACCAATTATTAATACAGGTAAATAAGTTTGATACTTTGCGTTTGTCTATCTGCAGAAATACGTTTATTATATTGATACTTATAGCAAAATACTAAACATGTTTTGATTGGTAGACGGTAGGTGCAGAATATATTCAATGGCTTCGTCAGTGAGTTTATGGTAATGTTTCGCCATAAAACTACTGTCGAACTTTTACGAAATATGAAAGTTGATATTTATTGTTTTTTATGACATCGGTTTTTATTGTACATATAAAATATGAACCGTTCAAAATAGTTATTACCATGTTATTAATTGTGTGGCACACATATAAAATTGATCGATTCAATAGTTAATTAAGCAATAATAGAAATAAAGTGTCGAATAGTGAAAATTATTGAAGGGATGCACAACATCGGATTTACATGATTGTAGAGAGTAACGAATATTTATGAAATCGATGCTTAAATACCGTTAAATTCAAAATTTTACGTCGTCAAACTAATTGTTGAATAATCATTAACATTCCCGTATTCATGCTAAAAAAAATCCCTTCGGATCTCATGCACTCACATTGCATTACCGTGTGGGTTTTGCTATATAAACGCATTAATAAGGCGAAATGAAAATTTCATAAAATGAAATAGGGTTTTATGTAGTATTAAGTAATTATTTTACGTCATGTTTTGTGTGTAAAATCTGAAAGAATAATTCATAAGAAATTCGTAAGAATCGAAATTTTTCATAGCAGAACAGGCTCGAGACGTGTTTCAGTGCCGTTTGAAACAAAACGGTTGCATACGGTACGTTCATGCATCTTGGATTGTTACTATACTATAATATAGTATTTTTCAATGATAAAATTGACGAGGTTTTCAAGTTATGATTAATTATAAAGAAAAGACGTAAACTATAATGCATTATTAATTTTTAAGTATATGTAGAACTTTTTGGATTATTGAGATTTTGTACACTTCCATGTATTTTGTCACTAACTAACGACCCCGACCGCGAAACCCGGGTCGTTAGTGACAAAATACATGGAAGTGTACAAAATCTCAATAATCCAAATTTGATAATGAAATTCCATCAAGCACCCTCAGTCGATCTCTTAAATTATATGTAGAACTATTTTATTTTACTATTTTATTTACAAATAGCAAAATTTTCAATTTTTTGTATGACCTATTTCACAGATAATTTAAAGTATAATTTAAGACATCGACTGAGGGTGCTTGATGGAATTTCAATATTAAATTTGGATTATTGAGATTTTGTACACTTCCATGTATTTTGTCACTAACGACCCGGGTTTCGCCTTTCGGTATCTTCAGGCATTCGAGCACACGAATGGACTCGAACTGAGAGACAGTAAACAGTGTCTAACGCTTATATAGAAGATACAAATGCGACAAATATCATTTACGAGGCAATACATTATACGTCTGAGAGCCACACCGATACCTGAGTTAAAATTTCGGAAATCGTGTTCGGGAATCGGTGTTTACAAAATAAGGATTAGGACGATTTCCGAAATTTTAACTCAGGTATCGGTGTGGCTCTCAGACGTATAGTGTATTGCCTCGTAAATGATATTTGTCGCATTTTTATCTTCTATATAAGCGTTAGACACTGTTTACTGTCTCTCAGTTCGAGTCCATTCGTGTGCTCGAATGCCTGAAGATGCCGAAAGGCGAAACCCGGGTCGTTAGTGACAAAATACATGGAAGTGTACAAAATCTCAATAATCCAAATTTGATAATTTAAAGGTTTAAAGGCCGAAGTAACTCATTGTTACACCATGAGTACGGGAGGGGTAACATATTATATTATACAGTGAGTTGAAGCTCCTAAGGTAATATAAATTTAAGGTATATTATATGCAGGTAAATTTTTCAATTAGATAATTTTAAGTTGTATACTTTTCAAGTAATACAAAATACTTGTACTGCTACAAAAGAAGCGTATTTTGATACTTCAAGAAACATCCTCAGACTAACGAAATCGAGAACACTATGTGCATTTATGTCCAAGAAAATAGTAGCAAAATCGTGTCCAATGAAATTTTTAATCGTGTTAAGTATTGCTTCGTTAAAAACGCATCGCTTTGAATTGGCTTCAACGGCGGCGAACGAGACGGCTCAAGGGCTAGACACTTCATACATGTAACAGACATAATACCAGCCAATAGATAAATGAAAATCTGCACGATATCAAATATCTACTTGAAGATAAAGATGAGATTGTCATATTAAGAATTAAATAAATAGCGAATTCAGTTGATGAAACACAAATTAAATATGATGGCCATAGTTTGATCATATTTTGTTAACAGTTAACTACCATTAAATGCTTATATCGATAGAAAGAGGCAAGCCGAACGATGAGTAATCTTAGCCACAGATACCAAGTACGATACTAGTGGAAATATATATCAACAAGCACATACTATAACATGTTTTTGTAATGTCAAATTTTAAAATCGATTAAAATTCGATTAACGATTTATAAAATGATAGGGATGTTGTAAAACAAATAAAAAACGACTATAAAGTAAGTAATACGAAATCGTCTGCATAAATGATCTGAAGAAAGTTTATTGCGCAGAACATAAAAGCAGCCATAAACAAACAAAATGTTCGAGATCTCCATCTTCATTATTTGACGCACATCAAATAATAAAATTATACTCACCTTTATAATGAACAAAACGAGGCAATTACCAACCAAAAAGAAAATAAGCGATTAACATAAATTCTCATTTTATTGTCTGGTTACACAGTTTTAAACTAGTTTGAAATTCAGAACAGTTCAGAAGACAAACATTATATATGTGATCATTAATCATAGACAATTTCTTTATGATTTTCTGTTCAATTATCCCAGAGAGAAAACAGCACAATTATACCAAAAAAACCTAATTATATGACATTATTATAATGAGTAATTTTATTATAATCTAAATACCGTTATGAATGCATTAATGCAGCGATGATCGAAAGATTTTCAAGAATCGATTTCAAAATGATGCTAGCCAATTATTAAATTAATATAATCATAGATTTACTACGCAAACGTATAGATTATACGAATCTGTCCAATTTAACATTGGACAACATCAACCAGCCGCTCGTAATTAAATATTTTATATTCATTTACAGTAAATTTAATGTACGGGCAACACAAATCTTATTGAGAATGTTCCAAAGATATATATTATCTCTGCCGGCAATGTCAATAAGTTTATACTAAAAGTAGCGTAACATGTGTTACTTAAGTTGTATACAAATGGTATTTACAAAGTTACGTCGAATCCATCGAGCATGGCAAGTATATAATAATGTATTATATTGTTTTCTAACAATAGTTTCAAGTCCACAAATGGCGACCTCTGAGTGCACAGCCTAGCCCAATAAAGAATTATAGAAAGGTACACAAATTCGACGGGAAAACTGTTTGATTTTATGTATCCAATTTTAAAATTTTCTGCCTACGGTAAAACAATAGTAGAAGGCGGGTTGTTATACAAAATCGACAAGACATGATAACGTACAAGTACAGAAGAATGTGGTAAAACTTTTACATAAAATATTTTGAATGAGTCACAAAGCCTTTTTTTGAGTTTATTTAAATTTTGGAATATATTAAACGAATTTCACGCAGTTGATTGTTGATCATTAATCACTACCAAAATGTCTTATGCCCAATAAAAGTCACACAAGGCAATGAATAAATTTTCCGGTTAAAGCGGTCACGATAAACGAATAAAAGAAAACATATGTTGTAGACAAGTGAAGAATAAAAACAAAGCTTGATAGAGACGATCAAATTTCTGGCAACTGTCGGAACTACCATGTTATATTTTATTTGGCACTATAAGGCCAGAGCTACACAGGGTTGGACAAACGCGACGGAATGTGAGACATGATGGTGCGGACAATGCTGTTGTATGAAAACAAACAGCGAGCGCAATCATGACTCACAGCTTGTCTGTTCTATTATAAACAATCTTTTACACGAATTTTCATAGAAACCGTGCATAATAGGGCTTGACGTGCGCTTCTGTGAACCCGAAATACAAAATGCATTTATAACTATAATCTATTATGAAACATCTTAAAATACCTCAGTGGTTTAACTAGGACTTATTGAAAGTCAATCGCCCAACCTTTTTCATCAGGCGACTAACAGAAATTGGTTGAAAATGTTCACTTTTGTGGTACATATATATGATATATGTAAGATACATAGTTGTTTCACATGTTTATGTGATGAGTTTTTTTAGAAAACAAAACGAACTAAGTACATATATATATTTTAGATGTATATGTTTTGTATCACGTAAACCAAATATATGAGAAATTTAAAAAATAAATAGCATAACAAGACCAATTTAATATCAAGTTGTATTAAAACTTTCTCAATGAATCTCGTGTAAATAGATCATACTAAATTATCACGTATTACAGAGGTATTATTCTTTTTTTGCAATACCACTAACTGAATCTTGAATTAACTATAAAATATTACAATCTATTTGCCAGTCACACAAAAATTCTCAAATTGTTTATTCTGCTTGACAAATTCTTTCCTTTCCTTAGCAACGAGTATGCGAATCTAAATTCAACACCAACCCACCTACTGAAAATGTGTATTTTGCTTAGAAGGCGATAATTATTGTGAAGAGAAAAATAATATTACATAAAATATATTTTGTTTCACTCTATCTACATCAAAATATTGATCTAAAAACCGCCGGGACTTCCTCATAAATATTCAGCAGGCTCAAGGATGAATACGAGGAGAATATTTTATAGGTAATAAATACGCTTTTTACGTCTGTTTTCACGATCCGAATAAAAATGCTTTCAATATTCCTTTCAGTGCTGATTAATGGTGAAAGAAAATTAATTTTAACGAAAATTAATCGTAAAACCTTTTTATTTATTATATTACACTCACTGTCCACTTCATTATCGAGTAAATATATTTAAAAAATTGGTATTCACTTTGTAGAACTCAATTATTTTAAACACTTTACGGTCCAAATTTGAATTATTTATACATTTTCATGTATTCCGTCACTAACGACACGGGATTCGCCTTTCGGTATCTTGAGGCATTCCAGCACACGAATGAACTCGATATTAAACTATTTACTATCTTTTTAAGACATCTACTGAGGGTGCTTGATGGAATTTCAATATCAAATTTGGATTATTGAGATTTTATTTACTATCGGTCAGTTTACATGTTGTACATACCGAAATTCCATCAAACACACTCAGTCGCTATCTTAAACTTAACGGTCCGCTAATTAAAGACGTAATAATTTTCTTTTCAGTTTATTTATAAGAAAAAAAAAATGTTATTACTCATTAATCAATAATTGTATTTAAGTTAAATTTATATATACGTCTACTCATATATAAAGACTTAAATCGGAGTTTCCCAAACAGGCGCCTGTGCACCAATTCATAAGTAATAAAAATACATATATTTGTCACCCGAGTGACCTATAAAATATGAAAATAAATATAATACGGTGCCAAATACTAAATCAGTGTCCCCGAAATATGTTCAGTATAAGTGAGGAATTACTCCATGGATATATATCAATTAAGGTAAAAAAAAACCCAGTGGAACTAAATACTTTACTCTTAATTAGCTTAATCATCGTCAAAAATATGTTTGATAACTATTTTGGCATAACGCCATAATAACATCTATAATTTTTAACTAATATTAACTATTGCCGGCCTCTGTGGTCAAGTGATAAGAGCTTTGCCTTTAGTGATCAGAGAAAGGGAAAAATAACGACAAATCAAACATTTTAAATTGAAAGGACCAACGATGTCGACTTTAACAAGGACTCATAACCGAAAATTTCGGGTAGCTATTGGGTGCTAAAGCCAATGATGATACGATAAATAAGAAATGATTTATATCTTTAATAAAAAACATTGCAAAAATCTAAAATTTGTCGTATCATACTTAGAAAATATGATATTTATGGTTAAGAAACGACTGTTTTGCCGACATGTTTGGTAAAAATATACAGTAGGTGTTTTAAAGAAACCGCAGTGACACATCCTGTTTCGATAATAGTGCAGAGATAAAATAAAATTAATATGCAAAACATTATCACATTAATACAAACAAAACAGACACAATTCACACGTTTTTGGAGTTTTAAACATTTGTCTAAATCAGTTGCACACAATATTTGTCAACCGGGTGTAATTTGTTCACGAAATTGGTTTAACTATTATTCAAACTACATTACGAAATTATTGTCGCTGAACTATGTGCAATTTTGTTAGCTAAGTTTATAACTAATTTAAGGTGTATTTCACTATTATTTTAATAATTCAAGCAATATATCAAAACTGACAACCTAGTTCCATTCAGCTGATTCAGATGATTTAGATGATTTCTTTTAGTTGAGTCCACAGATTTTATTATTTCATTGTAAAAGGCCATCATGCCACTTTCATATAGCACAGCTTTTTCAATATAAAAAAATAGTGAATTTGAAATTATTTAACATTATTTATTGCATTATCGCATAAATAACGAAAGCGACATTCTAAAATATTACGCCATTAAAACTATCACATTGTAAAGCTATTGCACTTGCATAGCAAAAACTTTGGCATCATCATAATACTGGCTACCTCAGCTTAATCAGTAAGCATTGTCAACTGATTCAAAAACAACATTAAGCAAGGATATTTATGTAAAATAGTGAGGTTAATCAACTGATAAGCTGTGTGAAACAGAGTTTGTAAGACCAACATGTGATGAAGATGGTAAAAGCGACAACAATTAAAGCAATTGTACATACAATTAAAAGTTCACAACTACTTAGTAGAATAAAAAAAATAATTCAAGCACCCTCGGTCGATGTCTTAAATTACTTACATTATAAGAAATCAGTTAAGTTACCATAAATTAGTCAAGGAATAATCATTAAAAATAATTATCTTCATGTTTCTAGCCTTCCGTTCGTATAGTTAGTCAATTAGTCGCAGCATTTAAATAAATACCTTCGTTTAATTAAATTGTACATCCGTTGGAAATCTAAACGAAGCCGGCCTTGTTTAAATGAACATAGTAGTAAAATCTGTCTTATACATAGTTTATTTATTAAAAAAAATATTTTGTATTACGTACGTCCATATTTTTTTATAATGATAATAACCGATTTCGCTCATCGCGAGCACTATCAACTGCATTATCAATTTCATATAAATAGCCTTGTTAAGATTTATATTTCATCAGTTGATAATGTTCGCGATGAGCGAAAACGGTCTTGATCATTATAAGAATGTGGTAGTACAAAACATATTGTATTTTATTTTTTTTAAAAACGATGCCTTTCAAACCAAGAAGCGACAGTTAACACCTTAAAAGTGATACGATGAGAAATTTTTCAAGTGCTAATTCTATTTAGAAATAAACAAAAACAGAATTTGAATGGCGATTCGAGAAAAATTAGTTGCACATCACTTGAATTTAACTTATATGTGTGTACTTCAAAACAGAAAAAAAAATTAACGAAGCTATCAGCATATCTTAGTATAAAACAGGCGACATGACATGCATGCAATATTCAAACGGCGTGAGACTTATCTGATAATCCTACTCCAGCATGTTCAGACGTTCTGTGGACCACTGACAGAATAATGGAGTATTTGAAACAAACTTGGGTCAAGACCTCTAGAGTAGACAATGAGACGAGTTTTGGGAAAGGCTCTGTTACAATAGTAATATTTTAAAACAATCCAAACTGTACATGTTACACGATATGCATAATATAGCGAATTTGTAAACTGAATATTATTATCGTGTGCCCTCTTTTCGGGCAATATGAAATTAAATATATTTGACATGCCAAATTTACAATACTCTATCATATCTTATATATCTGTTACAATACAAAATCTAGTATCAAAATACTTTGCGCAGTCAAGTATCTTTTTCTTCAAAGTATCACACTGATATTTTTATTAAAAGAGACAAAGTATATGAAATGTTATTAACTACACTAATAGATAGACGGTTTATTAATCAAATAAGGATATTATACTAATATCTTGGAATATTAAATTTATCACGAGCAGCCATAAAAATGAAAAGCGTAGAAAATCTTCTTAATTTTAATGCGTAACCTGAAAAAACCTGCGTAAAATCAGCTTTGCTTTATACAAACCTCTTGAATGGAGTCAATTATTTTTTAGGCAACCCTCAGTGCTATAATAAGATTACTTTGTATCATTTAATTACGACCGATGGACGAAATTCTTAGCTTTATTAATAAAACGTGAAGTTTAACTAACTCCTTAATAATTTAAGACATCGACTGAGGGTGCTTGATGGAATTTCAATATTAAATTTGGATTATTGAGATTTTGTACACTTCCATGTATTTTGTCACTAACGACCCGGGTTTCGCCTTTCGGCATCTTCAGGCATTCGAGCACACGAATGGACTCGAACTGAGAGACAGTAAACAGTGTCTAACGCTTATATAGAAGATAAAAATGCGACAAATATCATTTACGAGGCAATACATTATACGTCTGAGAGCCACACCGATACCTGAGTTAAAATTTCGGAAATCGTCCTAATCCTTATTTTGTAAACACCATATTACCAGAGTGGCGAATTGCCGAAGGCGAATTGCCGCTTTTCAACTTCTTTTAGAAATACCAGTGATTTTACAATTATAATAGTATTGTGGGTTTTGACGGGATGTAATTCGACGAATGGGTAAATATATACAATCATTCCACATTTAGTGAAATCTGTTAGGTGTTTCAACGTATCGAATATAATAGCGGAGAATTAGGAAGGTTCAGCTGCTCATTCAAGATTGGTAAGGAGTATAACTGGCCTCTATTAATTTCTAAAATTTCCTGATAAAATAATTTATGATCCCCCATGTTTTTATGCAACAGTTTAACCCCATCATCCGCATTAAACGTATGGTTCTCCATTAGCAAGTGATTTGCGAATGTCGAAGTTTCTTTTTTTAATCTAAAGGCAGCTAAATGTTCTGATACCCTTATATCTAATGTACGTGTGGTTTTACCCACATAGAAATGTTGGCAATCATTGCATTGTAATTTATAAATACCAGATTTGTTCTTAAAGTTTACTCTATCTTTATTGTTAATAAGTAATTTGCCTAGAGAGTTTTTGCAATAGAACGCCGGTCTAACACTATCAGCGAGTTGTTTTTTAATTTTAAAGCTTTTGCAACCTAAATAACTTATTCTATGCCAGATTCTAGGGCGGTCTATGTCTTTAGACAAGTTCCCGAAATATAGAATTAGCAGAAAAGATGCACTCTGGTAATATGGTGTTTACAAAATAAGGATTAGGACGATTTCCGAAATTTTAACTCAGGTATCGGTGTGGCTCTCAGACGTATAATGTATTGCCTCGTAAATGATATTTGTCGCATTTTTATCTTCTATATAAGCGTTAGACACTGTTTACTGTCTCTCAGTTCGAGTCCATTCGTGTGCTCGAATGCCTGAAGATGCCGAAAGGCGAAACCCGGGTCGTTAGTGACAAAATACATGGAAGTGTACAAAATCTCAATAATCCAAATTTAACTCCTTAATATTGTAATATATGGTTACTGCAATGAAACATTGTTACTACATTGAAATAGTCGGGTTTTAAAATTAAAATATTCATTTCATATTATGGTATCATCAATGCTGTTATTGTCTTTATTTACATTGTAACCGAAAACTGATAATGGTCGATTTAAAAAATAAGCTTACAACAAATAAGGATACAAAATTGACATTGAAATGGCTGTTTTATTTCTTCGTATTTTCTCCTACTACTGAAAACGGCCAGACAGTGACTAAATCTTGACCATGAAATATAAACACATGCTATACAAAACATTCTTGTTATTTTCAGTTGGCTACTTTTTAACAGGTGATGAACTCAAAACAAAATATTTAGTCTCATTTTGTTTTGAGATTTGTTATGTGATTGAACAATATATTTATATACGAACTTAGCTGAATGTGAGGCGACAGATGTATGTAAAATAAAAACCTGTTTCCATAGCGACGATAGCCAATAGATTTTCTCTAAAATTGTAATCAAAGAAGCGAAACACGTGTCATACAACAAGAACGTCATGTTTGATTAAAATTTAAGAGTGATATAAGATACAAGAGCCTTTCTTTCATTATCTGTCCTTAAGTTAAAAATAATTTTCCAAAGTGATCATCGCCGCAAAAGACACCCAAATCTAAAACCAACATTTAATTGGCATTCTCTAGCGGCGCAGTGCCGAAGATATGCGTGTGTCTTGTCTACATATTATGTAATATGCACACTCGGTAAGTTTAAAAGTACAACTATTTTATTTTATAGTTGTTTACCAAAGGTAAAAATTTGAACATATTATTTAAACATAAAATATGATTTCATTTCAAAATCCAACTGATATAAGAACAAAAGAACAAAGCAATACAGTATAGTCGAGTGCAAGTTCTGTACTGTAATTCAGATTGAGCTGGCGATTGATTTAAACTTTAAATGGACGAATTAACCGATTTTATACTAAAAGCGCGATGCGATAAACACTTTATTCAAATACAAAAAGACTAGTTGGATGGCTGCTCAAGGTTCAGAGGCGTCGCAAAACACTCGGGGTCTTAAACATTTGGAGGTCAATCTCTTTCGCGATTTTGTCACAAGACAGCATGCGTGTTCGATAATTTTTCAGCTGCCATCTCACCTCATACACGACGTTCACCTATTCATTATGTGAATGCCTCGAAAAATCAACATTGTTTCATTTGCCAAACATTATTCACAATGAACTTGACTTACATACAGACATTAAAGGTTTTATTTATAGATGTCGGACACATCAAAAAGTTGTAAATGTCGGCAAGGTTAGTTCGATTTCCACTGTCACTCCGTTGTGGAAGGTCATTGTTGATAGAATAATATTATCTTACAACATTGTAAAACAAATATTTTCTTTTCAATTGATTCGGCGGTTAGTAATTCATTTTTAATGCCGAATACTTTTTTGTTGCTAAGCGTAATACCGGCCAATACCTGATTTGAATTCCGAATGAAAACATTCAATACATTAAGTATACAATCGATTTGTATTCAAAGGGCATGGATGTATGTGATGTTGTTATCCTCACTGACTGCTATTCTTAACTGTTGAGACGCCTAATTGCAGTGTGTTAACAGTGTAAAAACTGAGGTATCTGTTGTTTTAAAATATAGCCTGATTTGTCTTAATAGTCTCCATAATTTTGTTTAGCACCAACACTACCGAATTATTTTTTGAAATAATCGATGTTGGAATATCCTCTACGTGTCGCAGCAGGGAATGGGTTAATATAATTTAAAATTAAAAACATTGTTATTGCACTTGTTGTATTACTAATTGAGACACATGTTTCGACTCTTTGAGAAGCACCTTTAGACTAACTGTATCCGTAGGGTTATATATTTAGGTAAACAAAAATGAAGGGTGGGGTGGCGACACGTGTCACAATAAATTAACAACACAACCAAAGGAAAACCACAGTTATCTATTTTAAGTTTATATATCTTGGACTGTTAACTATATTTTAAAAAACGTTGTATTTACTATGGCGTGTATTATTTTTAAATTGTTAAGAATAAAATACGTCTTGGCTTGCATAATATGAGAGGTAATTCCGAAGATTACCAGCGATCAAAGCGATATATAAATTTTCAAGGGCAAGACCGTTGTTTATTATCTCGCGAATAATAGCACGCTTTCCAACGCATAGCGAGTGCAATCAAAGAGGGCATTAATCGCGATTCTCAGCCTTCTATATTTAACGCCCGTGAAAAGTGTTGCTAGTTCGCCGCAACGAAGTGCAAACGCAGCGTTTTCCATTTTGCATAAACACACGACTAAGATTATGCTCCAGCGATGATCAGCTCGTAAACCATAATATACGCACAAAGCAAACAAATAATGCAATTCATAATGTGTGTGTACACGACTGAGAGATATACAATGAGGTGAGGGCTATAAAAAGAAAATTGTTGAAGTGGATATTGCATGAATACACGACTATACAATAGATGTGGATGATTTAACGATTATGAAGTAAGACAGCCCAAAACTACCAACGTGTGAATATATTATGGCAAAGTCAAAACAAACAAAACTTATTTTAATAGAGATTCTTTGCGTAAGTGTATAGCTAAATAAAAGTTTTGGGCAAATTTCTAAGCCAAGCGAAGTTGTCGAATATGGAAAGTTAAACTATGTCATGCCTCAGTTGGGCGACTGTGGTACAGCAGACTCCCCGATAACACAGTAGATAACAGGCGAGCTATTTGGAAATGAGCTATCGGGGCTACCGTACTTATACAAAAAAATCAGAGGATATGCTTGTCACGTAGGAGAATTTTAGCGTGTATTTTAGCGTGTAGCGTGTAATTATAATGAAAATTGAGATATCGGCAATCGTGTTATCGGAGGGTCTACTGTACAGTGTAAAATATAGAACAAAACAATGCTTGATTTCAAAAATTTATATATCGACGCTCCGTAGTCCCTACGTACCATCACGTAAGTGGAACATACGTGATTATACGTATTTCGCATGTTACATACAGATAAGCATCAAAACAACATTGGGAAAGGTATCTACTTTACCGTTTTTTCGTAAAGTATAAACACGTAACTAAACACTCATATGAAAGATCTTTACCTAAAATCCGAAGAATAATGTCGTATCTGTAATAATTCAAAAACTATAAACTCTTAAACAAAACTTTATATAAAATAAGAAACTTGATTTAAAAAAATAAATAGCACTGTCTTAATTTTGAAGAAGATAGATGCAGCCGTTACTTTGAGACGATTTCCCGTAAAATGTCATGTTTGCAGATACGGGATTATATGTAGGTAGTGTCGATATTATACACACAAAGATGGTGTAATGATATATTTGCTGAAAAGTTTAATTGATGATCAATGACCTGGGAAGACCATTTTTGGTACAGAAAAATGAGATACGTTTCTTTAACGCTTAGGGGGAAAACTTTGGTAGTATTTTCTATGGATTCGGCGGTAACTTTGTGGAAGTTCATTTTTAATTCAATTTTATATTTAGTAGCATTATTTATATTAAAGAATGAACGAGCATAGCCTAAAATTAGTTTCAGAAACAAATATAATACATTCGAAACAAGAGAAACGTTTTATATGTATTATGTTTAATCCTGATAGAGAAGTGAAGTATACTCACTATATTATCTGTGATAATAAAATACGAAATAATATAACATAAGGTCTGTAGATTTACATTTTACCACACGTTATCTTCGCGGCTTGAAGGATCACAATCCTACGACGGGAATGTCTCTTACATACCTAACGTTCGAGTGTTGAACTGGTGACGTCTATTCCTGGAAGAGTGGTGTTATAGTGTTGGAAAACAAGACTGGCTAGCAATTCGCACTGTTTACATTGCATTTCTCTCTTTTTATTGGATGGGCGTAAAGTACTTATGTTTCTCGCATTCTGCAGACGAATAGATCTTGAAGACTGAAGAACGCAACTTAATACTATCGTATATTATGATTGTTTAATTGATATCTACACCAATACTTTTCCTTTTACTTGAGACATCTTCTTTGATCCGTTATACCGCAAATACTTACGCATTTAAATCGAATGATATATTTGACGATAACTTTATGGGATTCATTATTAATATTCAATTTAAATTTATATTGGACTGAAATCTTTTATCTACTAGGCGAAACCCGTACCGCACATAGCTGAGCAACCCGTGAAATAACAAAGTTATCTAATTTAGTTAAATATGTAACTCGTCTAAGTAAACTTTCTTCCTGCCCATATTTTGCTATTATCTTCAACCCTTATTATTCGGTCATTACCAACGGTAGGGAACATTTTTAACCTTATTGTCAATAATTCCATAGTGACATCTTTGCTAACGAATTCCTGGAGGCAGAGTAACATGAACCCTCTTGCATACAGTTTTTGAATCATGCATTCTGGCACCTCTTGCTAACCTCTTTAACGGTTATGCAAAAGTATACAAGACAGTATCGGTAGAATTATCTATAAAGAATGTCTGAATATGTTCCCAGGTAATCTTATGTGAAGATCCACTGAAATATGAGGCATAGTAAAAAAAATAATTTCCAAACTAGCGCTCACAGAAATATTAATTAAGAAAAATAGAAGACAATTTTTAGTGCTCATCCTGATCATTGTAAAAAAATGTGGCATTAGCATAAAAATTTTGCAATATTAATCTAAAAATAATTCGTTTCTATGCGACAGTAAACACCTTAAAAGTGACAAGCATTGAAACGGAATAGTTATTAATTAGTAAAGACAAGAATCATATAGCTGTTTTATAAAGTTACACCATAACGAATTATTCCGGGAGCGGGCACATAAGTGTTAAAGTAATTCAGATTAGCGAGGTGATAGGTTAATGGTCAGCCATCTCACAAGTCATAACTTACTAATTGCGAGGGAACTAATCAACCAGCATAAAAGCTTCAGCTCCAGGATGGACGACAAATATATATTGTGAAGGGATCATAAAAAGCAAGATTAGATAATTACATACATGGACAAATGCATTTATTTAATTTTATAGGAAAAACATAAAAATATAAACGATATAATTAATGTTTGCTTACTATGTGATTAATAATGTTTCATATAACATATAAATAAGTGCTATCATGTAATTAATAATGTTGGAAACACCAAGTATCATGTTATGTAACTGATCCATGTATTTGTTTATTTTTCTATTTATCGATGTATATCTGTATATATAATATGTTATAAAAGAAAAATATGGAACGCATTTCAGTAAAATATACCTATGTTTTAGGTGTTAACTGTCAATTCTTGGTGGAAAGACATTATATTTTAAAAAATATACCTAATTAATCAATACTGCATGTTAAATCTGCTCCAAGCATCACGTATTACATTTCTATAGCAAGGTCTGCGCTAGCGTTAGATTTCAGTGATCAAATTATTGCGATGAATTAAATTGATTAGTAAAACAAAAACGTGAAAAAAATGAGTATCAGGGTGACTCTGAAGACCCAATGTAACTGCTAAATATTCAACAAAATCAATAGCAAACATTTGATGTTATAAGTGGATAAAAAAATAATGTTCAGTTATATGCATTGATTCTTTTCGGATGCAATAAATACTGTAAAAAGAAAATTTGAATAATTTTTCATTGCTTAAAGTTAATCTCATTTTGAAAGTGATACTTTTGTAAAATCTACCGAATAAAGAAAGCAAACGTAAAACAAATATGAAAGTAAATTCAATATTGCACCTTCGTGGAAAACCATTAGAAGAGATAGTAATAAAAACTTAACTCAGATTTTACGTAGCCAGTGTTTTAACTAATTATTTTCTATTTGAACAACGGAAACCAGTCATGTAATTAAAATATAAATCGTGGAATATACATATTAAACTATAAATTCATTTCAATGTGATATAAAGTAAGACACACATTGGATTCAATAGAAAATTTAATGTAAACGTAAAAGAATGAACGAATTATCAAATATCGGGGCGCTCTAGATTTTTACGTATGTGAAAAATAAAACTCATTTAACACTGTGACACTGACCGAGTAAACCTTTCGACCTATCTGACAACGACAACGGCTAGGAAAGAATTTGAGACTCGCGTCAAATTTTGAAATTTGTTTTATTAATTTAGATAAGAGAGCCAGCCTACACGCAGATTAAAAATACATTTTCCAGTAAACGAAGCAGTCCACGGAAAATGTCCATGACACGGACTAGGTGTGCCATTCAAAAGATAACCCTAATGAGAAATTAATTACATAAACATCCGACATTTATTTTTGAGCAAGCTACCGTTTGCTCGATAAATCAGTTTAAATATAAACCAATTATATAAATTGATTAATCTTAAGCACCTCCCACAAAAACATACGTAACAGTATGAACTCGGAAGATAAAGATTTTGATAGATATATAAAAGTCTAATATATTCTTTGGGAGTTCACGAGAGTTGCAAATAAAGTTTCATTAACACAATCGCCCAAAGAGCAGATATCTGCCACAGAAATTACTTTTTTTTGTTAAATAAAATACAATTTGTTTGAATTACTACTAAATGTTTATAATGATCAGGACCGGTTTCGCGCATTACGAGCATTATCAACTGATAAAAAACAGATGCTATTAATATAAAATTATAAATAAATATTTTTTTTTTGTTTTAATTGTATTTTATCAGTTGATAATGCTCGTGATGAGTGAAACCGAAACGATTAACATGTGGAAGTAGTAAAAACAAATTGTGTTTTATTTTCAAAATATAATGCCTTTCCACTAAGAATTGACAGTTAACACCTTAAAAGTGATATAAATTACTATTTCTTCATACATACACGATTACTCTTCGATTTGTCAATTTTAATAGGCATTAAATATTATAGCTACGTATTTTAAACTATAATACTGTTAAATACTGTTGATAGCTATGTCAGAATCACGCCATTGTCATGATTAAACGGATTTTCATTCGCTTATATTTATCAATTACTTAACGACAATATATCGTCACTGTTCTGGAAGAAAACACTAATTAGAAAAAATGACATATTGAGTTTGTTATACCAAAATGTTCCTTATTAAGATTTCTACCGTATGAAAGAACACACTTTTTATAAACTTCACTTTTACTTAAAAATGGTTTTGTACAAACAAACGGTATGGCATTTCAAATGTAAAGTCCAATTACCTTAAACTAGTCTTTTTCAGTTAGTGTCTTCTTCCATAACAACGACGATATCAAACCAATTATTCAGTCATATTTAAATACAATTTATGTTGTGTTATCTCTTGTTTACGTTCCGAAAACATAAAATGGTTTTATCGAAATAGCAATCAAAAATTATATCTAAAATTCTTGTAGAGCTAAATGCAACGTAAGTGTTTGCCCTATTACAATGGCCAACCAAAAAAATGGAACTTTAATCAAAATCTGAGTTAAATGCGATCATTCATTTTGTCGGTTAGTTTAAAGCAGCATTCTTTCGTTTGATTTTTTTAATTATTAATATTTTTTACCTATATTATAATCGGTTATTTGACGCATTAAAGTCCAATAATTGTATGTACTAAGTGCTAAAACTTTAGTAATCCTGATGCGCCTCTCATGTATTCAACTATTTTCCACAAGAAATGAATGCATAAATGACATTGAACTTAATTTAAAAAAGATTACTATTTTCAACTTAGCTAAATCTGCAGACCATCTACTACTATTAAATATTGTTAATGAGCATAAAACAACTAAAATTAAATGCGATTTATGTGTTAAAACTAACAACACTGATTACATTCGGAATAACATGGCAAGATAACAAAAAAAAAACACAATAGACAAGGAGATACCGTTTTATTTATACTTGAGAAATAAAATGTCCCACAGAATTATACGCTTCTATCTCATGTTAATTACATTTGGATTGAGGACACCAAAAAAAAATCTCACGAGGTGGACGTAAGTACATATTATCAAGTTAGATTGATATCTAAAATACGTTTGATTTGTTTGATAACGAAAAAATAAAAAAACTTTGAAAACATACCTTAATTTGTGTGTTTTGTATCGCCCACTCCACTAATGGTTTCCCATCGAGCCAATGACAAATTTTTTTTGAACCCCTGTCCTGAAACAAAAAATAACCATTAATAAACAGAAATCGTGAATATTTTAATACAAATGTAGCAGTGTGACCGATGTATTCGGATGGTCAATTTTGACAAGATCGCTTTTTTCACCATTCCTCAACGAGGATGCATCTTTAAAAAGACGAACACGTGTCACGTGTTAGAAAATGTTTTCGAATTAACTTCTTTCATTAAGTATTCGAAAATATTACAAATGAAATATTTGATCATTCGACAAAAAAAAAAACCCACCAAAGTCAGCGACCTATTAGTAGAATTTTCAGACGTCACAACAAAATGTACATTTGATATCGAAAATATAAAATATTGTATATATAATATAGACAAATTGCTTTTGTGATATGCTTAGAATTATACGTTGGTATTAGATTAACCATTTGCTCCACGAACATAGAAATAAACGTTTTTTTTCTAGTTTTTCTTAGTGAATCTTAAAAGCTTTTTCCGGAAAACCCATATTGGTGAACCTGTACTAGTACTAATAATGTCAGCTTCCGTGGCGCAGTTGATAGCGTCGTGGGCTACGGCTACGGATGTCTCGGGCTCAATTCCCAGTGCGGACAGTTTTTATAAATTGATATTTCAATCGATTTATGGATTTCTGTTCGTAGTCCGAGTGTTGGTGTTGTCTAAAACTCTCTCCTCATCCACCCATTCCATCCTCAAGGGGCGTAGCGAGAGCGATTAGTTAACAACTAGTCCTGTCCTAGCCCTATCCTTCTATCCCTACTAACTTCGATAAAGAGAGGTTGAGCAACTGAGTGACAAACAGTTCTCACAGAAAAAATTCTGTTGAGATACCTCCATTCGAAAACCATATGCTCCACATTGGGAGCGGACATGGAAAAAAAATACCGTCGGGCATTAGAAGGCAAAAATCATACTATTTTCATCAGTAGGCAACAATTACATTACATATTTTTAAATCAAGAATCATATGACTTAAAATAAAATGCAGTAATTGAAGTTAATCTTTATCTATTATGATATTGTGGTTTCATCTATCAAAGTATCACGACTTTACACAACAAATTTCCCTGCCTGCTTAATTACTGCCGTGGTGATTGATATTTTGAAGAACTTAAAATTGCCCTGATGCCAATACGATCAAAATATGTCGAAATAAGTACCATCATAGATTAAATTGGAAAATATTTACCCTGATATATTTAATGGGATTTATTTTGACGTGGTACTTCTTGTAAAGTCAGGAAGCAAAGGGTAAAATTGAAAACGTTATGTATTATAATAATACAGTAAAATTACGCAAAACATTTTAGTTGTAGTTCGGTCGCATTTATGTTGCCTTAAACATTAAACTTATCTGCTTTAGTCACACAAAATAAACATTGCTTCAAGTAAAGAAAATTATAATGTCCAATTCAACACACACCGATACTCCTTTCTAACTATAAAATTTACAGCAGTACTAAATAAATATATCGTCTACCTATTCATCAAATTTTTCATATATCTCAATATTTCATATTGATGAAAAGATTATCTTTAAAGAAAGTGGGCGAAGCGTTTTCGAATTCACTGTAATAATTGCGCACACA
The DNA here is from genome assembly GCA_022494535.1 of Himalopsyche phryganea. NCBI lineage: Eukaryota > Metazoa > Arthropoda > Insecta > Trichoptera > Rhyacophilidae > Himalopsyche > Himalopsyche phryganea. The sequence continues at coordinate 8,062,586 of JAGVSL010000001.1, read as the reverse complement.
TGCAAATTTCACGACAAGAATCGCCGTGCAACGTACAATTATTTACGATTGCGAAATTGTATACGAAGATAATAATTTATAATTTTCAGTCGTAAGATTGCAATAAAATGCATTGAATGTTAATAGCGGTACCTACATTATTTACAGTCTTCCCGACCATGTGTGGCAAACGTTCAAAGAGAATGTTCACTTTTTATGGTATTATAAAATTGTAATACAACAAAAAAAAATATGAACATAATTATAGTATTAATGCTCTTCTGCGCACTTTTTTGTGGTTGGCGTGTTGTGAGGCAACAGTTTGTGGACGATTTTGCTATGATCACGATACTTGCGTTTCTGACGTTTAGGTTCATTTCTGTTTTTCTCCGATAAGCGGGAGTCCAACCGTATGATACGCGTTTCAAATGCATTTGATTTACAATATATTATATGACAAAGACGGTGATACTATTGTTTTCACGATAAAAATTATAATAACGAGAGCTTTAGTAAAACGCCGTTATAAAGGGACAACATGTCAAATGCTTGATAAATATAATTTTATTCATAACTAGCGAGTATTCGGCATGCGTTACAGTGCCACTCAGAAAAAAAGTGTGTGCGTGTGTTTTAATTCTGTTTATTGAAGTGCTTTCGGATACACAATATTTTTTGTTTTCTGTCTGGTAGGTACACGAATAAATCATTAGGTTTTACGAGATGTCGCTGTTTGTACGTATTGGATTCTGTTTTTAGACTTTTCCACCCTTCACGGGTGTGCGCAGAACAACTCACCAAAGTTTCATCGACATCAGATGAATGGTAAAGGAACCCATACGGGACAAACAAACAAACATTAATTTTTATATATATAGATTATATCTACAAGCTGCGAGTTTTAGAGATCGAATAGTACGCTAAAATTTTCACTGTATGTTCATTTGATAAATTACTTCCTTTTTTCTTGAACACCTTGAACTAGACTTATTATATATTATTACTTATTATATCTGAGTTTTAATTAAATATGAGAGCGTAAAGTTGATTTCTTTAAGTTATTATATGTACACGAATAACATCTCGTTTAAGCATAGTATTTTCGAAATAGTTACAAGAAATGTCTCAATAATAATCTGTTGCTCACAAGATTAATATTTGTTTAAAATAATTATCAAATTCCAATTTAACTTTTTAGGACACGGATGGACGTTTCTAAAAATATTTTTTTACCTCATTTCCTGTGTAACACAGCTGATTACAGATTAAAATAGTAATCGTTCTAATTTATAGTAAAATGTTTATAAATGTTAAAAATATCGTTCTGTTGCAATCGATTTTACAAAAATGCCATTCTTGCACAACCTTGCTTGCTTAGATAACACCTGGACATTTATGGACAAAAAAATAAATGTTTTAATTGTAACATCAAAAATATGTTTTTTCTAATGTTATTTTAATTAGGCTTACAATTAAATGCACTGTTGTTTAGATCATATTCACTTTCATAAAATTAGTTTTCATTTATAACATTTCACAAAAAACAAATCCTTTCACTAAAAATAAAGTGATCACACATAATACAATATATTTTAACATTGAAGAAATATATTACACTTACGAAAGAATATTTTCACATAAATAAAATAGTTTTCACTCAATATAAATACTCATATTTTGAAATCAATAGTTGCACGAAGCTGTAATGAAATGACACTTATTCTTCTACCTTATATTAAGCCGTCTTTGCTCCACGCATAAGAATACATTACACAAACCAAACCAGACCAACCGTAACATAACCTACTACAACTTAACTCAATTTGTTAAAAGAATCCGTGACTAAGTAGAAACTATTAAAATCAAAGTTTGAGTGTACTAAGTTAATACTATCTAATCAAAAGTGCAAACATCGAAATAAAAGTTCAAGGGAATACTACCTAACACAAAGTGCAATTATTTATAACCCTTTTAATTTTACGAATAACAGAAGTAGATGGGGTTAATAGATGAAGTTGTCACTGTGATATTATCAAAAATTGTTTTTGTCGGATGGAGCTGTCAAATTATTATGACACGAAAATGTAGTGGCGAAAATCACAGTCAGGAAACAGGTTTGACAGGCGAGTCATTAATCGGATATTACAATTTTATTCACTAAATTTAATTTTCCGAAGACAGGCTTTATCGAACCGAGAATAATTTTATTAATTTAATAAATATTTGTTGGCGCCATTCGTGAGAGAGCGAGTTTATAAGGTGAGAGGATATATAGAAAACGATTTATTAAATTTTTTTGTTTATACAATGTATGTACGGATAAATAGGATGATCTTATATGAGAGATTGTATAAATTGTGTTATCATACGTTTTATGGGTAATGAAAACATAGTTTTATAATTAAAAAGCAAATACATTTCTTCACAACTTATTGTCCTTAAAAAACCAGATTCAGCTATATAAATTTAGTCTATCGAAATTGCTCCACTTAAGAGGCCGAAGTACATTTCGATGAATTAACCGTTATCCGCCCAGCGGTCCCCCGTACGGGACCGTTGATTATTGCATATTTCGGGATCGGAATACACCGATTTACGATTAAAGTATTTAAAATGTGAATATTATTTAAGATATCGACTGAGGGTGCTTGATGGAATGTCAATATCAAATTTGATTTGTTGACATTTTGTACATCTCCATGTAATACGCCACTAACGATCCGGAATCCGCCAGTCCGAGTGCATTCAAGTGCTCGAATGTCTGAAAATGCCGAAGAGCGAAACCCGGGTCGTTAGTCACGAAATACATGGAAATGTACAAAATCTCAACAATTTAAATTTTATATGAATAATAGTTAACATAAATAATGATTTTGAGATATCGAATCATAATTTTATTTTCGAATACAATAAATATTTTTGTTATAATGGGTAATACAAACATCTGTGTTTCGAGGTCGTAAATATTCATCTGCCAGGAGTGCAAAGATGGTCTAAGTAAAGAAAAATGTTTTAAAAATTGGCATACACAACAATATTTCATCTTTGTGTGATTTTACAGTTTTTAATTGATTTTTTTCTAATTGTTATAGTTTTAATTGTTTAACTTTAATTAACAACTACCTATATAAATTTTGAAAAGCAGTGAATAAAACTTTTTTAAAATTTAAATAGATAACGCTTTTTACTTTACTCAAATAAGTTGACTAGTTTTTGAGATATAGTTATTTTAATGACAGCTAAGGGTCACGCAATAATTGTGCGAAAAAATGCTCGGGCAGTGGGCTATTCCTATTGCACACAGCGCTCGGGCGTATAACGGTTAATTTGTAAACTCACTTAGTGAGAAAATAACAGAATAAAAGTATGTAGTTTTTCTACTGTTAACTAGATAATTAAATAGAACTAAACGAACTATTTTAAAATAGATTTAATCTAAGTATAATTTTCTATTATTGCCTTCCACTAGATTTCGAAAAACTTTGTATCTATTCGACACAAATTCAAGAAATTGCATAATATTGTCGAATATGTGAATCCGTTCGCAGACTAAAAAAACGCCCAAGAGTAGAAGTGAGGTATTATTATGCCCGTGTATTACGAGATATTCCGTCGTCTACTTGCTGGCCATTGTGCGATTATGTGTGGAAAACGTGTGCTGCTTTTTCAACGTTAACAGAATGGAACGTGACAAAGCGAGCAGGCCTGCCTGCTTGGCCGCAGCCGCAGAGACCGCAATTTGCATGATAAGCGCAAGCCTCCACTCAGAATCGAAAAGGTAAATCTCGGTAGGTATCGTTAGCGACGGTGAGAAACACGCAATCATAAGAAAAAAAAATAGAGAACTCTCAATCTATGAAAACAAGAATACTACACTACTTCATTCGCTCTAAACTTTAAATGAACTGTGAAAACATTATTAAGATTGTTTTATGGATCTTCAATTAAGCAGTTAGCAGCAGTAAAAAAATGACCCTAACAATTTTCACCTTTAGGGTATATTGGTCGTTTGTATGTCATTTAAAAAAAATAAAAAGTCTAAATGTTTAACCGATGTATTCGGCTGGACAGTTTTCACAAGCAACTTTATAAACAACGCTAAACTTTGGTTCAAATCAAGTTTAATATGAATCTTCCGATGTGTATCATCGGTTTGACAAATTAAATTTATGGAAAATAAATAATCCAGAATACCATAGTAAAAGATGGTAAAATGAACACAACCGTGTTTTTTTAAATAATAAAGTCAGTTTAAAAACAACCATAACACCAAGATAACGGTGTCATTCTTCGTCTTCTAACAAAAGGCCTAGCGAGTATTTTCTTCAGTTAGGTAAGTGTGTTATTTTTAATGGCAATTCGAATGTGTACTTTGACGATCAATGAATTTACATTCAACTAATTCATATAACTATATAAAAGCAATGCAAAAAAAAAACTTGAATTATACATGTTTTAAATATTGATTTCTATGAACGTGAGGTATTTTCCAGCTGGTGTGTATTTAACATACCTACACATTTGCAAACACACATAAATATATTATACAATTAAAACTGGTTTTGAAGCTAGCTAGCTTTATCAGCTGTGATACTAAAACTATTTATATTGCAAACAATCCGTTGGTAACATATTTCGCTATAATATGACGATATAAACTTTGCACTAATTTTGGTTTTCATTTTAAGTTAACATCGCTATTATAGATGTTTAATTATTTTTTATGACCGAGTTACATAGGAGACATTACTTCATAATGAAAGAAAGAATGAACAATGATGACGAATGAAAATGAATAGTTGCTCATAGGTCACTAACAAAACAATACAGATTCTATTAACATGCAGTAGTAAAACGATTTAAAAAATACATATACATGTATGTACTGCCGTGTTTAGTGTAGGTATCGTTTCCACACTGAAGACAAATAGCTACCAGACGCAAACCCTTCAACCTTCAACTATTGTGTACTTCGATGGTGCATAATATTTTACTTGTTTTAGATTGAGCTAAAGAAATTAATCATTTATTTACATCACATATTTTGCAAACTAAAAATCAATATTATAAGGCAGTGTTTTCCAAACTATGTTTCGCAAAAACTTGGAATGGTTTTATATACAGCTGCAACAAATTCAAATATCTTCGACTTCATATTGATATTACATACCCAATAAAATAAACAAGTGTTACTTCCGTTTAAATTTTAGGATTTGCGAAGTGTTAAGCCGCAGGAAAAGTTTGGGAAACCCTGGTATGGGGGGAAGTAAAGAAATTTGACACTAGTTATTCTTCAATATTAATTTCATCTCGATTTGAAAGATGGAAAATTTCATTTTACAAGAAATTTTAATTTTCGGTAGATATTTGGGCATTGCTTTATCTTCAAGATTTAAGTGTGTCGTATACGAAATTTCAAGTGATTAATATTTATGCCGTAACTTTACTAGTATGTACAAAATCAATGTTTTCAATTAACCTGGATTTTGAAGTCGGTGTTGTTGGTACCTTTGCGCTAGGGCTTGAACTCTGATAGCATTCTCACACGTGCAAGTACCGCAGCTGTAGATGGTATGTCGCACAAAACTAAACATACATGGGCATTTAGTGAAGTGTTTGTTTATTTATTTATACAGCGAAGTGGGTTATTTTGCGTTTTGTTAAATCCCGAAGTTACTTATCTGTTATCAAATATATGCGAAACTTCAAATAGATATACTAACTTAAATCTGTATAAATATAATTTTGTTAAATAATAAAATTATAATTTCCGTTTCAGACAAAAGGCCGCACTTGAGTACATAGACGGCTGCAGGTTCCCCACCCCAGATTTAAACTGTCGATTCTTGACGGGAAGACATTTAAACAAACTAACATTTATAGTAGTACTATTTTTTATCCATCTGTAGTCATTTTCATCTAAGAAAAATCTTGCTTTCTTTATGTCACTTTTTAGGTGTTCACTGTCAATTCTTGGTGGTAATGCATTATATTTTAAAAATAAAACACAATTTGTTTGTACTACTTCAACATGTTTGTATGCTTGCGAAATATGGACTCTCAATACACGACAGGTCCAAAAATTGAGAGTGACGAACGTGGAATGGAAATGTGCATGTAGGGCATAACGCGTAAGGACTGCAAAAGAAACAAATGGATGAGGAATCAAACAAGAGTGAGAGATGTGATAGAGGTCACCAAATTGATGAAATGGCGGTGGAACGGACGTGTCGTACGGCGAACGGAAAACCGCTGGACGAATGCAGATATTCAGTGGTACCCGAGGGGCACTAAGCGGCCTCAGGGGCGCCCCAAAACCAACTGGATTAACGAACTTGTCAGGTTTGGTGGAAGTACGTGGCAGCGTAAAGCTATGAACTGAGAAGAGTGGATCCACCCCGGCTGAAAATGACTTACACATGTTTAATCTGTATCTTTATGTATTAGACGCGGGTATAATAATGAGTCACAGACACGAATCGTACACATTGAGTCGATTACCGTCTCCGATTTGTTATATCAAGTCGGATCACTGCGTCAGCGAAAAAATTCAAATAATATAAACCATAAGGTTTATACTTCAAACTATCAAATGGCGTACAAAATATAGCACCTAGACACATCTAACTAGGCAGTCGCAGATCTCGCAATGCTTTACCTACATTGCCTGTACGTACAATGGATATGCAAATACCTGATAGAATATTGACCGGATGTTCAGCCTCAAGTCTCAAGCGTACTTGCTGCGAACCAATAGAGTTTACCTTCGGAATATTGATTTCGAGTGACAGACAAGCTTTTGTGCATCTCAGCGGATATAATGCTGTTTGCGCGTTGCTTGTTTACGCCATTTCAAAATAGACAAGTGTAAACTTTACTTTACAAGGGATAAAGAAACCACACAATTGCAATTATTTATAAGAATATGTCGATGGATTTGAGATAATAAATAAGCAAACATATGTTTATTGTTTGAAATAAGATAAAAATAATAAACTATTTAATTCTACATGAATTTTGATATAATTGATAGTCAGTTTAGCTTCACGCCATCGTCAGAACTATGTTTAAACGAATCTTAGTTTTATATATTTTTTTATATCATACTTTACTATAAAATTAAATTAAAAATTGATAACTTATTCCACTTGGTTTAACACTAACGTTAACTAACTTTACTCTTTTTACTTAATTATATGGAGTTCTACCAATTAATCGCGAATATTTATTAATAAATAACAATAACAGTTGGATTATCGGTTCATCCGTGATATAGTGACGCATATTCATAAATAAAATATTTCTATTTATTGATTGAATCAACATGTACTTCAGTATAATATGATAAAAGTGCCCAATTTATTTACGTCTTCAATGGTAATCAAACATTGGTGGATACCATTAAACCTATTAATTAGAATCTCACTTTTTTATTCATTTTTTACTTTGATAATGAACACGTGTATGTAAACGTAACAGAAAATATATAAACTCTGTGCCAATTTTTCACGAGAAATCTAATCGAATTCCTGAGAATTTCAGTTCACTTCTGACTAACAGATTCTACTTTATTATGTTGACTTATATTTATAAAAATAAATACATATGTTGTACTAATTCAACAATTGTATGTATTGATCAGGACCTGTTTCGTTAATAATAAGCATTTTCAACCGATGAAATAGGACAGGGTAATTTTTATTTCATATACATTTCCACCAAGAATTGTCAGTTAGGTATGTTGGATTATATTTTACTAAGTAGCTGCCTCCAATGGAAAACAAAATATTTGTACCCTTTTCCTGAACGTCAAGAGATGTATAATCTTACAATATATCAAGTTGTTTCTGTCAAATTAAAAATAAATGCGATGATGGATGACAAGTCAGAAAGCATACAATAATTTCAGATTATTCTTTACTAAATCAACAATGACAGTCGGATTATCGGCTCATCAGTGATGAAGTGACAAATAAATAAAAAAAAAATATTTATATCATGACTCAATGATTTTATTCGACGAAATTAATGAGTTGCGCAAGAAATAAAGTTGTATGCATGAGAGAATAACTGTAAATTATTAAATCGAATAATAGCGGAGTCTTTCAAAACAACCAAGGATTTAAATTAACATATTTACAACAATCATACATTTAAATATTATTTTATGCATCATTTTTGGTATGGTATTTCAACACAAATATTTTAAAAATATTAAACTATGTTCCGACCACATCCGCTACCGGAGTTTAAAAGTGCGGTAAAAGAAAATATTTGACGAGAAATGGTAATACAGTAGGTCTTCCTCCTTAAATCAGAGAGAGGAAATATGAAGATATGAGAGGACATATAATTGTAATCTAAGTCGTCTTTACGCACCTTTAGTCAGAATCACAAAAAATCACTTTGATGCTATACAAATTCATAAATAGTATTACATTTTCATAAAAAAGTCTGGGTAAACTAAATACACAATAATGTAATGATTATAATGAGACATGACGTTTTGAAATATTAATTCTACTTATTTTATTGTAAACGAATAGGATCCGTTTCGCGTTTATCTCATACTGGAATGCTGTTATGCTGAACAAAACAGATAAGTTCTGTTAATGATGAATTTGAATAAAGAATCTATTGAGAATATTAATTATTTACAAAAAAAGGTTTCATAATAAATTGTAGGTGGACCGTTTAATTTTAATGTGGTAAGTGTTTTGTAGCAGTTTTTTTTATAAAGAAATAATCGTTGAAATGAATGTGTATTTAAAGAATTTTAAAAAGCGCGAAAATCATTAAAAAATATACGTAAAATGTACACAATACCTGCGATAGTTATTAAAACTACCTAATCCACAATAGAGAAAAACACTCGGATACAGACTAATGCACTTTTTGTGGAAACTATTTTCACGTTTCTTTCACTTACACTATTCCAGATATCAATTTAGAAAGAAATGGTAATACGTAATCGAAACAAATTAAAATATAAACTAACACTTTTCACACTGATAAAAATCTAACGTAAAGCTCGATATCTCTCACATATATAAGCTGGCGACAGGAAAATTCTAATCGGCTACACGCGTGCTCTCCGCACGGACTGCCAAACAGAACTGATATATTATTTTTGCTAGCTGCGAATTCTGACCAGTGGCTGTCGCCTGCGAGCGGCAAAACTTGACCGCGAGAAAATTATTGGGTCCACCGTTTTAATAAATATTGACAGTGAAATTTTATATTCATATGAAATACTATTTACGTTTATTAAGAAAAACCATTATTGTCGTTGGATATAAAAGTTGACTTTCTTCTTTGGGAGATAAATGTAATATGCAAACGCTTTGTCAAACATACATATTGGTGATGACTGATCAGAGACGCTCTATAGTGAGTGTTGGTTATTCATAGACAACAAGCACTCAGGCGGCAATTCTCACGGTCGATTAAAAAGGTTTTTTTTTAATCATACTACATATTCACGTAAAAATTAAAATATGAATTGAAATATTTATCAACACCATTCCAGTAAAAGAAACCCCTTAATTTATATTATTTAATGATAAATACATCAGTTATCGGGTAATTAAACATTTTTTATTAGATACAACTTCTATTAAATATTTTCAAAATGAAATGGGACAGTAAATTTAGTAGTGTAGTGTGATGACCACCTTAGGCGCGACTCTGTGAGTAATATAGATAATAATGAAAGATATTTGAACGTGGTATAATTATTATAATACCCTTTCTTGCTATATAGGTATTTGGCATAAGCTTTTGTATTTAATTGAAATGTACGTCTGCACAAAACTTTATTCGATATAAAATATACTCCTGCACAAAACATTAAGTAACAAACATCGAAGCCATAAGAACTGCATCTTATTTAAGTACCACCCTGAAACAAAGTATATTTTACACAAAGGGACAGCAACATGAGGCTCTGTGGCTATAAAAAAGTAATGTATCTTCTGTTTATTTAACATACACATGTATACATAATACATACATTTATATCCCCCCTAAATTTGTGATAGCATTACTCTTATACCCCGCAAAAACGGTTTATTAATCCAGTATAGCCATGGTTCCTCAAAGAACGGGAGTTTTCCTTCCTGTTTTACACGTTACGTAATAAATCAAGGGTTGATTTGGTTAGTTACCGTTGTAGTTTTATCAGCGAGGGATATACCACAGAACTGAGATAAAAGTGATACATTAATTTTGATATATAATTTTTTGCACAGCAATCACATATGCGATTTTTTACGGCCATAAAGCACGTACTTTTAACGCATTAGATATGATTGTGTATTATATTTATCACATGCAGGACACACGATATTTGAGAGGGAAAATAGTGGACCATAATGATATTCATTGAAAACTATATTTTAATAATTAATTAATCTAAAGCCATGCGTAAATTCGTCGTACTCGGTTCAAACACCAAAAGATACCAACATAGAAACAATAGACAGCCCGCATTTACGGTAGTTACTCTATTAATTATAAAGTTAGAGAGTTAAAAATGTGTAATTTAAATGATTCTAATATATTGTTTCGTTACAGATTTCATGACAAGGATTGTATGTGAGTTATCATGAGTTTATATGCTATTGTGAGTAATGAAACGGTCTTTGAATGAATATCGTATAGATATGGCGTAGAAGAAGACTTTCACACTTTAATGATTCCCCTTTGTTATTCGTTTATATCATCGATTATGACCTGTGAATATTATAAATTAGCTTTATAATCGCACATGTTCAATAGAACCACACGTAACCCTAGTCAGCGAAGATGAGAGAAAACCGACAAGTCGAACCTGTCAACATTACAAAGAAACGCGAGGAGAATATTTTATTGTAATAATATAATGTGAGAGACTCGCAAAAAAATATATAAAGAATGGTTCGTCCTCATTCAAAATAGAAGAGCACAAACGATTTTTTTCTGACCATATTATATTTATTAGTTGACCATACGTAGATTTCTTTCCGATTGTGCTGTCTGTGATAAAATATTAACAACGAACAACAATTTCTCCCATGGCGAGAAAATTGGGTAATGTAATAAACACGGAATAAAACAGGACCAACTGCCAAGACTTTTGCCTTCTGTTTACAAGACATATAGCTTTGATATTTAACATTATAGCAATGAGATCTAATGCATAACAATTAAGAACAACATATTGTGATATTGAGTTTGGAGAACTTTCGCTATTATTAAACAAATAATTTGTATAACTCTTTCCGTAATCGTTATCAAATATATAAAACGATTAAGATTAACGCAAATTTTCCTGTTAACATAATATATTTATAGCCATCTTGCCACAACCTTAAACCTTCAGCTTCGTTTAAGCTTCCACCTCATTTAACAAGGGAAAATATTCGATGTGTTGTGCATATACTTGTGTTTTTTTATCACCTTTAAGAGAAAAATAGATTTTCGTCTTTTCGTCTACCGTTATAAAGTATGGTAAAACAATACACTATATATAGATTTATATCTAAATATAATTTAAGACATCGACTGAGGGTGCTTGATGGAATTTCAATATCAAATTTGCTAGTGACAAAATACATGGAAGTGTACAAAATCTCAATAATCCAAATTGTATATCTAAGTGTTATATTATTATAATCCTTTCTGGAATAACGTACAAACAACGTGTAATACCAAACACCAGTGTTGCTAGCTAAAATTAACAAATCGTTAATAAAAATTGGTACTTAAAGCGATGACAAGTTTAAAAAATTCGGCAATTATTGCTTTTTAATAGATAGTTTATAAGCAATGCTATTTTTTAATAACACGCGTTCGTGAGTGTCTTGGAGTTCGCTCATTAGAGAAATTATCCTGAATATTATTATTTATACCGTTTACGAAATAAATATCTATGGCATTACAATTTAAAGAGAATTATTTTAGGTTAACTTTCATAATTCATTTTGTACTATCCATTCAACTCTATTATGACAAGAAATTTTAATGTCTTCCCGGTATTGTTAGTGTGAATTTCCACTGTATAATTTGTTTATCGATTGATTTCACTAGCAGGAAGTAGCCCACATGTAAACGCGTACTTTTAGGTAGTAAAAAATCAATAACCCAGGTCAGAAAGAGCAATTATTCACTAGACGTGTAAACCTACCGGCAAACTTGTTTTTACCAAAGGTATACAAAAGAGAAATTTAATTCTTAGCCTGAAAATAAAATTAAAAATCGTCACGACTGTTTGATTATTATAGGTCATAAAATATAGAAATAAAAAATGTGTGTACTACAACATCTCTTGATGTAAACATGGCCGCTCTCAGGAAACATAAAAAGGTTCGAGTGGTGTTGGTAAAATAATTTGGACAATTGATGTTCTTATATTGAAAAAACCGATACATAAAATTATCAGTTTCGATTCATATTCAATAAAATCACATTTAAACTTCATTTAAATTTGATTTGACAATAATAGACAATACAATGTAAACACATAAATTTAAAAAAAATGAAAATGTAGTGTTTTTATTGCCTTACAATTTTGTTTTCAGAAATATAAAACCGTAAAAGTAAGCAAACTAAATATTATTACCATGTTTAAGTAAAAAATACTTGCACGGTTTTACACTTACATTTTAGATACGTTACAGGTAGACGATTTATATAAACAGACACATAAATCAAGACAAACATACAAACATTGTTTTTTTTTTGTAGAATTTTGTTGATTTTGGTTTAAATAATACGGTAACAACATACACTGTTTTGTGAAAAAATGTTGACACACACACAAAAATTACTAAGAGCTGAGATATTTAACAGAAATGTTTCAAATAATATAGTTTAATAATCGATAATTTGTTAGGGCAGATGAAAGATGACCTCTTCTACGTTATAACGAAAAGTGCAATGCAAAGGACGCGTTGTCGGTTTGGCCGATTTTTTAGATTTTTCGGATTACTGTTTTGCTGGAGAGGCATTTTAAGATATTATTTGCACGAGTTTGCGCATTTTTTAAAATACATTTTTGTAGATAATGTTTTACTTTGAAACCTTTGTTAGTGTGGGTGTATTTTGTTATTAAAATTTAAGGGTATACCGAATAATTAAAATTCACCAAAATCGAGACAATTTTTAGAACTACACCTCCTGACATTTAAATAATATGTTATCCAAACGAGTCTTTTAAAGCAAATCAAATTATAATTTATATAATATGCATTGTAATTAACAAAACAAGATACGATATTACCCATCTTGCTATAGTGAAACTTCACATGTAAACCAACAATGAATTATATTAAATACAATAGGGTTTACGTTTTTTTTTTTTGTATTAAGTCTAAAATAAGTCGAACCAGATGACGTCACTAAGCTGTGTTGATTTTCCGTGTCAATTTTAATATACATAATATAATAGCACTAAGTCTTTGAGCTGTAATGTAGAGACGAATAAAGATTTAAAAAATATTCATTCAAACGATACAACCGGTTTAGACGAAACAAGATCATATCTAGGATTCCTTATGGAATTATCATATTTTAATAACAGCATGAATAAAAGATGTAGATATTATCTTGTTAGTGAATTCGAGTCGAAGTCATAAATTTATGTAATAATCTTTAAATGCTACTCACTAAGGATAATAATTCATTGTATGCGATGAATCTAACCTATCCCCCGATTCAAACGGTAGATTGGTTTCCTCAAATATGCCGTGTATATCAACGTATTACTTTGGTAAAACTGGTTACAAAAAATACGCAGATTATCTATATGATACAACGTACTATGATGTATTGTATTTGAGTTCTAGTGTGCAAAGGTCAATTCAATTGATATATCGTAGCTAGCTAATAACCATCCTGCCCTGTTCATGGTTGGTTTGAGAGGATAAAAACATTACAATTATTTAAGCATTTGAATTCAAATGTATGAACCTATTTAAAGGACCACTCGGGCAGTCGAAACCGAATAGCGCCAAGTTGCTATGACGTTTAACCTTTTCCTATACCATTCTCAAATTACGAAATTATTCAACGTACGTTAAAAGAAAGAAGAGACAAATTTACGATTTACTCGACTAATGTGGAGAGGGTTACGAGGGGGACTCGAACTTTTGTAGGTCTAATTTTTGATTTCACATTACATACATTCTTTTCCGTGTTTCCGTAATATCTTAATGACAGTAAAACATTTAAATGCATACCACTGGGCGTGGCTTACTGAAAGTCAAATCGTCGACCGAAACGCGTTAAAACTGTTGCAGCTGTTCGATGCGTTGTCATTCATGCTCAGAACAGTGACGAGCTGAATTTTTTGGACGTAACATGTATAACATTAATAATCTTCACATTCTGTCGGTAATTTAGTCCATTCATCAAAATAATTATTGATAAACAAGACTTTAAAGAAAAGTATCTTTGGTTTTAATGTAATATAAATTTGTTTGAAAGATACCGTCAATATTATTTATGAATTACACATGCTTTATTCTGGATTCTGGACTACAAAATGGTACAACGCAATTAAAACAGGCAAAGGCAGATGTTATGATTTAATAAGTGAATCATTTATGCCACTTCTGCGCAATAATAACTGACCTTTTACATAATGAACTTTACAAGGAAATTAAATATGGATAAAAATAATAAACTTAACAAGGAACAATGTCAAATAATTTGTAGATATATATATAATACATACTTACTGCTTCAAGAGAGATGAAACAGTCTGGAGATATTAGATTAATTTTGGTATAATATGTTTAGCTATATGTCTAAAAATTTATAGCTATAGCGTAAATATACAAAAAACACACTCAAAATTAGGTTTTGAATGAGTGATGAGCGATTTTATTTTCATTTCTATGTCTTACTAATAAAAGACATCATAAATAGGTGGAAAATCTTACATTTGGCCTCGTATAACACGGTTGATGAATTGTGACATATTTTAGTACAACACGCTTTCAGCATTTGCTTATAGAAAATGGTCCTATGACGGAAAGATGTTTGAAGTTCAAGAGGGAATTACTACAGATCTTGTTCCCTTATCACGAAATACGTAAAGATCTATACGCTAGAAGCAAAAAATCGCTTATTATAGAATTTTT
Organism: Himalopsyche phryganea; assembly: GCA_022494535.1. Taxonomy (NCBI): domain Eukaryota; kingdom Metazoa; phylum Arthropoda; class Insecta; order Trichoptera; family Rhyacophilidae; genus Himalopsyche; species Himalopsyche phryganea. Next base: position 8,047,482 of record JAGVSL010000001.1, on the reverse strand, counting down.
AAAGCCTAAATCCAAAAATACTCTAGAGTCCTCTGATATTGAAAACTCACAACCGGTCTCGAACCGAACCGAAAATGAACATATAGAATTGTAAATGATAGCGATGATTAATGAGCATGATTTATTATATGTTATTAAAGTATTTTTCAATGCATACGTAAATGTATATTTTTTAGATTGTTAAAAATATAAAGGATATTAACAAATTTGAATTATTGAGATTTTGTACACTTCCATGTATCACTTTTAAGGTGTTAACTGTCAATTCTTGGTGGAAAGACATTATGTTTTAAAAAATAAAACACAATTCATTTGTGCTACTTCCACATATTTATAATGATCAGGACCGGTTTCGCTCATCACGAGCATTATCAACTGAAGATTACCATCAGTTGATAATACTCGTGATGAGCGAAACCGGTCCTGATCATTATAAATATGTTGAAGTATTACAAATGAATTGTTTTATTTAAAAAAAAAAAAAAAAAAAACTTCCATGTATGTCACATGTTTATCACTAACGACCCGGGTTTCGCCTTTCGGCATCTTCAGGCATTAGAGCGAATGAATGGACTCAAATTGACAGACAGTAAACAGTGTCTAAGGTTTATATACAAGATACAAACATGACACATATTATTTATAAGATAAAATATTATAAGTTTAGGATCCAATCTGAACAAACCGAAGGCCTTGCAATAGGAAGTTGTCTATCACCGAAATATAGCGGAATAAATTATAAAAAAGAAGCTAGGACTAAACGCTCTCATTAATAATCGTGTTATAGTTTCATATTTTCATTTTATATTGAAATACACTTGGACCATGGATCACTATGGATCCACGGAAAGTCGTCTTATACAAATCCGTGTTATACCAGGTTTGAAGTTCATACAAAATTAGGGTATGCGTTCCAAAAAATATCGAAGTTTGTTAATATCTAATTTAAGACATTGACTGAGGGTGCTTGATGGAATTTCAATATCAAATTTGAATTGTTGAGATTTTGTACATTTCCATGTATTTTGTCACTAACGACCCGGGATTCGTCTTTCAGCATCTTCAGGCATTCGAGCACACGAGTGAACTCGAACTAACACAAATAAACAGTTTATAACAAAATAAAATAGGACAAATCTTATCCGTGTGTCTAAGAAATTAACATCTGGACTAGTCACCACCTTATGAGTGAACAGAGGGGGGTTTTTAAATGCAATTCAAAGAACTACCCACCCAATTTCAACTAATGGGTTCTGTCAGGGTGATTGATCATGAACCGATGTATTAATTTAGGAAATTGATTACTTTGATAGTTATTTTATGTTTAACAATCAAAATTGACAATTTTAGTCTTGTATTGATTTCAGGTACGGTTCCATTGATAGCTTCCTCATCAGTATAAAGTTACATTTAGTATTTGAAGTAATCGTTTTTAGCAAACGAATGCACAATGTAAGTACCTAAATATACTACTTACAAAAATATACTAAGTAAAATTTTTAGATACCTGGCTGGCGGATATGGTATTTAATTAATTTACCGGTTAAATCAATTGGTACAATGTGAATTGAATGGCAGTAAATATTAAATGGCGGCCGATGCGCTAAATAATGTACTTAATTCATAAAATTGTATTGCAATCATAGGCGAAGTAATAAAAGAGGGATATTTCAAAACATGGTATTAATAATTTGTTATTAATATCGACCAAATTCGATATTGCCGAATTGTTTCGACACGCAAAAAAAACTGTTTGATCGATCACCAGTACCAGTTTACAATGTTGACATTTATCTGTTACGTTGGATACTAACAGGGCCTATTTTTAAAGTATCGATTGCATAATAAAGTGACCAACATAGGACTGTACACCAACTGTATAGGTAAAATATTGATATGTCGTAAACGCAAAAGGCGTAATTTAATTTTAAAAAAGAACATGTTTATAAAATGAAAGTACATTAATAATTACACCTTATCTATACCGTATAAAAATAATAACATTAATTTGCCATCCAATTCGATGGAATTTCATTGGTTATGCAAACGAAAAACCTTACCGAAAAACCGAAAGTATGATCAATTAACGGATAGGATCAACGACGAATTTAGGAGTTTCTGAATTAATGTATTAAACATACATATTTTAAAGTTAATCTTTTTTACTGCAGTTGACACGGTTGGCTACGGTTACGGATGTCTCAGGTTCAATTCCCGGTTCGGACAGTTTCAAAAATTGATCTTTCAATCGACTTATGGATTTGTTTAAGACATCGACTGAGGGTGCTTGATGGAATTTCAATATCAAATTTGGATTATTGAGATTTTGTACACTTCCATGTATTTTGGCACTAACAACCGGGTTTCGCCTTTCCGCATCTTCAGGCATTCGATCACACGAATGGACTCGAACTCTCCACTCCATTCGTGTGCTCGAATACCTGAAGATGCCGAAAGGCGAAACCCGGGTCGTTAGTGACAAAATACATGGAAGTGTACAAAATCTCAATAATCCAAATTTTATGGATTTGTGTTCGTAGTCCAAGTGTTTGTGATGTCTAAAACTCCCTCCCACCCATCCAATCCTCACGGGGCGTAGCGAGAGCGATTAGCTAACCACTAGTCCTGCCCTATCCTTCTATCCCTACTCTCTTCGAAAACGAAAAAGAGAGGTTCATCAACTGAGTAACAAGCTGTTCTCATAGATAAATTCTGTTGAGATACTTCCATTAGGAGACCATATGTTCCACGTTAGGAGCGGACATGTGGAAAAAATGATAAAAATTCTAAAACAATTAAATAATAAAAATATGTTTCTTTCGATTATTAGAATCCTTATGTGTAATTACTTCACTTTTAACCGAAGATTATCGGAACCAATAATTACGTATTGAAAATTCAATGAACAGTAAGAAACGGTAAAAAATATAAACTTAATGAAATATTGACGATCAAAAAAATATCCGCTTGCCTTCAGAGTAAAATTGATACAACATAGCCTAAACGTTTAGAAAATTTAATGGTATATTATAATAAAGAGTGAACCTCACCAAACGTTACCAATTTGTATTGGAATTGAAAGCAGCAATTTTGTCGTATTATATTTGCAGCGTGTATTAATAGATACTACTTTGATTGAAATGTAATACCATTCGTGGCTAATAATATGGCAAACCATATTGGCAAAGAGAAAATCCAATTTGACGGATAGAATAAATTGCGAAAAGCTTTTACCGCCGCGAAGACATTAAATCAAAATTCAAAGATGCCAACATAGTAAAATCAAATGAGAGATGATTGCAAATTAAGGAAACATAAGAAACAATTTATGCGTGCTACTTTCGTCAATATATACTTCTATATTGATTGTATGTATCACAACAGGTCACCCGAGAGTCACATGTAAAGTGTTAAAATAGTCCAGCATAAATAACAGAAACGAATGAAAACAGATATACAATATTGTAGTAAATAATTAACAATAACCTAGTTTGCAAAATTAATTACGTAAGTGATTTTGCTATTGAAAATTCTGTCTGTCACGTTATTCCTGATATATATATATACATACACAATAAAATAAATTGGCTACTGAAAGACAAATTACGATAAATTATTGATTTTAATTTAATTATTAAGTGCCTTTTCCACGGTTACCTTGTCAAGAGTAAATGTTTTTAATAATATCGTTTTACAATATTGCATCCTCATAATCTTGAAATTTTAATGAACACATAATAACCACATTATATTAAAATGACTGATGTCACAATAGTTTTCCAATTATTTCTAATTTACATTTGTGTTAAGCAAATGAGACCTTTAGTGTAAACATGATGTTTTTTATACAGCATATTATGTATTTATTTGTGTTTTTGTAAACATACAAAATTAAGCATGGATTAATTGTTGACTACAAAGATAACAGGCATTTTAAATTAAGACTGCGAGTATGGTCATAAAAATCTTTGTTTTGAAATAAACAAACCCTATTAAAATTATACTCCAATATAACGTTGAGATAATTAAACTATGAAGGCAGACCACGACGATTGAAAATAAAATTTATTGTACAAACAAGAACTTAATGTTGAAGGCAACGACTTCGAAAACAGTCCGAGACGTCTACAAATCAAAGATCTAAAGTTGCGTCGAGAATATTTTACACTTGGAAAAACGAGCGTCGCGGCGTTCGCAACTCGGCGTCATGAAAACCGGAAGAGGCGAAAGATAATAAAATTGAAGGGCCTCTGTATAAGTTTGTCACGGTGACATTTAGGCACGGTTCACTAACCGTGTTGAACGTGCGCCTGTGTGATTAGTACTGGTCTCGTGTGGGTACGAAATAGGGACTATTTCTAAGCCAAGAGCTGTCACTGTCATCTCCGAATATGAGGAAACAGAAAGTGGTATGCATATTGAATAAGAATTTGAAAATAAATATGTTGACAAATTTTGTAAACAGCGAATTCACTTTAGGAAAAGTTGAAGTATAGCTATTTCTCAGTCTGCCATGTTGTGAGAAATATCGAAACAAATCAAAACAGTCCATATCACACAATCCCGCTGTTAAATTAAATGTTTGATTTGATATCATTGCAAACGAAAACTTACAGCATCATTTTCCGACTATCAATGCATTTTGCCGCGAACATGATGGTGGAAACGCGTCATTTTTTTAAAATTATATTTTTGTTATTCAATGTCAATTTTAGAGCGACACTTCGATTATATCTTTTGATAAGAATTGATCAATAAATAATGGAAAAATTATCATAATTAAACATAGCATGATAAATTAACGCATACGATAAGCATTTGATAAGATAAAGGTTGTTTTAAAACTCACGATATTGTTAATATCAATTAAATCAAGGACATCTGAAACGGACTCTGTGGCTACTCCATGGAAATTTATTTAAAAAATAAAATACGGAGGTACCAATTGGTGGACATATAAATACAAGGAAACGGTGATGGTTAAAGAATGGACTATCAATCATTACATAATTACACTTACATAAATCACCATAAGTATGATTAACGAAAAATGAGTCGATGATTTAAAAATCATCAAAGAAACGATGAATGATTTTACTTGTCACAATTTAATAATGTATACTATTATATACTACGATACTGTGAAGATTACAAAATAGGATGAAGTACCTGTGTAGCGACAATCAGACAGCGAAAAGCGAAACCAATGCTGCCCCAACACATAAAAACAGGGAAAGTGCGTAAATATTATAGAAACTTCGAAAAATAATACCGAATTTACTAATGCATGCAGAGAAACAAATGATGTACGTAATAAATAATATAATTTAGCGTCATTCAGTCAGATACAAAATTTTCAGCATGTCAGTTCAGATAAATTGGCTACGTTATCATCATATTATATCTAATTTATTACAATCTATAACAAATCTTTAAGCATGAAAGAACAACACGTCTTTGTATCTTTTGCAATTGATTTTTTGCGGTATGCGTCAATCCGATTTCGTTTTGAAAAAATGAAGTAGGTATGTGAGATGAAATGGTAAATATATACGAATAAAATTTCTATTATTTTTTATTAGGCAAGAAGCCAGGTATAATGAAAGTTTCGTTAGAACGATTGATAAAATAAAAAAAACGCCATTTTCTTCAGTGTCTTGTCGATAAAATAAAAATTACTGCAATATATCAATACAATAGAAACACTACAACATATATGATACAACACAAAACGGGTTTGAGTTTTACTTCAGTTTACATAAGAAAAACTAGGTTTAGGACCACGTTTGATATTTACGCGTATTTTCATGCGGCCGGCTATGAGTTCAATACGTTTTTTATTAGAGAATTACTTATTTTTATGCTAAAACTCTTTTTTTTTTTCACGATAATAAACAATGAATATCTAAGAACAGTATTTTACTAGCGGACCGTCGTGCACCTCGAATTTGACCCTTCAGCCAAAAAGTTAGCTAAGGTCTATGTTGGATCAAAGGATCCAACTTATAATTTGAATGATAATAATAGTAAAATAATAACTACTGGTTTGTAAATCATGGACAAAATTCTGGTGAGTAGCAAAATAATCATCGCGGATCCTGTGGACAATGAGTTAACTGAAAGATTGCAGACTTCAATCGCGTAAATCCATAGTTGATTAAATGTTATGTTCGGCTGTTTTTTTAAATCATAATTGTAACATTTTTTTCAAGCGTATATATCGCCGTTGTTCTGAAAAAAGACACTAACTGAAAAATACTAGTTTCGAGTAATTGGACTTCGAAGTTTGTCAAATGTTTGAAATCCTATACATCTTTCATTTTATTTGTTTGTACAAAACTATTTTTAAATAAAAGCATAATTTATAAAAATATGTTGGTTTTCATACGGTTGAGTTTGAAATTAGGAATATTTTGGTATAACTTACTCAATATGTCATTTTTTCGATTTAGTGTTTTCTTCCAGAATAACGACGATATTTTACTCATCGATAATTATTATCAATGTAATTTCTCCGATGATTAAAAAAAAATATTTAATAATTGGTATTAATTTCATTTGAGTATCGAATTGTAATTTAATTGACGGCCCATCCCCTGCGAAAAAAAAATATTTCGGACTGAGACAAAACAAGTCATTTGCAGTTCATTATACGTACGAAATAATCTTCATCGAAAATTTGCAATGGTTTAATGCAGTAGTCGTCAACCTTTTTATACCGACCCCCCCCTCCCCCCTTCCACCAACATCGCAGAATTTTGTTATTATCATTTTTAAATTATATTTAATGGTTCGTGAGAACCTTGAGCCTGATGCTGTGAGACTAAATATTTGATGTCTGGTTCAATTTCACAAGTGAGGTTTACTCGAACAAACATAAGCAGGTACTGTGTTTATAAACAAACAAGTCGAAAGTCGACAGCTAAGCGAGAAAGGTAAAGAAAATGTGAAGGTATAGAAAGCGACAAAAACTTTTACCGCCCACTGGTGGGCGGTACGGACCAGGTTGACGACCAGTGGTTTAATGTCTAAATTACAAAAAATTGTACAGCGAATCTTGCAAGACGATCTTATCATACTGTGTTTAATCAAAGTTAATATTATAAATGATGGCATTAAATAGGTCCGCGATGCCTGATACAGGCATTGCCGATCGTGAGATAATTTATAAAGCTAATTGAATAGGCAAAAAAGCAGTCGCTCGGTTTTATCGCGGGGATCTTGAAAGCTCTCGGGGCTTTGTTTTTAGCGATGGCGTAATAGGCGAGCAGAAATAGACACGGTGATAACTTCCCTCCGCCGGAGAACTGTGTGAACATTGCATGTCACGTCATAACACTCATCTGTCTGACAGATATTGGATCCCTATCTACATGTTAGTATGATCGCCTGGTACCAATTTGAAACTAACTTAAAAATAGTCGTCTACAATATTTGCAGTAAAATAAATGATAATTCTAATATTTTTTTTGAAAGACAATAAAACGAAAAATTGTTTATCGATTTGAAGATGTAGGCTAAAACTGCATCAAGTTATGTGCTAGTATTTTATAATGAGGTCGCTAAATTTATCAAATTTCATATTATCAGGTTTTATGGATTGTTTTTTCTTTTAAGCACGGTTATCACTATTTGTATTCACTATGAAAGTGCTAATCAGCGTAGCAAGGTAAAAAATGAGACATAAAAAAATCATAAAACATGACGGGTCACATTGTTGACATATTGAAGGTTATTCGAAAAGTTAATAAAATAGTTTTTGTAATTTTAAAATTTAAAAAAAAAATGGCATTACAGCTGACATTACGCTTGGGAATTTTTTTTTGATGAGAAGTCACTCATATCCAACATCTAAATTTAATATCAACTTTTCTGTGACTTGAACCAAGACCCACCTAATTGACAGGGCAAAGCCCTTACCACTAGACCAGAGAGACCGAATTATCTTTATGCAACATCTCCTCTCCGAGGTAGGAGAGATTTTAAGATATCTCAAGGTATTCGCAGCACGTTGAATATGCAATACTGAAGATAATATATATTTTTTAAAATATCATTTATTACCCATTATGAACACATAATTTTGATATACTAAATTAAATACAGAAAAGTGATACGACGCTCAATTTAATGTCTACATTATAAATATTAATATTGTGATACATTATAAATTCCTGAACGAATACGAACATATTAACGAGTGTCAAGGAAATTCGAAATCCCGAGGGGACGCCTTTCTCAGAAATTTTAAATTCAATTCGCGTTTCTTCATTAGACGGAAATATTTAACACGTCTTGTTAATAAAATATAATCAGACCGGCGAAATCCGACCTCGCAAAAGAGCGAAGGATATAGGAAATTAGGAATTTTAAGCGTGAAGGCAAGGGAACCAGGTTTCCATGATCAATCGAGGCAATAGGCGTGTAAATTGAATACAACCATTATAATAGATATTGCGAAATTGTTTGTAACGGCTTGTCGAGTATGGCGCGCCTTGTTCGTAGTATTTATTGGCATATAAACATTGAATGTTGTAAAGCATAGATACCGGATTTATCCATACTGAATAGTATATTATATAATGCAAAAAAATCAGTTTGATTTTCACATTTATGTCATTACCGTCTATTTTGACATTTCCATCTCTGTCTCAGACATTCATCCCTTTGACACGTGACACAGTTACAATGAAACATCAAAGTTGTCACAGATTATCAGATAAAACTCAGCGTTTCACCTTGTGATCCAATACTCCCAAGGCTTTAATGATAACTATAAACAGGACAGACGTCTAGTGTGCAAGAATCTTTGGCATACAAGAGCTAGTATCGAAGCTTCCCTACAGCTGCGCTATTTTTTAAGGGCTTACAATTAAATGCACTTTTGTCTAGATCATATTCACTTTCATAAAAATTGTATTCACTTGTAAAAAATAAATTCCACAAAAAACAAATTTTTTCACTAAATATAAAGTGATCCCACATAAGTAAATATATTCCAACATTGAAGAAATATATTACACTTACGAAAAAATATGTTCACATACCTAGATACAATAGTTTTCACTCAATATAAATACTCACACTTTGAAATCGATAGTTGCACGAAGCTGTAATGAAATGTCACTTCTTCTTGTACCCTATATTAGGCAGCCTATATTGTCTTTACTCACGCATTAGAATACATCACACAAACCAAACCAAACCAAACCAAACCAACCCTAACATAACCTACTAAAACTTAACTCACTTTGTTAAAAGAATACGTAACTAACTGGAAACTATTAATATCAAAGTTTGAGTATACTAAGTAAATACTATCTAATCCAAAGTGCAAACTATCGAAAAAAGTTCAAGTGAACAAAGTGAATACTATCTAACACTGGCAGTGCTATCTGTCAGCATTCTCTCAATATTAGATATGAAAAAAAAATCGCAGCCAGACAGTGTGTGGTTTGTTTACGATCAAGCACACGCATACTGTCTTTTTACGCATGCGATAAAACTTTGTTAACTTATTGCTTGAACTTGCGCGAAGGATATAGGCATAGTACGATCAGGCCCGGCCTGGCTTTTAAAAAAAAATTTTTTTTACTTACAGTAGTTTTTATTATATATAAAAATCGATTTCACAATCCAGATAAAATAAAAATAAAATAGAGAGTCAAATTCGTACAAATAGCGACATCTCGGAAAACTTTCTTGGTTTATTCGTGTACGCACCAGACAGAAAAAAAATATTGTGTCCAAAAGCATTTCTATTAATAGAATTAAAACACTAACACTTTCTTTTTTCGAGTGGCATTGCAACGCATGCCGGGTACTCACTAGTATAACATAAAATATATATGAATACCTACTACTATAGGTATTATCTGTGACATTCAAAAAATTGGATGAATGAATATTTGAGTACCAAATTACACTTTAATACAAAACAATATATTGCAGTAGAACACGCATTGAAAACAAACAACACGCAGAGTCTGATTGTGTTTGAAATAATACCCACCTGAGCTGATCGCTCTCTGCAGCCCAGCTTTTCATGGACACAATCGTTTGAATTTGTCATGGCTGAATGATCAGGATGATTTGCCAGGTTAATACTTGTTGATCGAATTCGGCAACTGTTTGCTCAATAGCCCTAGATGTTAACAGTTACTAAAATCTTGGCAAGCGAATTGATTTTGACGAAATCAAATAGCCATACCGAGTTAATAATGGAAATAATAATGAAATTACGCGCTGTATGAAGTGCCAAGGACTAACGATTGTCTTTTTGTGATACACAGTCAAAACAGCGACTAAGTCTTACAATATAATAAACATACTTTAATATATCTGTACCTGGGAGGCTAATAGTCCTATGTCCATTTTATCAACTTTACAGGAGGAGCAAAAACGTGTTTTATTTTATATCAATTAGCATAGTTGTTCTGTTTTTATTTTTATTCTTTTGCAGTTGATAGATAGGGGGTTTGGGGAGTTTCATTTAAAGGTGAAATCATGAGTTTTTTAGGATTTAATGAACATAGTTCTGATTTTGATTAATTTACCCATCTATAGATCTTAAAATTACAAATAATGCACATTTATAACTCAATTTGACAATTTATGAGGTACAGATATATTCAATGGGTTCGGCGGTAACTTTGTGGAAAATCATTTTTAATTAGAGTCAACGAAATAATAACAAATCCGGAATAACGAAGTTATTATTTTATATTTTTACAATTTTATACAATAAAGGTACAGTAAATACAGTGAGGAAATTGACATTTTGTACATTTCCATGTATTTTATCACTAACGACCAGGGTTTCGGTTTCGCCTTTCGGCATATTCAGACTGTCAATGACATTCGAGTACACGAATCTACACTGACAGTCTGTCAGTTCGAGTCCATTCTTGTACTCGAATACCGAAAGGCTAGTGAAAAAATAGATGGAAATGTACAAAATTTCAACAATTAAAATATACATTTTCTATTAAATCAACAAAATAGTTAACTGCTTTCACCAGATTAATCCACGTTATGTAAGTAGAGGAAATTAATTTGAAGTTTAATTAGATGCTTATCAATAAAACAATATGGTTGTGTGTTTGAAGCCTTTAGTTTCAATTTTAATTCCCATTGCTAGGATCACTGCCAAGAATAGAATTTTTTAATATTCCTGCCGTCACATATCCATCATATTAATAAACGTAAACAAAAAAAACGACTACATTCGTACACAAACTTAATAATGATGAAAGAATCGAAGTTGGAACGATTACTACTGTAAAGTGTTAAATACCATGAATGATGAAATTGACTGCCCTGATAAACTTTTAGCCAACATTATATCAGAATCAAGGGACAAATAATGTACTATCAAAATATGTGAAACATATGATGCAACGTTGTACTTTTTCCGAAATAAAATTTTCCACACGCTAATCCATCATATCGGATATTTTATAGGTAATATAATTTATTCTGCATGTGAGAGTTGATTGTAGAATATATCTTGAGATATTTGAAAACTACAAATAAAAAGTTTTTCCTTTTTTGCGTTATTACTTCCAAATATGAATGGGCATTAATAATACACCATACCAACCTACGCATGGCTGTCCATGATTAGAAAATAATAAGCATATTGCATACGGAACAATAATTAATAATTGAACGGGAACATGTGTGCGAGCGTAAGTATTGACCCCAACTAAATTGATACGAAAACGAATGATAAATTATAACAAAAAATCACGCAATATCATCATCATTAAGATATTAGCAAATTAATCAAGACTATTAGGTACACGCTTGACAGCAATACACTCTCTCGTATTTCAATGGATTAAATTGACTTTCAATGGGTCAACAATCGCACATGCTTACAAGTTTAGATTTTTTTTTAAATAATAAGGCTGACGCTTATAGTGAGATTCTAGATATTAGACGTCAAGTAAAATGCCAACAAAAAATCGTGACCGAAATCTAACCTTAAATAAGGTAACATAACAATTATTATTGTAGCACTAAATACTTTGATATAAAATTAAAATTGGTAACTTAGTAATTCCACTGGTTTTTTCACTAACGTGACGCGTTTCGCCTCTTTAACACGCATCTTCAGACTAACTATATCGCAAAGTCAAGGTCGCAATTAATGTCGCCTATATCGAATGACGCGAAAAACGCGTTCCCCACCGCAATACAAATAACTTTGCGACGCGGATAACGCGTCCCCCGGAGTTTACGAGTTAAATCACACTTATTATTTTCAACATAATATATATCAAAACATTAACCTAACTGTTCCAACAAAAAGAGTAAGAATTTAATTTTGTCTATAGAGCAGGTTAGATTTGGTCGGTATCTACTAATTAAATGTTAAAATAGTTTTCAAAATAAACGGCAATGGAATTGATTTGCAACAATTGTTACGAAAAGATATCAGTGGTAATAGATTATCTATCAATGGTCTATCTAAAATTAGTTCTACCATCAACGTCATGTCATACCAGACGTGATACAAGATGTAAAATAATTAAATTATGATACCATTATTTATTACTAGGCAAGAGTGAATTATAGCCATTCTACATGCGGAACAATGTCTGCCGCACGCGACAGTTACAATCGTTTCAGCAATTTAATTCGGCAATCGAGACAATTTGAAGAAAATATACATACAGAAAAAAAAGTGAGTGGAACGACACGTTTTTCGATCTCGTTTGCGATTAAATACTTCGTAAAAAATACGTTTTCGTATATTGCAACATGGCTTACCGTCCGTATAGTATCTTTTGTGGTTGTTTTCTTTACAATTGCGATGCATTCTCGTTACTTGTTGAGATAAAATTCGCAAATAAACTTGACCGTGAAGTCGAAGAATGCCCGCCATTATCCGAGCCGACTGCGAATTGAACGATTCGGATGAAAATTTTGGTTTTTCATGCGTCACGACGAGTCGCGAATACGTGTCCGAATTGCAAAGCGTCGATAATGCATGCACTTTTTTCGCGCGTTGAAAATGGTATTATGAAGAATCACGATACAACATAAAAACCAAAATTACTTAGACAGTCATTAGATGGTTTTACTAATATTTCCGGTTGAATTTAGCAACGGATATGATTAAATTTGATAGGATATCTTTTTTTCTGTAGAGATTAAGAATATCAAATTATTAAATTAAATAAGAGATTTATTTAACAACGCCATCGTGCCAAAATTATCCATTAGTGTAATGAACACTACCGAAATAACTGGCAATACTTTCACAATTTAAACCATTAATCCTCGATGATATTAAGTATCATGAAATATTTTAAGAAATTTTAAAGAAAAGTTTTTAAAAGTAAATATAGAAACGGTTAAAAATAATGAATTAACATTGCCAACTGAGCGAAACCATTACTAGTATGTGATAATAATAATTATGGAATGTACTGATACTATACTGAATCAAAAATTCCTACAGCGCCCAATTGATAGCGAATAAAAACTGAACTTCTATGAGTCTTTCGTTATTTATGGTGTATCAATGATACATGTAATAAAGTTTTGCGTATTGTTCATCGTGCTTTCCTGGCAACAATTATTTCAAATATCCCATAAATATACTTTTAAGAGGGTGTAAATTCGTAGTGGGTGGTGATTGGTACAAGTTTCGAGTATTCTAGATACTGTAGTAATCTATGACTTTGTTTATCTCGGCTTGCGTATTAATGAAAATGGTATTGCGTTGCATAGCAGAAGTTAACAAGCCAATAAGCATAGCTAAGGCAGCAATGTCGAGGCTGGAGAGAGTCTGAAAAAGTAAGGCAATAACCAGACACGCCAAAATGTGCCTAGTACGGTCGCTGCTCTACTCCGTATTCCTTTACGGCGTGGAGACACGGACTGTCAAACGCACAAAACGCATCTATCCTGAACAAGTTATATATCCTGGATAGACTCTCAGCCGCACAGATAAGATGCCTACTTGGCTTTTTTGGCTATATCGCCCGCAAGCCTTTTAAAAATCTTGAGAAGCTCGTCGTCACAGGAAAAGTCGAAGGCAAAATGGAAGGTGATAGGATCCGACTCGTTGGAGTGACCAGGTGAACGACGACACAGGTTCTCTTTTCCGATAGCTCTTAGAGCAGCGGAGTGCAGGAGCGAGAGACACGGGAGTTGCGGCGATAAGCGGAGGTCGCGACACTCACCAGTGAGGAAAATGATAATGAAGAAGAAGTAATCCATCACCAAAAAGACAAAAATTTAATGTAAATAGTCAAAGACGTCACTTCAGTAATATATTCTAATCGTGTAAGCAAGAGTAGGTAAGCAAAAAGTGTATTCAAGTTTCTAGAATCAGATAGCACATTGAATGATTTGCTAAGCAAATGATTTCCGATAGAAACCTTCATCCGACGCGTCAAAAACAATTTGTCAAGTCATGTCCAGGAAGAGATGTGCGATTTTACACGGGAAGCAGGCCGTTGCACACGTCACATCTTGTTTAGAATTTTAGATCACTTTGCAAAGAAGTTGTGGAGAACTGATGGCATTAAAAAAACATAGCAAAGCACATGACGGCAATGCGTCCTTATTTAACGTGCGAGACGGTTAGTTGCATATCTTCTACAATTTTATATAATGAACGGGACCGCTATCGCTCATTGTGAGCATATTCACGGGGTGAAAAATATTATATATTCGAAAATTATTATTTATATAATACTGTGTATAAATACTGTTTTCATAAATTTCCGTTTTAAAATGCTCGCGATGAACGAAACCGGTCATAATCGTCATTGTAGAATTAGTAAAAATAAAATAGTTTCATTTTTATAAATATAGTACCGTTCCGCCAAAAAGTGAGATTAAACACATTACTGTTGAAAAAATGAGTCATGTTTCCATTAAGTTGTAAAAATTAAGTGAAAAAATTAATTAAGATCACGGATTGAGGACTACCGTTTGTTTAGACATGAAACGTTACAGATCAATGATTATCGTAAAAATATCAAGAAAAAAGGGCCGATGGAAAAGATTGCTAGTCACTGCAGAGCACAGCGGAAAAACTTACCCATGAATAAATAAATGCCTGACGATACGCATTCGATGTAAATAAACAACCAATCAACAAGTATAATCAATAATGGGAGACGAAAGAAAAGTATGCCAGTGATGCATTCATTGAATAAATGTTTTGTCTTGTGTTTGATTTAATCTTGCGTCTGCGTCTGTGATGAAAAGGTCTTGACTGTTGCCTTCAATAATTTAATCTGGCTACCCAGCCAGAAAACCATTTCTTATCGTAAAAGAAATACCCCTATAAATGACTAATTTACCGTTTACCAGATGACCAATAAATAGTTAGCAATACGGTATTAGTAATTAACGGCAAAATAAATAATTGCATATCAATGATTTTGACTTTAGGATCATTGTCAAAATATATTAATTTACACGTAAAAAATCATACAAAACAGCCGATTATTATAATGATTATGATATTATCAGTATATCATTACCGATACAGACAAGAATTTACTATCATATGGAGGAGGGAGCAGCAAATGTCAAATTTACATTACTTTCTAGATAAATTGATCACTAATGTGAGGTGTTATCTATACATATAAATATGAATGTTTGTTTATTTGTTTGTCGTCTATGCGTTCCTTCACCATTTACCCGATTTCGATGAAACTTTGGTGAGTTGTTGTGTGCACACCGTGAAGGTTTCTAAAGAAAAAAAATTAAAATCTAAAAAAAGAATCAAATACGTACTAACAGCGACATCTCGGAAAACCTTCTGATTTATTCGTGTACGCACCAGACGGAAAAATATAGTGTATTCAAAAGCACTTCAACAAACAGAATTAAAACAGAGACCCTTTCTTTCTTTGAGTGGAATTGCAACGCATGCCGGGTTACTCACTAGTTTATTATATAATTTAAGTTCTTCGCTAGTTTCCAACAACATAAAGAATATATATTATATCATTACCGATAGAGACAACGACATGCAATCAATTATAAGACTTGCAGTCTAAAATTGTCATATTTACTAAAATTTCTCGAATAATTTTAATCCATCAAAAATATAACGGGCTACTTAGTCAAAAATTTAAATTCTTCGTTAGTTTGCAGCTGTATATAATACTTTAATTATTTCATTTATTTTAAATGCAACATTGCCACTTATTACAATATTTAGTTTGATTAGTTTCTAATTAAGGATTACGCTTTGAATGACTATTTCATGTTGCGTGTTTTTGCGAATATAAGAGCTTGATAAATTATACAAAAATTTTGTTCATCAGACAATTAAAACACCACAATAGTACTTAACGAAATAAAATGAAAGCTCATTTGGTTCATTTTCCCAAGCGTAATAAAGGCACAGACAAATGATACAAACCGAAAAAAATGTACAAAAATGTTGTAGGCTCGTAAATCTTAGTGAACTATGTGAATAAACAAATTAATACATGCAATTCGAAATGAAATAAAAAGACTGTTGTTATTCGCGTCACGCGACAGTTTTCAACGCAAAAACTTGTGCATTCTATGTGGGAAAGCCATGAGAAAATTATATTTTCAGCATGACGTGTAATTTAAATTAAATTATCGCGGAAATGAGCAACAATGACTGGTAAAATACTTATTGTGCAATTTAAAAGAAAATGAATACGGAAATATCACAAATGAAGTGCTGTTATTAGATTAACATTTAAATACTTGAAAGTCATGAATTATAATATTGTTTTACGGCAGAAAACGGCAGAACGAATTAACATATACACAAATACACCAGTAACCATGGTAAAACAGTGATTATTGTAAATATAGCAATCAAAATATTCGATAACACAACCAAGATGGGATTAGTTAAATATATGACCAACTTGGTACATATCGATGGCCCAGTTCCATTGGACGATAAGTCGAAAATTTGATGTTTAGAGTTAAGTTAAGTCGGCGTCCGTGGCGCAGTTGGTAGCGCCGTTGGTTACGGTTACGGATGTCTCGGGTTCAATTCCCGGTGCGGATGGTTTTCATAAATTGTTCTTTCAATCGATTTATGGATTTCTGTTCGTAGTTTGAGTCCTCCCACCCATCCGATCCTCACGGGGCGTAGCAAGAGCGATTAGCTAACCACTAGTCCTGTCCTAGCTCTATCCATCTATCCCTACAATCTTCGAAAAAAGAGAGGTTGAGCAACTGAGTAACAAACAGTTCTCATAGAAAAATTCTGTGAAGATACCAACATTAGGGGACAATATGCTCCACATTGGGAGCGGACATGGAAAAAAAGAGTTAAGTTAGCCGTTATATTCGAACACAGTTCCACGAAATAAAGTTTGTAAAATCTACAGGTTTTCTCTCAAACGCCAGATATTTACAAATGGAAATCAGCAAAATTAAATAATTTCTCAGTTCCATATACATACGTATCGAAATATCGTATTGTGGAAATATATTTTTGTGAATCGTGGCGTTCCTTAGAGAAACAACCTTTAATTCTAAAAATTGACCACCTATTTGAATAAAAATCACTTATCTCAAAACTACCAATTTCTAGATGTATAACTATGGAACTAGACCATCGATATATTTAACTCCTAAGGCATCTGTAATTACTTTTGTTTTTCAGTTATAGAGGTAGGGTATACAACCAATCCCTTGATTAATGTGGTTAATAGGTGCCATACATATAACGCATAAAAATCCACCTGAAAAGATAGTTTTAGTAAGTTAATTCATATCGTTGTCAGTAACATCATCAGCAGTTAATTCAAATTATGTTTCATCAGTTAAAATTGATTTTAACTGTTAAAACACCGGATATCAATAAAACAAACGAATACGAGTGTTAATTTAAAATATTAAGTATCTTGAGTGATCGAAAATGCTTATTAAATTGCATTTACTTACTTGATAACAGGTTTGAATATAAGTAGGACGCAAATTCAATTGTAAGCCGAAATATTCCTGAAAAAGAAGAAAAACGTTCAAATTATTTATGTATGAAACACAAACTTATCGAAAATAAAATAATTAGCAGAAAAGGGCATTAAATGTGTCACAGAAGTAACAATATAATCAATTTAAAATGAAGAACAAAAGGGAAATGTTTTATGTGCTTTAAAAATAAACATATTGCTGAAACGAGGCTTTATCAGTAAATTAAATGCTAATTTATTAAGGGTTACAAATAATTGCACTTTGTGTTAGATAGTATTCACTTGAACTTTTATTTCGATAGTTTGCACTCTGGATTAGATAATATTAACTTAGTACACTCAAACTCTGATTTTAGTAGTTTCCACTAAGTCACTGATTCTTTTCACAAAGTGAGTTAAGTTGTAGTTGGTTATGTTAGGGATGGTCTGGTTTGGTTTGTGTAATGTATTGTAATGCGTAGATCAAAGACAATATGGGCGCCATAGGCGGCCTAATATAGGGTAGAAGAATAAGTGAATTTCATTAAAGTTTCGTGCAACTATCGATTTCAAAGTGTGAGTATTTATATTGAGTGAAAACTATTTTATCTATGTGAAAATATATTTTATTATGTGGGATCACTTTATATTTAGTGAAAGAGTTTGTTTTTTATGGAATGTATTTGTTATAAGTGAAAACTATGTTTATGAAAGTGAATATGATCTAAACAAAAGTGTATATAATTATAAACCATTTATTAATAAAGCTAAAAGCTTAAACAACGTTTTTCTTGAGCTATTGAACACTTAATTCTGGATAGTTCTACTATAAATACATAAATTGTACGATTCATGTAACAAAGACATGTTTATTTGGACAAGATATTCAAAAAAACCTACACCTTAGTAGGCATGTATAATTATAATAGTAAGAAAATTCATATATGGCTAATAGCCATTGGCTATATATATAATCACTTCAATGGATAAACTAAACGAAACAATTAGTTTAAGTTCATACAAAACAATTCTTGATGAATGTCAGTTCGAGTTCATTCGTGTACTGCCTGAAATGCCGAAAGAAGAAACCCGGATCGTTAGTGACGAAATGCGTGGAAATGTATAAAATTTGAACGATTCAAATTGTACACAAAATAGTTGAAAATCCATTACAATTTTGTGTATATTATTAAATTCTAAATCATTCTGTCAGAAGGCGATATTATCAATACTAATGACTAGATTGTTCATATACATTACCAAGCTATAATGTTCCCGAATGAGGTATCGTCATATTAACTTAATTGGTGTTTTCAATCATCTATATATTATTATTTTCAATTATAATAACTAGTTGCGATCGGTGCTTAGTGTAAAAAATAATATGGTTTACAAGCCGTACCACTACTTTTAAACTGATTTTGACACACGCATGTTGTTAGGTTTTACCTCTCTTTTTTGCTGAATTAATTATTTCTGTAATGTTGTAAATTTCACTATATGAACCGCTGTGGTGTAATTTGTATGCTGTCTTGCGACAATCGAATATTGAACGCATATTACACTATCCCCAGGTCAAAAATGGAGACAGTAAGAGTAGCTGATATGGCCCTCACTTTTAGTGGTGTCTGAATTGTGCCAATAAGCCACTGGATCCAAGAATCCATAAACTTATTTCAAACATGCAACAACAAATATCACATTAATTAATGTATTATAACCAAACAAGAGTAATAACCATTTCATCGTAGAAGATGTAACTTTTGTGTATGTGTTCAATATTGTGGGTTTAGTAGTTTGTGAGGTCCGAAGGGCTGGTGATCGCCTTTCCATTTTATACAGCAATTAAACTTTTTTTAAAAACTATGCCCGTTAGTCTAGCAGGCGAAAGATCATGTAGTGTAACTGATAAGCGTCAAAAACTTTCTTCAGTCAACAATGAGTTAAAAGCGACTAAATAGTGGCGAAACTTAACATAGATTTCTGGATCGTTCGTACTTTAGATTACACTGAATTTATAAGCGAATTTACTATAATGCTATAATGCTATTTTTTATATACTTTATCATATTTCTATAATTAATAAATCAGGATATCTTCTTCCTTATAATATAGCGTGCTCCGTGCCGGCACATTTTTTCTGTGAAGTCGTGATTATCCACACCAATCGCCAAGTAATGTATTCAAAAACATTCATCGCAGAAAGCAAAAATTTCTAAAAAAAAACAACTGCTAAGTGAACATAGGTATTTTAAATAGTTCAACTTTAAACTCTGTAAACCATTTACCGATAGCCAATTCAGCATTTCTATATCATCCAGACTGTGTACGGGTTACACTTGTTTACAGAAGAAGCTATAAACGTCTTAATATATCAATGTGTAAATGTGAATTACAATACGTTTATTTAGCGCTTTTTTTCAGATTGTATTTCATTATACTAACATTTTCGCGAAGTTTATGGTTGGATGGTATCTATCGATATTTTCGGTCAGGTATCAAAGACAAGAATTTATTACGATATTATAAAGATTACGTTTTATAGGACGGGACAACCAGATTATGCCATATCTGGTTATCAAAATCTAAATCCAAAAAACCACGTTTAAGTTGATAATATATTATGTAGGTGGAAGGATAATATAATGCAGTAGAATGTAGAGGACATTCCAAACTCTTTAATAACAATACAGGCAAAACACAATGCATAATTTTACTCTAATTAATGTGGAAACTCTGTTACGCCATGTATCTTACTATTTCTATGAGCACCGGACGCGAAATCGAAAAAAATTAATACTGCCAATAATTAAAAAAATACTAAGGACGTCTGTAGACGTTCTCGATTAGGCGTGGGAAACGAACACATGTAAATAAATTGAAGGTGAAAACTTTTCGCCGGAGGGCCGATACAAAAACGGTAGCTATTCAAAAAGACCAACATGTTATTTTATTAGATGGCGTTGTATATCGAATTGAAACACTCTTGATATTTTTGAAAGCCAATTTAATAACATAAGTATATCTGAGATAGTAAATCTCAATTTATATCAACGTAAATACTACTATTAAAAAAGTGCCCATAGCGTTACTTCAATATTATTTAGATTGATCATTACTAGAAAATACTGGAGCACCATAGCAGCAAATAGTGATAACGGAAGAATTTGCGTTTATTGGTAGAATCTATTATAATAAGGTAGTAATAGAAATAATTTGTAATTATAATTTAAGACATCGACAGTTCGGGTTCATTCGTGTGCTCGAATGCCTGAAGATGCCAAAAGGCGAAACCCGGGCGTTAGTGACAAAATACATCTAAGTGTACAAAATCTCAATAACTCAAATTTGAATTTATAATTAAATAATTATATAATATAATTGATAGCAGTTTTGGTATCACACCATCGTCAGATCTATGTTTTAATCGATTTTTATTTCCAAAAGTAAGGATGGGGCTAGAAAAGGACTAGTATACAGTGGATCGCTTTCGCTACGCTCGTTTTCAGGATCGGGTAAATGTGACGGAGAGTTAACATCATAGACATCTCTACTCACGCCGTACTTGGATTCGAGCACGTGAAGAACGCGAAAGAATAGTAGGAACGCCAAGGAGCGTTCATTGACCACCTGGCTGTCAATATAAAGGAAACAAAGATTATATTAAAGATACAAATAAATGAAAGCTACGAAATTTTCTATTGTCTTTACCGGTTCGTAAATTTCTCTTTCAAAATATATTGTACTTCAAAACTTTTGGGTTAGCTGTAAGGCGCCGTAAGCAGTGCACGATGTTAACACTAATATCGACAGAACAACCTGTAATAATACGAGTTAATTGTAAGACATGTGAACACTTCTTTCCTATAATTTTCTTCGAGTACACCAGAGAGCTTTTAGTTTCGCCGACAGCATGTTTAAATTAATAAAATGTGTAAGACGTTAAATGTGTGTAGCACTTATGAAAGTATTGATTGATACGTCAGATAAAATTGATTATTGAAAGCGCACTCACAAAGATCGAGGAAAGTCGGCTCATAGATAACGAGAAATTAAGAAAAAAAATCCGACAGGAAAGTAACCAGACTACATTAAACTTCACCATATTCAATGTGAACGATTTCATTTTTGTATACGTGATAAGAAAATACCTGTTTTTGGAACTAGACTCGTTCAAATACATTAACTTTAACTGTTCTGATAGTGACACTGATAAATCAGAAGTAGATCTATCATTACAATATATATAAAAAGTCGGACTCCTATAATAAATTATTATTATAAAAATTGACATTAAAACGAGTCCGCGAGATGTACTTGTATTGTTTATTAATATTTCAGAAAGTTTCAATGTAAAAGTGTGTCAGGGGGGAAAAGTTTTTTTACACAATAGCGAAATGAAGAAACGGTCGATTATTTGTTTATTTATTTATTTACATTTTGCGTTAGACCGCAGACGCACGAGGTATTTTACACAAATTGGAGGAATCCGACAAACCTACTTTTGTTTCACCGCAAGCAGGCCACCGTGTACGTGCCGATAATAATCTTAAAACTTCACTAATAATATTTTCTTCGCATCCATTTTGGAAAGTGACTACGACGTTATGTGAAATACACAAAGGGCAGCCATTATTCAAATTCGACTGGTTTTGAAGGTTTTCATAATGTTTTTTGGACACACCTCAACACGCAGATGCTTAATAAAAAGCTTATGTAACACAAAAAGGAAACTTAGTAGGTAAACTGCGTATGTTATTAGACGTGACTATTTCTAACCAGAGTGCTGAAAATTCAGCTTCGTATATTGCAAGTCTCTACACAACTCTAGAGTTAAAAAAATGAATTTCCAAGAGTGATGTCACGTCATTTGACAGTGCGTATTTCGAACAAAGGCACTGCCATGATCTTGAATGTATCAATTATTAAAGAATTTTGTTTTAATATTGTTGTATTGATCTTCTAGCGGACAACATTTATGAACATAAGTTTGTCGCTCGCCATCGAAAATCCTTGTATTTTCTAAGCGACACCGTAAAAATAGGAAATCATACATTGTTTGTCATCTTCAAAAATAATAACTTTAATGTAAGTAATAAGATAAAATAACAAAGTATTCAGTTCTACAACATATTATTAGGTAGTTGATAGCTATATAAGTATACTGTTTAGAAGAGATAGACAATATTATGTCATTCAAACACCAAAATATTTTTTAAGACATCGACTGAGGGTGCTTGATGGAATTTCAATATTAAATTTGGATTATTGAGATTTTGTACACTTCCATGTATTTTGTCACTAACGACCCGGGTTTCGCCTTTCGGCATCTTCAGGCATTCGAGCACACGAATGGACTCGAACTGAGAACTGACTCAGTTCGAGTCCATTCGTGTGCTCGAATGCCTGAAGATGCCGAAAGGCGAAACCCGGGTCGTTAGTGACAAAATACATGGAAGTGTACAAAATCTCAATAATCCAAACCAAAATATTTATTTAAAATTAAATCATTTAAGGTACATACTAATTATTTTTTTAGAAAAGGGTAACAATACCACGTAATCTTCTACCTAATAAAATTTTGTAGAGCTGAATACTTTGTTATTTTACCCTATTATAATAGAGTTCTAAGTTCTACCAAGTAAATACTAATTCAATCAATACAATGTAAATCTTCAGAAAATTAAAATATCTGTATAATCGAATGATTGATAGTTTGTGTCATATCATAACTATGTGACCAATCACTTACCGATTTTTCAAAAACGGTTAATATTATTTCGTTTATATTTCTAGTAAAATATTCCCTACAAGAATACGTACATATCTTTTAATAAGCATTGATGTTTGGTGATAAAAAAGCTTTCGTTGTTTAGCAGAGGAAAATAATAAAAATATTCAATTTACTTAATGTTGTTTTTACGACCACGTGTTTAAGAAATTACCATGTGAAGTCAGACCAGACAACTAGGCGGGACGGCGCTTTCCGCTTTGCATAGAAAGGAAGGCAGCATTTCTTCGCGGGCTTTTTGCGAGTTCACTTTCCCCTGGCGGTAGATCGCCAGCTGATGATGATTGTAATTTATATGACGAAGCCCGGGGCGCCCACCTGCCGTGCTGCAAACTGTTTACAAACGAGTCGACATCGGCGTGCGGACGTGTGAAGCGAATCATGTGACGAGTCGAATGGAGGCAACCAATCTCGCGCCGATAGATTTCGCTAATCATAGAAATCTTTTACAATACCATTGAGTATACTGCATTTGAAATAATGACTTCTTTAGCTAGTCGCATCACAACAGTCGGAGAGATTTTGCAGTTTAATTAATAGAAATTAATAACAGTGAAGTGTGAGAATACAATCAAATCAATTAAAGCTATTCAAAAAAATGAAAACGACTTCACATATTTACTTGTCGGTGAATGGTGGCTGTGTAAAAGAGACTGGGCCGAGAATGTCATGGGTCGTTCCACGGAATACTGCATTAAAAAAGACTTGTTTAACTGTTGATTTTATCAATCTTACTATTATGCGTTTAAACCTGTTTGTCGCAATAAAAATACTTAAAAAAACAGTCATAAACAAACAAAAACGGTATTCTGATAGACTTAAATATTACTTTTAAGGTGTTAACCGTCAGTTCTTGGTGGAAAGACATTATATTTAAAAAAAAATAAAACACAATTCATTTGAACTACTTCCATGTATTTTTTTTTAATATGTGGAAGTAGTACAAATGAATTGTGTTTTATTTTTTCTAAAAAAACTTAAATATTAGTTTGGAAAGACAATATATGATATTATAATTGTTGGTAATCACCCTACGAGAACTTGAACCAAGAGTTTTTTTTTTATAAAACAATAATAAAGTTGATTAACTGCAAAAAATATATAGCACGGTGTTTTCCCAAAATAATTAATTTATGAATTTCGTACAGTGAGTGAATCAGCAATAAATTTTGTCAACTGTGATAAAATAATTAAAATTTGTGCTAATTATTCATGTTTTGCGTATTAATATTAATGGATTCAGCAGTTATTTTGTAATAATAAACAACGAGTTGTATTAATAAATGTTTACTTTGAAAATATGACATTCTTGAAAAACTATAGATACATAACTAACAAAGCACGTGTTTCACTATTTTTGACGTATCGCTTATCGACTAAATCGAATAAATCTGTGGCGTGATATGTCAGTTTTTTGTCATTTTGTGTTTATTCTCACGATTTATGGAAAATATTCCTTCGCATGTAAATTTATTCAAAAAGATGAGAAGCAAAAAAATATTTTGTTACATATCGTTGTTTGACATCATACGAATACAGCATCATATCGACACTCTCTATGTATAATCCTGTATCTGCAAACATGCGATTTTACAGGATAGCATTTCAAAGATTCATGACGCAATTGAAAAGTAATCACTAAATGTATCTTCTACAAAATTGGGACAGTGCTACTATTTTAAGGATAATTTTACTTGTTGTTTGATGCCTACCCATAGAACTGAGTGCGCAAACAACGAAAACGCCAAAGACATATAATCACATATGTTGTACATAACGTAGATAGTTTCGATATCTACTACTATAAGGTGGTAACTCATACTTTCTATAAAAAGTTTAAAATGCTGTGAACGTACAATTCAAAGTTTATATTTCTTCTCCTGTAAAGTAAGGTAAAACTGACTTTCTGCTATCACGCCACATAAATATTCCTCTTATCAAAATATTAATTCGAATTGATTCTCAATACATGAAAAAATTTGATATATTATCGGTTTCAATATATCAACACCACAGTTTGCGTAAAGAAAACCTTCCAGCCAACGCATTTGCTCTCGTGATTCTTCAAATACGAGATTGCAGAAGGCAAACGCAATGCCATCTCACGAGGCATTCAAGGCCCAGTGCGCCTAATGCTCACGGAACCAGATGAGATAGAAGAACGCTCCGCAGTCAATTGTTTTTTTTCTTCATTCGTTTCGCGAATGGGAAATCATTTCAACGCGAGTTTTTTTTTTTTAACAGACGTATATTTTAACATAACTAACGCCAAGGGGAATGCAATACAATACAATGTGAGAGTAGCAAAGGGGCCCTCATTCTAGATCAAATGTTTGGGTATTTAAAGATTTTTTCGCCAATGGCTAATAAATAATTAATTGCAACATTGACACACTTACGACGGTGAAATGAAAAAGAATTCGCTTTACAGATTCAGAGTGAAAAAGAAGCAATAAATAATAAGCAGATATAAATGTGGCACTCTGAAAATCGAACTCAGATCTAACACAGTTTGTTACTTCAATGATTTAAATTTGTTTCTATAATATATCATCAGCTTAAGTTTGACGTACGTTTGAGAAAAATATTTAGTAGATAAATGAATGACGATGAAATTTACTGTACTTGACGAACCCGTTAAATGGTTTATATTTATAAAACAACTGGAACAAGTTTAATTCTACAAAATGTAGCCATATCCGCTCTGATTGTGGAACACATAGACTTATAATGAAGCATTGTAACATATGTGTTTTTACGGATGCTAGTTAAAGATATATTATAATGATGGAGCTAAGAAAAACTAGCACCTAATCGTTATCCCTGCTCACTGAATTTAGGATCGGATGCAAGGGTGTGGATGTTAACATCACAGACATCCAAGTCGTTGTAAACAAATTCGTAATAGATTGAGAGAAACAATTTTTGAAAGTGTATGAATCGATTCGAGCCCGTGGAAACGGCATTCCAATTGTGCAATTTCGAAATAGTTATCTAAAATACGATCCATTGTATACGTGCTTATTTTAAATTATCTAGAGAGGAGTCAGAAAACCGAAGTGTAATTGCAATTGGTATTGCGTTGAACATCTCTGGAGACGTAATGCAACCACGCAATCGGCAACTTTCGTTTGCGCTCGAACTCAAAATAATTGCCAGCAATAAAAAATGCTACCACAAGTGTTTTCGGCTTAATGTTAATGACCCACATTCGCAGGGGCAAAGTTGGCCGTGAAAAGCGCCCGGTAAACCGTAGCCCACTAGTTAATTTGTAATGAAATATTGATAAAAAAAAAAACATCTCATGGCCTAATCATATTTATTTCTCAGCGGTCTAATATCATGATAGATTACTCTTGAATCGATGAATCATATTTTTGGAAGGATAGTTTAATATTGAATCGATATTTTTGGCTGAGTTGAAAATGTTAGTGTCGCCGCAAACTTTTCTCATAACACAAGACAAAAAAATATACGCGATGAGTAGATATTATTATTATGTCCCATGTTCGATAATATGACGAAACTGCACGATTTTTCTATTACAAGACGTTCCTAACTGAAAATGACTGAAATAATACCTACATCCACCAAGAGACAAACAATAATTTGAGCCAATAAATTCATACTTAATGTCTTTTCCAGACATGCATATACAAAATACAGTAATAATAAAAAAAACGTTTAATTTTGTCATTTCCCTACAAGAGGTGTGGTCAAGTTATGCAATAGAGTTTCAACAACAGATCTCAATTTATTACGAACTTTATTTCGCTCAATAAATTATACTTTACCTGTCACTTAAATACTTGGCTATTTTTACATAACCATAAATTACATTTAATAATGTGTCAAACATTTTCTTTAGAGATTTAATATATATCACGGTATTCAAAGTCGGGAATGGACACCTGGATAAGCATGCCATCCAGTATTTTGTATGTGTGATTCATTTTTGTCTGTAAAACTATACACTGAGCAGTTCCTATAATGCATTTATCAAAGTTTGTTATTTAATTTGATTTCATCGGGTTGTAAAATAAATTACTAAAACCTTTTCCTATTCGAACCCTGCGCTATGTTTAATGATGTAAAAAAGTCATCAAAAACAGTTCCCTATTCTTTGCTCTTGTCCCATGTTTCACCTGCCTTCCAGACTAGGGATTGTAACTCGAATATTCGAATATTCAACATCCGGATATATTTTACAAAATCCACAAAAGATCACATCACAATTTCGCCAGATTTTAAGAACAATAATGAATAACCCAAGTAGTGGTTTTTTCTTAACATAAAGCATATTTGAGTTTGACTAATGACTCGAGGCTTAAAAACCCTTTTAACATTCCGTAATTTCAGTAATTGAAGAAATACCATTGGAGTAATCCGACGCAGCTGTAAACTTTAAATATTGTAGTGCGGTGGAACGGTAAATGAATGTGTATTTATAGTGTCTATATTTGGGTGGTAAATTATTATTAGATGTAGGTTTCCATCTTTAAGAAAATATTACATGTATATCGGTGATTTTTATTATAAATAAGCTCGTTTTTTTACTATTAAAATATTATTTTAATATTTAAAATGTTATGTTATTAATTACTCAAATCTAAAATGTTATATTATTTTCATACTTCAGAAACTATTCGAATGGTTTCAGATTTATTAGTCGATATCCGAATAATGACGAATAGTTAAAATCCCTATCCCATTTCGTAATATATACCGTCTCGGGTCGTGATGAAAAGGGTAGATGTGTTTAAACAAAACATATAGAAATACTTATATTTGAATACGTATAATTATATAAGTACAAAAAAATACAAATCTAAAATTTTAACTAAGAGAATACATTATGTATTTACAATGGTTGTGTTTGTTTTGAATGTTTTAACAGCTGCATTTTCTCTCCGCAGCAATCCCAACTGTTAAGCAAGGGACTCATTTCAATAAAGAAACGCTTTAATATTATCTCTGAGTGGGTTATTACCATAAAGACAGTCTCAGATAGTAAGTTATATTCTTCTACGCACTTCTGAATATTTATGGACGATTTGTGGATCATTTTGCTATGCTCACGTTACTTGCTTTTTGACATTTGGTTTGATTTCTCTTTTCTACGATTAACGGGTGTCGAACCAAACCAACAAATATGTCGCTGTCAAAGTGACAGATAATGGAAGGAATATTATTTTATTATAGAAAATTGAATTAAGGTTTTTCATTGAACATTTACAATCCGTTTGAAGACCAATTTTTGTTGCTAATGGTTGGAATTAAAATTTAACATTTGATAGATCATTAAATAACAAAGAAAACACAAGCAGACTTACGAATCCGAATTTGTCCAGAATGTTATTCTATACGCCAATAATTACATCACCGTTTCATTTGATAAAATAAAAAAATACATCATAAATTTATAGACAGTTTATAGTTTATAGAATAGAGCAAACTATTATTATACTGAAGTCAACGCTGTATTGAAATCTGCATCTTTAATGCCAATATTTAATTATTCCTCTTATTTCCGTTATCTCATTTAACCTGTAACCTTTCATACAAAATCTTTCAACATTAAATAGTTTTCATTAATTAGCTTCGTGCATAAATCACTGCTGGTTTAAATTGAATTTAATTGAAAAGATGATAAACACTTATACACAATTAGAAAGTATCTTAAATTATTATTGCAAACACAATTCTAATAAAAGCTTTGTTTATCTAACTAATTATTCACTTGAATGACGTTGACTATCAATACATATATTTAATCAATTACAAAACACAATTTTTAGTGTAAACATATTTTATAATACCAAATGTATAGGATCAGTTTTGCTCATCGACTGAGTATGTTCAACTGAAATTTTATTATAAAAAACGACCATTTTCTTCACGAGAAAGGCGTTCAATAAATAATTATTATACTATCTATATCACTATTAATAAAGAGTTCTATACAACGATTTCGCGAGAAGAAACAACATTAAAGCAAACTAAATAATAGTGAAAGCAAATTTCGGTAATATTATTTGTGTGTAAATCATTATTTTTTTAAAATTTCGGTTGAAAATGTTCAATCGATGTAGCGAAATTTGTACTAGTAATTTTAGTACGGGCATAATATTACGAATAGTGTTTTATTTTAATATATAAATAATTGACAGTTAGCACTATACAAGTGATTTGTAATTTTAAAGAATAAAGGATTAAAATTATGGAATGGTTTTTTACCCGTGCAAGTGCAGTTGGTGCATGCAGTCTTTAGACGATAATGTGAGATGGCTTTTATGTTTATAGCAATATATATCGTCGCCTTGGGTAAACAAGGTTCTATCAGCAAAAACTAAAACTGTTCAAGAGAAGCAACTTAAAATTTCAGAAAATTTTCTAAATGAAATACACTTATTCATCCACACAGGTGAAAGAAAGAGACAACCGTTTCAGAGACTGTGATTTCCTTCACGAGGTATTTCTAATTATGTATGCAGATAGAACCTTGATGCACTGTAAAATTTGTATGTTTATCTAATTTAAATTTTGAGGGATTTATGGACAATTGTAAGGTTTTTTAAAAGCAGATAGAACCGTATTTTGAATGCGAATAAAACTGCATTAAAGTGATTTTGTGAAAAAACAGCAGATGGAACCATGTTTAGTCGAGGCGACGATATGTTAAGTGGAATACACGTGTTGCATTGACAAAAAAGTAGTACTGCGTGAATGATTATTTCTATCATGGACTGATTTGAATATTACTTGCAGGGCCCCCTTATTTATACAAAACGAACAATGAAACTCTCGAATCACCGACGGAATGGCAGATAAAAAATATCATTTACGGTACAAAGATCTGAGAGGAAACTGCTTTAAAGTAATAATTATGCCACCGGCGTGGCGTTAAGATATCGACATGAATACAAATGACATATTGGGCTGAATACATTAAAAATGTTTTGATAGTATACATGCGATGTACAATAGAATGGTTTTTTTTTGTATTGTATACCATAACACCAAATTTATAATAACACCCAACTAAAATAGGTTTTATCGTTATGTACATTAAATTTGTATCATTACTATATACTATAACTAGATTTACCACGTAAAATGTAACATTCAATCGTGTACACATTATCATATATATTAAACGCAATGAAAATTATTTTCACGATATCGGAAGCGTTCAAACGATTCCTGGCACCTAAGCTGATAGGTTCTTTAGCTCTAAGATATCATTAAAACATTATTCACCATTACTGAAATATTTAATTACAATAAAAATACGACATAAAAAACATCCTAAACATTTAAGAAACAATTTATAATTTGTCACATTTTCAAATATGTTTATATGCTAGTGAAAGACGTTCTGACACTATCGTCGTGAAGTCGAAATAGTTAGTAACTATATTTCAAAATATGATATCTTTACCTTAATATATATATATGCTGAAGTTCAATCATATTATCGATTTAATTGCTATATACCCGGTAGTTTTCCGTTACAATAAATGACCGTTTAGTTCCACAAGAAATATATATAATTTAGTTATATCTATATCGGCTTGCGACTTTCTTCAGAACTATTACTGTGATCATTTTTTTTAGATTGAAAATAAATTAAATGCGATTGAATTAATTGAAGAAAAAAATCAAAACAAACCTCCACGAAATCCGCGAGATTTTTTAAGGAATTCGATTCTGATATTTTCGGCGAAATTTTTAATCATTTCAAATAATCTGATTATAATGTCAGCCTGTAATATTATCTACGACAATAGATATCCCAACAATTCTTTTCGTCAAGGCAACAATTTCGCTTAAAGCTATTTGACCAAGGATGATTGGAATCCCCGTTTTCTTATTTCATTCCGATATTCGATCGAACCGGAACAATGATACAATGAAATGAGATCGGTACATATTTTGTATGAGCCCCCGTTGGCTGATCGATTTGTTTGAATATTTGTCATTCCTACCTGTAATAAATATTTCAGCTGTCCGTGTTTGAACTTTAGTTATCGGTCACTCAAGTTCAAATTTGATTAAATATTACCACACTCATTCTCAAAATAATAATAATAAAAAACATGTTTATATAAAGTTAAATTATGCAGTATTTTACGGCACGATTGAAATTTTAAATAATTAAGTTTACAAGCCTAATATAATTATTTATTTCTCAAGCTCGTCCAGTTTTTTATGCGATTCGTTGAACTTACGTTGAATGTATTTATTATCGATAATTGTTTTTTTTTATGCAACAATTTTCCAAGTTGTTAAAAATGACCTAAATTATATACACGTTTTTATATATAGAATGTACGTTACTCCCATAATTACGTTATTATACTATAAATGGTATATACTATGGTATCATTTACGCCATTCTGTCAATAAATGTGTCACAGAAGCACATAAATAATACCTTTTACACATGAAAATTAAAAGTAGTAATAAGAAAATTATTTCTTTGAAACTTTTAGTCTTGAGTGGATAAAAAGTCAATTCAATGATTAAATATTAGAACCAAGATATGGGGCTGTGTTTTTTCTTTCCTTGAATTAATCGATTATTAATTTCATCGCGTTCTCTTCGTGTTGAGCACAAGTGACTTTCATATAAAAATAGCAATGTATTCTACAATGCTACTCAAACATTGTCTATGGCTATTCAAGTATACTTTAACTTATTTGTATTCTCTGATAAACAATATATTATTCCGTCGTTTATATGGAAAAATATGTGTTTTCTTTATTGTATTAATGATACATACTGCATAAATCGTCCTTAAGAACATGCACAAAAAGAAAACTAGCCAAAATTATTTTCTTATATATTTAGTATAAATAATGTGTTTTTTTTTAATTTTCGTTTTAATTCGATAAGGCTATTTTTAAACTGTATTTATTCTCTCCCTAAAAATTGAAATTTTGCAATGACGATACCAACTTTGGAGGTGCAGACAATTTATATAAACTTGCTTATTTGAAATTTTGATTTTTGTAACTAAAACATGTCTCCCAAATAGATATTAAACTTTACCACTCGAGCGTTTTTTTATATGTGCTTACCGTCTACTCGAGACGTTTTTCGATGAAAAGCATATTTTCAATTCAAAAAATCAATTGGTGAAAAACGGTGCAACAAAAAAAAATTTTTTTTTTGTTATAAATCTCCTATGTGTAATCCTGGCTTATTGATGCAAGACTCGCAAAATAGTCGTGTTTCTTATCTACCACCTAGGATTTTTCTATTTGAACATACTGCACAGTCTCTCTTAGTCCCGGAAAGCAGGACATGTAACTTATCCGCAAGTCGGTCTTATGTAGAAATAGTTGAAGTGCGCCTTTGAAATCCACCTTGCCAAAAATCTCCTGCTAATTGGTCAAACGATAATTTCACAAACTTCAAATGTAAATAATAAATCGATACGTACTAATTTTCATGGGACACTTAACATTAGATTTGCAAGTTTCCGAATCGGTATAATACACTAGTAAGTATTGTCAACAAAGACAATCTATTTATTCAAATAAAAAACTGTAAACTATACAAATAAAAGCGAGTAATAATCTGAGAAATAGACACTTCAGGTCATGCATAACACCGTTCACCCTCCAGTCACTAGCGCGTTCAATAAATAAGATTTATTACCCTATGCGACAAAAAAATATCGCTTGCACCGAAAGATTCGGATAAAAACACATGTTAAAATTATGCGAGCCGTCTTTATTTGGCGACTCCTTTCTCAGATAAATGTAATAACCTATTATTATTCATTATAACTTGATTGAAATCGCAATAAAAAAATAGCTGACAATATTTAAAAAAAACAGTTTATTGACACATGGAACTCGAGTAATATGATAAACTTCCAATGCCGCCGCTATTGCGGCACTCGAGTGCAAAGAGTTAAATATATAAAAGAACAATGGCAGCTATCAACCTTGGAATTAAAACTTTTCTAAATCTAAACGATAATATTAATGTGTTTTTCAACTGTCAAAATTTAAATTTGATGGTGTGTAATTTAAAAAAAAAGAAAGTTCAAAATATGCATAAGATTGCAGTGTCTACAAATGTAATTAAGTACCAGATAAACCGGCTGCTTTTTTCCAGTTTTTTGTTATATGGTGCTTACATATTCACAAAATGGATGGTTAATAAATACATATGTATAGTAAGACGTGATTTTACCATGTAAACATCCTTTACTACAAGACCGTTGAACTCGAACATTCGCATACGATAAATCAAAATAAATACACCAAAACGTTTCCCGATGGGCATTTTCGAAGTGCAATAACTCCATCTTAGGATTGAATATGTGCCACAGAATAATACTTTCGTGATTGGAAAGCTAGCTTCGAATGATGTGTGCGAGCATTGATATTGATAAATCGACATAAGCCTGTTATTATATCGACGTATACAATAAAAATCGACAGCTTCTGCCATTCTACAATAATAACAAACATTATTCATCTTCAGATGCCGCCTTTAGAACACATACTACGCGAGTAGAATAATTATATCCAAAAAAATAATAAGGAACTGTGAGTAGCTACTTTAATATTAATGAGTCGCGTATATATATATATATGTGCTTTCGTTTACCGTGGCCGAATGGTAAGGCTATCGACATCAGTTTTGCACTGTTAAAGATTGTAATCTAATAATGGACGATGTGATATTACTAACATTGATTTGTAGTTTTGTATCCAAATGCATGAATGTCTGTAATGTTTTCTACACGCAGACAAAGAACATAATATTATGTATAAAAAATGAACCGAAAATTATGGTACGATGAAATAAGTCGATAATCTGAAGAAAAAAAGAGAAGAGCAAAAATTTTGGTGTGTGCACATGGATTAAAGGTAAAAATTAACTGCGCCAGTCATGTACGGCGTGCTAGTACAAATTATACTTACAAAACCAAGAAGTTGTTGCTATTCTGCTATTGAACTCATGAGTATAGGTACACTCATACTCATCAGCTCACCGGCTTTTCAGTTATGTAGATTATTTTTACCCTATTCATAACTATACTGACTATACCACTGAAACTTTCTTATATTTGGAAAAAATGACACGTTTTGAAACAAATGACTGACAAGTTCTCCTACCATAGTTATTGTTATGATGGCACGCCGATTTTAACCCTTACAGTGCGAGTCGTTTTCGCATGAATTTATTTTCTGTCAATTGATCTGTTAAAACGTTCACTATGACTAAAAATAGATCAATTTCAGCAGTAAAAAATGGAGAATTATGTGAAATATGTATTAGTTATTCCAAATACATCAAAAATTAATAAACTCGTGGCATTATCATTAAAATAAATTGAAGAAAATGAAAAAGCTGAAAAATATTTAATATTTTACAAGTAAAATAGCTGCGGCCAGTCTACAGATACACTGCCAAAAGCGTAGTAGCTGCATAAGTGTGTGTAATACATAGGGCTGACGATTAATTCTTCATATCTGGCAGCTGAAATTCGAAAGACTGAATATCAAGACCTCTTTTCATAAATATATTTCCTTGTGTTTTACTTTACATTTTCATGATCTGTTGTCTAATTTCTCTACCTAAACGTTTGAATTATTTTTTAAAGCATATATCCACAAGTGTTTCCAGCCAGTTTGGCTGTAAATACGAGATAAAGTATTGGACATGTAAACCCAGCACCCAGCGCGTTAACCGGGTTAAATACATATAAGTTCCATACCACACATTAGTATGGCGTATCAATATCTTTGCTTTCGTAGAATATAGCCATTCCTAGATGGTATATTCGTACTCGAATGATTGATACATGCCATTGTACATCTTGTCCAGTGACGAACTACACTCGAGCACAGGCGCGTTCGGGTCACGGCAGTAAAAAAATATATATATATGATCCGCCAACGGCGTCCACGATCGCAGGGACTTTAATTATAATTTAATGACGGGGAGACGCCCACATGCCGAGAGAAACAATCGAGAATGGAAACGAGAAATAACACATCTATGATAAAAGCAAATCGACGAAGTGCAATGATCACTTCACACACCTGGAGATGGTCAAAGAAACAGCGGTGAGCTCGGGACGTTAGAATACAAACGTGCAACAGAATATAAATAATTGTATTGTCAGCAAAGATATTTTAATGAAAAGATTCGGTTTTAAGACTTGGGAAAGCATGCTATCTAATAGATTATGCGCCTTTAAGATATATAAATTGTTTTAAGACCATTCGGTACCTTTTAAACGCCGATTTAACGAGCGTCTTGTAGAATTCGTCTTTTTTTCCGTGTCCGCTCCCAATGTGGAGCATATGGTCTCCCAACGGAGGTATCTTGACAGATTTTTTTCTACGAGAACTGCTTGTTAATCAGTTGCTCAAGCTCTCTTTTTTTTCGAAGAGAGTAGGGATTTAAGGATAGGACTAGGACAGGACTAGTGGTTAGCTAATCGCTCTCGTTACGCCGCGTGAAGATGGGATGGGTGGGAGGGAGGACTCAGACTACGAACAGAAATCCATAAATCGATTGAATGATCAATCTATGAAAACCGTCCGCACCGGGATTTGAACCCGAGACGTCCGTAACCATAGCCAGCGACGCTACCAACTGTGCCACGGACGCCGACGTTTGTATTTATTTTTTAATAGGTAAAAAGTTAACTGATCAGACTCGCGAAAGTCTGCAAAGATAATTCGTGAGATCGGCGGCGTAACTGCCGACGAGTTACACCGAAAGCCATCGAATGCTACCAAAATAAGTATGAACTTATTAATGAGGTTCAAAATTATAAAGAATTTCACAAATATGTTTATTTGACAAAGGGTTTTTGAGAAAATTTTACTTTCAATGAATCTGTGTATTCTGCCAGACGATAGAACATTTTTTTTAAATAACTAAAAACGCAACTTTTCCAGCATTTTCCAAAGGCTTCTTTTTTAGCCAGAACGGGGATACTTTACTATGCGATTGTTTGATTTTATGTTTTATAAATATTAATTTTCTTCGAGGTTCAGAATGTTTGAATGCCACTGCAAGCGTCTAACGTGTAATTAAAATTGTAAGTAATGAAATGAATAACAGCATAGCACTGATATGAAGACATTACAACTTAACGGGAAACCTATTATTATGCCTTTGGCACCTGCTTGCTTGCCTTTTAGAGGCCTTCTTACTGAATGACTCACAAGAGAATTATTATTTTAATATTATAGGAAAACCGATGATTTAATCAAATAATGACCGGAGGTAAATTTTTCAACAAATAAACAAATCTATAGACACGGTACATTACCGATGTGACTTGACGAAATATTAAGTGACTGTTCGACGTTTTTCTAGGACCAGGATTCAAAACTCAGCAAAAATCAAGTTTTAAAAGTATTTTTCAAATAATGCAAGAAAACATGGTTAAGCATCCAAAATACGCAGAGTCTTCGTGTTGGCAAAGCGAAATATCTACCATAGTAACGAATACCATATTTTACGGTTTTCTCAATTTGTCATTAAACAGTGTGACGTTTCAGACTATCACAAACTGAAATTCACGAATTTTCACATTGAGTTCAATAATATAAACGTTTTCAAATATATTTTTCTATTATATTCAGGCTTATTTTCTACATACTAACATAATTACTATAATCAAACGGGTTACGATTTATAATATTTAGATAATCTTTCTAATAAAGATAATTTTTTGTAGTGGATATTACGATATGTGAAAACAGTCAGCGAAGTATGTATAGATAAATATTTTAGTCAGTTTTAACTTTTCAATAGTGACGTACAATGAATGTATTGTGTTTTTTTTTTTTTTTATGTTTTCTTTAAAACCGCATTCTGCCTTACAGCAAGACCAAATATGTCCAACTGCAGTGAATCATTCTTCTGAAACATAATTCCAAAAGTTACAGGGCACCAAAGACATTCAACTCGTGCATTACGTATAATCTAATAATCTGGCGGCATGTAGGTACTTCACTGCGGGGCGATGGTCTCTTTAGTAAATTACGAATATGGTGGGAGGCGAAGACGACCGCCTTGTGAACAAATCGGTCGTCCACTTTACGGGCACAGAATAATAACACGACCTCTAATCAGGAAGACTAGCTAAAGACATGAATGTAAAAAAAAAAGAAGTTCATATGTTTATTCTTAAACTATTCATATTAATGATCGGTGAGTCAGTCTCCATCTAAAAAGGATCATTTTCATTCAGCCAGCGAGTACTTTCGACAGTATGTGAGCGAAAAATCGTAGAATATGCCGTATACACAATTTTCTTTATTGTCGCTTATATAAAAACAAATTTTGTGAAGCAAAAGAATTGCTCATGTTTCGAAATTAACATAACAAGTACAGTTATTTAATCACCAACAGTAACCAAACCATTTTTCCCGTATTCATTTTGCTCTAAAGAAAATTTGTAGAAGTAATTTCTCGACTGTCCCAATATAATGACAAACTGAATAGAGAATTTTTTATGATTGATAATTATTTATTAACTGCATGACGCTAGCAAATATAATCGTCATAGATAACAAAATCCACAGCAAAATTCGAGTTATTCGTAATAAATACCGTGTGTATGACTTGTATTGATTATGAGAAGTTATTTGAGCTCTGCACGATGCTTATTAAAAGCTTGAAGTCATGTAAATATAGCGTAAGATGTTATTACCATATTCGTAGTTGCTCGCATTTAACCTTTTTAGGTATGGATATACAATATCGAATTGCTGCATGAGCGCCTGGGGACAGTGTCATTTACGGAGAAATCAAACCTCAAAGGACTCGTAGAACGGTACAGTAAGTAGATCAAATCCAATAACGGACCAAAGGTCAAAACTCCGGGAAATTGCCTGCGATTAGGGAATTGAAATTCCGGAGCATATTTTTGATCTCGAGATTTTAAAGTAGGGCTATTTCCAAATATTTTTTTATCAAATTAAAAAAAAACAATATATGACACAGCCTGGTTTTTTTTGTTAAGTTTAAGTTTAGGATCCATAACTGAAATCGCCCAGCGGTAACGACAATAATTCGGAGAATCGGCCCGACTCTTGTTGCCAAGGGCGCTCGTTCAAGTCCACGAGTCCATTTTTGACGGAAAGGGGTAGATGGCGATGCAGGGAGTTTTTTTAATTGTATGTGTGCACAGTCGATTACGATCTGTCGAGCCGGGTGAGTTGCCGGCCTCGTGGCCGGCACAGCTGACATTGTGAATTGTTTGTTTTGTTTTGAATTGGACGTAATTTAAAATCGTTTATCGTGTCATTTGCATTATAACTTACAGTAAATTCAGTTGTTAAGTAAATGTAAATGTAGAATAAATTTTATGTCAAATTTGGATTATTGAGATTTTGTACACTTCCATGTATTTTGTCACTAACGACCCGGGTTTCGCCTTTCGGCATCTTCAGGCATTCGAACACACGAATGGACTCGAACTGACTGAGTTCGAGTCCATTCGTGTGCTCGAATGCCTGAAGATGCCGAAAGGCGAAACCCGGGTTGTTAGTGACAAAATACATGGAAGTGTACAAAATCTCAATAATCCAAATTTGATATTGAAATTCCATCAAGCACCCTCAGTCGATGTCTTAAATTATATCAATTTTATGTGTCAGGAATAGTATTTTTGTGTATTGTAAACCACTGCATCTTCAATTAAAGATAAATAAGTGTTGAACCGGATTTGAAATGGCGATTGTTTGAGATCCCAGCCCTTCCAGGACGTTCGATAACCAGCCATTCGCCTCTCTTCGATCCGGGTCTTCTCATATAATACAATATTTTAGCATATTATCTGTCAAAAGATTTCAGAACAAAACTTCAATATTGTTTTAAAGATATTTTTGAACTCTCTATAATATAATGTATTGTTTGCCACCGAAACCTCAAGAAATATTTTATTACATATCGCCGATTTCTTTTCGTTGGAAAAGGAATCAAACACATTAATATTGATATAATTTAAGATATCGACTGAGGGTGGTTGATGGAATCTCAATATCAAATTTGAATTGTTGATATTTTGTATATTTTCATGTATTTCATCAACGACCCGGGTTCGAGGTGTCAGTTCCGACTTAATTCGTGTGCTCGAATACCTGAAGATACCTGAGAATGCCTGAAAATTTCAACAATTCAAAAATGAATATTGTTTCTTGTGCATTTTTTCTCTTTTAAATCCAAATAATATTTTTTTTCAAATTATCGCTAAAATCACCTTATTCAAATAAAAAAATTCAATAACAATTTGTTAAAATATTAACATTATATAGCAGATTTTTTAATACGATTTTAATACTAGACATTTCGGTCTGTAAAGTTTTCAATCCCGGGATTCAAGTGCAAGAAAACATGCCGGATTACGGAACTGCAATCCCTAACAGTGATATACAAAAGCAGAGTGCGGATAGAGGTTGTTATTGCATCGACAGGTCGCACAGGTAACTCTTCCAATTATCATTAGCTGCAGCGATGCATGAAACCGATTTCCGTAAGTGCGCGGTTCGCGGGGCCTACTTTCTACACAATACGGACGATAAACGGCCGGCCCGAGATAATGGGGACCACTGCGAAAAACGTGACCGCTATAATACGTATAAGTCGATTTCTATCTCTGCTATTACGTCCGCCATTATCGTCTCAATCGGATCATTTTCGTATTTTGAGCAATTTTCCCGACACACTTCTCCTCGGATGATGATGATCGACGTGAAACTTCCCATTATGGTCGT
The DNA here is from genome assembly GCA_022494535.1 of Himalopsyche phryganea. NCBI lineage: Eukaryota > Metazoa > Arthropoda > Insecta > Trichoptera > Rhyacophilidae > Himalopsyche > Himalopsyche phryganea. Next base: position 8,006,992 of record JAGVSL010000001.1, on the reverse strand, counting down.
CGTTTAGAAAGCGCCCCTCGACATGACTGTCGACGACAAATAAACCAACTGCCATATTTGGATTGCACTGGACAATCAAATAAACACCGGTTTTCAAAAATTAAAATCTTAAATCTACTTCAGCTTAAGAGGCAACTAAATATATATCGCACCCCTAATAAAATACAGACGTCAGTCGGAATTTGGTTTATTTTTCAGAAGTGAAGAGCCATGTATTGTGAAAAAGGAAGTTTGGATGCGCACTATTGTTAATTTTGTTTAAAAAAACAGTGTTTCTTTACCACTGGTATTTTTACTTTGGTATTTACTTTAAAATAATTGAAAACGGAATTTTTTTTAGTATCGATTTCACCGTTTTTTTCAAATGTAGTTTAATGAATTGTCTTTTTTCATTTGAAAATATTTTATAAAAATTAAGCAAAAATATCTCGAATTCAACCACATCTATAACAGAAAAATTTCAGGATTTCGAAACAATTTTAATGAGGAAGCTTTCAATTATCTTACATGAATTTTATTTCCTATATCTTTTTATTTTTCCGTTTTAATCGTTACCTTAATATAAATGAAATACGGTACGTAAAATGTTCCCAAAGCCCTCATAAAAGCTACTAACATTTTATTAAAAACGATAATCAGCAAACACCTCGTTCGCTGCACGAAACCGGCCCTGATCATAATTTAAATATTTTGCTACAAATGTTGTTTTGGTCGTTGAGATAGAATTTAAAATATTTTCTGAACTCCTAATCTACTAAAATCATTGGATTGGAGAATTGTTGTATCGATGTACTCGTCTCGACGTTATATGGAAGAGCAACAAAAATATATTTTTCGTATTTTCGGAGGATTGCCAGGATATTATTATATTATTGTCTACTTGGATCATTATAACAGAGCGAAGTAAAAGTGGTTGAACTAAACACAGTGAAAGATTAAGATGTTGATGAGCACACTGATCAAATTTAATATTCCAGAACTGATGTGTTACAAATGACCGGACTAAAAATAATGACGGTATAGACAGTGGAACTTTCAATAAAACATTTATATCAAATTTGGATTATTGAGATTTTGTACATTTCCATGCATTAAATGCAATCAAGCACCCTCAGTCGATGTCTTAAATTATATAAAAAAACATTTATAGCTAATGTGCAATCAAAATAATATATAATTACCGATCGGCATTTCCCAGCTATACAAACCAAAGTAATGCATTTATTCTATTGCACCGCAAAACAAAATAAATAGCCAGCGATTGTGGAAACATCAAAATGCTGTTATATCGACTCGTATCTAGGTGTTAAAACAGCGGCTCTATTGAAAGAAGGGAGTGTTGAAACGAAGCGCATTCCAAACAAATGAATGGGTAAACAAACTCGTAAAAATACTAGTAATAAAAGAAAATGAAGTAGCCACTCCCCTGCATCACAAACCAGATAGGGCTTGGTCGTGAGACTGTCTGCGACCTCCACGAAGCTAGTTGCAGCCCAACAATGGGATGAGAAGTCACTAGACAGGAGTTGCCCCCTGGACTGGCAACATTCCCAGAAGCCACCCCTATGGCGAGACTGGCTTATCTGCCATGATGTGTACATAATTTACAAGCAGCAGACAATATAATGCACGTAAATTATTAATGTTAATATAACGACATATAGTCGAGCGTAGATGCAAATATCCTTATTCAATATGCAAAGGAGTACGAAAATTACTCACGTATATCTCTCTATACATGCACTCAGCCGTGCAATTTTTAGAGTTATCATTCATTAATGTACAAATAGTATTAATAACTAAACCATGCTCTAGCAAAAGGTCATTAATAACCATAAAACAACAAGAATCATTTTAAAAAGCTATTCAATTTACCACATTATTGCACGACAGTACAGTTTATTTGCTTGGTCACTTCTTACATGTTACTGTAATCACAATAATCAACTATACATTTTTTTATAAAATAATGCTATTTAGTGTAAATAAAAAGAGCTTTTAATGGCGATGCCTTCACAGATTTCGATTGTCAACTTATGAAAATACCACCAAATAATTTACCAATAAAATCATTAAAATAAGTAATATAAAAGTAATGTTCGTCTAAGAATACCTCTTTTTCTTCTAAAAGCGCCGTAGGTACTAATGAGATCAAATTCAGTGAATTACATATTTTATCCAAAAAGAGAAAGGTCGCTATTTCAGTACATGGGAGTAATTTTAAATATATCGTGTATGAATAAATTATTGGTGAAAAACTTAAAAGGAATTCGTCCTCGAATAATATAGAGTCGGATTATTAATTTTTCATTCAAGCTCGCGATAAAAAAACTGCTTAAAATTCTCCATGTAAGAAAATACCGCGGGAGATTTAGATAGATAGGAATAGCCGCAGCAATGAATGACTTTAAAATATGTTAATCACTTCGCGACATATTAAAATTAATTCACATGAAGATCAAAAAAAATGACATGAACAATGTTTAAACCTCGCCAAGAGATGGCGAAAATTTTCCCCTGTCCTGTTACGTCAACAACACCGCACTTCACAGAATTGATGTACGTGGAAAATCTGAATTTATTAAACACATGCCTTGGAAATTCCTCGCAAGAAACTGGCCAAACACTATTTTGAATTTTTGGTAGACGTATGTTTGCTGCAATATATATTTTTAACGAAATTCTTTCGACGAATGACGCAAGTCGAGATAAAGATATTTAAAGATGACAATGACATTTGACGCGAGTCAAATATTTATACGTCCGGAAAAAAACATACATAAACATTGTCATTTTTCCCGTATATTATAATGATATTTATTTGGGTGTAGTACAACATAATAATTGATAGCGAAAATGCAAAATAGTTCGTAAAATTAAACAAATATGAAAACAACAACATTATAAAATCAAGATGCAATTTTAAATGGAAAATTTATTTTCAAAATCAACATATATTACAAAACTGAAATTCAAGGAGTGTTTCGAGTGAAAAAAGTATCACTAACAACCGTTTAGTTGGTTTGATTCATCCTGGGATCATCTTGATAAACTTATAATGGCTAAACGAGCTTGCATTTAATTAAATCGAATAATGACCACCATCCAAAATAAGGCAAGTCAAACATATATCGACAAATTTCAAAAATTCATCTCGTTTATTATTTGAGGTTATGACTATTATAATACGGAAGCAACGATGAGAACGTAAAACGGAAACATAATTTTAACTTTTATTCCATGGAAATTCAACATCTTATTTATATTGCAAATACATAAATATTCTTCTATATAAACTTCTGCATTTGACTTGGAAAACAGGTTAAATGGCGATAAGATTTTCTCACGGCCGGAGAGAAGCCTACCCAGATAAGTGACTTCATTTGGGCATTCGTTATTCAGGTTGTTACTTCCATAATGGTAAACTTCAAGAGCTGCATTATTAAAATAACTGTTAAATCAATAACAAAGCTTTAGAAAGCACAACGAGCTTTTTATTGAAGAATAAAACAGGCAATTAACTCTTGGAAACCTTTTACGATATGAACAGGTGACTTGTCATACTCCGAAGAAACATGCTACAATTGAAAAGCTTTATGATAACGACCCATTTTGAACAATATTATAAAAACGACCATTTTTCAAGAGAACTTAGTTTTGAAGCAGTAAAATCTAGGCAGGTTAAATTACAACATTCCTATAATTTCTTACAAAGTAATTTATAAAAAATATTAAAACCAATATATACATGAAAACATAAGCTTTCTTTTTACCATGTACACTCCCAACGTGGAGCATGTGGCCTCCTAAGGTATCTTAACAGAAGTTTTCTATGAGAACTGCTTGTTACTCAGTTGCTCAACCTCTATTTTTTCGAAGAGAGTAGGGATGGATAGGTCTAAGACAAGAATAGTGGTTAGCTAATCGCTCTCGCTACGTCCTGTTTTTGATGATCGGATGGGTGCGAGGGAGTTTTAGACATCACAAACATTCATGACTACGAATAGAAATCTATAAATCGATTGAAAGATTAATTTATGAAAGTGTCCGCACCGGGACTTGAACCCGAGACATCCGTAACCATAGCCAACGACGTTACCAACTGCGCCACGGACGCCGACATAAGCTTTAATATTATTTAAATACTTATTAACAATAAATTACACAGTCATTGATTCATTTCAGTCATTCCATAGTGTTAAGAAAATATGCTGAGGTAAGGAGATGATATTTAAAAAAAAACAACACAAACATCGCGGATAATACAGTAATCCGTTTGGGGGTCTTCGAACATTATTTGTTCGTAGACAATAAACCTAGATTACAACCGCAATAATCCCAAAGACAAATCGGCAAATTTTAGACTTGACTATTATGGTTTTGCACATATTTACATTCAGCGAAATAGAGAGAATATAAGAGTTTAAATAAACAAAGTATACAAAAGTTTTTCGAGTAGTAAAAACATCGATACCAAACTTCAGAATGTATCTACCACATAACAATAGCAACAGTTGCCAAAACTTTTTCACTTAAATACACATAACATGATAGATACTATTTGATTCATTGACATCAAGGATTTCTTTTCTTGGGATATTTTTACTGCTTTGACCACTACACAGCGACGACAAATACACCTTTCTGTCTCTGTACGCGGCAAATATTTACATAGCTTAAAATTAAAAAACTTATTTATGTCAATTATGGTTCCTTCATGTAACCGTACATCGTCAAAAGCAATATCATTAAAATTCCTTTATCAGGAAGCCTCTAGCCACACATTTAAGAATCTGTAATTAGGGTTGTCACAAGCAATTTCTATAATTTTAGAACGATTAAAAAAAAACTTTTCATACTTTACATCGACACAAAAAATCGGATTTATTTTTGAAAGGCGATAACCAACTAAGTGTTCCATTTCGCTTGTAAAATTCATCATTCGTAGCAGTGACAAAAAACAATCTCGTGGCATTGTTTCAAAATACATTTTTTTTAATAATTTCACAATGGCAATCTTTGATAGGCTAAATGATTTATTTCTCGTACTGGATCTCGTCGTACATGTCTATGGTTTTGGCAAGCCTGAAGCTACCTATATGATTTTCTTTGAATTTATTCTATTAAATCTGTGAAACTGGATAAGTTATGTACATATTACCAGCTGTCGGTAGATGGCGAACCAATATTATTTATTCAAAAGTGATAAATAATGTAAATTCATGGTAAAAAAAAACATCGCGCCCACCGGGCTTATAGCGGTCTAGTGGTTAAAGACAGAAGGAGATTGTATTGCATTTAAACGGGGATAAACTAAGTATTAGCAAAACTGTCTAGAGTGCAATGTACAAACCAAAAGCCATGGATTGCGTTTTAGTGATAAAACCTACTACTTGACTAACTGGCCAGAGCTTTTCACAGACACCATTAAACTTACACACACCAATAGATTTTTGATGGTATTAAATTCAACTTACTAACCGTGCATTGTATTAACCATAGATGCAAATAAATCTTTACTATAATTATTAAATACAACATGTTTCCGACTTAGAGTCCTATTTTAATTATTTAGAACAAGGGTGGGTAAACCGCGGCTTGCGAACCACTTGTGGCTATTTGAACGCACGGGTGCGGCTTTTTAAAATATTAAAATGGAAAATAAAACTAGGTTTCTTCATAATGTTTAAAAATAATAATAACAATAAGTTTCGCGTATGAAATATTTAAAGATTAAACTGAGAAGCCAATTAACCAACACGTGACTGAAATATTAAAAAGTACAATTTAAAAACATGGTAGGTATACCGAAAATTACTAAAGAAATGCAAGATACATAATTATGTTATTAGTTTTAGAGAATTTTTGGGCATTATTTTAATTTATTTTCTTGAATATGGCAAGGAATACATATATTTTGAAATACTGAATATTTAATTTGGATTATTGAGATTTTGTCTTAAATTATACTGAATATTTGTTTAATTCGTGATGCTTTTTATTATAATACAGTTTGAATAAAGCCTTTAGTGTGAATTTGATGACCAAAGGTACCCCCAGGGGAGGAAGTTTTATAATTACTAGAGGGGGAATTGCTATCGTAAATTTAAGATTTTCAATATTACGTAGATGCATATTTCGAATACACGTTTCGAGTTGGAGTTGCACTAGAAGGATAGTCTTGAGAAGGAGAGACTTATATTCCGAGCAATGGTGAAAGTGGGAAAAGAACAAAAGAGGTTGGGAGCCCCTGTTGTAGACTATCAAAAGAGTGGGTTGGTAGGTGTCCATGATTTCCGGCAGCTAGCTTGAGACCCCAGGAAGTATTCAATCGACACAATTTGGTAGATAAACCAGATGCACGAATGTTTGAAAAAGTATTTTAAAATGTGGATACAAGGTTCAACGACTTAATTCAATAATAAATTATTATCATCCATTACCCCGTCCTATTTTATAAATTCAATATTCAGAGCTAGTTTTAATAGTGTATGCAGTGGCGTAGCTAGGGTATGTGCCGCCCCCGTTTATAACCTATAACGACTGAAATTTTTATGAATAAATATATTTTTTTTGAAAAACATGCTATATTTTTACAATCCTGTCAAATTTTATGTTTAATATTAATAATTTTTCTCCAAAAATATTGATTTTATATTGACAATAGTTTTGGTTGACTATTTTTTAAAAAACCTACTCTCTTTTTTATTAACAGGACGACCCAAAGATTGCACCAAAATTTTTTTTCTGTATAAATATAATTTCTTGAAAATATATAAACTATATTTTTACAATCCTGTCATTTACAAATATTATATTTAATATTAAATTTGTAAAATCGCACAAGATTCAAATATGTCCAAAAAGCATTTAAATAGATTTTATATTTATTATTAATATGAAAATATAAAATTATTTATGTACAATACATAGTAGGTATATATTCTACATAAAAACGAATTCAAAATTGTGAATCGATTTAGAACAAGATATTCAGTAGGGTTTTCTAAAATAACATTTAAAAAAAATTAAACAAAATTGTTTTTCCTCTGCTTTGTTGTTCTTCGCAAAATCGTCAGCAACATTATCAAAATCTATTAATTAAATACATAATGCATAAGTAAACAAATATTTTGAACAGTTTACGAAATTCAAGCAGAATTTCAAAAATCACGTAATTAATGTTATAAGGTTGTTCGTTTTTGTATAGTAGCGGTGCAAATGTAATCGATTTACTTTACACTGCGTCTTTTACGTCAAGTGTGGCGCGACCCTGTGTAAATAAAAGTTGTTGAGCAATGTATGTACTATCAAAAAAATCATTTTTCCGTTATACTACAAAAAAAATATTCGATCGAATAATTCTAATTATAAATAAATACCACAGTGGTTAATTTATCATACACTGGTAGTAATAAGTATCGATTACAAACACTATAGACGCGTGAGACTAAAATGTTTTAGAAAAATGTAGATACTCATTGAAACCGCAAGTCTTGGGTAACTAACTACCTTATCAAATAGATCGAATTTAATGAAAGCATCCTCAGATATTAAATAACAGCCAGAGATACGTACGCACACTATGCACATATTTTATAGCTATCCCAGATCTAATTATCAAGAATATGGAATATGAAACATTGCAATAGACTTTGTTTAATGAAATCCGATTTCTGGTCAGTACAGAAACTTAGAGTTTAAAATAGTAATAATATATAGATGAGGTTATATTAGGTTATAGGATCGGGTTAGAATGCCTTGGAATACTTATCCATATAGATTTTAAAAAAATGTGAGACAATCTCTCTCGAGGACCGGATACAACGAAATCCCACTAAAAGTGTGTAATGTATCTAATATTTTCGCTGAATGTACATTTAAAACCAACAGGCTTAGGCGCTTACGCTGCATATACAAGCGTGTGGGTTCGGCGGACCAAGCGGCGACCGTGACAATAACATTACCTATAGAGTGGCCTACGAACTAGCGGAGCGTCCAGCGAGATAATTTCCTATGTCGGCAATGTATTGCGATGCACTGGTAGACGCGGCCGCTCGCACGTAAACCGCAAAAGAAATGCTATATTTATTTGAGAGGACCCGAATCGAAGAAAGGCGGATGGCTGGTTATCGACGTCCTGGAAGGGCTGGGATCTCAAACAAACACCGTTTCGAATCCGGTTCAACACTTATTTATTTTTAATCGAAGATGCAGTGGTTTAATATACACAAAAATAATATTCCTAACACATAAAATTGAATCTACATTTACTTAACACATGAATTTACTTTTAAGTTATAATGCAAGTGACACGACAACGATTTTAAATTACGTCCAATTTCAAAACAAACAAAAACAATTTATAATTATTTGCGATGCAGGCCGGCTCCCTAGCCCAAGGGCCCCGACAGCCGACTGCCGCCAAAAATAAAATTTCAGTCACTCTAGGTTCTCCCCTTTTTGTCAAAAATGGATCCGTCCGGACACTTTCTAATTTCCATTGGCCTTCAGCGGTTAGAACAGATGGCTTTCAACGACAGCAATCGGTTGGAATACCCCAGATCATGGCCATTAACGCTGGGCGCTTTCTGTTATGGACCCTAATAAAACTTAGGCTTAACAAAAAAACCAGGGTGTGTCATATTATTGTATCGGCCGTGATATAATTATATTAATGTATAAGCTAATAGTTGTGAGCACGGACAGTCCAAACGATGATATATTTTTATCACAGGTTATTATTTGAAACGAACGCTTCTGGCAGAGTCACTTGATGATGACAGGATCTCACCCTCAGGAAACACCAGTACTGTGTTTCTCGTTTATTTTCAGTTGTAGTTGGTTAGTTTACAATACAAATAAGATACAATTATTTCATGTTATAGAAAAACAAAATTAAAACGGCAACGTAGCAATTGCCAAATCAACAATAGATCAAGACGTATTAGTAGTTAATGAGAGAGAAATTCAAAAAATGAGCCCTTTTTATAATTTGGAACAGTTCTCACCGACCTAGGTATCAACCAAAGTGGGTCACTGCGGCATTTTGCCTAGAGCGGTAGAAATATTTCAAAGGAGTACCGAAGATGATTTTATTATTACTATGTAGTTGAATTAAAAGATATTTGTTTTACCGAATTGCTACAATTAAAGGCGAATCAAGGCATGGTTTTGGGCACGCTGCAAAAATGGGGTGTCATATTTTACATGATTATTACGTTTGTTTTTAAGATTGTTCAACCTGTTTCTTTCATTGGAAAAATCTATGCACTAACAATAAATTACATCGTTACTTTCGAGCCACTAATGGTCGATTTACATCAAAAAATGGTTAGCGTATATCAGTACCGTTTTGTGATTAATGATTTTTTCTTCACTTGATTACTTGTACTCGAACGTTTTCTGGTAGAAAATAAAGATCACTCGTATACTGGAACCCCATCCTTATTTGCTTTGCGATATCTACAAACCCTTGTTAATGTGCCAGGAATGTCAAGATGCAATATATCTTGTTCTAAATCTGGAATATCTTATCTCCACGATCGAACAAGTTGTGACTGTCTTTACTTACATACTTATTAAATTCATGCACGGATAAACAGCAAACGGATAATCGAAAGTTTATTGTAACGATTTTTGGTGAAGTTTTCTTCACAATTATCGTGACTGCTAAAATAAGAAACTCGGTTGAGGAATATTTTGCTTTCGATGTCAAAAATAATTACTCAATTATAATAGCTTTCAATGCAACCTAATTACCATAGCGTTAACTGTTATCAACTTTTTGTGATAATTAAGAATTATTCTCAATTCTAGGCTGTTACGAAAATATCGAGTATGTTTCAGTAGAGATGTAAACACAACGCGCTCGACCGGTTACAGTGGGCTGTTAACTGGATGCGATAAAGCCTCATGTAATCATTGCATTACAAAATGTACAGTAGGACAAAGAAATAATTTCAAAAAAATATGTACATATATTTTTATTTTCAATATTATAATTAAGATTTCAGATGGTTTTTATATGCATCTCTCATATTTATGTAAATCCAAATGTTCTATGGAATCTAGGAGTTCATTCTGATCCCAGATCGCAGAACCGATACCTACTACTCGGCCACTGCGATACGGGAATAATGAAGACCGAAGTGCGCTTATTATATGATATAGCACTCAAGATGGTATTGTCAATGGGTCGCAAAACGAGGTACAAATATTCATAGAAAATTCACAAAAATGGTGTTCAATAAATGGGTGCACTCGTTTTATGTCACAATAGGAAACGTGAACTTGATTCAAACATGACTGTGGCTGAGTCAATCCATCACATCCCAAATCATGACAATAAATCTTAACTCAACTCTACCTAAATGTATTAATTTATATACAGACAAATTATCAGATCAAGAATACATTGTTCAGGCAATTTGATTAGATAAGTTTATCTATGGAAATAGATATCATATGTATAATACATTCAAATCGAAATTAAATCTAATGAAATGTACATAATATTTAAGTCTTATCTACATATCGTCTGTTCAATTTTAAATTCTAGTAACATCTTTTTTTAAGAAATTCCGTTTCATTCTTTGCAAATCTGCTTCTCTGGTTATAATACTTACATTGATGTTGAAATTGTGTTTAGAATCAATATGAATATTTGCATTTTGTCAAATTTGTGTTGATGGAACATACTGACATGCATGGACATGTTTTTTAATCATACTGAAGATTTTTATAAATACACTTGCTAAGTTTTGAAATTGGACAAACGACATATTTAGCATTAAGGAAGAATACAATGAAAAAAACATAAGAGCAAAATCAGGATAGCATAATAATGGTATATTTGGTCACTAAAAATTTCCATGTTGAGTATTGAGAGGTTGCGATAGGAATCGAGTGCACCTACTTTTGTAAAAAAAATATTGAATAAACCCCTTCTTTTTTGCGGTGACTAGTTTATGGTGATTCCTGTAGCGGTAACCAACTGCTTGTTTCTCGAGAAGAAAGTGAAACGCAAAATACTAATTGAATGGATTCTTAACAACACGCAACACTTATCCAATTATATTTATTATTATTGATAACAAAAATGAATAATGATAATGGATACAAGTGCGATGCACCGCTCTTCCGGGTGTTGAGAAATATGAGCATTACGAACACGCAACGCAAAAGAAAATTCATGAAAACGGATAATTGAGGAACGAAGTGTTTTGAAGCCGCCGTCAATTAAAATTAATGCACGCTGACTTGTTAAAAATACAAAATTCTTCCGTATCAAAACTAATCTAAATGTCAAAATTGAAAATACAAAAATTTGTATTTAATTCATTAGCAAGAAGTTTTTTCAATCAGTAGAATGGTGTTCACTATTAATTCTTGGCTGTTTAGAAGACATTATACATATATGTGACACCGCCCCGTACCTATGGGGCGGATAGGGGCCTTCAAAACCAGTCTGCAGACTCTTTCTATTCATGGAAATTTAATATGTAATATCTCTCCTAAGGCATTTAAAAATTATTTGTCATATTTGTTTGTTTACCGTTAGAAGTAAACAAAAAGCTGGTGATGCTTAGGGAAAGAATCACTTGTCCCTCGGCCTAGGGCATTGGCGGTTAGTGGCCGACACAGCTCCGCGGTAGGTCAAAGGGATGACCCTATCATAAAACCACTTGCTGTTGTGTAATTTAAATCTGTTTGTGTAACTGTCTTCAAGGAATTTATAAACTAACTGCAATTAAAGAGAAAGTATACTGAATACGACCGGGTTTTAATGGAAGACGAACGAACCTGTGAATTATCCTTTGTCACCACGCCGGACTTGGGGCAGTCTAAGTCTGTTGACGCACCTCCTCCCCGAGAAGTATCTGGACTTACTTCTCTCATATGTTTATACATTTATAAAAATAAAATACAATTTCTATTGACGATCATCATTATGAAGTAGTTAATAGTCATCAATTCAAATATTGTGATCTTTAATTTTTGGGACATTAAGGGATGTAAATTACTGCTAGGATCTTGGTTTTATATCAGTTCCTTGACTCTTAATTAACCGTTGGTTTAATTAAGTGCAATCGACTATATATCTCCCGGCATTTATCGATTTAGCAGCATACTGACATAAATAAGCGAATAAAATAAAGCAAATTGAAATTTACATTTCCAGCTGCTTGGTTTTGTATTACAAAACAACTGAGTATAATTGATTTTGATACAAACATTCCACTGATAAATTCAACACGAATGAATAAACTTTACCTACAGAGCAATCACGCAGAATCGATTAAAATTCAATCCAATATTATATACGCTGTTGCATACTTTGCAGTATGTTCTGACGGATTTTAACGTTGATCATTACAATAATACACTTACTCAATTTCATTAAAACTATGGATTAATAATAATATAACTTACCTATAGAACTAATAAACGGTTCAATTCATTCATTTGACTTCACACAGCACAGCACTCAAAGGTATCCTGAAACCCAAAGTAAAAATATTGTTGAAATATATTTATAGCACATTTTCCAACGATTAAATACATCCCAACCCATAGTGTAAATCGGCTGTCAGCAAACCTTGGCCACCAAGACAGTGAGCAATGTGCGATTCAAAAATCTTGCAATACTTTCAATAGAATACCAACTGGCAGATAAAATAGAGTTTGATAATGTTGCTCATGATTTTGCTAAGAGCAAAGCAAGGAAAAATATTTTTTTTGCGAATATTTAATGTTGTGTTAGTAAAATCTGCTGAATATCATGTCCTAAATTTAATTACAACTTTAATGTACAGCATATTATTAATGGATTGTACATTAATAATTTTCCATTTTTTATATAAATGATAAACATAAAAATTATTTTAAAGACAACATTTTTGACATATTTCAAGAACAAGCCTGCGAGACTACAATATGAATATCGAATATAATATTTGTAAATAGTGACAAACTACTCCACTGTAATACGTAATTTTTTATTATTTAAAAGTTTATATTATTATATCGATTAAAATATAAAAGGTACGTTAGGCGCGGAAATTTTTTTTTTTAGGACAGGCGTTGTAAACATTAAGGTTGGAAGCCGCTGTTCTGCTCACTAAAGAATTATCGAAAATAGAGAAAGATGCATAATATTACTAATACTACAAATTTGAAGCAATTATAAATCGACCTGAAACTATGTAAATGTAAATTCTTTAACAAGAAATTGATTCCCTATCAGATCGTTAATGAAAAATTATGCATAATTTAAAATAATTTAAGACATCGACTGAGGGTGCTTGATGGAATTTCAATATCACAATTTGAGAACTGTCAGTTCGAGTCCATTCGTGAGCTTGAATGCCTGAAGATGCCGAAAGGCGAAACCCGGGTCGTTAGTGACAAAATACATGGAAGTGTACAAAATCTCAATAATCCAAATTTGAAAAATTATACTTTGATTTATAATTATTTATAGGAATAGGGCAATTAGTAATTTAATACGAACATATACGTAAATTAAAAAGAACAGCATTTTATGAGGTTTTTTTGCGCTTTTAATTCGAGTACAGTCTTTTTTGTTATTTTCCTTTGACACGTTTCATCAAATAATATTTTAATTTAAAAGATCCATACCGCAGGAATATCTTAACACGTAGAGCTAAAAAATTTGGCATATCCATTTATGGTATGCGTACCATTGTCAAAATCGTACATCCTTTCATTTCTATTGTAGAGTTTTGTATTGCATTGAATGACATAATGATTCAGCTTTGGAACGACCGATAGTTATGCTAATAATTGAAGACCTACAGCAGAGATATTGATCACAGATTGAAATATTGATCTCCTGATTGCTAATAAGCATTCAAAATACACAGCTGTATTAAGCAATGTTATATCATCTACATTTAAGGCAAGTGTTAACAATCGGCAAAAACATTTTTGATTCCCACGAATAGTCCCCTCGACTATTTCATATTGTATATAATCAAATTGGCGATATTATTCGTTTTCGACTGCGTAAACGACATCATTAATGGAAGTTATTTTAGTTACAAAAACCAATTTTGTTATTTTTACTAGCGGTCGTAGCAAAGCGATAACAGTTTAATTTGGATTATCCGATATATTTGAATCACTATGAATAATACGCTCCGAGAATTTGAAAAAAAATTCCAAAATGTCTAATATGTATTGTCAAACATTAAATTAAAAGAATCAACGTTTGATATATTAACCTTGCCAATACAATAACCCGGATTCTGAGCGAAACTTTTACCGCTAGGCTAATGTCCGACATTTCTATTCTAGGTCGATTAGTAGGTTTTATAAATTATGTGCCTATTTACTAGGTAATATAAAAAATTATTGTAATCAGTCACAAGCCATAGATTGTCAGATACCATAACTGTTGTGACTTTGAATTTTAGCTCATTGATTGAATTGGCATTCACTTTGTAGAACTACATTATAATAACAAAAATATTTAGTATTACAAGAATTATAAAAGACATTTTATAGCTATTTCGGCATCAAAATAGATATCAACAATATTTTGCAGGTCTTATGGAACCAAATACTTTGTTAAGTTTACTTAAATTAAGATTTTTAACAAATTTAAATTTTGGGTTGAACGCTAGTGCCACAAAATTATTTTCGGACTGTTCTAATAGAGGGTGTTGGAAAGCATCAGTCCTTTTAAACCATTACACATTTTCGGAAACAAGGAAACACTTTGTGATCCTACCAATTAACAATTTTTGTATTCGATTTTTAGTACCTATATCAAAAGTCCTTGAATGTTTACACGGGGTTTTAATTTAATGCCGCCTATAGTAAAGTTTATTAGCTCTAATAAGTATCCTGTAAGGTAGATATCATGGCATGGTGTACGTATATGAGTTCAGTGAATTAACGCGTCCGCAAACAAAGTATCTGACTCTGTAATCTGCAGTCGTAACTCGATTTACAAAAGGTTAAAACGATCGCCGTTATTATTTAACGTTGCGGTCGCATACCCTCTGTCCAAAGAGTTACGCTTTCCGTTGAATGCAGCCATTCTCAACTGAGGGATTTTGCGGATATGAACTTCTACACGGGAAGTACAAATAGCAAGTACAATCCGCAATCCATCGTTTTTCATTAACGTATCCAATCAAGGACTCTCAAGAACAAAAACAATATTTTAAAAAATAAACACAATTCGTTTGTACTATTTTCGCATGTTTATAATGATCGAAACAGGTCCTGATCATTATAAAACATGTGGAAGTGTAGTACAAACGAATTGTGTTTTATTTTTTAAAACGTAATGTCTTTCCACCAAGAATTGACAGTTGACATCTTAAAAAAACAATATTATTTAACCCTGCACTTGATGTCAAATAAGTGCCACAACGATACTGGCTGAACAGTTAAGAAGCACTAAGAGGCACTCTCGAATGCAAAGGTTTAAAACATACAAGCCCTATTATTAATAAAACAACAACATTTTCAATTACTTTCAGTGACATGTCACCATAGCGATGGGGTGTCATTCGAGTTATAAGAGAGAAATCAATACCCCTCTAGGGTGTCATTTGAATGCAAATGATTAGTTTTGCTCGAAATTATAATTACTGTAAAAATGTTCGACATAACAAAAAAAATGGAACGAATCTAACATTAATGGAATCTTAATATGTGCAAAGGCACTGTATTGAATGTTCGGGCAAATTTTCTTTGTATTTTTTCAGCATAAGAAAATCTAAATATCAATATTTAAACTAGTATAGGAGGTTTCTTTGGGCAAATTTAAAAATTAACAAAATATTCGATAAATACTTATCATTGAATATGGAAACTGCGGGGCGATGTTTTTTCCAATGAGTAATCAAATATCTTAACAATCAACGAAAACAACCATTTGCATAAGACAAAAAGGAGTTGTTACCTTGGTGCTTCTAGTGCTCAAAATATCCAATGGATCGGTTTTCTAATCAATGACATGTCACACGTCATAGTAACAAAAGTATTTTAATTATATATTATTCAGGAAATAAATTGAATAATAATTACCGAGGGTATTGGTTTCATTCCATACTAAATATTATTTTTGAACGGCTTTGTAAAACAAACACTGTTACTCGGTTTAAATATCTTTTATACTTCTCAATCAAATAACAGTAGGTCGACAAAAATCCAAGGAATATCTTGTCTTTAACCGTTTCCCCTGTGTGAAATTTGCTTTGTATTGATTTTCGGTATATTGTATACATGCCAACAGCAGCGAAAGAATTAAGAAGCCTACAAACTGTATTGAACAACAAAAAAAATGATTTCTTGCAATTGCATCATACGTGCGAAAATTTATTTCATATTTATATAGTCACAAATACCAAAGAGGTGATTTTAGCAATATTCTTATTTTTCTGACACATCTGCGGTAACGGTATTGAATTATAACAAAGTCGGACGAATTTTTAAGTCTACACAGTTAATACTTATAAGAATGAATGCATTAAATATTAACAAATCATTTCTCACGAGTTAATAATCGATTGGTTTGTATCATAAAGGAATGCTGATCTGGCGGAAAAACAGATAAACTACAGCAGCGTAAAATATTTCATACACACGTTAATGAGACTGCGAGACAGTTTGATTTTAGAGTGGTTTTAAGTCAATAGAAAATCGAAGATAAGAACTATGAAACTGTATGACATTTTAATGCATAGATAAAACATTCTTGGATACATTGATAGCATAAATCTTCAAAATCTTCCGTTTATTGGTACACCCGACATGATTTCGATATCCTAAAATGTCGTTGATAAAAATATAATTATATTTAGCGAAACGATACATCTAGGTATAATGAAATAAAACTATCGAGAGAAAGATTATCTTGAGCTTATTTCGGCGATGATAATTTACGTATTTTTATATTGAGTTGAGAGTCGCTGCGTATTGCAACACAACGGTAATCAGCGAATCAAACACACCTAAGTATGGATGCCATCATTACGCCGAGCAATTCTAGCTATGTGCGTAACCCGCAGATGAATTTACTGCGGAAAGTATTATATTGCTATTGACAGTGTCATCTATCGAGGAATTACTGCAAGCTAGTCTGACTCACATATTATTATACTTCGATAAATCATGAGAAGGTTGAAAGCGGATATCGGATTCACTTGTTACGTTCCACTTCACTGCATACTTACGAGGATAAATTGAACTCGAGAGCGATTAATCATAGATAGATAACGTAATCAAAAATAATATAGTTTAACAGTGACATATGTTTGCACAGCAGAAGTCATTGTCTATATGCGATGTCATTGGCCATAGGGCGGATATTTAAATGAATAAAATATAATGTTCTTACTTCCAATTACTCACTATTGTTACTCATCTTTATTGGTTGCATTAGGAAAGACATGGATGCATATATCGGGATTTAATGACAAAAACTTTTTCTCTAACTCTTTCTGAATCAATTCTATAACATCTTTCATCCATAAGCGAGAAAAAATTAACATTTTGTGAGAATGTTAATATAATACATACAATATGATTTGGTTCCGGTAAACAATGAATGTACAAGTTAACTACTAATATAATTAAAATGCGGAAATAGAAACGAGTTAAAAGAACAAAGTGTGATAAAACAATAGCATAGTTAATGATTGCAATATAATTATGTTTATTGAAGGGTAAAAAATGTTACAAAAAAACACAATAAGCATCCAAGCGTGGAGAACAAAGATTGATGACTAATCAATTTCTAAACTTTTTACTAATTAACTTCAAAGCAGTTTGACTGTAATTTAGAGAAGGCGCGCTTTCAAGGTCTCCGTCAAGTGTCAGTCGCAAGTCCGGTAAGCAGATGACATTGTTTATCAGAAGTGCACGTTTGATGATGTATCAAAATGAATCATGTCACATAATTAAAACAGAGAAAAACATCAACGTCCAGTTTCGCCGTTTGAAGGACGTCGGAGCTATGACCACTTTCATTGGAAATGGGCTTGTTTGCATAATTTTTGCATGTCAATCGGATAACGGTAACATTACACGGTGTTTACATTTAACCCGTTTGAATCATTCGGAATTCGCGGTAAAAAAATTCTACATGGTTTTTACAACTGCGTATATATTTACTAAATGTAGCCGAGTGAATTGTCGACCATTTCTGTTACGATGTCAAGGGTTCAAATCTCCGACAGGACACATTCATTGTGTGTTCAAAGGTATGGGTATATGTGATATGGTGCGAAAACAGGTATCATAAAGTTATTAGCTCACTGCTAATGATCGCCAATCGCTTTGCTTTTCCTCCCATGACATGCCAGAGTCCCTCAGCTCCGCCGAATACATCCTACCCGATGGTATTCCAGTACGCCGGAATCCCACAAGAGGCAAGCAGGATTGAGGCTCTCCGGAGGCATCCGCAGCAGGTAACCCAACCAGTTCCAATGTCTCTCTATAAACGTCGTTGTGACAGGGCGTTGCCCGGTACGTTCCCTTATCTCATATCTTATCCCTTCAAAAATCAACCCACTTTACCCCAGTATCCGACGCAAGCATCTATTCTTGAAGCTCAGAATACGGTTTTCTGATACACTAGGGAGTGGATATGGAAGAACCGAAAATACTTTCCTAACGACATTCTCCAATCTTTACCCTCTATAAAGAGAGGTTAAGCGAATGACTTACAACCAGTTTCCTTTAAACAATCTCTATTTGTCCATTATGAGTTCATATGCGACATATTAGGCACGGAAATAGTTTTTAAAAATACGAGAGAATGAGATTTTTAGAATGAACTAATAAATAAATAAAAAATAAGTTAAAATGAAAAATAAATAAGAAAGAATCAATTGTATTCAGGAAAATTATTTGCATGAAATTTCCACATTTTGAAATTGAGAATACAAATGTAGCTATATATAATATGATAAAAGAAGTGATTTTCAATATTGTTACCGATGTTATAAAATGAAGTGTCATTATAGATAGGCCCTCACCCTACATCAAGACGTTATTAAATGTTAGATTTAAGTCATAGATAATAAATAAATTAAATACATGTCAAACTTTCGCGACAAGGATTCAAACGGGTTAGATATGGTCGGGTAATTTTTGATTCACATTATATCACATTTCTCCAAGTGAAAATGCATTTATCTTATAAATGTGATTGCAGATTGCATTTATTATGATAAGTATGTATACGAAGCGTAATTATTAATCCACTTTCGCTTTTTTCACATCAATATCATGTGTAACATTCACTTGTCAGATTAAGTTAGGATAAGGAGACTGAAATGTGCATTCCGGACAATAATTTTCAATGGATATCAGAAAAATCTGAAGCAATTAACTATTACTATAATTTATTGGTCCTTAAAATTGTTTGTATACAGCGATTAAATTCCTGAGGCAAGCCGCATTAAGCTAACTAAATTTTGAAATAGACAAATATGCCATAAAAACGTTTCTCTTACATTTGCACCGTTATTATTGCTTCAGCGAAACGGAATAAAGCAATCATGCTGTAACTCGCATTGAACTATCGATAAATTACCAGAGAACGATGCTACTTATATTGATTGGTTGATCAATTATAATTGTTTGTAACTATACTAAGCAATCTATATATATATTATATATACACGAATGTTTGTTTATTCGTCCTGTATGCGTTCCTATACCATTCATAGAATTGCGACGAAACGGTTAGTTGATGTGCGTACACCCGCGAAGGTTTTTGAAAAAAAAAATCTGAAATTCTGCAATGGGTAAAGTACTCCAATCATGACAATTTATTATATGAGACGAATATACTATGGCGCACAAAAAAGCATTGGAAGCGCACACCCGCGAAGGTTTCTGAATTATTACAACCATCTTCTTCTTCCGTTACTATATCATTATTTGAGTGGCATTGCAACGTATATCGGGTTACTCGCTAGTTAATACAAATTAAAAACTTAGTTTGCTTAGCCGAAAGAAACGTCCCAGGGGCTACGAGTTACCTATGGGTAAAAAAATATAACTAGGAAATAATAATTTTGGAGTAAATTGAAATTGATTATTTGTATTTTATTGGCAAACAATATTTAAACAGTCTACTGTTGAAATTAGGGATGGCAATATCGATATTACCGAAATCGAGACCCCGGTATTGTGGTTGATACCGAAATACCGACTTTGAAAATGCATTATTATGGTATATCGGCATTTAAAATTAAGCAAACTCAGAATTGATTTAGCAGCACCCGAATCGCGATTACAGTTGTAACTTCACCGTTAAAATATTTTGATTATTAATTTAATTTAAGATATCGACTGAGAGTGCTTGATGGAATTTCAATATCAAATTGGAATTTTTGAGATTTTGTGCATTTTCATGTATTTTATCACTAACAACCTGGGTTTCGCCTTCCGGCATTCGAACACACGAACGAACTCGAACTGACTTAATTTAGTTTGCGACGCTTATCTTATATTGAATAATTTATTTATTATTGCGATCCCAATGGCAACATGATCATGATTTTTACTAATTTTTATAAAACCGGTATTGAATATAAATAGCAATCCCTAGTTGATGTATCAAATATAAGTAGCGTAATATACATATAAATTTAGTTACATTTGATAAGACATAAAAGATTTGACAGATAATTTTTTGAAATGAAGAATAAATACTTGTAATTTCGTTTCGCCAGTGGTCGGCCAGTTAAGCGATAGGTGTATTTTCAAAAGAGGTTTTGAGTCAATGAATAATAAATACATATTTTTTTCGTTGTTATTCTTTTAAACAGGGATTAATTAATGTAACCAACTAAAAATAAAATAGTCATAATAGTACCAAGCATAAAATAATAGAAGTTTACAAAAAAATCCAATTCTCCCAGTGTTCGGCCATCACTATGAAACTTTATAAATATCGCGAACGAATTTACAGAGTGTAGACAGAACAATAAAAAACATAATGATGCTAAGCATGACAATATAAAGTATATTTTGTTAGCGATCCCCATACAACATAAATTTGTCGAAACTTACGAAGTAAAAATGTGCTTTTTTTAATTGCGTATTGCATCATATAGTTCATTATAGTGCAAGTGGCAAGCCTACCTACACGAATTTTAAAAAAATCTGTTTTTTTAAATGTATCCACAATTATTTAAGTTTGTAGCTGAAAAGGCCGACCACTGGCGACGGCTGACTTTAGGAACACTCGCCCTATGAATGTAAATGATTCTGAGCCTCAGTGCACATGGCCAGCAAGCAAATTGATATAAAAACAAAACAATAACTGCAAGTTAATACATTTTGTCAAGGATGACAGTTATCCTTGAAAACGACGACTATAAATCAAATCACGTGGTTATTAGGGTACTATATATATATACACGCTACATGTTTTTATTTTACAGTGTAAATTCTTCGAAATGAAGTTCTGGAATATGCGCCTTCATTTCTGAGAATATATCAACAATACTGTATTCCAGATTTTCCTTATTGGCTTACTCATATTCCGAAATCGAATGTTGTGGCGATTTCCGGGCACAACAGAGTAAATGTGAAATAAATTCCAAAGTATCTCGTGCAGATAAAATGGGTATATAGAATACATACGGATTTATTAGCTAGAACACTATGTAACTGATCATTTTATCAGAATGCTTCTGACATTTTAAGACATAACTTTTTACTTTAAAAATTGTGAGAAAATCTGAAATTTAAATCCTACTTTAATGAATTTCCGTTGAAAAGAGGTAAATGTATGTTATGGGAAATATTAGACCTTCGATATTAAATTTGATATTGCCTAAGATTGACGATAATATTACTATTTTAATTCTTTGTTACCGTATATAATGCTGAAATGCGAAAACCAGGTTTTAAGTGAAAAAACGTCAAGCGAAGAAATATGAAAATAAACAAATGTAAAACTATGCATATTTTTTGTTTTTTTACCATGTCCGCTCCCAACGTGGAGCAAATTGCCTCCTAATAGAAGGTATCTTAACAGAAGTTTTTTCTATGAAAACTGCTTGTTACTCAGCTGTTCAACCTCTTTTGTTTCGAAGAGAGTAGGGATAGAAGAATAGTTCTAGGACAGGACTAGTGATTAGCTAATCGCTCTCGCTACGGCCCGTTTTCGAGGATCGGATGGGTGGGAGAGAGTTTTAGACATCACAAACATTCATGACTACGAACAGAAATCCATAAATCGATTAAAAAACTAATTTACAAAACTGTCCGCGCCGGGACCGGGGAATTCGAGACATCCGTAACCGTAGCCAACGACGCTACCAACTGCGCCACGGAGCCGACAGTTTTATATATCTAACGATGTTCGATTCATAATAACGAAATGAAAATCTTTGTATTTCATTTTCATAGTTTGATTTACGACACCGGATCCTTGAATAACATTTCAAGTTTCCGGTTCTACATTAAGTGCTGGATAGATGATTGAATTTGTTTGTAAATGTCTTTTGGCAACAGAATCTTATAAATAAATCCGTCTGTTTGTGTTGGCACAGATTTTATCACCTATATTCATATCTTGTTGAAGGATCTTCCGTATACATACTATAAACAAGCAGTCGAGATATCACGTAAGTTTTCAAGATATCATTATTCACAAATCATAGCATGGGTGAAGATATTCATGTTTATAAATACTTAATTTTTTTAATAAGTCATCATAATATTATGTTATTATAGCTTTCGTTTCATACATGTTTTGATGCAGGCACAAGCGAACCTACCCGAAGCCACGGGTACCAAGATCGGTGGGTGCCATTGCAAAGTTTTCTTTTACCATAAAATATTTCAATCAAACCGAACACTGAAATATTTACAAAATTCAAATATCGAGAATTTTATCTAAAAACGTAATGCATGTTATTTTTATAAAAAAAAACCTATATAATAGAGGCGTTGCACAATAAATTGTCTGCCCAATGTATCAGCATCCCTTAGTTCGTTAGTGGGATCAGGTTATTCGACGTTATATTCAACTAGAAATAACCCCATAAATATAATAGTGAACGCCAGAAGTAAAAATACATAATACAAATAATTTCATCATTTATAAATTGAATTAAGAACAACTGTCAAAAGGTGTCTGAGTTTATGATTTGTGTTATTGTTTACTCGACGGACACACTGCATTAAATTAAAACTAATGTTTATTTATTTCAAATATTATAGATATTATTTATTGTGAAATGTTGTAAGATTTATCCATGGCAGCTTTACAAATAAGGTTTGTGTTGCGTAAGTTTTTTTTTACTGCGATGATGCATAAAAAAGTCAAGAAAAAATCGGCATTACAAATATGTTGTAAAAATCGAGAGGTTCAGCCAACTTTCATAAATATTCATCGAGTACACTTGTTCTGAATGGAAAAGTAATTGACAAGAAATCGAAATCATCGAATGAATGTAAAACTGTTCGACCCTCCGTTGAGCTAGTTGGTAAAGCCGACGTAATTTTCTGAATGCCAATTTAAGTTTGACACAACCGGTTGGGTGGGGGGTAAAGAGGGCAGCAGTCTTCTTCTACAGACGTCGGCAAGGGATAAACACCTTCCGGGACCATTCAACATTTCAACATGCATTTGGTTGTACAAAGTTGAACAATATAGAAATCTACAGCGACGGTCGGTGTCAGATTCCAACGAATTTTTGTGAACGGTAAACATGACTATTTGAAGTGAATTATTCACAATTATTGAACACAGTGAATTTGACTCACAAAAAGGAATTTACTGAGTGAATGAATCCTTGCTTTTCCGCTGCCTGATTTTCCCACTAATTGTGCAGTGAAAGGTGATTCTAGGGAGATTTTGGTCAAGTTGGTGCGACTTGGAGGTATCAAGTTCTTATAAATATATATTTTTAAACCATTTAAATTACTAGTGTGGATCATATGTACTCAAAATGAAGTATCTCGACAGTTCTTCTTTTTATGAGAAATCCTTGTAAGTAATTTTCTCAACCTCTCCCTTCACAAGGATAAGAAAATGAGAATGGAGTACTAGGTTCTTTGTCCAGTAGTAAGCTAGTAACTCTCTCTACGTCCAATTTTCAAGAGAAAGTCGGCATGTATGAAACCATTAAGGAGCTCCATGCTTTAGAATACAAATAAATAAATCGACAGAAAAGTCTTTGCACGAGAGTTTCCATTACGGGATTCGAGCCCGTGGCCGTGTACAGAGTGGACGAAAACCCAGCAGTCTCAGTCACTCGACAACAGGACCGATTCTTTAAAGAGTATAGTTTAAAAAGCGAGTCGTATGAATAACAAAAACTCGATAACATTTTTATTATCTACTGGTATCATAAAAATCAATTGCTCGCTTGCACAGCTATAATAAACAATGGTCGATTTATTTCAATACAGTTAAAACAATACAATGTTATTTGGATTTATGTGTCATCTTTGACAAAGATATCTATAAACGAAAGTGTAACCGTAGGCGTATCATGAAATACAAATGAAACCATAATTCAAAATGTGGAACACAAATGTCAAACCATCTGACAGTTTTCCATTTCTTTGTCTGCAATCTGAGTTATCGCGGTTATCTCTAATGAAGAGCAATAATTAATAATAAAATAAACAATATTTCTCAATTCACGATAAGCATTGAGGTCACAGCTCATAACATCATCGATCGTGCATTCCTCGGTTTTAATTATTTACTATTATACTTAATATATTTCCATAAAGATGTTAAATCACACTGTAACATTTTGTAATAATATTATTGATCGAGTTTATTTTTAAAACGTTACGACACGCATGTTAAAGGGTCAAAAGTTATAATGCCGGAACATTGGTCAATGACTTCTTTCACAGAATGAAATTAAATATGTAGTCCACTAAATAAATAACAAAATAACAATGCGAGATAAACTTATTATTTCTTTGAGTGTAACTCTACTCAGCTTTTATTACTGTTTTAGTAAAAAAAAATCCACGAATGTCAATAAATAACGCAAGTGTGTACCGCAGACTCGTTATATTCTACGCCTAGCGTAGTCTAATTGGTCTACGACAGGCGTAGAGCATTTAGAAATACGTAACATTAATAGATTAGTTTAATATTGGGATATAGCATGATCTAACTCCATCGAATGGTTAACTGTTAATTTAGAAATGTTGAATGAAAGTATTATCGGATAATGAAAGAAAATATCGACAGTGTTTTGGCCAATTGACGTAGCCCTCAAAATTGACATTGTTCAGGAGAGAGTAAAATACTGTTTTTATCGAAAACATTGCATGGTGACTTGCGTTATGAATCTTTGAAATGCACTCCTGTAAATACTCATGTTTGCAGATACGGAATTATATGCAAGGAGTGTCGATATTATAATTGTAATAATAGTAATCAAGTGGTCGGGTGAGAATTTTTAAACCTAAAACTGTTGTAAAATGATGTTTCCCTTCCAAAAAGTGGTCAATTTATTTTTCTAATTTACATCATTTGACCGAGACCTGCTCTGTAGTCTTTAAAATGATATCAAATCATTAACTCATTTTCGTATTTTTTGAAGGTTACGTCAATTGGCCAAAACACCATATGCAGAATTACGATTTCAAATGTATGTTTTAAATGTATTTCAAATGTTGAAAAAAGGGTACCAGGATACCGAAGCCTACTTTTAATATCTCAAATAAATTTAATAGAAAATCATACCAATACCGATATATCACATTGACTGCAAGTTTAGTCTCATATTATGATGACCAAAACGGTGTCTTGAAACCTTTCGAAAACTCCCAATTGAAATATTATGTGAAATACTGGAATATGGATGTCATTAAGCTAGATGTCACACTGAGTGCTGATGTAAAAGGAATGGTTTGTTTTTACGCATTTGAGGGTTAGCTGCCTCCAAATTAAACATGACCATAATTTTAGTTAAATTTGGAAGCCTCTTAAAAAAAACCCGCTTCATACTTGACTGGGCATGACGTCATAATGAAAAAAATAAGTAGCATTAGCAACCAGGATTATGTATTTGGATAACTAAACGAAGGCCGCAATACAACGATTTCAAGACTAGTCACGAGTTCTCAGCTGCGGCAGCTGCTGTAATTATAAATTGATTAATAATTACTCTTTCATTATGCACGTAAAGTTAAACTAACTACCATATTAGAGTAATCATTTTGACTGATACGAATCAAATGCTTAAAAACGAAAAGAAAAACATTTTGATTGTATTTATCTTTGCTACAAATAGTCTGTATTTCAAGTATGGTTATTTGAAAAACGTGAGAAAAATTTAACAAGTTATAAATTAAAACACGTAAATAACTGTGTTTAGTTCACCGAAAAACGTAAAAAGTGTGAAACGAAGGCTAAAACTGCATCTAACAACATAAAATTAAATCTGGCCCCGTTCTTTTTCTCTGTATTTTCATTCCAACTCTAAATAAAACGCTAACCAAATTATATAAAATACTACATTTTTACGTGTCGACACTTATTCACTGTTTGAACTTCATACACGCAGATATCTCGTTTTCAAACAAAATATCGTTCATAATTAATTAAAAACAACGAATATAATAGATATTTTTAAATTTGGAAGTAATTTGTTTGTATATTTATGTAAGTATATATCTATGTCGGCTTCGTGGCGCAGATTGTAACGTCGTTGGTCACGTTTACGGAATTCTCGGGTTCAATCCCGGTGCGGACAGTTTCATAAATTAATCTTTCAATCGATTTATGGAATGTTTGTAATGTCTTAAATTCCCTCCCACACATCCGGTCCTCAAAAACGGGGCGTAGCGATTAGCTAACCACTAGTCCTGTCATAGTCATATCATTCTATCCCTACACTCTTCGAAAAAAGAGAGATTGAGCAACTGAATAAAAGCAGATCTCATAGAAAAACTTCTGTCGAGACCTCCATTAGGAGGCCATATGCTCCACGTTGGGAGCGAACATGGTAAAAAAAATATGGAAATAACATTATATATGGTAAAAAAATATCTCGACATTAAAATTAAAATAAAATCATAAAAGGTTGAGCGACTTTAGAATGGTAAATATGATTCAACCAAATTTCAGCGTTCCAGATCAAAAATCAGCATATCGTCCGGCTAAATAAAGAACTGCGAATCCACGTTTGAAAAATGTTGTGGAAAGGAATTAAAAAGTCAAAGAAATTTTCTCTGGTGAATTTTTTGAATTTTATAGCTTCTTCAGTTAGATTAGTGAGCTTTTTTCAGTCTCAAAATATGATACATGTTTAGAATGATAATACAGTAAGCCTTACTGTATTATCATTACTGAGTAAGGTAGACGTACCAGTGGTTGACCGTGTAAGAGAAATATTCAACAAAATCAACAATTAGCATTAGACCGTATGAGGACAAAGCAAGTGTATTCATAATGGACCAAATGTCCTAATTAATATGATCAGACAAAAATTAGAAAAATGTATGTTACAAAAAAATTGTGTTCGATGTTTAAAAATCATGTTTTTGTGTCATTAATTCAACATCTAAAAAATTTAAAGTTCCAGTAGTTGACCACTTTTTTTTCAGATCATGCCTAATCAGAGGGTTTCATGACAACTTTCATCAGAGCTTCTTGTAAGACCACTCTTGGTTGAATCGAGTAGCATATACTTACATTCACTGATATCTTTAAAAATTCTCTTAAGAAATTCAATATAAAATACTTAATGCATAAGGTGTTGTTTTCAAATGGTCGCTATGACACCCCAATGACAAATATGGTGATGTGTTAGTTCCTCAATTCGACAAAAGATGGTTTCACTTGTCTAAACTCTAAAATTTAGAGCAATCCCGCGTATAAGTTTCTTATGTTGGGAGCTTTTATTGGAAAAGGTCAACTACCTGGCCATTTACTTTACCCACTCAAGCCCAATTCGATGCCACAGAATTGTAGATACATAGCACTTTTCGCAATATAATGCGCGACGATGTAATGCAGTCACAAACCCCTTCATGTACGAAAAGGAACTTATCGGTTTCAAACGAATAACAAAACGCTTGATTTTCATTGGTTGAATATTCATGAATAAATAATACGGGTATTATTTATACATACAAAATAATATATATGAGTACAATGAATCGACATCCACATTCAAAGAATCGGAAAGGTTAAAAAGTCAAAATGAAAAAAACACACCATTACATTCAAAATGTGTTACTGTCAAAAAATCATAAATCATCGTATTAAATGGTATGGGCAGAACAACTATTTGAGATTTTATCAGACCTATCATTTTTTTCTAGCATAAAATAAACTATTGTTATTTTTTTTAAATGTAATTAGTATATTATTATAGTATGATAGAAAGAAACTCTATAAATCATGGTACATACCTTCATTAGTTTGGTTTTAATGTGGTATCAATGTGAAAAATTCCAAATTTGAATGAACGATTACAACACTATACAACATGAAATAGTAAAAAGATAAAATATGTTGCAATATCGAAAGATAAAGCAATACGATTTTGAAAAAATATATATTTTAATATGGCAATATTAAAATAATCAACTGACGTGTGTCATTCAAATCTTATACAAACTGCATGTCATTGAAATTTTTTCTTTACAGTTGTATTTTATTACTATGATAACATCAATAAGTAATAAATGCAACAAAATGGTGATCGCGCGATAAACTGTAATAATAATTAAATTTAACGTTGATTTAATAAAAAATGTTTTACCAAATTTAAAGACCGTTTTTCGTTTACGTCACCGAGAAATATTGTAAAAATCCCACGACGAAATCATAATCATGACGAAACGAGGATTTTTCGCGCAATAGACACCAAATACCAACTCGTTCATTACTATTTTTAGTTACACCATCTTTCTTGTGAGCGGGGTACCGTTTGCTGGAAGTGTTTGTCACAGTTTTTATGCCTTAGCAAGCATACATTAAAAAAGTTACTTGGCACACGCACACTTCATCAGAAAGAATTTGTTGACAGCGCTACATTGATTTTTAAAAAGACAAATACATTCACATTTTTAATTTACACAAAAATAATTTAAATGTTCATTTGAGCAAGGTATAATTTCGTTCAATACCTGCATAAAATATTGAGTGATATTAATGTAGTCAATGATTTAATGGGCAATAAGTCAGGCTTTTGAAAACAACACAAAGAAACCAAGGAGTTAAATTTCAAAATTCACGAAAACGATGAAGAAACAAACGATTCAAAACTATATAGAATGTTTTACCAATCATATTATTAACTGAAAAAAATATGAAATCCTGGAATAATTCATTTTAAATTCCATTAGTATTACGTAAAAGTACACATTATATCGAGGGACAGTGTGCATTAAGTCAGTGTTTGATGATTTTCTTTTTAAGTGTCAAAATGAATACAATTTAACGCTCTGCGATTATATAATAAGTAGATCGTGTGAAGTCATATGATAGGGCGAGTGTTCCTAAAGTCAGTCGTTCGCCAGCGGTTGGGCTTTTCAGCTTAAAACTTAAATAATAGTGGATACCTTTTAAGGTGTTAACTGTCAATTCTTGGTGGAGACATTATATTAAAAAAAATAAAACACAATTCATGTGTACTACTTCCACATATCTATAATGATCAGGACCGGTTTCGCTCATCACGAGCATTATCAACTGATGTAGTAGTACAAATGAATTGTGTTTTATTTAAAAAAAAAAATAGTGGATACATTAAAAAAAACAGATTTTTTTAAATTCGTGCAGGTAGTCTTGCCACTTGCCAATGTATATCTCTGCACTATACTGACCTATACGATGGAATACGCAATTAAAAAAAACACATTTTTACTTCGCAAGTTACGACAAATTCATGTTGTATGGGGATCGCTAACAAATATACTTTATATTGTCATGCTTTGAATCATTATGTTGTTTATTGTTTTGCCTACGCTCAGTAAATTCGTTCGCGATATTTATAAGGCCGAACACTGGACAACGAAAGGCCGACCATTGGATTTTGGCGGCCGTCCACTGGGAGAATTGGCATTTTTTTGTAAACTATTATTTTATGCTTGGTACAATATTAACTATTTTATTTTTAGTTGGTTACATTACTTAATCCCTGTTTAATGGATTAACAGCGAAAAAATATGTATTTATTATTCATCGACTCAAAACCCTTTTTGAAAGTATACCTGTCGCTTAACTGGCTTTAAAAAAAAATCTACTACTATTTTTTTACTCTGGGAAAAGGCATGATCAAACTATAACTCGTCGATACCAAATCTTATGATTTGTATGCCAAAAAGATTATTCGTTATAATTTAGATTTAAAAAAAAAATACTAGAGAGAGAATAATTTGAAAAAAAAATACTTTAAATGTGATTATCTCAGAACTTGTTTTTATGGCTTCATGCCTGGAGTCAGTGTACCTTCGATATAATATTATGTGAAAGTAAATGTTTAATAACTTACTGTTATGTGACTTACTGACACTATCATAATTTCAAATTTCGTACAAATTTGACGTGCTTCGTATTGAAAGTTCATTTAAAAATAGATAAAAGAACGAAATATATAATTTAACTATTTTATGTAATAGAATATAAAACGTTTTCAAATAAAACTGCATTGTTAGCAATGTGAAATGTGAAGCATTTTGGCCTCCCACATCCTGTGGATTAAGTTACTATCACAGTGTGAGTAAGCTCGGGAATGCAAACACATTCGATGGCTCAAGTTACAGTCGCAATGTAAACGTTTACAGAAGTAACTTAGTAGTGTTTTTGTTTTAGTGGCAGAGACCGCGAGACTGGTTGAAACGTCAGGTAAATGAATTTATTAGTCATCTTTGCCGCGAACCGATCACCTGTGACCGCTGCACGATGCATGCTAGCTCTCTCACTCTTATGAATTCAAAAAAATAGCAAAGAATTGCACTTATTACGTAACCCTTCAACTGCCCTACATACAAATTGTGATCGTGCAAGTCAATATTTTTTATTATGCAGTCTTCAGACCGTTGCATATAACGTGCGATACATGTGTAGTATATAATATGTAGCATAGTATATTGTAAAACCCAGTCAAAATAAAATCAATAAACAAGGGTGGGAAACCTGTGGCTTTCTATGTCTTCAAGTATAACCTTTTGACTGAATCCAAATTATTCATTCCCCACTTCTACAATAAACTATGAAGCGGAAAAAACAAGAGTACGCATATATTCCGCTTTTGAATAACATCATAATAATTACGACAAGACATACAGAAACAAATAAAGGAATTGTTAATTCTTCATAATATGCCGATGCAGACAGTACTGACATCAGCTGCTAAACTTTTGTCAAACTTGTTTTTAGCACACAATCGTATACAAACATTAGTTTTGTTTAAAAACGGGATTACTAAGTATTCACTGAAAGTAAGTACTTTAAAGTCTATAACTACAACACGAACGTTTACTTAAAATAAAAACCAGTTTTTTCTTCACACAAAAATATAACTGTTTTATTTATTGTAATGTTATACGTGTAAAAATGCAAGGATATAAAAGACAGCAAAATGCGTTATGTCCTAAGAGTCGCATCACAGAAAAGCTTCGAGAGTAAGTTTACCGATTCGACGAATAATTTTTATTTATTAAATTTTCAACTATTGATTATTTTTTTGACAAAATGGAGGAAACAATTAAAATATGTTCATCGAAAATGGGCGCCCTGCAAAGTTTGCGGGGAGTTCCCTAATCTTTATTACACTACCGGTTATCAATCGTAATTTAAACATCTTTATCAGTGTGCAATTAAAATTTAAAATGTGGTTTATAATATTTACACTAAAACATGCGAGGATGTCTTTCATACGAATGCAGTTGACACTTCCGTTTACTACATTACACTTGTTTTTTTTTATTGT
The DNA here is from genome assembly GCA_022494535.1 of Himalopsyche phryganea. Classification (NCBI taxonomy): domain Eukaryota; kingdom Metazoa; phylum Arthropoda; class Insecta; order Trichoptera; family Rhyacophilidae; genus Himalopsyche; species Himalopsyche phryganea. The sequence goes on along the minus strand of JAGVSL010000001.1, from coordinate 7,975,061 downwards.
TAGGTTACCTACACTTTTGCTAATACATAGTAGTGTAATTTAAGACATCGACTGAGGGTGCTTGATGGAATTTCAATATCAGTGGACTAGTGGTTAGCTAATCGCTCTCGCTACGCCCCGTGAGGATTGGATGGGTGGGTGGGAGGGAGTTTTAGACATCACAAACACTCGGACTACGAACACAAATCCATAAAATTTGGATTATTGAGATTTTGTACACTTCCATGTATTTTGTCACTAACGACCCGGGTTTCGCCTTTCGGCATCTTCAGGCATTGGAGCACACGAATGGACTCAGTTCGAGTGCCGAAAGGCGAAACCCGGGTCGTTAGTGACAAAATACATGGAAGTGTACAAAATCTCAATAATCCAAATTTGACATAGTAGTGTGTTGTGAGCTCTCACTGTGACTATTATTCAAAAATGCGATCATTTGAATGAGTGTTTTCAATGACGAAAACTATCAGTGATTCATATTAAATTACCTTCATCTTCAAATATTTTATGACTAATCTTATCTTATGACTAAAGTACACTTTAAGAGTTAATAGGCAATATAATTCTAGAAAATCACTAATATAAGAACAGGTTTTCCTAGAAATACAAGACGACAAATCGGAAGCAAAACGCAGCATTAACAATCAATAAAATTTAATTATTTTAGTAATATTCAAATGAAACCATGTCGTTATAATAGTATTACATTTTTTAAACTTAATTCTACAACTAAAAATATCTCGCCAACACTGAATGCCTACAGGCTATTTTAGTAGACGCACAGTCTGTTCTACAAATTAAAGCCAGATATGTACTGAAACTACGTGCATGAAATCTCTCCTTACCAAAAACAAATAATTACAGTACAATGAACGCCGGTCTATTAGCACTTAACATTTAGTTGAATAGATTACTTTACAGCGTTTCACTATATATCATCCATGTCTATATACCGACTATAGACTACTTTAGTGAAGTATTATTATTACATGTCTTATATTTAATGAGACCTAATAATCTCCCCAGGATCCTCAACGCTGTACCCGCAACCATCCGCTACGGATTTACAGTCTAACGCAACATTGTTAAGCGCTTTCAACTGATTGGTAGGAGTGTCTTAGGAGCAGTTACTCAATACTATAGTATGCTGAAATGATGTTGTTTTGTACTTGGAAGACTTCTATTGATTTAAGATCCTGTTACTCCTCGTAGTTCGTCACAAAGTTAGTAAATGCAATACAATCCTTCCTTCCTCTCTCTCAGGAGCACTTGCTATATTGCTCTGCGCTCCATTTATTATCTATGTCAATTTTGACAAACAAATATTTATAAATATCCGTATTTAATTTCGATTTGCCATCCATTATTTAATCCAATCCTTGATGGCACATCGATTGGAAAGAAAAGATCACATAATCAATGTTAATTTGTTGTTAGAATTTTTCTGTGCCATTACTATATAGTAAGTGTTCCGTGGCTAAGACGGCGACGACTATTTTCTATAATATGATCAGGATTTTTAAAGATGGAATACTAACGCAACCATAGATAAAACGTTGGATAGATACGTATATACATGTAGCTCGAAATATTCCATAAACGAACCGTACACGATCGATCGTAATGACAATCTTTTTCAAGAATGTCATTTAGATTGGAAGTGTACGGCAGTGATTGAAGGAATGACGGCTACCACGCTCAGGATTGTCAATCTGTATGATTCATTCGGAGTGCCATTCCGATTAAACGTGCAAGGTTTGATTTATTACGTTTTTAATGTTACACACATGAACAGTTGAAAATGCTACAAAAACAGTGTGGAATATTTATATATAGTGAATTATAGTGATGAAGAGAATCTCACAAGAACGTATACAAATAGAAAATGTATTTATTCTTTACATTTAAGCGTTAGTGTTTTACTTTTGGCACGATCTAAGATAAGATGCGATAAATTGTTTGAGATATTTTTTAATATTAAACAGATATGGAAGAATTTTGCATACTTGCCCTGAGAGTGGTAACTCCGTCTGAATATTATGTACAAGTAGTTGCCTGTATTACTTATTTTCGTTACCAAACTTAGTCAACTGAATAAAGAAGTTAAAGGCAACACGATTCTTGTGATAGATAGTGATGACATGTGATTTATTTACAAACAATAATACAGTAATACTCAAAGGGTGTCGCAAAAATTTAATTACCTTAATTAATGCTATTATAATTACTAAACAAGTTCCTTTAATATACAAATCGATATATTAGGAAATAATTATAAAACATACAATCGAAATCGATAACTTTGTTATTTTTATTTGAATGACTAAGTATAACTTTAACTTGTTTTATAAACATCTTCAAACTGAAGATCTGTCTGCAGATGTTGTATATTTTTTTGCATACGAAGTTCCATAAAGTAAACGCCCATCGAAAAAATATAAGTAGGTACTTCTGCTCGCGGGTTCGAGTCCCAGTACGGACAGTTTCATGTATTCATTTTTAAATCGATTAACAGATCTCTGTTCGAAGGCATGAAAGTCTGTGACTTTAAAAATTATCTCCTACCCATCCGATCCTCGAAACAGTACTCCTGTCCTAGCCCTATCTTTCTATCCCTATTCTCTTCGAAAAAGAGAGGATCATCAAATGAGTAATAAGCAGTTCTCGTAGAAAAACTTCTGTTGATATAAACTCCATCACGAGTCCATGCGCCCCACATCGAGAGTGGACATCGTTATAAAATTAATACAATTATAAATAATATAAACACTATAAGAGATTTCGATAAGTTTATATGAATGAATATCGTGTGCGATCGTAAAATTGAATATTTTATGTCAGCTCCGAATGTGGAACATATGGACTTTTTAGGAACCATTCTAACAAATCGTGTTTAAAGAGTTGTAAGCTAAATCATTATTTTCAAAAAGTATTAGTACAGAAGGATGAGGTAAGGGAAAAAAAGTTGTGAGCTAATTAATCGCTGTTTCACTACGACCCGTTTAATATCCCGAAAAATAATCAATGTATGAAAGAGTTTATTCTAAATTTTAAACCTAGACTCATCGACAGACATATCGTCGTTGTTCTGGAAGAAGACACCAACAGAAAAATACTTTTATAATTTAAGATATAATTTAAGACATCGACTGAGGGTGCTTGATGTAATGTCAATATCAAATTTGGATTATTGAGATTTTGTACACTTCCATGTATTTTGTCACTAACGACCCGGGTTTCGCCTTCCGGCATCTTCAGGCATTCGAGCACACGAATGGACTCGAACTGACTCAATAATCAAATCTCAATAATCCAAATTTAAATTAGAAAAATACTTGTTTTGAGTATTTGAAGTTTGTTAAATGTTTGTAATGCTGTACATTTTTCATTTTGTTTGTACAAAACTGTTTTTAAGCAAAAGTGTAATTTATAAAAATGAGTATGTTCTTCCATACGGTAGAGTTTGAAATAAGTAACATTTTGGTATAACTAACTCAATAAGTCATTGTATCGATTTAGTGTTTTCTTCCAGAACAACGACGATATAATATGCCACTTTCACATATATCCTCTTTCGTGTACACGTTTATTTTAATGAAAATAAATATATCGAGCATCAAAAAAAAATAAACTATAATTAATGTAACTTATAAAACATGCTTTTTATCAATATCACGGATTAAAAAAAATGTGTTATAACTACATAAAACTGCTTTATAGCACTCAATCGACGTTATTTAAATGAGCAGGAAGACTGGCGCTAAATAGATGCCTAGAAAAGAATGTTTTCCGTGTTTATTTTAAGGCCGTGATTGTATTCGTAGTGTAAAAACACCGGCATAATATAACAACATGACCCTGAGAATTATTGACGAATAAAGAAATAGATACTAGTAATGGTGTAAACAATATGTTTTCCGATTCGACCGGAAGAGCTGGAACAACGTGACTGATGGTGAGAGTACGTCTATGTCATGATATCTTCGCGGTGACGGTGATAGGCGTGCTAGACCACAGCACAGTGTAGCCTTCCAGTTTGCTGCCGGCACGACACAGCATTCTGATGAGTAACAGTCTGCCATATATGGTGGACGTGTGTCTGTATTTATAAGCCCACTCGCCGAAACGTGTATGTGACTTGTCAGATAATGAATCGTCAAGTTTTAAAACGTGGTATGTTGGAAATTTATTAACAGCACTTCATTTTTTTCAGTTTAATTACTTTCACTATTTTCGACAATGTTACATACAATAATGACCTCTAACCTGAAGTTATTGCACAGTTTTTCGTAATTGTAGTATTTTCGACAGCCGATTGCAATCAAAGAATTTTTCTAATGAAGCAAATTAATATAAAAAAAGATTAATTAGCTGGAAATAAAGATTCTACAAAGCTAGAAAATCTTGCAACTGAATTCCTTAAATAATGATAAAACACACTAATCGTCAAGCTGCAAATTAAATTGAATACGTGAATGAAAATAATTTTTTAAACACGTTCTCCTATGCAACCTTTCGTTTTAATCTATACGTCTCAGGCTCACATCCTTAAAGCATTGTCTTAATTAAAGTGTAAAACTGTTAACTCACAATAAGCATTTTTTTCAGAAGTGAAGATTGTATTGATGAAATCTAATACAACAGCGTATGTAATTGCTTTTAGAACGCTAAGGTAGAAATAACTATTCGAATGTGTTGTGATTAGTTTTAAAAATGTAAGACTTGAAAGAAATAGTGGAGTTTCATAAGTTGATATTTTTTGGTAACTATTGGTGAATAATAATCAGTTTGTAGAAAATACAAATGAAGGTAAGCGATTTTTCCATAAATATTTATATGTTATTTATTATATTTTCAAGTAGTGTTTATCATATTGGTAGATCACTGTGTGGTTGGTTATTATTACGGATGTCTCTGGTTCAATTCCCGGTGCGGACAGTTTTATAAATTGATCTTTCAATCGATTTCTGTTCGTAGACATGCATGCTTGTGATGTCTAGAACTCCTCCCTCCCATCCATCCGATCCTCTAAAACGAGGCGTAGCGAGAGCTCTTCGAAAAAATAAAGGGGAGAGACTGAGTAACAGCAGTTCTCATAGAAGACTTCTATTGAGATACCTCCATTAGGAGGTCATATACTCCAAGTTGATAGCGGACATGGTAAAAAAAAACTATTTAAAGCAACGATATTAAGTCTCCAACATTTGCGAGTGGTTTTAATACAGTACGTTTTTTAAACAGAAATCAACGTCCAACTAAGCTGAGAAAAATCCGATGCTCAATCGTTGAAATTCTATCTGCGTTAAGTACGTCAGTGAATTTATTTTTGTTTTTACAGTATATGTAGATATTTACTATTTTTATTATGATATGGGCCGGTTTTGAGTATTATAAAAACATCTAAAATAGGTGCCTTTCCGCCAAGAAATGACAATCAATAATTTATAAGTGATTTGATTTTCATGATATCTTATAAGTACAGATAGTATTTCATATTGAAAAATATTAAACTAACTTGCTATAATTATATATTTTTAAGTTAAAGTCACTCTGTGAAAAGTTGTATATTATTATGTAGGTTTATTTACTGCAATAGAAAAGTGTTGGTAAACAACCTCGAGCGAAACTTTGCGATATTTTTTTTTGCAATGATAGCCAAGTCGTTTTTCTTCGTGGAAAACTGCAATCGGATCCAATACCTAAGGCGTATCGTGTTTGCGATGTTATTATGCTAAAAAGTGGGTCGCGTTCACAACAGAACTAACCTTATCGTGACAAACAGGCTCATTTGAAAATCACGCGTACTTTTTAGACACAAAAAACCATCACTACAAATCTCTTCGAGTACATGGGTACTTATTATTGTGAACAATTCATTTTTTTCTTTGCATATTACGGATTTTAAAGCAGTAAACAGGCTTGATTACTCTGGCACATATAAGTAAATATGTATAATTACGATTAATACAGCCGTGCCGGTTTTGTTCCGCTACATCGCACACGCAAGCCGCAAAACACGCACGCGTGATTTGAACAAATTAAAAGGTAGTCCATTGAGGTTCAGGTGTACGTAAAAATACACATTCTCCATGATATGCTGGACATATTGTCACAGGTTTTTAAATCAATTTTTCGCAATTCCATCTGTCAAAATTTGTTCAATGCGCTTGATGAGCACGATACGCAGACAAAGCATGTGTTTGTGTACTTTTGTATGCTGTGTTGTTTCATGGTGTGCATACATTTAACGTCACAGTAAGACATATAAATCAAGACAAATATATAATATATGCTTCTATGCTAGAAAGCATTTATACATTTAAAATTAAATTTCGACAATAAATAAGGTTATAAATAATTGCATTTTGTGTAAGATAGTATTCACTTGGTACACTTGAACTTGTATTTCGATAGTTTGCACTTTGGATTAGATAGTATTAACTTAGTACACCCAAACATTGATTTTAATAGTTTCCACTTAGTCACGGATTCTTTTAAAAAAGTGAGTTAAGTTGTAATAGATTATGTTAGGGTTGGTCTGGTTTGGTTTGTGTCATTACAGCTTTGTGCAACTATCGATTTCATAGTGTGAGTATTTATATTGAGTGAAAACTACTTTATCTATGTGAAAATATTTTTTTGTAAGTGTAATATATCTCTTCAATGTTAAAATATATTTTATTATGTGGAATCAGTTCATTTCAGGTGAAAGAATATGTTTTTTGTGGAATGGATTTATTATAAGTTAAAACTATTCTAATTAAAGTGAATATGATCTAAAGAAACGTGCATTTGATTGTAAGCCATAAATAATTATAGTATCAAACTAATCACGTGACCGAAATTACATTTACTGAACTGGTTAAAAAACTTAAACGAAGAACTAAAAGACAATTTTAAATGTAAATATGTTAACTATTCGAAGTATCATATGGAAACATCTACAGGAAGCATTCAACATTGCATCAGTTCATTTTGTTTATTGTTTAATAGCTTCGATTCCGCGACATGGCGTGCCTGATTATTATTAAGTACTTTATTTAATAAACGATCACCCCGATCTATTCTTGATTTCAAAAAACTTACGTATCCAATTTTGACGCGAGGAATGATGGGCTACAATTAATGCGTTTTTTACTACCCCAGGATCGAAGCGACCATAAACGTAATGAGTTTGATATTGAGTCAGGTGCTGATTTATGGATGGGTCATGAAAGAAACGTAAAGATCAAAGTAATACTTGATGGAAGTTGAATTTTACGAGTAACCTTGTGACAGCTGAAACCAAGTGTGAAAAAATATTTGAATCGCATTTCATTGATTGTCAACTCAAAAAACGAAATACGTAGACTAAACTCAATCGATTGTTAATACAACTATATTCAAGTCAAACTTCCCATTACGAATATTATTATCTGAAACAAATAAATTTTCACCAAAGTATTTTTTTCCATGTCCGCTGCCAACGTGAAAGTATTTAATAGAATTTTTCTATAAGAACTGTTCGTTACTCAGTTACTCAACCTCTTTTTTTTCGAAGAGTCGAGAGAAGATCGGATGGGTGGGTGAGAAGGGAGTTTTAGACATCACAAATACTCTAAGTACAATTTATCAAGAGATCAATTTATGAAAACTGTCCGCACCGGGAATTGAACGCGAGACGTCCGTAGCCGTAGCCAACGCCGCTACCAACTACGCTACGGATGCCGACATCATCAAATGAGAGAGTAAGAAAACAAACAACAACATCTGTCTCGCCGCTCGAGGGAGGAAGGTGTAGGAGCGAGGAGAAGCGGGGTGCGGGGCTTCAACACACTTCAAGGCCCGCATCCTGGGACAAGGACAAACAAAGGACAAAACAACGGCTCCTTCGTCTTCCATTAAAACCCGGTGGTTATCCGTATACTCTTTCTCGTACACCCGGTTATTTGCAATTAGTTTCAGTTAGTTAAGACAGTTGCACAACAGATTTACACACTTTTAATTTAAAATCTGTAAGTGGTTTTACTAGTAAGCGGTGGGCTAAATTGCCGCTTCGTCGGACGACGACGACTCTCCACCGGGAAAGGTCGAACCCGACTGAGGCTGGCAGGATCGCAGGCCCTTCGCCCACTTCAAACTGTAAACCAACAACAGCAACCAAACAAATATGACACTACTCTTAAATGCCTCAGGAGGGGTATTAAATTTTAAAATTTTCATTAATAGAAAGAGTCTGCAGATTGGTTTTGAAGACCCTGTCCTCCCCATAAGTACGGGGCGGTGTCACAAACTATACACACCTAATATAACTTAAATATGTTCTAATAAGTCAGTAAAAATAACAATATATGTCCTATTACGAAATAAGAAGTTCTTAATAAAACAAAAGAAACACGAACCAACAACAAAACAATAGAATTCGAGGGTATTTTATTCAAATTTGAAACATAAATTAAAATTTGTACTTTCGTCGCATTCAAACAATTATTAACTTTATTATTTAACGTTGATCTTAAACGTAGAGTTAAGCGTCTGTTTGTGATTTTGGAGATATACAGACGGATGACATCAATTTCAATTTTATTTTTACTTTTCTTGAAGCATTTGATTGATGAAACGGAAGACAGATGAGAAAAAATATATAATTTAGCAGGCCAGCCAACCACCTTCGACAGCATCATTAATAATTATTATAAAAAAAAGAAGCATTGTGATTATGGCACGTTGGAAAACAAAGCAAAGGTCGGGACTTCTGATTCGACGTATTCTCATAAACGATTAAGTCACGAAAGCAGAGGATATAACGGGATGAATACCCATAAATATTATGATGCGTATATTAGGAATACTGAAAAAGAAATCATATCTACAGTATGAAAGTATCACGTCACTTGTCACTTGTCTAAAGATTTATGCTACTATTTATACCCTTACACGGAGCTTTCAGAGAAAGTACTGCTGAAGTGCACATTACTGCGAGTATTTTTTTAGACAACCATTCAACCTTTTTTGCAAAGATAATAATGTATCGATAATAGAGAAATAGAAGAATGACAACAACGTGGTATGAAATTGTTTTTGGATTTTCTCTTCAACCCGTTTCTTATAAGTAAAGAATCTTCAAAACATCACAGAGAACCATGCAGTTGAATCTAAATACTATATAAAAAATAATTTGTAGTATTATTTCCGCAACTATATAATATGGCCAGGATCTGTTTCACTTGGCGAGTCAATTGCAATGAAAAAAAAATGAGCGAAAAAAGTCATGATAATTTAGAAATAATGTTGAAAATTACTAACTATGTATTGCGTTTTTTTTTTAATATCTTCCATCTAAATTTGACAGTTACTTTTTGAAGAAACACAATTTTAGAAAGTACATAAATTTATCATCGATCAAATTTAAATCGAGTGACACTTTTCAACGGCGGTTTCTGTCACTGTAATTGCAGACTTACGTACGTTTAACTATAATAAAAACCACTCGGTTTGATTTGATTTCTGATAGATACTGTATTAAAAAAACTAATGATGTTGGTACAATCAATCACTGACAATTTAGCGATGCCGTTTTCCATCATTAAAATGCACGAAGTTTCAATTAGCATACGAATGAGTTTATCATTGAACTGTACGCGTTACAAAATCAACAACAACTCGAACATGTATTCACACAATGGATTTTTATATATTAAACAAATAATCATAGTTATTATTTCGTTATTCATGTTTTCAGTCTATGCGCGCATTATTTTCAGCTTGATAGAGAAAGATAAGTCCAAAGATTCATATTAGTGGTCCTATTCTCAAATTTATTAGGTTGGTACAACACATAACCAGTATTGTAATATAGGAAGGACGTCAGTGGTAACATAACATTTCATCACAAGAGCTAAATGTGTAACACTATTAACTAATGTTAAATAAATGTCTATGTCTACGTGGGCATTATTTTCAGCTTGATAGATCCATATCAGCTGTCATTCAACCCATCATATTTTCCCTGCGACATAAACTGTTATGACAACTTACTTGGAAAAATTAAAGGCCATGCCGTTACTATTGCAACTTCTACTGTCCTAATTTCAATTTTGTTGATGATTGTTTCTTTATGAATTCATTAATATAATATGTATACATTGTTTTAGCAAGACACCCTGTGTTGATTGGTTGTAATCACCCCATGATTTCGAAACCGCAAAAGATTCATTTTCAAGTATTGTTATCAAAGAATGAGACATAAATAGTTGAATATGATCATATTACTAATATTTTATGGATATAATTATATAACAAGTTTTTTGTTCATAAAGATTTGACTAATGTTATCATTCGCATAGTAAATTGTTTTATAAAGTTGTAAATTATTATAAAAAATATTTATCGATTGATCAACTATACTTTCAACTCTTTAAAAAACGTTTAATATAAAATATTTTATTATGAGGCATAAATAATTTGTACACTGTTTTTTGCGCTTTTTCATCAGTTATAAATCCTCAGTGGCTGAGCGAAACCAGTAAAATAAAATTGTGGAATAAGTACTAGAAAAAGTGTTTTATTCGTATTAATAGTATTTCCACCAACCATCAACACCATTCGTGAGCTAGTTTCATTATTCCATGGCCACCTGCTTTGTATGTTTTGCCACCATTAAAAATTACCTAATATCTACACAATTTAAGCGCTAATATGGAAATGAGTTTTCTTCGTTCAGTTTCAGGTCATTGCCTGTTCCACCGAGCAAGCAAGTGGCATGCGTTATAATATTCTGATGTTAGAAATGAATAGGTAACCCTTCCACGGCCACTAAATGCGTGTCCCGAATGTAGATCCGACGAATTGATCGGCGGCGTGGTTTCTGTTCGCTAATGATAATATCCGCGTCCTCAGGTGACGTTGCACGAAAATTGTCATTTTACGGAAAGAAAAACTCCTAGCTCTTGGACGAACGATGTCAAACAAATGAGTGCAATGAACAGGTCAAGAAATCATAATACGAGTAACGGAAAACTAAACGACATCTCACTCATAAGATTACGTTTTCCAGTGTTGCTATTCAACAAATCATTATTTTTTTTTTTAGAACATTGCGATGAAAATACTGCTATTGCGATGAGTCATTGTAAAAAATCGTACTTTATTTTGCTACTTATGTAACTTTTACGTAATTAAGTTGATACGACGTCAAATGGAGAGAAGAATTTAAAAAGCAGTTTGACATTATTTATCTTACGTACAGTTGGCAATTTGTCATGCGATAATTCAAGTAAATCGGAATTTAGATTGGTAACAATCTTATGTTGCTAACTGTCATTAATCCAGTTTTACCAACAGCAATAATAAAGGAATGAGAATATCGATTTAAAATTATTCTAGCATCCTATGAATCCATTTTCAGTAGTATGTATCAATTATGTAACATAATATTAAAACTTGGCTCTTTATGGTTCGTGTGAGTTCGACATTAGATGCAAGCATAAGAGCAAACTTTATACTTACATAATTCTAAATTTTAAATCTGTTTTTGCGTAAAATGGTGGACAATACTTTCTCTGGCATATTGTTGATTAATATTTCTATAGTTCGTGAAATAATGACGATATAGAATATATAGACGATATGAGAATAGATAGGTTTATACTTATTTGTAAAAGTCCGTAATACTGTAAAGAATTTTTGAATGGCCTCAACTTACCTACTAAATCATGTAAGTAGACAATCAATAGTATATTTTATAACACCGACATTTCGGTCAGAGCATTTTTCACTAATTAAAGAAAGAAACACTTATGTGCAGAGTTGGTTTGGACACATGTTTACATAACACGCCTAGATATTAATTCTACATTATGCAACATTTTACTAACAATGGCCTAATTAAAAAAGTCTTGGTAATTAAATTTAAAAAAAATCATACATACTGGAAAGCTAAGCTGTTGTTGCAAAGCTAAGGCATAGCTCTAAATTAATAGACGATGTATTGATAAGAATATTGAAATTATTTAAAGTTATTTTATTAGTTGAATAAATTAAGTCACGTTTTGGCAACAGCAGTACCTACTTATAGACATTACGTTTTGTGGCGTGTTTTAGATAAAATAAGAAAGCATTAATTACTCTTAAGGTTGTCATCTACAGACAGTGAAGATTCTACACCAGTGATTCTCACGGAAAATTACTCCGTGGCTGCAATATAAACAGTGGTCTTATGGACTATTGGCTCCTATTGTCTCGTGGGCGCACCAAATTTATCAATCGTGATTAAAAATATTAGGCTGATGCATTTACTAAAAAAAGGGATCAACATATAAGTTTATTCAATAAAAGACATTTAAACATGTTGGCAGTGGCGTAACTAGGGGTTATTATAGGGCCGGTTCTTGAATTTGCCGCCCCCCATGATAATTTTGATGATTTTATATTTAAAATAGTGTTGCCTTGGGTGTATTTCTAAAATTACCAACATATATTTTTTCAACCATAAACCATCATGACATAGACAATTGCGGCGCAGGCAGAATTTTTTTATAATTTCTATAAAAATATGTACTATATTTTTACAATCCTGTCATTTAAAGATATAGAATATACAGATGCTTCCATATTTATAAAAAAAAATCAGAAGACACTCACTGATACACATGTATTTGGATAATCTCTCGTCAATGATAATTACACGATTGCAAGATGAAAATCGTTAATTACTTACTACACTGCAGCTCAAATTAACCCAATGAGAGTTACCCGTACTGATGCCGATAAATTTGTATCTAAAAAATGATCCCTATTTTATTAAAAATATTCATTCATTAAAAATACGTTTTCGAGGTGTATACGTACGCAATAAGAATAAACAAATGTCGTATTTATTTTATATTACTATTTTTTTTTAATATCAATATTTATTACTATAGAATCGTTGGTGGTCACAGAAAAATCCTCTCGTGGCCGCACATAAGAACCAATGTTCTACACGATATAACAGAAGAATATTTTTTCTTTGGATAGTTCCAATCTACAAAGAATAGTCAGCATGTATTCGGTAAAAGGTAGTCTCCAAAAGACTAGACATTATTCGCAAATACGGTCCAGTTCGATTGAATAGTCTGGCTATCTTGACATCTAATTACGAACTGAAAGGTTACCATAGACAAGGGCTCGGTGAGTGGGTGAAATTCAGAATGTGAAAGACTGCCTACTCTTCAAATCACAGTTATAAAGATTCACATTTTTGTTTTTTTTTCGCGTCCGATATACGTACCGCTGTCAAAAATCATTGCATGATGTATGAACCTAGTATAACACATATTATATGTTATAATATTGTGCGGCGAATGAAATAAAAAATATTTTGCTAGACTTAATTTAAAACACGCGTTTGTTCCAAGGCTAATGACTTTAAAATTAAAACAAGTACAATTGAGTAATTTTAACTATTTTACACCTTCGTTAAACATCAACAAAGGCAAATAATACATCAGCTGTTTAAATAATTGTCAAAACAAAATAATGCACAGCAATAGACAAGTTGGTTATATAAATAGACATTTCATTCGTTATTAATAACGCGTAAAGAGTGGGTTTGATGTTTATTAAAACAGATTACATGCATTTGTTTGCAATTTGGTTCTTGTGTTAGGGAATAATGAGAACTCTCTGCGTGACTAATACCTACCATGTTGTTCTTTACTCTTTTGTGTTATATGGGGATAACATTTCGAAAAACCTCGCTATTACTTGAGTCAGGTGTCGCAGGTAAATAAATATAAAACCGAGAAGGGTTGCCACTTTCTATAAAAATATACGTAATATTATGAATGTGTGACAGAAGCACATGTTAGTATATTAATAATAAGGATCCCGGACGTGTGTTAGTCGAGTTGTATGTATGTGTGTGTGCACGAGTCCTTGCCAAAAGCAAAAAAAAGCGGCCGCGGAAAAGTCACAGGCAAATAGGCGGTGAACAGCAATGATGTAATAATTGCAACATACCCGCTAATTCGAGTGGGATGACGGTCGCCCAAAAAGGAAACAGCCAAGAACACAAGGTGCTACGGATTCTATGCACGAACTGACAGCGACGCTGATGATGATATCTCGGATACTTCTTCCGAAGGTTCTTGACCCAGCCTCAGTCAATAAAATAATCACACTAAAATGCTATCTGTCAAACTCAATGCCATTCAATATTAGCTATGACAATCAATAGAAATTAACAGATTTTTTATCATATAAGCACGAGTAGAAGATACACTCAACGGCACTGGGGGGTGAATATATTAACTAAAAATCAATTGGAATGGTATTTCATGTTCACTGTGAATAGTATTACTCTGTTTTGAATAATAAAAGAGGTGCTGTGTTATGTGAAGGTTCTACTGTTCCCGCGATATCGTAATATAGTTGGGGGTGTATGGGAAAGCAACCTGACGGCGACGACAGACCGTTCGGCGCAGCGGAGCGCGATCGACTGAGCAGCCGGCGCGATCCGCCCAACAATATGACAACTTCTATCATCCGGTCATGCACATACAGAATAGAAATACAAAACTGTATGTTCTAAAGGTAAATAAATTAAATGCTAGTTCAAGAGTATTTTTAAGGAAAAGCGAAATTGTAACAGAACTTAGATCGACGGAATGTGTCATGACTGCCTGAACACTGCTTTTATACGAAACGAACAGCGAGCGTAATCATGACTTAAGTTCAGTCACATTTATTCAGCGCTGTGTAGCGATAGCCTGACAGGTCGCCTAACGTGGACGAAGTCGTCGCGAACGTGAAGCGGCGCGGCGTAGCTCGAAAATATCAATCGTTCTCCGCTAATGGGAGTGTCCTAAGTGAGAGATGACGAAGAGATGCGGTGCACCGCTTCGACGGCGCGATCAGTTGGTTTAATATTTTAACGCAAAACTAGCGCGATGACATGTGTTTTGCATTAGCTAGCACGGTGGAACGCTTTCACATAGGACAGCTTTGCCACGTCGCCTCTTTTCGTCATATATTGATTCAAATCGCACCGACATCGCCGCGCACTGGCTTCGTTCACGCAAGACACGGTGTAATAGCGAATGGCATGTCCATATACCGATGCGTATATAGATATTTCCAATTCCATACTTCATCTTTTATTATAATAATCAAATAATAAATATAAGAATAATTTACTAACTAACGTATCTGAGGAAATCATCATTCTCACAATGCCATGCATAAGAAACAACCTCGTGTACAAAAGCACACCACGAACTATAAAAAAATATGGATAGTATAATAAATACGAACTTATTTAGTGGATGGTGAAGAAGTAATGTTAAAACGCAAAAAACATTTGTCTGTGGGGCTTTACTCATTCATACAAATGCAGTATTATATTATTATATCACTTAAGATATTTTTTTTATTATTTTTAATTTTTGTTTGATTGTTATCAAGCTTCTGACTATTGACAAATGTAAATCGCATAAAAAAAAAGAGTAAAAATGCTGCACATGTAAGGTTTCTTCTTTCGATTTTTAATTAATAAGCTGCTAATGAAAAGAACGTGTCGGTATTTTCGAACGGTTTTAAGCTTCTGCTGCGACTATGAGGCGAATACTTTTTGTTAAAGTTGCAAGAGATTCCCTCCGCCCCTCCATGAATGCTAGTCATAGACTCAAACACACTCACGCACTCATAGAGAACTTTACAGTCGTCTATCTTTTATCTATCGAGGCAGGCAAGTGTTTGGATTGGTAACGCTGATAGCCTGATAGACGATAGCTTCCTGAATCTGGTGCGACATGATGACATGCATCTGGCATTCGTCAGGGCGAACCGCATCGCGCATATCGATATCCCAGTACTAGACTGCAATAACTCAAAAAATGGTTTTATATCGACACTCCCTACGTATAATCATTGAAGTGTTACATACGTGATTATACGTATTTTGCATGTTCGTTGTCTAAGCACTCAGTTTTACAGATAGGCATCAAACAACATTGGGAAAAGTACCTACTTCGCCGTTTTTTCGTTAAGTATAAACACGTAACTAGCCACTTATACGAAAGGTCTTTAAATAAAATCCGAAGTACAGAGTTGCATCTGTAATATTTCAAAAACTATAAACTTTTGAGCAAAACCTTATATAAAATAATAAACTAGATTGAAAATAATAGCACTGTCCCAATTTTGAAGAAAACAGATGCGGCCGGTACTTTTCAACTGCGTTCTGAATCTTTGAGACGCTCTCCTGTAAAATGTCATGTTTGCAGATACCGGATTATGCGTAGGGAGTTCGATATTAAAACACCTTTCCGCTTGATATAATCTCATTTGTAATACTTATCTACACGTACTATACTACAAATAATAATACACATCTAGTGAAAGGTTAGGTCTCCGATAAATGCCGGTCAAAGTTATATAAATAGGTGAAACGAAACCGATCATTTTGTTTCAATTCAATTAACTCGTGGAATATCGACTGCATAACCTGCAAACCGGCTAACCCCACTTTAAAAGTCTAGACCACGCGTAGAAAACATCATCAATTTACAAAGTATTATATATAATACCACAATAACTACTCATTATTTTTTATATGATTTAAGATTCCAATACGGTGATATTTTAAGATACTACAGTCAGATTAAATAGCGGCAAGTCGCATTCGTTTTTTGGTGCATCACGTAAGCAGAATATGTATATTTATACATTTTGTTTTTACTATCAAAGCATTATTTTTCTTGTTATAGCGGCGAACGAGCAAACCATTTAGCAGCTATTTTATTAATAATTGTTATTCTGTCTGCATTAAAAACACAAGCACAATTTAAGAGTGACAGATTCTTTCGATTCCCCTGTACGAAGGAATGAATACAAAATTATTATGTGTGTATATTATATTGATATACTATGAGGACCAGATATATTTATTTGAATTTGTTGGGAACACAGCAGAAAAGTGTTTGTTTATATTTTTAGCGACAGGTGGCGTTCGGGTGCAAGTTAACTTAACACCTGCTGCATTATTACAACGCCCATGCCGCCCGCCAGGTGGTTCACGATTATTATAAGGGCGTCAAATCCAGGTTGTTGATGTTATACTACATATTTTTAAAATATATTTTAAGTGGCCATAGAAGAAAACCAAAAATTCGTGGATTTACACCTACTCATTTCGTTACGTGTAAGTGTTGGATAATCGCCTATGACATATCGATCCAAACAACTTTTGAAATGTTTCCGTATTTGTTTAAAATTTATTTTACTCACGTGACATTTAATACACACATAAAAAGTTGTATAACAAAGTATGCGTGGATTCTTTTCACAATAAATAGACTTTCCGAGTTAATTGCAATGAAATATAAAAAAGTGGGTGATTAGAGAAATATTTATTGTATAATAAATAGGTTTCAGTAGGTAGTAGATTTTTCAATAAAGAAAGTAACATTAATTCGTTCATATTAGAAAGCTAGAACTTTTAGTAGACTTATTATTACAAGAAATGGATGTGTTCTGAACAGAAAAAAACCATCCCATAATTATAGAGCATTGCCAAATTGAAACGTATAAGAAAACATCAAGGAAATGACATCAATAATTCAATAAATTTTTACTTATACCTATTCCAATGAAAATTAATTAAGATAGTTACATGCATGTATAATAATTATCCTAGTGAGAGACAATTTGACTAACACTTTGTGGCATGGTTAACGCTATTGTAGTTATGATTTTACTACATAAACAAAATCGATCAGTGATTAGAAAAATAATATTAAAATAGCCTTGGTATATCGATCCGATACAACTTCTTCTACTAGTAATGTCATTTGATGGACCAACCAGGCCAGCAATTCAATTGTAAACTCATTAAATTAAAATGACATTAATGATTGAAGTAGTTGCATCAAAAGCTCTAGAGGTGTGTCAAAAACGTACTAGGTAGTTGGAGGCCTCCATTTCACAACTGTAAATCAATAAAAAAGGTCCACATTCAATGGATTTTATATTTATAGCACACAAACCACAATAAATTGATAATACTTTGAAAAAAATACTGCATTTATATGTTCTCAATACGTGCTGAATACATTTCGTACATCGTAAATGTTCGTTCCAATAGTCGATAATAAATAATCATTCAAAATCTATAAATCAAGATCGTACAGACAGAATTTTCTCATCGTTAAATTGATCTATCAGTGATTGTTTATAGTTTCATCGACTGATAGGACTAGTTTGTCCATACTTTTATCTTTACGGAAGAAAAAAAAACCAAATCTCATTAAACCGCAATACCACCATATAATATTAAGATTTTTGTGGAACTATATACTCTGCTATTTTTTCAACTTATAATAATGGAGGTCTACCAATTCAATAAAACGTATTAAAATAATTTATCCCTGCTGAGCGATGTTTATAGTAATTTTACAGGACACAACTCTTATGATTTTGGGGATGAATAAGTGATTGATTTATAGTCGGAGAACGACCTGGTTATGTTAACAATCGAATCAATTGCATACAAAAAGGGCATAACTCTTGGGCTTGTGAGTAGCTTGTATCAAATGATATAAGTTATGTTTTAGGATCTTGTTGGCGAAGCGGTGATGAATTTACAGTCGATCTGTGACCTGGTTAGGTTAACAATCGCGTTGTGAATTGCATACAATAGGCAGTAAATGACCTTGCCCTCGACACGCCGCAAATCAACTTAGCTATTTATAATGCAAGCATTGATTGATATTTGGGTGTACGAAACGATCAATTACTATTTAAATGGCACTGTACCAGAATCATAGCCAGCATGGCTTTGCATCTGAGCCGTTTTAGTGAGCACAAAGCGAGAGCGTGTGACTTTTTTGTTTAGGGAGTTAAATTTCCGATCAATAATTATTTAATATGTTGGATACGGAAAGCGCTTACACATTCTTCGCGATATAATTTCAACGCTTTTTATAAGTATGATACTAAAACGAATGTTCTTTTTTCAAGAACTAGTTTTCAAATAAAATATGCCATAAAAGTGGGTAGTATCTACCTTACACAAAGTAATAATTCATTTTCAATGACAGGACCATTTAAAGTGTAGCCATAATCTTATGTAATATGATTTCAATGTGTAAAAAATTCTCATCTATCACCTTCATAAAATCCGTAGTGATGGATATGTAGCGTCATAAAAGTCTCGAAAATAATCTGTAGGGAACTGAGAATTAACGGGAATGTTTGTGTTTTAGTTAACTAACGGATTTCATACCAGTACTTTGCAATTAATTAAATAGATTTAGTGAAAATATATGAATTTTCGATTTCGTCATCAAACTAGTCACAAAAAATATCAACTGAACAATTAAACAATTTGATTTTCTTTTGAAATGATACGTAATTATTATTATGTTGCCAGAATGTTCTATCTATACCTAATTATGAAAAAAAAATTCAAAAACAAATCATTTGGAAAAAAATCCTCTGCTCGCATTGATAGTACTGTATAATATGCAAGATAAATTTCTGCTTGTAGGACTAGATTAGATCAGGAATATCACTAGAGTAAAATGAACAGATTGTCTATTTTGAAAGTATTTTTAAGACATCGTTGCCTACCTAACTTTTAGCATTAAATAATGTTACAAAAATGTTGATTAGTAACCGTTCAATTTTATTAACGTTAACCAAGGCAAATGAACGAAATGGTGTGTACTTATTGTAAAGATAAAGTTTTAAAACCAATTAAATATCTCGCATATACAATTTTTCGTCTCATTGCTTCACATCATTCTGTCCCTACTATTACCAGATAACTATGCTAGATCGTTACCTGTTGTTTGTTACTATTACATTAATATATTAGACATGAAAACAATGAAGAAAACTGCTGGACACGAGTCCGCAAAAGAGCTTATAGGTCATTGGATTTACACAAAAGAACAAAGCCATCAATATGGCGTTCAGTGGCTTTAATTAACGAGTCACGGTGAGCAGAGCTTAATTAATTCGATTTGACAATGAGCGAAGTGCGCTAACGGGAATCGGGCTGCATGCACGACATTCGATCCTAATTGCATTCTGATGCGTCCATTGTCAGCGGCGTTCCGATGCAGTTGGATGTAAATAAAACAAAGCAGGCATATTTACGCAAAACAACACTATTAATTGCTTAGTTTATCTGAAATCGTAACTAACATTAAAAAATACTTGTCTATGAATCATCGTTAACAATTTCTCATAGGTAAGAAGGGAGTAAATTTATACGTTGAAGTGCTCACAAGGCTGGTAAATACATGTAAAATGATTGAATTGTCATTTAATCCATTACGGCAGATTAGTAATAGTAATTTATTTAGTTATAATAATAATTGGCGTGATGCCGAATTAGACAGTAACAATGATAATTTTTAATACAATATTTTTGACATGAATATACGAACACTTTCGAAAAAAGGTGACGGTAACTACATATAGCTCAAGACACTAGTAAAGATACACTATTTTCGGGAGCATTATCAAGCAGCATCGGAAGCGAAACTTGTCCTCTTAATCATTATAAAAATGTGGAAGTAGGGTGCTTGTTCCTAAAGTCAGCCGTCGCCAGTAGTCGACCTTTTGAGCTTAAAACTTAAATAATAGTGGATATATTTAAAAAAAAACAGATTTATTGAAAATTGTACCACAATTGTAAAATCACTGGTAATTCTAATATTAGTTGGAAAGCGGCAATTCGCCACCCTGTTAATGCGTTGTTTACAAAATAAGGATTAAGGCGATTCTCGAAATTTTAACTCAGGTATCAGTGTGAATCCTAGACTTGTATATTTTATCTCGTAAATAATATTTGTCGTATTTGTATCTTCTATATAAACGTTAGATACTGTTTTCTGTCTGTCAGTTCGAGTTCATTCGTGCGCTAGAATGCCTGAAGATGCCGAAAGGCGAAACCCGGGTCGTTAGTGACAAAATAGATGGAAGTGTACAAAATCTCAATAACTCAAATTTGATATTGAAATTCCATCAAGCACCCTCAGTCGATGTCTTAAATTATAAATATACTTTATATTGTCATGCTTTGCATCACAATGTTTTTTATTGTTCTGTCTACTATCAGCAGATTATTTCGCGATATTCATAAAGTTCCATAGTGATGGCCGAGTACTGGGAAACGAAAGGCCGACCACTGGGACAATTGGCATTTTTTTGTAAACTTCTATTATTTTATGCTTGATACAATATTAACTAATTTATTTTAAGTTGGTTACATTGCTTAATCCCTGTTTAATGGAATAACAGTGAAAATAATATGTATTTATTATTCATTGACTCAAAATCCCTTTTGAAAGTATACATGTCGCTTAACTGGCTGAGCACTGGCGAAACGACCCTAGTACAAAACAAATTGTGTTTTATTTTTTTTAAATATAATCCACCAAGACGGTTAACACCTTAAAAGTGAAATATACACAAACTAGAAGTGAATAAAAAATACAATTATATTTGCCAAAACATGGTTGTTTTTCAATTGTCAAAATAAGGTATATTGGCATATCTAAAACTACATCGAGGTCAAACGTAATAACTACTTAATTTTCTTACGAAATATCTTCACAGATATGTCGAATCGGAGAGCCAATTGAATAGAATAATACAAAGAGTTACAAAATATATTCTCATTCATGAATATGAATGATATCGCGATCGGAATGGCGTAAAGAATCGTGTCAGTTGTTGATTTTAACTTCGCTAAATAGTCCACCGATATCACGATACTGCAACAGATAGCGGTCTCAATGATTTTATCAGTTACTTATGTTTAGATTTGGAAATAGTGTGTATATTACAATATCTCTGATTTAGGCAATATGGCCGACTTTTCGGGAGTACTCATCCGTGACTGCAAACATAAAAAGATAAAAGTGAAAACGATGACTGGTTAAGATACAATAATTGAATATTCATTGCTGCTTTGTTACGTAAATAGCGATAATAGGTAGCGTTCTTCAACAGTTTTTCATTATCTGTATATCAAACAGCAAGAAAAAATGTAATAGAATTGAAGCTATAGTCTGTAGATAAAGTCGATACGACCAAAAATATGATCGGGAATGGACTGCGTATTAGTCGACTGAATATTTCAACAGAAAACCATAGAAAATATTCAAGAGAGACGCCGAGAGGATTTAAAAAATGTAAAATGTAAATGGTTATTCCGAGTGGTCAGTCAGCAAACCTGAATTTGTTAAGGATGTTTGTATATAACGGCCATAGTCAACCTGCGGCCCAGCAAGCTTTTATGTGCGGCTCGAAACAAAAAATACTTGCATCTATGTTTTGAATATCTTGAGATACAGATTTTAAAACTTACATTGTATCAAGAATTGTTTATTTCTTACAGAAAATCCCTGGCATCTAGAAACAGCAATTAGCTGCATTGGGATATGATTATGAAAGCTATTTGATGAATTTATCGAGTTTAAGAATGATACTAATCTGAAAGCTATGTTTAAAGAAAAAAATCATACATGGAAATACGCTGCTGTTAATGTTTGAGCTGATAAGCAATAATCAGGAATAATTAGGTATCATTGTCATTCTGTTTTAGTATAAAAAAATACTTCTTGATTTATCAAGTGACGGCCCCCTAATCGTGAATCAAACGAGTTTTAACTAATACTGTTTTTCCCTATATGATTTTTTTCTTCGTC
The DNA here is from genome assembly GCA_022494535.1 of Himalopsyche phryganea. NCBI lineage: Eukaryota > Metazoa > Arthropoda > Insecta > Trichoptera > Rhyacophilidae > Himalopsyche > Himalopsyche phryganea. The sequence goes on along the minus strand of JAGVSL010000001.1, from coordinate 7,952,382 downwards.
ATATCAGTATAATGTTGCGGTCCACGTAACTTAGCAGACATACGTATGTGGCACGAAAAAAAGGTTGAGTATGACTGGTATAGAATATCGACGGTGTTTTAGCCAATTGATGTAACCCTCAAAATTGAAATTGTTCAGGAGAGACGAAAAACTGTTTCTATCGAAAACATTATACGGCGAGTGACGTATGAATCTTTGAAATGCACTCCTGTAAATACTCATATTTGCAGATACGGGATTATTATGTCGATATAACAGTGGCTTACATCATGTGGCCGGGTCAAAATTTTTAAACCTAAAACTAATGTAAAATGATGTTTCCCTTCCAAAAAGTGTTAAATTTATTTTTCTAATTTCCATCATTTGGCCGAGACCTGCACTGTCATCTTTAAAATGAGATCCAATTATTAACACATTTTCTTATTTTTTCAGGGGTACATCAATCAGCCAAAACACCGTCGACATGATAAATACAAAAAATGTACCTACTCATAAAAGCACAAATTTATATAATATAAAAACAAAAAACAATTGTACAAAATGACCAACACCGGTTTCAGTGTCATTATATATATATATACTTAAAAATAAAACTGTACTTTAAAAAATATCAAAACATAATATAGACGTAGAATATTCATATGTACATAAGAATTTCATTAGCCAGCACTTTTAACACATTGGTTAAGTGTATTTTAGAATACATAATATACTTACATAATAAATATTTATTTAGGTATGTTTTAAACTCTTATTAGAAATTATTTACAAATAACACCTCATTCTAAAACAGGAATTAAATTTAATAGTCAATAGACAATCAAAGAAAACAATATAAATTTAATTGTAATACATATATGTGAAATGTATACATTTCTGGGGGGCATAGCGACGTAAGAGAATCCTTACAACATACCTAGTCTGAATGAGAAAGGCTAAGAATATGAAAATGAGTACCTATGGCCTATGCGATTAACCATTTATGATAGCACATAATTCATCTCTCCAAATGTGTTATCTGGATCATAAAGATAAATTCCATTGTTTTATGATGAATATTTTCATATATAGAAATCGATCACTACTATTTAAACATTACACAAAAAATATGCAGGAAACCAAATGTTTAGCTGTTTCGTTAGATATACATAAGTATTATACATAATCAATAATAAATGTTGCATAATGATAGATATATAAACAATTGAATTAGAAAAGATCGGCTACCGGGTGAGATAACTAAACTTACAACTATATGATTTACGGATGCACATCATACAAAACAAAATTCAATTTAATTGAGAATTATATCACATAGCATGCTTGAAAGAAATAGCTTGGAGGTATGTAGTTTTTATAACTACATACAAATATGTTAAGCCGTGTTATCTAAGATAAGTAACTGTTGCATTATTATTATTTACAATGGGTACTGATGTAAGTTACCCACTCTATTTCACAGTTATGTTTTTAAAAAATAACCGTCAATATATTTAATAACCAGATTGACGTAAACATTGTGATTTACGGAAATGCTGGCATGTATCTTCAATAAATCTAAGAGTTTAATCGATAAGTGTATCGTTATTTGATAGAATACTGAGGTTGTAATAGCTACGAAGCCGCATGTCAGTTACAAAATTGCTTATGAATTTGAAACAAAGGGTCCAACCAGGACATTTTAACTTTAATATGTTAGTGTAAATATGAATACATCAATATATAAATTCTCACCAATGAATTATTTTTGTAAATCCTTCCAATTTCAAATATTCGAATCAAATTCACTCAATAACATAGCACTCCGCAACCCACTCCGGAACGTTGGCGGTTTTGACTGACGTACCAACATAAAGAAGAATTTATTTTTTATTGATTTTATGAAATCTAAACCAGATGAAAAAACTCGGTATAATCAAATAATATAATAGAGCTAAACATAATATTTATTTTGTCAATTATATCATCAGCAGACAACTAGCGTCGATTTAATGAAGTATCCGTTGTATTTTTGAGCATAAAAACATAACACGACCTAAACATAAATCGAAATAGTATCTACCTACCTATATGGAAATATATAACATTTCAACAATTTCGCCCTTCGACATTTGTACAAAATCTCAACAATTCAAATTTGAAATTGAAATTCCATCAAGCACCCTCAGTCTACATCTTAAATTATATAAATATATACATAGTAAGTAATAGAAAGACTAGAATCTTATAAACTTTTTTGATTTGTACAATCTATATTTTACTTAATGACATACATTTTTGCTGTCTCTAAAATTCACAAAACAAGTAACTTTGTCCATAATAATAAATTGAAAGGTCAAAATGATAAATTAATGCGAAACGAATTTTGAAATGATTGTATAAGTAGTCATTAACTTACTTTTGGTCTAATGAGTACTATTGAATAGATTAATTTACTCTTGAATAGATTTACAGGTTGAATCTCTACCCCAAAATTAATTCTATATTTTTTCTTTCAAGTAAAGTTTATTTAATTCAACAAATGGTCCAATCAGTTATAGCTTTTTGAGAAATTATAACAATTTTATTATACCCCTTTCTATTGTAAAATCAAACTCATTTCTTCCTGTTTACAATTGCGTTTCGTTCGTTTATTCAAAAATCGTACGCATATCAGAAAAACTGTTTACGAAAATTAAAAAACTTGATATAGGTACGACAAAATTTAAATTTTGCCCTAAGCTTTTTCCTTTATTTTTACAGCTATTATGAACAATGAGATTGTCCTTACTTAGCATTTTTTTTAATTTGTCAACAATTTCGAGTTCTCTAGCCATCTCAAATGAAAATATTGTATGAGTTATTTTGTATTGTTAAGAAATTTTCGTTTCATCTGGATGCCCACTTTTGATTTCTGTCGACCTTATTGCCTATGGTAAAATTGAATACAACATTTATCGGATATTTCTTCGGTCTATGGTTGTGGATGACGTTTATGACATACTTTTAAATTCTGTTTATTATTTTTTATTTATTGACGACTTAAGATGCTAGAAAAAGTCCTTCTCTCCAGCGATGTGTTCACGGTTTGCATGCAACATGCCCTTTCCACGGAAAAGGAAGAAATCATGGGATTACTCATCGGAGAGGTTAGAACCTATTTCATGGTGTTTTGTAATTTGCAAATTCAATTAATTTGATATTATCGAATAGTATATTTTGAAGTTAATTAAATTTAGCTTCATTGTTTTTAAATAATAACAGAGAGTATAACATCATAAACGTAGTAAGAATGTTTAAAGATGTCATTTTTGCTGCACATTACAATTTTCATGTCACAACCGAATTGATTGTGTAAATGACATGCAGAGCTGAAGTATCTACAATTTAAGCATGTTTTATTTGATGCTACGATTATTAAAATTGTGGTATTTCTTTTATAGGTCAATGAAATGTCAACGGTAGTATCAATATCATCTTCTATAATATTGAGAAGGTCCGACAAGAAGCCTGACAGAGTAGAAATTTCAGAGGAACAGTTAGTGCAGGCGACGCTACATGCTGAGAAACTTCAAGCCGAAATTGGAAAACCTCTTCGAGTTGTTGGCTGGTATCATTCTCACCCTCACATAACAGTGTGGCCTTCTCATGTCGGTAAGTCGTTTCATTTGAATTGGAAATATTTTTGGTTGCGTGAGCGATGTCCAGTATTTGTATCATTATCATCATTTGTGCCCTGACGTCAGACATTTTAAAGCCTTATGTAATAATAAAAAACCGACTCAAGAATGTCAATTTTTCATGGAAGCCTAAAAAATGTGTATCCAGACAGGTTCATTTGCATAAATATTTAAGACATTTTAAAATTATAAATTTAATATGAAATTACAATTTTCAGGACATTCATTTGGAGCAGTGTTCAGCAACCAGTGCATGCCATTTTTTTGTAATCATGTCCGCTCCAAATAGAGCTTATCTCAAGAGAAGGTTTTATACAAGAACTCCTTTTTACTCAGTTGGTCAACCTCTTTTTTTTCATAGAGAGTAAAAATAGAAGGATAGGGCAAAGAGAGGACCAGTGTTAAAATAATCACTCCAAATACGCTCTGTTTTTAGGATCGGGTTGGTTGGAAATAATTTTAGATATCACAGACATCCATGCCTTCGAACAGAAATCTATAAATCATTTTATGAAACAGTCCGTACTCGAATCCATGAGCATCATGACCGAAGTCAATGATATTGACCAATCAGCTTAAGGCGTGCTTCCCAGTTACTAAAGCATACATTAGAACATCGCAACTACATAAAAAGTATTATTTAATATTGGTGCTAATTTTGCGCATCTATTCAATACACGTTGAAAGAGTTTTGCTCTAGATCTCTGGTGAGAATAGCATTTTATTAGCTTAACGCTTTCTTTTAATAGTGATAGATCTTGGTTTCACTGTATAAACTATTTTTTGATTATAATTATGAAATTCAATTGCAGATCTCAGCACGCAAGCTATGTACCAAAGAATGGATCCAAGCTTCGTTGGTTTGATTTTTGCTGTTTTCCTAACAGACGTAGGCTCAAAAGCTCATGAAGTAAGAGACTGTGATATTTGGTACTAATATAATAAAATACATTGTAAAATATTATAGTTTTACAAAACAATTTTTTGGAATTTTATCTAGGTGCAAGTGACTTGTTTCCAATCTTCGGAAAATACTTTAACTCAGTCGAGACGAGAGATCCCATTGGAAATCGTACCATCCGATACTGCTCTACTACCAACTTGCTTACAGGTATATATTATTCACTTTTTTACTAATTTTACAGGTGCTGTAAGTATGTCAAGAAATTATTAATATACCAATGTTGTTAGACATGGAAATTGATCACTTTGAATCGATTGTGTTATTTTATTTGTTTCTATTTGTTTATTTGAGTCATCGCTGTGTACGAAATTTGCATGTATGCACCTATATGCCATATTACTATAGTAAAAATGAGTTATTTGTCATAATATAAAATTGATAATCTTGTTATTCTACTGGTTGCGCAGCCAGATGTGACACGTGTTTCGCTTCTTTGAGAAGCATCTTTAGACTAACTGCCATTAAATTAATAATATACTATAACCTGGACATTGGTTATGATTCTTTACTTATAATGTATTACATAGAAGAGAATTTAATAGTGGAAAATGGACTTTTATTGGGCATGGGGAAGATAAAAATCAGTAGAACAAAAAAGTCATAAATTTTGATTATATATTAAACATGAATGAAATGAACAAAGTTATCGCCAAATCCATCAAAAATATTAATTGGCATAAGTTTTCATTTTCATTCATGTATTGAACATTGTAAGTTTTCATTCATTAGTTTGTTCAGGCCAAACCCTTCTGATTTTAGGGTAATTCATTTGTTTTGTCAGTTTGCTTGCTATAGATATATCAGTATAAGAGGGGTAAAGCGACGATTCTATTATAATATTTTCATAGAGACGAACGAGTGACTCTCATCCACTACAATAATTAAACTCTGTGAGCGACATGTATCTACAATATTGTAATCCTTCACAAACTTGTTTTGACTCATTTCAATAATTGCAGACATTGATACAGCTGCCTGAAATATTAAATGAAGAAGAATATGAAACATTTTATAACGAGACATCAGGGAATGTTGGTGACTTTTTAACCGAGCAACACAATGCTGCTGTAAAGACTATAGCATTAGGACATATAGCTGAAAAGGTACTAATGAAATACTATATTTTATTTTTAAAGGTCTTGCATTTATTTGGATTTCAATCTACATAAGTAGTTACCCCCATATTGCATGGTAAAATCATATAAATTTGTGAAAGTCAAATATGTAAAGCAGTCTATGCTCTCCATCTAACATCACTGTCTAAGATGGCTGAATATTTTTTTCTTCGATTGTTATTAAAAATGCTTATATTGAAGGAAGCAAAATTATGTTTTACGGTAGACGAAAATAAGTAAATCAACATTAATCTTGCGATATTTGCTCTGTAATATTTTGATTTTAATAAATTCAGTAGTTTATTCTACAGAGATTCAATATTTAATAATGAAAAATATGTTTATTTTTGAAACTGTAAGGAATTGTTAAATGTTTTAGAATATTGTAGGATCAAGAGATTTTTTTATGGTTATGAGGTGTGTTGTAACTTTCTGTCTTTTAAGGCGAGGAAGGAACCTAATAACGTAGTTTTAAGTGTTTATCGGTAACAAATAGGAAATGCTCATACCTTCATCAGACCATCTCTGTACTTCTAAATATCTCAGTTGATGAATTCCATTTTGTTTCAGATGACTCGTCCGATGATAGAAGTCTTAGCTGCTAGAAATAAATTAAGTAAAATACGACTGCAAGCACTACGCAAACATCATAAATTCCTAATGGGAAAGATGGAAGAATGTGGCCTTTTATATTAAATTCTCTGATATTTATATATATTTTTTTTACATTTCAAATCCATGTCTGGATAAATCAAAAGATGGGTACTTATAAAGATACGTTTACTATGGTTGTCATATTTTATTAAATCACAAAGAATGACTAACATTGGCGGTTTCAGTTGTAAAGAATTCATATTACTAGGTCCAATTTAACATATGTTAGGAGATTTATGTATAGCATTAGTAAGGAAAGAAAATTTATTATTACGACATGTTTTCATAGTTAAAGTCTTACTTTTTTAGTTTGCTGCTTGTTTTTTGAAAGTCTGTGTTGTTTTTCATTCACATAATTGTAAAGCTTCAAAATTTAGCTAGGATGTTAATATATCTAACGAGAAGTACTTAAGCCATTATTTGATGTATTTTTTTGTCATCTAAATAAAGATGCGAGGTAGAGAATGCTCGCTGATATCAAGACCTATAAAAGGATTATTTATTGCAGGAATCATATTTTCTCTTTCGTCGATCAACCAGACAGCAAACTATAGTGAATGGGATTTCCTAAATTTATGAGATAATACCCGACACTTATTTATACAGCTGCTGATGCTAAAAACCTCACTTGCATAGGGCATATTGATTATAATTGATATGACGTACAAAAGGTTTAAATTTTGCCTGTTTTTAATTTCTGGTGCAAGCTAGAATACTTTTCATAATCATGTTTCAAATCTTTTCAAAAAAATTACTGGCTAGATAGTCTATATATAAATCTCATATTTCTCGAGATACTACTGAAAGATCTTTTGTTAAAATCGACTAGTATAATAAATTGATTCATTGAGTATGTTTCACAGATGTGTTGAAAAAACAGCTAAATATCCAAGTGATTCAAGCAAACAACTGATTAATTTATTTAATACAATAATTCAGGATGTAAGTTTACCCTGTAGCAAGTCTGAATTTGTTTACGATTATAATTGCCTTGGACAGAGTATCTTATTTTTCATACGCTAACAATTGCGACTGCTGCTATATCATTAATCACTGATATACTTTTGTGATTATGCTGTTGGGCATTATGAAATATTTTGGGCGAGGCTGGAAACAACGTACCATAAACTAGTATACTAAACTTATGTACATATATACTTAATTTAAAATTGTTTTCCATCAATTCCTACACATTGTAACATAATTTAAATGATAATATTATGTTGAAAATATGATCCGATCAATTTAATTTGTCCATCTGTGTTTGTTTTATTGAAACTCTCTTGAACATTGAATGAAGAATATTGAAATATATACCACACTTCAATATATTTTAGTACACATATAACCTGCATAGAAAAACCATTAATTTTTTTATATCATTATAAAGTTGTCTAAATATATTTATTTACTCCACTGAGCACTGAATTTATGAAAAAATTATTTGTTTCATCTTGGTAAAAAAGTTTATCTATTTATTCCGGCACACATTTGTTTATTTTTATGATTTTTAAAAAATAAAATTTTTTGACATCATTCTCGCGTCACATTGAATTGCCGCATTACGTTTCGTGCGATACTGAAGCGTCGCGGGACATTTTGTCCCCTGGCAAATACTGGGCTGTAAGCTTTCTATAGATTTTAAAATAACCGGTGCTTTCCTCATAAGTTGTTTAAAATGTAAACTATCACATTTTTCTTGAATGAGAATGTTTCGTTATTGTAACATAAAATTGATAACTATGTTATTCCACTGTTTGTGTTACTAGGAGTGACATGTGTTTCACCTAAATGAAAATGATGCATTTCTATTAAGGCGAGGTATATTTAATTGTAAATAAAACAAGCATATTTCATGGTAGAAAATCACTGATTTATATTATTTATTTACAAATGGAAAGGAAGAAAAACTCATTTCATGAAAAAAATATATTGAACTACCTAGGAATATTTAAAAAATAATGAAGTAAAAACAGTCAAAAATTTTAATAATCGCAATACAACAGCAAGAAAATATTCAGGGTTTATAAAACAGCCAAATAATATAACATTCATAACAAAACCTTACATAGTATGTAAACATATTACTTTAATTATTCCATTCTTTCGAGTTTAGTTTGCATTCCCTTTAAAACTTTGATTAAACTGTCAGTGTCCGGTTTTGTATACAGTGAATTGAGTGAGCTGGAGACTAGATCTTGGCATTTAATTAATACTTTTCTGCGAAGATGAGCACTCAGCGGTACAGAGTTATTAGCAAAATGATCCATGAGGATGGCTGCAGCTTCTATGAGGTGCAGCTCGTTGCCTTCTGAAAGCCATACACGCTCATTCAATCCGATCAGCCTGGAAGAGAAAAAATATGTTTGCATAAAAATAGTAATCAGTGGGTTCTATTGCCGAATATTCTTACTGCTGATGATTTAAACCCATTCTTAGTTAAATTGACTTATATGTATGGTGTTCATTTTCATCATAAATACGCTTTTGTGTCACATCTTAACAGAATCAAACATACTATGCGGCCGGTGAAATCGCACAGCATGCACTGGTACGCTGTTTGGTGTGGTTTTATGGCTGCTATTTGAAGTATGTAAAAGTGTTGAAGCAGGTTACTTTTCAACATTAAGAGTCTAAGTCTAAGTCAGTGATGAGATGGGGTTCTTCAATTACTCTTTGTGGAACTTGGCAGTATTTTACTTTATATATCCTACTTTTTACAGCTACTTACCTATATTACTGTGCAACTGATGTTTATTATATTGTTTTAAATTATTGTGGCTTAATTTTCCAATGTAAATTGCGAGTAAATGAAGAAGGTATTGTTGGAAAATGTATTTTTCTGTTAAACGGAACTTCAAATACATACTATTGGAAAAGTGTGACTTTTCTTAAAAATGGTGTGCACCACTGATCTCACACTTGGCAAATAATGATCTTTAATGGCAATGGGCGTAAATAATCTTTTTATTAGTTACCTGGTGTATATGTCAATCAATTGTTCCATAGGTACATTGATGTCGAGAAGTGTCTTGGAAACAAGCCCAGGATCGACTTTCAATTTACAGCTCTGAAGTTCAAGTTGTCGAAGAATAAATGCTGTTAAATAAACAATGATAATGTAATGTATATTTTTATTAATCATACTAATATATTTATTGTCCGATGTTCTATAATTTAAAAATCCATTTGAAAGAGTCAACATAATGGATGGCAAAATAAATCTCAAATTGCTTGAAGAACTGTAATAATTGTCCTTACACAGTGGAAAACAGGGACCGGAGCCGACATATTCCTTTCCTAAAGATGAAATTTTGCTCAACAATCCCATCATGCGATTGTCATTAGACGACCGATTTTCGGTGTTATCCAATTCCTGTTGGATGATATTTGTCCATATGCTCTCCACCAATAGTGGATCATTGTGACCGGAGCAGTGAACGATGGCCAATTTACACTCCCACAAATCGTATTTGTCAGCGAATTCTTCATATAACTGCAAAAAATAATTCAAAATATTATAAGAAAACATCATTTATAGGTGTGGTATATTTTACTATTATATAGAATAGGGGTAGGGAACCAGGGGACATTCCAGGTCCACAAATGCGGCTTTTGATTGAATCTATATTCATTTTATTATTTTGATTCATTTAAAAAATAATCAATAGAAATTTGTGTATAAAATCTTTGCCTTTAATTGTTTGAGGTGACAGGTCCCAAAGAATCAGTAACATATGAAACGTGTATTAAATTATTAAATATTACTAAATATGTCGTCTTTGAATAGGAGTAACTATTTTGCACTTGCCATAGTAAAAAATGCCATTTTTGCATGTCTGGTCTAAATATTAATTTGTTTATAGAGTAAGATACTTTTCATATTTATTTACCTGCGTAATATCTAAAAGTGCATTTTCAAGTCGTAATACAGCAGCATTGGACACATTTGGCAACCTGACGATTGCTGAGAGAACTAGCCGCTGGAGCCTCGCAACTTCTGCCTTCTCCTCCAGTTCTCTAAGAAGTCGACCCGCCCCGGGCGAGGCACCTGCGCCTCCGCGTAAGCACACCACCGCTCGAGACAACCAATTCACCCGTTGAGTGAGCTTCATGTTACTACTGTTAGGGAGAAGATTATAAGTATTAAATAACTACACAATATGGAAAATTAATAAAACTGTTTCTAATATAGTGACTAGTAATAAATTGAACGATGAAGGTTTACCTCTGTTTACTGGCTAAATTATCCAAAATTCTGGCTGCAGCCGCATGGTTGCCGCACTTCTCATAGTATTTCCAGAGTAGATCAAAAACGTGCACAGCATCAGGATTATTCTGAGAGGTTCTGATGAGGAAAGACTCAAGGGAAGGTTCCGCGACAGATATCAACTCTCCGTAAAGTTGTTTGGTCAACATCCATTCATATACAGCAACGTGTAACAATTCATCGGGGTATGTCAAGCATTCCATCACCAATTTTCTTGCCTGTAATAAAAATTGAGTTGTGCTGATTGAATATCATTCTTTACTGTAAGGAGACTTACAGAAGTAATTGAGAATAGTGTTAGAATATAATATTACTTATAGTTTCAATTACAAAACATAAAATGGCAAATTGTTGTTGAAAATTATTCTTTTCTTAAACAGTTATTTATTAAATTGTAAGTGATTTCCACTTAATTACTTTTTTATATTTTCAAGATTTTTATAAATATTCATTCATTTTATACATCAATACCTAATATACTTCAATTCAGAACGTAGATTGAATTATCAGAGGGATTGAATTAAGCATAGGTCCAATTGATACTGTTTGACTTGTACAACTAAAATTTTAACAGAAATTTTGAATTATCAAAAGACATTATATACCTGATAATTAGCATCTGCCGGAGAGAGATTTGGTAAATCTTGTGGTGCACTAGGAGATTTTGCAGGAGATGTTGTAGTAGTTGCTCCAGATAATCCATCGGTTGAAGAACCTCCAGAACTTTGCTCAAACAATTGCTCTAGTACTCCTGTTACCTCACGGTAGACATCCATTCTGTGAATTAATGAAAAATAAAATTTATAGTACTAAACTTTGGACGCAGAGGACGGTGTCTTCAGCATCATTCAATAAATAGTTACGTAAATAAATATCTAATTTGGAAAGTAGTAGAAAAGAGTGGATTGTATACCTTTTGTAAAAAGCTAGATATCCTTCCTGATCATGACTGGGTTGATTATTCCGATAGAAGTGGAGACCAGTTTTTGTGGGATCAATTTTATCAGCACACGTGACACAGAGATCAACCACACCCTTGTAGAAACCAGCTTGGCTAAATTTAGCACACACCACAGGAAGGTTGACATGCGGGGCTACGTCTCGACACAGCTTCAAAGCATTGCACAGCATCTCATCCCGTTCCATTGCGCTGCTTTGTTGTTTGGCGAATAGAAGGATTTCATTGGCCTATATATAAAAAAAGTTCATGTTTAACTGATAAAATTAGTTTATCCGTGTATTCGAATGCCTGGAGACGCCGAAAGGTGAAATCCGGGCCGTTAGTGAAGAAACATGAAAATGTACAAAATTTGAACAGTTAAAATTTGATAACATTAACACATTTCTGGCAGGAAACAAGAATCACAGTCCTCAGTCCGCCAATCACCGTTTGCGGGAGACTAATTACAATTACCAAAAAAATTACCGCTGTAGGGGGCGGGGCGACTGCGATCACAGTCCTGATTATTATATTGCGATGTTTATGGTTTACACAAAATATTTTGAATTTTTGTTGAAAATTTATCATATGAGTATAAATCGGGACTATCCCCACTCATACATGTGTTCAGGTAATGATCGAAACCACATGTCAAAACATATGATCCCGATTTATTCCATTTTTTTTATGTACCTATAAGTTCTTCGAACGCTTTTAGTTTACCTAATTCAAATATATTAATTGTGCTTTGGAAGCTTTCGTGTGTGGACTTTATATTCAATCTCATTTTTTATTTTGCTGATTTTTCGAAACCCATACGATAATGAATTTGAATAATGATAATTCGCATCGTTACGTCGACGAAATACTTGCAAATAGTGATTTAGATTATTCGGATGAAGACAATATTGAATTTAAAGATTTAACATATGTTATAATGGTTCGCGAAAGCATATATTACGAATAATTACGTAAGCGGATACGCCCGCGTTGCTAATGAATTTTAAAAAATTAAACACAGTTCATTTGTACTACTTCCACATATTTATAATGATCAGGACCGGTTTCGTCATCACAAGCATTATTAGTTGATGAGCGAAACCGGTCCTGATCATTATAAATATGAGGAAGTAGTAATAAAATAAATGCATTTTTCCCCCATTTTTTAAAATTCCATGTGGATCTCTTTCAATGCTATAAATCAACCATAAAGTTTCGTTTGCTTACCATTGACTTCTAAAATTTATTTTAGACCATCAATATAAGATGTAGTAAAACTGGTGCGAAAAGCTAGTACTCAAATTTGACAAGGTGAATATAAAAGGATGTAGAATAAATATGTGCAGGCAATAATATTATGTGTTATATAAATAGTCTCTATTCAACTGATGATATAGTTAAATAAACATGACAATTTTTGTTAAACTTAACTAGTCAGTAAATAAATAACAAAATATGATTACCTTGGAACAGGCAGCATCTTCTCTTCTGTATAGATTTGGGCAGACATCTCTCAGTTCACAACTGATACTATCGACGGATGCGTTATCTGTCAAGTACTGGTTGATTAAACTCAATATAAGAAGTCCGGCAACTTCTTGGCCACCCAATAAAAGTTCTCTATAAGAATATCAAGATACATAAATGAATACCATTGAATAAGTATGCAATATGAAAGATTTTATTAAGGTCTAGGATACTCGTGATAATGAGCACTTTTGTATTCGAATTAATCCTTTTCCCTGCACAACCATAACTGTGAACTACATTCATACTCATAATTTAAAAAAATAAATAATTTTAAATGTCTCTTCTTGTAACAGGATGGATTCCTTTACCCCGGAAGACAGCTGTTAACCGTACATAAGATGTACTTAGTTGAATTATAGGATGCTGGCAAAACTTGGGAAGAAGCAAAGATATTGGCGGGGACAGAGAATCTTGAAGGCACCGTGTGGTGGTCACATGCTTCGAATAGGTAGTGGATTGGCAAAAAAAAAAGAAATTGAATTTCAAATGATTGCCTCTTCATTTTATCGTGGGAATGTTTAAGAGTTAACGTGGATTAACTTTTTTGGTGGGTCCAGTACAAAAAATATTAAATCACACATGAGGTATTACCTAAAACTAGCTGCGAGAAGTGCTGACTGCTGATCTGGTGGAAGACATGCGGCAATAACATGGAATTGATGTTCACAAAGAATCTTCCAGAGGCTTAGCATCTCACATGAACCGTCTGTAATAGAAACAAAATGAAAATAAAACATGTTTTTTAAATTTACGAGATACTTCCAGTGTATTTGAGACCTTGACTACTTACTAATAAAGACTCGCAAAGCATCCAGTGACTGTTTCTCTTTCATGAAAATATCATCCTGTCTTGTCATATTCAAATTGGAGTCAGTTTGGTGAGATCCGGAAAGCATCGCCGGTCTTGCCATTTGGCCGATGGAGCCTACAGAATTCCTTTCCAAGAAGGCTCTGACACCATACAGATGTTGTAAAACTGAAGCGCAATCTCCGCTCGTTACAGTACTGGATAGCTAAAATAACACAAAATTAATAGTCAGTTATGAAGGTTTCAATCTGTAATTTTGTATCAACCTAACGTGGCACCAAAAAACACATTTTGTAAAACCTGATGTTTGGTGTGAACAAAGACCGACATTGTATCAAGTATGTCTTTATGAATGTTTTTAACAATTTACATTATAATACTAATACGCCAAGTTTTATTGAAATATAGCTGTTTTTAGAGTAGTGTTCAAATTAACTTACAAAATCTTTAGTGTCAACAGTAGACTTGGTGACGCATTTCAACTGCCAGAGGGGTCGAAGAATTCTACCGACATAAATGTAGAGCCCTTCATGCTTGGGACTGAAGTGCATGGTGGGGAATGCAATGTTTTCTTGTCCCGGATTCGGTTGCCGAGGTCCCGTTGTCATCGCGGTTTGATTAAAGTTAACCGATCGGTTCAGGTTACCGGGAGAGTGATGCCTTTCTCCATCGGGAGACTGTAAAGCTGCCTGCAAGGATTGGTGAACGTTGGCAGCACTTCGACCGACCATCGGAGTAGACATCTGACGGGGAGAAAACTGTGGAGATCCTGTAACATGAATGAAATAAACCATAAAGTTAAGGATTCGCATTGAACAGCAGCTCACTAAATTGAAAGAATCCATTTTCGGAGTGTTTATCTATGTTACAACCTGTAGTCGAGTGGTGAACGTCACTGAAGTGCCTATGAAGTGTTGAATTAAATCTTGTGAAAGCTTCAATTTAACAAGTTACTCCATGTATACAACTTCCACAGCTGGCACACAGAAAATACCCACTGTATCTTCTTTCAAATTGCGGTTGTTATAATACCAGCATGATTTTTTAACAATCAATTGAACCATGAATTCTTTACTGTAATTGTAATTATAACATTCAAAGTAATATAAAGTAACCTGGAAAATTGTGAGACTGATGCTGCAGAAGGGTAGGTTGGCCACCGTAAAGAAAATATGCTCTGGTAGCCCATTCGGCAATATGTTCTTGAGTACTTCCGCTGGAAGATGATCCTGCACACGCCAAAACTAAACATGACGCGCAGGCTTGATCTTCTCTCTGCATCTAAGTAACATAAAATAATCTAATCAATCCTTTGAGTACTGCATACTAGTGTATTTCAAATTCGATTCACAGCACTAATCGAGAAAATAGAATGTGTAGTAAAATCATTACCTGGAAGAAAGATTTGACTTGTGGCGAATCGCATCCTTGGCTCTCAATCAAGAGTTGACGGAGAACATCGACAGGGAGTAATTGCTGAATAATATGTGCTCCGGTGCCAGTTAGCACAACCCATTTTATTGCACCAGACATGTGCTGGGAAACTATAGAAGGCTCGGCTGAAAAACAAAAGCAATTAGGATACTTATCAATGTAATACTACATAAATTACGCATATGAAATGGTAACCATATTAATTCTCATGAACCTTGATTTGGCAATATATAATTACCTGCTAGCTGAAGCGCAGGTGATAGATTAGAGAGAGGGGAGGCAGCCCTCCGCAGAGCCCAAGCAGGCCCGTCTAAAGACAGAATAGCGGCCACTTCTCTGCCTGTTGATCCTCCACTCACTGCCACCCCGCCCCCACTCAGGCACCATAGTAATTCGCTGTCTGCTGAGGCAGTCGAAATCAACAATGCTGTGCCTGAAAAACAAAGTTGAGAAGCCAATGAAAAATATGTAAATAATTTCAGGATATTTTTAATTAGTAAATGTTCTTACCTCTGTAATGACGGATATGCAAATGAGTGTGCTAATTATTATCTAATATTTGTTTTGATTACAGGAGATTTGAAAGATTCGTTATATAAATTCATGAAATTTATTAAATATCAAATCTTACCATTACTATAGGTAGCTGTATGAACTTGTTTTGGTCTTATCATTGGAGCGTTGGCCGCAAAGCCAGGAGGAAGGCGTACATGTAACAATGTTAAGCACCAAGGTCGCTGAGAAGCAATTCCATTTCCAGAGACACTGCAATTTGTTCAAGTTATCATCAAACAGATTACATGAAATGGAGGTCTGTCGACAACGGTTTACAGTATAAAGTGACGAACTTAGAAATCCCAGGTGCACTTAACAACCACAATATTTTAATATAATCTACAGCTAGTGAATGAAAATAAGAAACAAAATATGCAAAAAGAAGTCAAGTAAAAATGGCAATTTGTGAAATGAAATTATACAAAATAGAAGTTAATTGACTTACAATACACAACCAGCAGTGAAATACAATCTAACTCCGCATTGTGTTATAGCAATAACGTTCAGATGCTGAGACTCGGTTTCTTCGATAGCGGATATCGCGATGATCGGACGAAAATTGGCACTCTCCAAAGTCCTACAATAATACAATAAGTATATTTTAACAACAAAATAAAGAATGTGGAGTTTACGCGTATACTGTTTTTTATGACAAAGTACACTTACAATTTCAAACATACATACTTAGGTATGGGGTTAAGAAAGGACCAGGAGCAAATTGCTCTCATTACACCTCATTTAGAAATCAGATGGCCAAGAAGGGAATGTAAACATTACAGATATCCACGTCTTTAAACACATCTATGAATTGATTGAAAAATCAATATATAAAATAGGAGTTAAAAACCTCCATCAATATTCTTCGGGTAAGCACAATGCTCAGAGCTTTGTCTATGATTCAATGACTTTCTTAAAAACATTTGAATATAATATGGGAATGAGTTAATCATTAAACAAAAATGAAAAGTAGCCTTTCTTCATATTTAATTTTTATGACATAACATCGAAACGATTTCTTACTTAACAATATCTGTAGCCATGTGCACTATTTTGGACTGTGACAGTTTTACGACTTTCTTTATGGAGTCTCCTTTTGCTCCCAGATCGAAAACTTCAATCGCTCCTTTTTCGCTGAGAGTATAAAGAATACCACGAGAATTGTCGACGTCGATTCTACTTATGGGGTCGTCTTCATACAGAGCGACGTTGAGGAATGTAGGCACCAGGAAGGACAACGTTCCCGTTGAATGGTTTACTTTTTTACAATGTTTGCCGAACCATCCCAATTGTGCCTGAAATATGAATTATAAAAAGAATTTCTGATGCTAAAAGCAAGTAGGATAATATGGCAGAGCAAAGTATTCAATAATTTTATTAATCTATTTATTACTAATAAGATAAATGTTTTACCTGGTAGGTTATTTCATAAAGACAGCCGTCTTTGCCACCCATAAAGATGCGGCCTGTATTTGTGGATTGAATCACATTCATTGATACACCGTCAGTTGGCAAAACGAAGACGGGTTCTGGTACTAAATGCATTTCTTCCAATGCCCCCAATGGACCATTGTTTGATCCACTTGAAAATGTCACTCCTGATGTATAAATTTTGAATAATTAATAAAAAAAATCTTATTGACAAAAATGTTGAGAGATAATAACTTACAGAGTTTGAATTTGAGTTATTGAGATTTTGTACACTTCCATGTATTTTGTCACGAACGACCCGGGTTTCGCCTTTCGGCATCTTCAGGCATTCAGGCAAAATCTCAATAACTCAAATTTGATATTGAAATTCCATCAAGCACCCTCAGTCGATGTCTTAAATTATATAATAGAGTTTGATTTGAGCGTGAAAACCTTTCATAAGCAGTACAATTCTTTGAAGTTAAATAATCTTTAAAAAAATCATATTGCAAAGTAGTGTAGATTAATGTATTGGCAATAAATAATGCAATTGGGAAGTATTCTTATATTTTTATTAATCATTGGTTTGTGGTTATTTTATTCTGCTAAGATGACTATTTAACAATTTATAATTTATCGATGAGTATATCATTATCATTGTATGATTCGTTATATTAACACAATATCGTTAAAAATATGAATTAAAACGCAAATGTTCTATGCCGTAATAAGTATTATAAAGAAACTGAATTACCTAAAACGACTATTTCCACCGTCGTTGTGAGGATGAGAAGGTATTTGACAAAGTTTTGGAAGACACCAGGTTTTGGTTTTATGAGTCCTACACTGACGATGGTTTCCCCCAGTCCATCAAAGTAAGCAACATCCGTCCCGTGTTCATATGCCCAAACATAAATGTTGCTGTCGATCGTCAACCAGCCCCGATTGATTTCAGGGAAAAGACCCATCATACAATGGCATTGCATATCTATTTAAAGAGTTAAGAAAGAAATTGGTCTCTTCTATGACATCTCGTGAAATCCATGCAACAAAGCTGTGTAGTGACATGTTTTAATTATTTGTGGTGACAATATTATGTTATTAACAAGAATATTAGGAGGATACACAATTATTAAACATTGATTTACTCATAACTTATATCATAACCTAATAATGTTGTTTACTAGAATAACAATGATAAAAAATATAATGGGATGGAATCTTACTTATCAAAAGTTTTGAATTCAGACATTGAAGTTACATGCGAGAATTTCGCTATTCTACATACTCTCCAATCATTATTTTCAGCTTCTACTAGTTAGGTTATATTCTATTTGCTTATTAGCAATAGTCAAATTTATACTATATACAAACTTACAAAAGATTTTAAAAATTGGCTTGAGGATTTGGTAGGTGAATATTTAGTTTCCCAAAATTTCATGAATCGGTTTCCAGGTCAATTTTTAGGTAAGAATATTAATTAAATACTTGTTATTTTCAGCATTTGAGAGCAAAAATTATTAAATTTTCAATATAATGTGTCAACAAATATATTTTATTTTGGGTGCGTTCTTAGTAGTACTTCGATGTTGATAAGTTAATCAGAAATAGATTGACTTTTCAAAATAATATGTAAAGGATACGTCCAAAATGTTCTAGAACTTCAGGAGGAAGAGGCACTTTACTGAGTGTCTTCAGTTGTGAGAGCGCTTGATGGCCTACAACTTGACCGGATAAGCTTTGATAGTCAAAGTCATTTAAACCACTGACAGTAGGAGTATGTTGTGAGGCAACACCAGTCGTCTGTAAGAAAAAGGGGAAACATTAAACACACATTGGGGTATAGAAAAGATAATATGTATTCACAGCACATGTTAGTATAAATTTGTGAATCTGTGATAGTAATTTCCTTGAAAATACATGTTTGGAAAAAACTCTTACCTCCACAAAAGAAGATGAAGCATTGTCGGCTACGATTCGCATGTCCAACGACCGGCCGGCCAATTCCAAAAACTCCATGTTTAAGCTTGTGTTATCCAGTTGGGCAGTTCTTTCAGTCGATGACATGTTGTTAGGGATGCAAACAGAAGGCATAACCGTATTTTAATACCTGAAATTATAAAATAGTATCTTCAACTATTTTTATAATTGTTAGTTTAAAGTGAAATTCATTCCGCTCGCTCTTCAATATTTGCCCTTTGTGGACACTATAATTCCATTTGTGATAATTATATGACACATAAATTTAATGATAACATTCACTCTGAATATAGTAACATCAGAATCATGTAAATTTTGTACACTTCTGAACTGAGTTCATTTGTGCACTAGAAACCCAGAAGATCCCAAAAGGCAAAACCCGGATTGTTGTGACAAAACCTACGAAAGTGTACACTTACATAGGTCCATTAAACCAGAACAAGAATGGTTATAATAAGCAAAATGGCACACACTGCCTGCCTATCAACTCTCTTTTAGAGGTCTGAATAAAAGATGCTTTCCAAGTTTCAGATAATTTTAAGGTTCATAATTATATATATATATATGTTGGTTGATTCTTCATCTTATTGAGTAAATTACGCACTCTACCACTATAGTAATAAAAACGATTCACAGAAGATAATAAATATTTATCCTGGAATGTATCTTTACAAAGGCCAAAAAAATTAATATGTTTATCAAGCAATTCAAATTTTATCTTATAAAATATACTGCAGTGATTGTATAGCTCAATGTCCTATTCTAGTTGGTGTTGTTTACTAGTTTATTATAATGCTTTGATTGCGGGAGAAGTACTTGAATATAATGTTAACGTTGTCCTTTACCACTCTTTGTAATAACAATATACAAAAAACCATTATTCAATTGATAATAAAAGAACAACAAATAACTGATGATTGGCGTATTGTAGTTGGGGTAAGTGTCTCAATACCAGATGTTGTATAGGTATTACTTGATTATTTCATATGTAAATAGTTCATAATATACAAAATCACAAATATGTAACCAAAATCGAAAGTAGTATTGAAAGCAAAATGCTTAAACTTCTATGAATGGAAGAATAATTTGGAATATCGGCATACCTACGCATATTTTTTTATAGGAATGACGTGAATAAGTTATTGAGGAAAATATTGAAATTATAAGTAACAGATCAAAAACAGTAAATGTGACAAGTAGGGTATTTCTTAGAATATTGAAACAGATAAATAAAACCAAGCAGGAGGTTATGTTAGTGTCAATATTTTAAAGATAACATACCGGTATGAAAATGGAGGATTACAGTGGGTCAAATGTATTAATATCATATCATTTGAAATGCATTAGTCGACTTTTTCAATAGAGCTGACTGTACATTCTCTGAAATTTTAATTCGCGAGGCAGCGGCAACAGAACTTTGAGTTTATGTATAATATTATCTATGATTTTAAGACGGTTTTATTTGAAGAATAGTTCTCTATGTTTGGAGATGAAGCTTTGATCCGACTTTCCATTGACAATATTTATGTCGAGTATACTGTATAGGTAGGTACACCTACCTACCTAATTGGGATAGAATAATATTACCAGTAAAAAGTATTTATCTTTTCAAATATTTGTTCCATGAACTTAGCTGTTACTTTGGATATAATATTTTTTTAAAAATGGCTCAAATAAGATGACTAATACGAAATTTAATGATATAAAGTTCAGACTTTTAAAAGATTTTTTCGTTTTTATACCTACAAAATATTGCCTCTCACATAAGTAAAAGATTCCTAGTTATTTTATTAATTATTGTAACTGAAAATGTTTGGGAAGCTGAAAAATATATTAACTAAATCTATATAAGTTTTGATGAAAACACCTCGTCTATTATTATGTTGGACGACCTATTTATTATACGGCCCTCCATCATAAACCAAAAAGGCGTATCTCTTAATTTTTCGATTACGAGTTTTGGTTGCCTCAGAAGTATTTAGGAGGCACTCAACCTATTACCTAAGCAGTGTGTCCGCACCCAATTTTATAATTGGAAATATGAATCCCGGACGGTATCTCAAATTCGTAAGCTCATTTTGAGATGCTACTTTTGGGCTCATGAAGGCAGTAGGCTGTATAGTGAGACACCAGATTGTATTGTTCATATAAATTAAATCTTGGGACTGGTTTTTTCGACATCTTTTGGATCTTAGAACAGGGGTTCTTGCGGATAATAGGGGTATGGTGATTTGATTTTTTTAAGAACTCGGAGATAAGAGAGCAGACTAATCAGCCCCTTATTATGACGGCTACGATGGACCTTGCTTGCATATGTCCTCCGGATGCCCCAGGGTAGCCTGAATCCTGCTCGTCTCTTCTTCCTACCAGACAGATTTCATCATTTTGAAAGGCATCATTTTGATAACCATCCGAAGAATATACTCAGCGGAGATACGGGATGCTGAAATGACTTGGGATGAAGTAACTGGAGAGGGACAGATAATCATGAATGTACAGTGAGGTGGCAATATACACCGAGTATAGAGCAGAAATGGTAAAAAAAAATTGTAGATAAACAATAGCATTCACATGAATACGCTTTAAAAAGCAAGTTCTTATTACAGTATGAATAGATATACTATGTATATTTATTCAATTTTCGTTTTAAAGCCTCCATTTGAAGGAGGATAGAACAAAAAAAGAGAAACCCTGGTTTAGATTGTCAAGAGAACTACCTTCATACAAAATTTTAATAAACAATGTAACAAGAAAAATAATTAATTCGACTATGTTTCCATAATAGAGTATTCAATTTCATTGGACAATATCGACAGCATAGATATCTAGAACATCTTCAGTATATGTCAGAAAAGGTGATCAATTGAAAGTGACACGCCAGATAAAACATTTTCAATATCCAGAATACAGGGCAGAAGTTAACAAAATTTAAAAAAGGAAAATAAAGTGTTTTTACCGATGAGCTGGAGTCAGGGGACAGCAGTAAATTGCCCAAAATAAGTTATAAATAAAATGTTAAATAACATAAGAGGATGAGTAAATTAAGGTATATTATTATAGATCAGTATTACATGTTAATATTATAAGTATAATATAAAAAAAAACACTTAAAAATCTTTTAATGACTTCACCAAACACATTGAGAGAATAATTACTATCCCAGTTAAACCCAAGACCATTTTCTTGTGCTTCTGATTAGCTCTTTCCTTCTTGTATGGTTCCTAAAAAGTATAAAGTAAACAGTAAAACAGAGTGCTATTGCAAAGAAAAGCTATCACACAATGTTAAAAAAATCATTTAAAAAAGATTTGAATGTTTGTAATAATAGGTTGTTCATTCGCTTGGTAGTGGGTTATAAAATAATAACAATATATATAACGCTGCATAATAAAGTATTGGGTCGACTAGACCAATACATAACTGTGCTAGAGATAATTGTTCTCTAAAATTAAGGGGATTCATCTCTTTGAGAAGTATTTTTACACAAAATTTCACTCTTAACTTCTCATATATAATATGAATAAAGAATTAAAATCAATGTCTACATTGCAATTAAAAATTATACGATAGTAAGTCTAAGATTATTCTCGAAGAAGCGAAACACTTGTCACACTTAGTAGCGCAACCAGTGGAATAAAAAAGTACATAATCAGTTTAACTTTTTATATAACAAAATGAATTTCCACAAAGTTACCATCAAATTCATCAAAAATTTATTATTATATGATTAAATCAATGATGTTAGTGGCAACGATTTACCTTTCTCATTATCAACAGATTTTCTTCCATTAATTCCAATGATGCATCCATTTTATTTATTGTTTTCAATATTGTATCGGTTGTAAAACAATTCTGCAGGAGGAGGGCGTCAACATGTTTATTCTCCTTGGCAATTCTTATTCTATTTATAGTCATACTTAGTTTAATGCGATGCAAATGTTGCGCTACGTCTTGCAATATACCTATGCCATCTCTAAATTGAAAGTCTTCAGTAGGTCTAAAAGAAAATAGATAAAGATCACGAAATCATATTACAGTCAACTGCAATATAAGATGCCGTAGGCTGTAATATGAGTAGTATGCACCGAATTTAAGGAGGCATGTGGCACCATAAGGCCTGTCATATTGTGAATATAGCCCCGAAGAGCTTATGAAGGGAACCCAGTTTCTGCGAATAATTTATAATTTTTCCTCGTTTGGTTTGTTTCGAAGTACTTATTACATATTACCTAATATTAATATCTACCATGTGAATTAATTTAACAGCCGGGTAAATGTTAAAAGTTGAACACATATGGCTAATTATAACTTACGGATTAATAGGCGGTAAGCATTTGAACTCCATCAACATTTTCTGTCTGGTTTCGTTAGAAGAGACTCCTAACATGATTAAGTCTTCATTTGATAATTCTGGTAATGTATCTCGGCCAAGATTGTATTTTCTGAGAAAAATTAAGCAATGTTTACAAGTAGAAGATAATATTCATAGATGAGATGTCTTTAAAAGTATTCGGAAGCTTGTTGTTTGACCCACCTGAAAGTTGGAATATACGCGTCTCCATTGAGCCCCTGCAGAATCGCGACGACTACAACTGAAAAACCACCAGTAGTGCTTTTAGGCATCGAAGAATACGACCATTTCTCAGCCTTTTTTATTTCTGTGGATTCCATCTCGAGTCTGGCTTAAATTATAATCTTAATCTAATCGTAACGTTCGGAAGCAGTACAATATAGAACTATTTATCAAAGAATCTTTATCGGAAATGAGCAAATTGAACAAAACAATTTAAGATAATTCGGATAAAAGTGTGTATTGATATATTATCTAGATGTTGTATTTATACAATAGGCGTACACTGACTTCAACACGAACGGATGTTTTGCTGTCATAAATATTTCTACAGCTGATCGTATTTTCGGCGCGGTGCAGACGCTGTCAGGCTTATTGCCAGGTAAATGAATGTAGTTTTCCTTAAATATACATAAAAAGAGTAACGTTATCTTCCCTATAATAATGTTTTACTGAACTCTGCCAAATAGGCATACAAATATTAAAAATACGTAATTATGCCAAAGCCCCTCTGAATTCACTTAATAAAATAGTGTATATCATGGCTTGAAATAAAAATTATCACGAACCGGAAAGAACTGCACGGATTTTATGCATTATTTTATAACAGCAACAAATATGATTCAGATTTTTATATAATTGCTGAAAATTTAGTGGGGATGGGTCCTTGCAAAGCCCCCTCTACTTATGTATGTAGGGGTAGATGTAGAAGTTGTTATGGTCCTTGTCATAGGTATTGTGTTACTTGTTTTTTTAGAAAGGTAACATAAAAACTCTATTGAAAGCTATCCATTTAAAAACCCCAGTGGTAGCATTGAAACTGTAGTAGGTACATAGCATGAATAGTTGTAAAAAAATACATAAAACAGGTTTTCTCGTAAATAACGTTCACTGTATCAAAATCATAAAATCTTTACTCACCCCTAATAAAACTATAGTATCCAATAATAAATTTTACATCCATAATATCAGTATCACTTGTATAGTAGCATAACCGGTGAGGTATCATAAAATTCGTATCATAAAACTCACTTCCAATTATAACATTAATTGAATGTTAAAATAAACACTAACAAAAGAAATAAATTAATATTATTAACCAACTTCGAAATTCAACAAAGTGCCATTTAACAGTTACTATTTTAATACTTAATTAGCCATGAATGTCTATTCAGTGATAATAATCATTTTTTTTTATATTAAATATATTTTTCTAAATATTTTTTAAAATTTGGTTGAGATGAATTGATTTTTTGAAAAAAAAGTGTTTGCTAAAGCACGCCATTGGCATCCTATCCATTATATATAGTATACGGTTAATGGAATAGTGTAAAAATAATGCCTTAACCAACTGAGATGTTTTATAAATTCCAGTTAGCTTGATTTGAACCCGATGGGTTCTTGCCATAAGTATTTTGATACTCCATCTACAGCAGGTGCGTACCGCGGACTTCTCTCTTTCTCGCTCAATTACATGTATAGTGAAGGGTGCAAGCGAGATACAAGGGTATGTGTATCTTGTATCTTACTTGCTACCGCACACCGATGATCTACAGCTATCCAGTACTGTAGTTCTAAATAAAAAAGTGCCAGGGCGGTCATTTTTTTCCACCCCTCCTTCCTTTCATTCGTTATTTAAAAAAAATCTTACCACTGGTGGATCGAATGCTATTTAAATTAAAAAAAATAGCAACATATAAAAAATAGTTAAAAAACGACTTTCACATTTAAAGTTGTTCTGATCCTATTTAGATTCCGGCACGAGGGGCTGTCATTGTTTCCATGGTGTATATATTGTTTGCATTCTCGTAATAGCTGTCGGCTGTACAAATTCTGACATTTAATATTTTTTAATATACTCGAAATTCAGATCAAAAAAGTGGCAGGGTGGCGCCCTGGCTTGAAAAGAAGTACTAAAGCGGCGCCCTGACCCCACTACACCACTGCAGGTATCAATAGCATTGCAGTTGCAGTATATTAATTATATGAAAATTTGAATTATTGAGATTTTGTACACTTCCATGTATTTTGTCACTAACGACCCGGGTTTCGCCTTTCGGCATCTTCAGGCATTCGAGCGCACGAATGGACTCGAACTAACAGACAGTGTCTAACGTTTATATAGAAGATACAAATATTATTTACGAGATAAAATATTATACGCCTAGGATCCACACTGATACCTGAGTTAAAATTTCGAGAATCGCCTTAATCCTTATTTTGTAAACAACGTATTAAGAGAGTGGCGAATTGCCGCTTTCCAACTAATATTAGAATTACCAGTGATTTTACAATTATAATAGCATTGTGGGTTTCGACGCGATGCAATTCGACGAAAGGATAAATATATACAATCATTCCACATTTAGTGGCATCTGTTAGGTGTTTCAACATATAGGATACAGCAACGGGGAGTTTGGAAGGTTCAGCTGTTCGTTCAGAATTGGCAAGGAATTTAACTGGGCTCTATTAATTTCCAAAATTTTGGAAATCAATAGAGATATAAGAGAAATCTATATAAACGTTAGACACTGTTTACAGTCTGTCAGTTCGAGTCTATTCGTGCGCTCGAATGCCTGAAGATGACGAAAGGCAAAACCCGGGTCGTTAGTGACAAAATACATGGAAGTGTACCAAATCTCAATAATTCAAATTTGATATTGAAATTCTCTCAAGCACCCTCAGTCGATGTCTTTGTAAAAAAATCATTCACAATTTTTCTCATAAATGTATTGAAATCTGAACCTTTACACTCACTCAAGAGATGCATAACTTTTCATGAACCCTTTCCCCATAGGCCAATTATTTAATCAATGACATGTTTAAATGTCCGTCACAACAAACAGACTCAATTCATTTAGTCATTTTTACATACCCATAACAATGTAAGAATTAATAACAAAATCTGCCACTCATATGATGAAATAAAAAGACGAATACAAAAAGTAAAAAAAAAAATTTATTTATCAATAAATAATCAATGTAAAATTATGCAATGAAAGAAAACATAATTAACAAATAAATAACATTTTAAAATTATTCTTCCATTCTTACTGGCCATAATTTTTCTCTCCAAGATCATTCACTCTTTTTAGACACTAAATAAAGAATTATTCATTAATATGTACATAAATGCATTTGATTATGAACTTAAATAATCATCCGATAATTATTTGTAATAATTGGGTAAGGTAACTGTAGTAACTGTTTATGGGCAAATTAAGAGTAAAATATAATCACTAAAGAAATAAATAATGGTTACAATTGTCCTTGAATGCTGTGATTTCACAAAATGAGGAATATAATGAACATTCATGGGTTTTCGAGATAAAGGATATACAATTTATTGTGAGTAAAAGTCCTTCATAAACACTTCTAAGTTCTAAGCAATTAAAACTATTCCTTCAAACGGTACTTTATTTTAACTAGCATTTTATTTTTAAATGTTTGATTTATATGACAATATAAATTATTCTGTTAGATTTTATAAGTTATCAGCAATCGTTTTAATGGCTTCCCAGGTTTCTTTTGCCGTAGGTGTTATTTGAGATCCTGGAAGTAGGAATCCATAAGGTCCGTATGAATCTCTCATTTTGATTGCATATGAATATTTAATGCCGGCTTGTCCTTTTGCCCAATCGTGTGCTGCACCACTAACAGGGTGGAGAAGTTCGTCCAGGGATCCGATTTGGTATTTTGTACCATAAACATCTGATAATGCGTTGAGCGCCAATTTTCCCATCTCTACTAGGTCAGCATTGTCAGGAAATGGTGTACTTGTATGGGTTGTTGGTACCACCCACATTTGGTCGTATGAATGAAGACTTAGATAAACCTATGCAGAACAATTCAGGTTATTATTTCAATACTTTAAGATGAAGTTTTAAATAGGTTATTTGTACAGATTACTCAATAATAAATTTGTAATATGGGCATGACTAATTAGTTTGTAAATAAAAGATTGAACATTGTAAATTTGTGAAATACTTATTATAAAATTATTTATTCAGCAGGCTTACACCATCTCTAATTGTTTGTGAATAATGTTCTTATGAAATACTAGTTAGTTAGTTAATACATAACTGTACATACTTTCATTTGTTCCTTGTTTTCCATTAAAAAGTTTGATATGGCAAGGGTTTCTGGTTCAGAAAATGCTCGCGGTCCAGCATAATAGTCGCTACAAGGGTCCTTTGAAGAGCCTTTCTCGCCCCAATGGTAATCCCAATTTCTGTTCAGGTCAGTCCCAAAGCATTCTTTTGTCAAAGGCTTTGCCCAATTCCACGGGAACCTGAGAATAAAATGAAAAGATTTATATTATTTTGTGTTAAAAAGAATTCGAAATCATTATTAAGTCATTGTAATGCATATTTTTTACCGAGTCAAAAATGACATATTATGAATTCACAAATATTCTCCATATTCTTGTGTATGTATACAACTTAACAGATCAATTGCAATATTCCTAGAAATCTGTGAAAAATGAGTTTATAAAATGAGTTTACATGCAAAATATATGTAATGACGTTACCGCAGTATCGGTGTTTTTTTGATATCTCACGATATGACTTTGATGGACAGTGGCGTTTTTGCTTTTAATATCTTCATATATAAAAAAAATTAGTACTGTGAGATATATTTTATGCTATTTGATTTGAAAGTGTAAATTTATTTTCATACCAACTATTGTAATATGCATTTTCATCTTTTTTAGATTGGTTAGAACGCGTTTTCTTCCACAATCTGTCTGTTGTATGTGTATGTTCATAACCATCTGGATTTGCTACAGGTAAAATGTACCAGTCTGCGATCTTCAACATCTCCATTTCAGCACCTACAAGATAATATAATTAAGGTTCATAATATAATTAATGACACGAATGGATGGTTTTTTGCATGGGTATAGGTGTTATGTAGCCCTCTTCCTTATGGACGGATCATTCATTTTATAATTTTAATTATCTCTCATTGCGGTAATAGATGAAGAATCTATGGTAATTTTTTTTTTATTTGAAAATCATAGTGGAATTCTTTTATAAATATATGATATATTTAATGTTTCAAGCAAATTAATTTTTAGTTTGTAAAATTGTATGATTCTTAGTTAACATTTAAACACATCACTACAGCAGTCTTTTTGGGGGCTGTCCAGTCGAAATTTTTTAAATTTATAGGAAAATAATAATAAATTTCGCCGTAGACAAAAATGCCGTGTTTTTTACGAATTGTAAAAATCGCTACGTCTACCATATAATTTCACATCTATCTACATTAAAGCCTTTATATTTCCTATCATAAATTCCTGCCCTGATTAAGATACTTATAGTAAAAATTACATTATAATAATCATAAACAAGTTTACTGTACAAGTAAAACCCTTCACTGTTTACAAAAAGATTTGGGGTAGCAACCCATGGTTTGGGAACTTACAAAACTCTTGAGGCAGAGGGCATTAAAAATTTAGTAACACTGTCAAATAAACAGTGCCGTCGCAGAAACGAGTCACGTACGATTTCAGCATCAAAAAATCTATGAAAACTACTATATTTTAACAATATACAAGCTAACCTACAATATTTTAATCATGTTTGGGATTTTTAAACAATAGAATGGTGACCGTTTCATTCCAAGAAGTCATAAAACAATTAGATGTACGAAACCCTTCTTTATTACGTTTGGTGGCCCCTAGAATTTGAAAAATTTTCTAATTCTAGGGGCGGTCCCTACTGGACCGCCCCACTGTGTGCGCCCGTATTCACTAGTTACATTGTTCGAAACAGGGAACACTGCACCTGAAACCAATGGCACACCTGAAGTAATGTAATCAATGATTAGACTTTCCGTGAGCTTTAAACAAGCAAAAAATCTGATCACTAGATATAAATTTACCGTTTCCATGTTCCCCTTCAACAATAGTATGCAGAAGCCAGGTTGCAACGGCAGGCGATATCCACTCCCTGGCATGCATTCCACCATCAATCCAAATAGCTGGTTTCATTTTCGATTTCAGTTTCCATTTTTTCTTGTAGACAGTGGGAGTGCTCGATCCATTTAATGGGAATGTCAGCTTCATATAGGAAATTCAATTTGTTATTAATTAGAATCGTATTTCTTCCATACCAATTGCTTATCAGTATTGCTTAGAGTGACTTATTATATTTAGAAAGGTTAGCTGGTATAGAAAGAGAAACTATAAATCACTTGTACTAGAATATTTATGACCCAGAAATTCAAGTAGTTGCCACTAAACTTTTGCAATTGATGTCAAAATGTTTTGAAACTTGATGTTTAACTTGCAAAATATACTTCTTAATTTGAGGAAAATATTGTGGAGTCCGATGAAAGTAAATGTAACTGCATATAATCCAGTGGTTTCCAACCGAGGAGGCGCCAAAATTTTGTGATTTAAAAATGATTTTAATACCATAATATCTACAAATAAATAAAACTTCATATCGTAACATAACAGTAAAAACTCAGTGAATGAATGCTTATTTTACTCATTGACAAAATATACTCTTGGAGGCAGCATTTTTGAAAATGAACGGGAAATTCCGGTAACAGGTAATAGACAAATAAAAATATACTCAAGATAATCATGAACCCTCAATGTCATGACAGAAAAAAAAATGTTGTGAATAGTCAAAAGATGCTGGATTATCATTCTGTGGTTGAAATTAATAAAAATACCATTTAACGTCGACAGTGAGCAATTTGGGTTTAAAAAATCTTGCAATTTTTTCAACAGAACACCAACTGGCAGATCAAATAGATTTTAATAATGTTGCTGACGATTTTGCTGAGAGCAACGCAAGGAAAAATAATTTTGTTATAATTTTTTTGCGAATAGTTAATTTTGTGTTAGCTGCTAAATTTAAATGGCTTGACGGGTAATTTACCATGTACTAGTAGTTGATCTTTTTCAATAAAAGTGCCCAATATAAGAAACGTATACACGAGATTGCTCTATATTGTAGAGTTCAGACAAGTGAAACTATTTTTTGTGGGCTCGGGGAACACATCACCATATATGTCATTCAGCTGTTAGCGGCCGTTTAAAAACAACACCTTATGCAGTTAGTATTTTATTTTGATTTTCTTAACAGAATTTTTAAGGATATCAGAGCATGTTGGCATATACTACTTGATTCAACCAAGAGTGGTCTTACAGGAAGCTCTGATGAAATATTGTCATGAAACCCTCTGATTAAGCATGGTCAACTACTCAAAAAAAAAGTGGTCAACTACTGGAACTTTCAATTTTTTAGATGGTCAACTACTGGCACAAAAATATGGTTGTTAAAAATTAACACAATTTTTTATAACATACCCTATTCTAATATGTGTCTTATCATATTAATTAAGACAATTGATCTATTATGAATACACTTGCTTTGTCATCATTCGGTCTAATGCTAAAATCGTTATTTTTATTGATTTTTTCTCTTAAACGGTCAACAGTTGGTACGTTTACCTTATAGCATTTGTAAATAACAGATTGTAAAAATATAGTACATATTTTTCAAGAAATTATAATTATACAAAAAAATTTTGAGCCTGTGGCGCAATATTCTGTGGTGCCGTTATGTTTTTAGATTTAAAATAAGTAGTAAGTAATTTTAAAGATACCCTTAATGCAACACAATTGTAAACATTAACTTATTGTTGGAGGAAAAATGTTGGGGGACGGTAAAACCCTAGCTACGCCACAAAATATTATTATTATTTTGTTAATTATATTTATCAGTTTTTTTATTTAAAACGTGTATATATTATTATATCGATTGAAAAAATTAAAGGTAGGGAGGCATGGATTTTTTTTTTTAGGACGCATTGTAGCATAAACGTTGGAAACCGATGATATAATCAATTCACTATGTTTAAAGGTAAAATTCAATGAACCTTAAACGTGTTTTCTCACATATATATCAGTATTTCATAAGATAAACCAACAATTTTGCTAGTACTTGATTGATAATTGCAATTAACCCTCCTATTTATTATTTCAAATTGATCAAATTGAGTTATCATAAATTAATAGTACCTTTGCTGCAACAATTGGCAATCCTTCAGATGATCGTCCGAGTGGAACAAGTTCCACTATATCAGGATATTTTAATGAAAGGTATTCCATGTATCTAAGGATATCAGCATATCTATGATACCTTCTCCATGTCAAAGGATGTCCCCTTGTTTTTTCTAACTCTAAGCGTTGCTTCTTAGAGAGTTTTGGGTTTTCATATGTAATGGCTTTCTGAAATAAAACAAAAATATGACCTATATTTAAAAAATGTGTGAGCATGGAACGTACAGGTAGCCATGAAATACACTTGATTTGCTCATACGCATGTTTTTAAGTTTATATTTTAGATCATAGACATAACCTATAATTACCGATTATCAATGCTAGGGGGAAATTAGTACAATGAGACAGTTCAGCAAGTCCAAGTTACTTAATTGTGGTACATACTAATTTTTATCCAATTTCAATAAATATACTGTTTTAAAATTTGGCAAACCTGTTTGAAAAGCAGAATAGCTATTGCAATTTATATGAAGGACATTACATTCTGCAGTGATATTTTAATGTTTTAGCTTTTTATTCTGTTTACTTTCTACAATATCTTACCTGGAGATCCCAAATTAAAACGTCATAAGTTGTTCCAATAGCGTTCAAGTGAGACTTGATTTCAGATAACATATCTGCAGGAATCAACAGGTCTGCGGATTTATTGACAGTAGGAGTCGACCACCACATAACTTCTGTATCCTTGGTATCGTCTTTCAGATCTTTGAGGTCTTCCACTTTCCAGTTCACATCAGGATGGAGACGAAGCAACTGAAATCCTTTATAGCTTCTTCGACGTGATTTTTTCACTGTTTGGACTGAAATGTTTCATGACAAGTTGCTATATAAAATGTAAGTGAATAATAATAAAGCAACATTTAAAGACAGGAACAACATATTTTCGTCACACTAAGGAGATACATGAATGGTGTATTAATTTATGAATCATATCACTGCATGGGGTTCTTATATCGACGGAGTTTGGCCAATTGATGTAACCCTCAAAAAACACGAAAATGAGTTAATCATTGGATCTCATTTTAAAGACGACAAAGCAGGTTTCGGCCAAATGATGTAAATTAGAAAAATAAATTGACTGCTTTTTCGAAGGGAAATATTTTACATTGGTTTTAGTTTTAAAAATTCTGACTCGGCCACTTGATATAAGCCACTATTATTTCAACACTTCCTACGTATAATCACGTTTATATATATATACACATGCGATTTACAGGAGTGCATTTCAAATGCCATCTTTTCTCCATTGTTTAAAATAGAAAAATGCACTGGGTCCACATTCATATCCTCTGTATTCCCCATGCCTCATAAATTAATTGTCTATTCTGTTTTCTGAAATACAGTTTATTTTACTGAAAGTTATGAATCTGATATGCCTAGTTGATCACAATAGTGTAAAATCATTTCAATGTTAATTATGCTATTAGGTCGGCGGTGTTGAAAAAAATCTGAACCATGAGAAAATTTCAACCCACTTGAGAATGCGATTCTAGACCGAATTAAGTAATAATATGCATAGCTAATTAGGAGTAAAGTCATTGTCTTTACGACATTACGCTGATGTTTGCACGCTAAAACTCTATATAGCATGCATGATTTGCAGTAATGAAAAGCGATGTTCATGATGAAACAGCTCCGATGTTTTTCTCATGATATTGACTAAAAACTGCTACGTCATAAATTAGAGTAATGCTCCGAAATCTTTTTTCTCCTACGGGCACACCAAAGTTTCTGGTGGATCTAATTTTTGGACGCATATATCAAAAAGAACAATTATATTTAATATATATATATAATACCTGTGGCGTTATTTGTGTAAGCTCCATCGTCTTCCTCTGTATTTAAAAATGTATCAAACCAGCTGGCTGTTAGAGGAGGGGTTATTGTCGGCTCCACCGTTGTCGTACTAGCAATCACCTCAGGGGCCTTCGTGCTAGTTTCTTCAGTGAAGAAACTTCCAAACCAACTGACAGCTGAGGTTGGAGCTTCGGTTATTTCTTCGGGGTCATCAGCATCGTCGCTTGAGAAATAGCTTAGCCAGCCTGAAAAGGACAGACACGATTGATTGGTCTAATGTTTAATTATTAAAGAATACATTATTGTGTCTCGATTGATTTATTGGATCTAGCTTTGTCAGTTGTAGGATAATTATTAAACATTTTTGAAATGAAAATTTAGTCAAGGAAAAGTTTTGGAATAGCCAATACCACACACAGCTACAACTACTAAGGATTGCAATACCGGCTACCCGGTAATTTTAAGATGTTTTACCGGTTATTCTGCAAATGAGTTGTATAAAAGCAAAAACGACACTCTCCTTAAAATTCATATCGTGATAAATCAAATGAAACAGATACTGGAGTAATTTTTATGTTTTATACAAAAATATGAGTATTGAGTGAAATTTTATAGAAAATATCAGTATAATCGAAGTGACTAAATTTAATGATTTTGTATTGGACTCTAAAAGCTATTTATAAATTTATTTTTCACGGGTTTCTAGTAATATTGTATTTAATCTGTTACATACACAATACACGAGTATTTATGGAGAATATTTGTGCATTCATATATCGTTTCAACTTTTTTGTGAACAGTGGCGTTTTTGCTTACACACAACACACATTATAAAATTAGTTATTAAATCATCCTTGTTATCAGATTAAATGTAAACAGCGTAATGAAAATGAAACTGAATATAAGTTTCTTAGAGTAAAAAAATATGTTATATTGCATTAATTGAGTTTTGGTAAAATGCTGAAGGAACTTTTCATTATAATTCACTAATACGTAAAATATTATTATATTGGAAAATCGTGTAGTTAATTGAACGCGTAATAAGAATATAAATGTCTAATGACATATTATTTATTATATTATGACGATTATTCATATTATGACAAAAAACTGTACAAAAGTATAAAAATCTCTCTTATAGTGCTAAGAACATTGCAGAAAATAAAACTATTTGTAACTTTTCTAAAACGACCTTATTATGCACAACCTGTGTGTTGGCTTATCTTTCTGGAAAACATTCATGAACCCGTTGTAAATTGTCCTGAAACAGATTCACAGTTTTGCAATTGAATTATTTTCTTTATTGAAATTTAAACTAACTTTCATTTAAATCACATATTTGAAAATCGATAACTATTTATTATAGGGTGCTTGTTCCTAAAGTCAGCCGTCGCCAGTAGTCGGCCTTTTGAGCTTAAAACTTAATAGTGGATATATTTAAAAAAAAACATTCACAAAACAAATTTGTGTAGGTAGTCTTGCCACTTACCAATGTATATTTGCACTATACTACTGACCTATATGATGCAATACGCAATTAAAAAAAGCACATTTTGACTTCGCAAGTTTCGACAAATTCATGTTGTATGGAGATCGCTAACAAAATATACTTTATATGGTCATGCTTTGCATCATTATATTTTTTATTGTCCTGTCTACTCTCAGTAAATACGTTGGCAATATTTATGAAGTTTCATAGTGATGGCCGAACACTGGGTAACGAAAGGCCAACCATTGAATTTTGGAGGCCGACTACCGGGAGAATTGGCATTTTTTTGTAAACTTCTATTATTTTATGCTTGGTACGATATTAACTATTTTATTTTAAGTTGATTACATTACTTAATCCCTAATAACAGCGGAAAAAATATGTATTTATCATTCATTGACTCAAAATCTCTTTTGAAAGTACACCTGCCGCTTAACTGGCCCAGCACTGGCGAAACGACAGTATAAGAAATCAATTAGTTAGTTAGTTTGTAATCCTTAGTAATAAACATATAGAAGTAAATAATAGCCATAACAGGGTAACAATGGCCGGAAGAGTGTAGTAGTATTGCAGTACAAAAGTGAAAGAATAAGAAAACAAAAATTAAATAGTAGATTTAAATCAAAGCTTGAAATTTGACAGTTGAGTCTTTATAGTAAAATCGATACGCAGTCGTAATACGGTAAAATGGTAAAATTAAAAAAATAAGTTGTAAGGTTTACTGGTACAACTCAAATGCAAATTAATTAACAGGTAATACCTACATGAGATAAGAATAAAGTCACGGAATACATTGAAACAGAATTTAAATAAGGAATAATTTAAAGATTGTAACAAAAGAAAATGAATGTAGCACAACCTCTTGACCTTATTCACCAAAATTAATGTCCTCTATGAGTTGTAATATTTGCATAAGCAGACAAATTAAAATCAATCACACTTTCTCGCTAGAATGATGCTAAGAAAGTGGTCATTTATTATTTTGAATTCTACTTTTATAAATTGCTGAAACAAAATGTTTTCTATCGATTCTTCAATACTAGCTTTAAATTACGAGTAAAATTCATCTGTTTTTGGATCTTTTATCTGTAATTCGGTAAATTAAAATTTTCATAATAAAATGAAAAAAAAATAAGCTATTTATACAACGATTAATTCTTCTACAAAAGTCTATAAAAATAACAATACATTCGTTTTGTCAATGTCAATTGTCATCTCAATCCGTGGAATCTTTGCGATTCCTAATGAACAAAAAAATATTATTATCAGAGTAATCGAATATGTAGATATATAAATTAAGAAAAACTACGATGGAAAAATGAATAGATAAGACATTTTCATTTAATGACACAATAGATATAATACTTTTGATCGCTTTTCTGCAACTAATAGGTAGCATTACTACACTTTTTGAAAGATACACTACTTAAATAGAGCCACTACAACTACTCTAAATTAAATCTAGTAAAATTAAATTAAGCTCTTGGCTGATGATATGTAGTCAACAAGCCATCAGTTATGAACAGTAAAACTAGGACAAAATCACGATAATCTTGATTTTGTTGGCAATTATTTGAATATTTATGGATACTCAGGGGTTTCGATCCAATGATTATAATAAAATATTGGCTAAAATTATAATCTAATGTTGTATCTGTTCATCTACAGCAATTACCAAAGTGCTAAATATTTTTTAATTGAATTTGTTTTCCAAGACAATATATCTCAAAATTTATACATTACAATTAATTGCGCATATGACAGTAAAATCTAAAAGGAAATATTGACCATGGATCTCAATAAAAATATAAAATTGAAAAATTCCAGCCAGTGTTTGCCATTAACTTCCTAGCGTACAGATGCGAAAACAGTGTTCGTTAACTATTAAATTAGGACTTATAATAAGTTCGATAATTATTTGTTTGATTCAATATAACGTGGTGAATTTAAAATTTGAAGTTGAATTTAAGGTTGGTAAAATTGGCAAATTAACGTTTAGAAAATTATATTTTTCACATGTTTATTCGAAAGCTAATGATGAAAGCTTTGTTACTTTATTATTATATATCAATTTTAACTGAGTGTATACTGAAAATTTTTGGTGAAAGGGCATTATATCTGAAAATACATTTTTTTTGTACAAATTCATCAGTTGAAAATGCTAGCGATGAGCGAAGTCGATCCCATTTAATAAATTTGTCAATTTAGTGCAAAACAAATGTTAAGTTTAAAATATATCGTATATATACATATATATTATTTTAAAGACATATTTTAATATTACATTGCTGATTTATACTGTCTTTATTATTTAGTGATCACATTTTTTGGCTGCAAAAGTCAATCGGTCAAATTTACAGAAAATTTAAAACAAAAATCGACTTGACTCGAAATGATGATTAGACGCTAAAATTTGAATACAATATTTTTTATTGACTGCAAGATTATGCGATTGATTCGCGTTATAATAATATAATACTACCAGCTGTCCCTGATGCAGTTGAATGTATACACTTCACAGATGAATAGGCTTGCATTATTTTCTATTGGCTCGCTCCACTTGTATGAATGAATATACGTTGTATAAATTTTACCGCAACTTTTTTCCGCAACGAAGTGCATATTCAGATATAATGTTAGTGTTACGAATACACACAAATAAATATGCATAATACGTGTTTGTTTATGTTTACTTATTTTGACTTTAAATTTATTTAAAGTTTTGGGGAAATACACATTTAGAGTGTAGGCAACCCTACAACTATTTAAAAAAACATATTTGAAACCATTTGGAACATTGATTGTTTGAAACAAAAACAAAAGCATAATTTATTTTATTTGCATTGCTTTAGTTCTATTCAATTGTCATACTTATGACTGTGTTTTGTTGCTGGGTAAAAGTTTATTCGCTCTTTAATGATTTGTGAAACAAGAATACGCTTAACAAATGAAAATCTTAAAACTATACTAGTTCTTTAAAGGTAATTAAGAACCATCATAAGTATAATATTTGAGTTGGTGTTCATCTCATTAGATGGTATAAATAAAATAATATGAAAATCAATCGGAATTCTTGGTAGATAGTATAAAAATTAATGCAACTATAATAAAACTCATCAAAATAAAATTTCTTCGAATTAAAACAAGTTTAAAACATGTAACTTCAATAATTATACTCAATACGCGTAATTAATCTTCGTTTGTCTCGTGCAACAAAACCAATGGAAAATGAATGTCAACTAATCTAATTTTCATTTAAGATATCGACTCAGGGTGCTTGAAGGAATTTCACTATCAAATTTGAATTGTTGAGATTTCGTACATTTCCATATTTTTCGCTAACGAACTGACTCGAGTTTCGCCTTTCGGCATCTTTAGGCACACGAATAAACTCGAGTCAGTTAGTTAGTGATGAAATATATGGAAATGGACAAAATTTCAGTAATTCAAATTTAATATAAATATCACTTGAGAATTTGAGAAATCTAAAAATTGACAAATTTTAATTCGAAAATGTTAGTATTAATATGAAGCACGATTATATTCAGTCAAAAAATTCATAACTGAATCTACTCGTAAGAGGAACTTGAAAGTTTGGAAGGGGGCTCGAAGTAAACTTTTGACAATATTTCTATTACAGATTTGCAAGTATTTATAAGTATATAAAAACATTTATACCTGCTGGTTTGGTTGCAGGTATCGAAGCGTCTGAGGCAACATTATTGCTAGTTCCAAAGATCTGCGGAAACCAGGTGATGGTGCCGTAGCTGGGCTTCTTTTCGACGCAATCCTTTTTGACGATGGTTTCCTTAGGAACCGTGACAGAAATCTTATAAACATGAGGTTTCATTGATGATGTCACTGGAAGTATATTAGTTAAGGAGTAGGGCCTGTTGTTAGTCACGCGTTTTGTAGGTTTTGTTTTTATGTTGACAAACTGGGAGTATGATATCGTCGGTGGTTTGTAAGGGATCTTTGTAGTAACCCGTCGAATAATAACAGTTGTCGGCTTCCTCGTCGACGGTGTCGAGGTTT
Source organism: Himalopsyche phryganea (assembly GCA_022494535.1). Lineage (NCBI taxonomy): Eukaryota > Metazoa > Arthropoda > Insecta > Trichoptera > Rhyacophilidae > Himalopsyche > Himalopsyche phryganea. The sequence goes on along the minus strand of JAGVSL010000001.1, from coordinate 7,913,089 downwards.
TCGGGGTTGTCGATGTAGTCAATATTGTCGGTGTTGTTGATTTAGTCGTCGCTGGTGTGATCGGAACCTCATACAGAGTAGTACTAATTTCGTCACTCTGTTCCAAAGCGAGGTCTTCATCGGGTACTGTTGTTTCATAATCTGCAAATAACGATGTACTGATATCTTCAGTGGGTTCATAATATTCCTCATTCATCGTGCTATATTGCATCGTATTTTCATAATAGTCTGTCGTGCTGGGGATTGTGGAGTAAATATAGTTTGAAGAAGTCACTTTGTTGTTTAGTTTTTCAGGAGAATCATCCTCGTCATCGTCGTCATAGTCGCTACCTGTTATCCAACCGAATAATCCCTCCGATGACTCTGAACTTTGCAATGAAGGTTTCCGTTTAACTTTGTTTGGCCGCACAACGGGTGAAACAGTGGGTTTCTTTTTAGAAGATCCCAAGAACATGTCATCGAGCCCGTCGAGGAAATTATCCAAAGGATCATCATCCGATTCCTCTTCAGATTTAGAATCATCTTTCAATGGAATCGGTGTTTTCTTCGTATTTTCCCCGTTCGGGGGTTTCCTTCCTGTATCGCCCGAAAACTCACCGAAAAAACCACCCCGCATAAAGTCGAATACACCATCCCAAAAGTATCCTCTTTTCTTACTAGTAAGCTTTCGTCCTGTTCGGTTAACACTCGTAGCACTGACATTATAGTTTTTTTCTATAAAAAATTTCCTCGTAAAAGGATCGTAATTAATTTTAGACGCTACGTTTTCATACGCGTCCTTTTCGGGAGATTTTCCTAATTTTTTGTACACAGTTTCATAAATATTACTAAACGCCCTACCAATAACCCCACTACCAACTGAATTTTTTTGATTACTTGTATCATATTCTTTGTCCAGGGAGTCAAAACTGGCAGGATTCGAATAGATACTCTTAGTGTAAATTGTTATGAAAATTACTAAGACGAGAAATTTATTTTGAATCATTTTTGCTGAACACAATCACATTATATGCGTATAAATAATAAAAACGCGCGCGTTTTTGAACATCTTCAGCGGCGTACGCTTCAAAGTGGCGAAAGCGTCTCTCTCGGTGGAGAGTCGTGCGGTACTGTGCGCTGAGCCGGTAAAAATTGGCTAAAGTCGGGTTGGACGACACCAGCGCAGATGTTTCCCCCTCCGTTTGAGACCGGTGACGAACGTTCAGCTGACCATAGTGGTAATATCCTTAGAAGGTCACGGCGAGAGGGTGAGTTTGACCGGAAACCAATAGATTTGATTTAGATTGATGCTGCGACATCTTTTTGTGATCTCATTTCTCCAACATTTTTTTAACGATTTTGATATGACGCCAGTGGCGCACGTATGTTCAATTAACCGCAACGCGTGTTTGAGATAAAAAACATTTTCAATTAGAAAAATTTCCATTATAAAAATCAGATATTAATATAACAAACACAAAAAATGTTGGTCTTATTTTTAAAGAAATGTCAACAATCTGTGTTTATCTTAACAGATTATGCTTATGGTTGGTTATTTATAATTTAAGATAATTCGTGAAAAATACGTTTAATATTTTCACATTGGTTTAGTGGTGATAATTTATTGTATTTTTATGAAAAAAATACTTTTACTATTTTGATAACATCGACTGTGTTTTGGCTAATTGATGTAACCCTCAAAAAATACGAAAAACAGTTAATGATTGGATCTCATTTTAAAGATGACGGAACAGGTCTCGGCCAAGTGATGTAAATTAGAAAAATAAATTGACCACTTTTTGGAAGTGAAGCATTATTTTACATTGATTTTATGTTTAAAAATTCTGATACCCCCCTACCCACTTGATACTAGCCACTATTGTATCGACAATCCCTCCGTATAATCCCGTATCTGCAAACATGAGAATTTACAGGAATGCATTTCAAAGATTCATAACGCAATTCACCATATAATGTTTTCGATAAAAACAGTTTTTACTCTCTCCTGTTTCAATTTTGAAGGTTACGTCAATTGGCCAAAACACCGACGATATACAACATCATTTATTGATTGAATTGACAATAACTTGTAAGAGCTCTATTATATTATAATAAGGTAAAAATAGTAAACGTGGGCGTCCGTGGCGCAGTTGGTTTCGTCGCTGGCTACGGTTACGGATGTCTCGGGCTCAATTCCCGGTGCGGACGGTTTTCATAGATTGATCTTACAATCGATTAATGGATTTCTGTTCGTAGTCTGAGTCCTCCCTCCCACCAATCCCATCCTCACGGGGCGTAACGAGAGCGATTAGCTAACCACTAGTCCTGTCATAGCCCTATCCTTTTATCCCTACTCTCTTCGTAAAAAAAAAAAGAAGAAAAGAGAGGTTGAGCAACTGAGTGACAAGCAGTTCTCGTAGAAAAAAATCTGTCAAGATACCTCCATTAGGAGACCATATGCTCCACATTGGGAGCGGACATGGAAAAAAAAATAGTAAAATATTTTCTTACACAAAGGAGATTCTTTTTATAATTAAAATAATTCTTGATAGTTTGGTTGAATACTCGTAGAAATAACAAATAAATAAACAGTAATGTCGTTTTAAACCTAAATTCTATACGAATGTTCCGTTTACCTACTTTTCGATAACGCGCGTAGCACGGCTTAAATTCGACTGCTAATAATATTAGTGATTTGGCAAACAAAAAACATATAATTTATTTGTAAATTGGATCTGTTGTAATGGAACGATATCACTGTTAAAATAACGAAGCGTATAATTTGATTCGGAAAATCAAATCGTATGTAATTTTATATTTAAATATGTATGAGTTGTCGGACGATGAAAATGCAATGTTGTGATTGAAGAAAAGTCAGAGGAAGTCGATAGGAGAAGAAAAGTGAATTATTCTATTCTAGTATCAATACTTCAGTCATGTGCTAGATAAATATATATTTTGTCGCGTGAGACGCTTCTTTGACAGTTTAATACATGCATGTTTCTTACTACCGGTTTTCAATATATTTCCCTAAGGTGCAATTTATTAAGTTATTCTATCTGCCTCGTTAATGACCAGTTTGAAAAAATATTTTTTTATTTATCGGTGGATTTGCTTTATAAATCGCTAGAAAATTAAAAAGAATTGTAATTATTTATCAGCACACCTAATCTTTTCCGATACTATAACTATGCACGGTTAATCCATCTGGTGCAGTGATCTCAGTTTCTTACAACCTACAAAGTTATTCCAATCGCCGTATAAATGTTCAGTCATTTTCAAAAGATCCTATTTCACGATTCAAAAAGGATTTTGGAATTTTTAATTTAGATGCTTCTTATTTACTTCACATTCAAAATACATAATATATAGAGTTTTATAATAAAAATCGTGTTCAACCGTTTAATTCGTTTTGTAATTCAAACATAACGGCTTAAAACAGTTTTTTCAACATTAATACTTTATACTTAATTACTGGTTGAAGCTTGAAGTTAACATTTGTTTTCATTAAAAAATGCAATAAAATGATGTCACCGTTCTTGATCAAAAGTGATCTTAATCAGCATTGCGTTGTCTTTGACACCGAGCATAAATAAAGAAATGGTGTTTTTATGAATATTTACATCGTATGTTGCAGGTTGCAATTGCTGTGTGGTACATGCGCTAGTTTTTGTCACCCACGCTTCGCATATTACCAAGATTCTTTGCTTGAAAGCCTCAAAATTTTGAAATGAAATTAATAAAATAAAACGGAATGTATAAAACTACAACTCAAATGTGAAATATTTGAAATATCGCCATTTTTATTTAGAAGAAGCTGTAAAATTATTGAGAGTTGAAAAAACGCATTGCACAATATCAACAGGACATTGTTTGCGTTTCAGTCAAAAACTGTTGTTTTAACAAAGTTCCAGCATGAAGCGTGGATATTATTTTAGCCCATTCAAGTAACAAATTACCTACGCGAAAATTAAAATAACTGTATTAATTATTGTCAATGCGGTTATTCGAAACTGACATTTTGATCTCATTATATTTAATAAGGAATTAACCCCATACAAGCCGCATTCCATATCTACGGCGAGTACTATCTGTACTTAGTTATCTGTCTGTGGTAATCTGTAGCAGACGTTCGTTTATGAGTAATTGCTGAAAATTTCTCCTTAGATAGTTTCACTCACGTTTACGTCGTATTGCGTTTTATGTAGTCTTAGATGCTTCACGCGATCTTAGTATTTGTCGGGTAAACACTGACAAGCCATCACCACCCATTTCACTGTACATAGATTGAAGCCTATAGTAACTCACTGCTCCAAGAAGTTTCGTTTACCTATCATATGATGATACAAACTAAAGCATTTTTAAACTTTGTCGTCATTATTACGAGTATATAAGTCTGCTATTTGGGAGAGGTCAGAGGGTAGACTTCCTGTATATTGTATTAATTGTTAAGTTCTTCGCATTATACAATATAAAATTTTTGACTTCACGTTTAAATTAAGATTGACAATTACTATAGAAGTAAAATATTATAAACATACATAGATGACGTTTTTTAAGTAGGGGATATGTAATTAAAACACTTAGCATGAAGTCCAGTATCTATAAATAAAAACTGAAAACGATGAATACGATATTTCCCTACAGAATTAATTTATATACAAAACAGTGGCCTCGGTATTTTTGTGTTTATAATTTTATTTTATGTTAAAAGAAACTAATATTGTTCGCATTTTCGCAAAAAGGATGCTATATACTTTCTTCATAGCACACTTATATAAAATAGAAATATATGCATAATTCAAATATTATATATTTACAAAATTCCATGCTTATTTTTGCAGCAATTCAATAACCAAATTTTTTGGTTGATCTTTTTGTTTATTTTGGATCCGAAGAAATTTTTTGTAATAACAATACGCTTGTGAAGCGAAACAATCTACTTTTCCATTGCTATTTATGGCAGCAGTAAAGATATCTTTATTGTATTATAAATTCTAGGCTATCATTATACATTTTGTCTTTGTAGTATTTGCAACAAGTAAATTTTACTTATCAACTGTAAGCAGTTGATTTTAAAGTGTTTATTTATCTAGGTCGGTATTGTTTCTAACTTAAAATAGTATTTGAATGGAAATACTACCAAAACATCTATCAATAGTCTATTTTTTATCCTCACAATAATGTCTGTATAGTTTGAACTTGAATCCCGGGTTAAAAAATTGTTATGCATACTGCATCTAAAGCGATCATTAACTAAATGTGTCACCAGTACGCCGCCATTGACAATTAACTAGGCTTGGAAATGGCTATTACTTTTCAAGAGAGTATCGGAGAAAGTTTCTTTTGATTATGACTCTATTACTATCAGTACTTTACAATCACTAACACCATTCCAATGGTCAGTTCCTCACCGGCCAAAACAAGCTAAATGCAAGCTCAAGACCGTATTGTCCTTGCTGGTATGTCCAGGAGCATCCTTTAGCTTCGGTCCGTACTCACACGTATTCAATAGTCCACTCGGGGTGATTGTTGGAAAATCAACCCAGCTGTTAAGGGAAAATATAGAATATGGTAAATTCGTGGCCGAGTAGCTTTCGTCCAACTCGATTATTGCGGAATATACAAGGTAAGAACAGTGTGAAGTCGTAGTGGGTGGTGGTACAAACTTGAGTAACCAAGGTGATACCTGGAGTTTTAGTTTGAAAAATCACCACACTAGATAGGGACAGATGGTGTATGGGGAGTTATTACTGGGGCAAGAACCGCCCCGGGTTTTCGCACTCATGATGCTGATGATGATGATTATAGTTAAGTATACTTGTATGAACGTTATTTATGTTAATTCAACCAAAACATTACGCAAATTTTGCGGTGGATTTTGCTTTTTTGCGAATATTTTTTTATATGCCGACAAACATTTTTTTTATTCCACGTGATTTGTCAAACCAGTTTTAACCACAACAGGCGGGGCAGGACCATTGAAATGAATACAAAGTAATAATACAAATATCCATATTTTAGAATAAAATTTACATTTTTATGGGGGGTTTGACACCCATTTTATTTTTGACATAAATTCCGCAGAATTCATCTACTTTCATTTTTGCACTCTTGTATCTAATAACATTTTATTCAAATTCTTTTATACGAAAGGTAATAATTTCAAAATTTCAAAGATAATTAATGTAGTAGGTATATCTATATACATTAAGCTATGGTGAGATCATTAAACGAAGCCGCTACGCATGTTAAGTTTTGCTGTAAGCAAGGAATGTTAAATTTAAATCAAGCATGATAATATGTATTTTTAAAATTAAAACCACCACTATCATGTTTAATTTGAAGCCACTGTATGAAAAACCAATCATCTGTTAAAAATGTTTACTAGCGAAGTGAAAACGAAAAGAAGAGGACTTTGCAATGGTAACCCTACATCTGACCATTGGGAAAATTACTTCTTGGTAGATAATAATTAATGTATTTCATTTGTATCGTGACGCGAATCCGTTTTCTTCCAGATGTAATTGACAATGTTTAACATGTAAATGACTGACAATTTTCTTATTTTTATTTCTTCTTTCTTGGTTAAGTGTTATTATGACTTCCTGGAAAACAGACAATTAGATAAACAATAATAATAATATTAGAGAGCTTCTGTATTAAAATAATTAACCGTCTTATATTGAGCCTCTTTCTGTGTTGTAAACATGTTTGCTTGGGAATTAGACAAGGCGATAAAGTTTTAATGTTTAATACTCACGTGTTAATTTAAGTTATTATTTCAGTAGGTATCAGATAAACTTTTCGCATAAATGCTGAAAGCTGATTAAGAAAATATTTATCCAGGTTATGCATCTAGAAAGGTATTTTTATTACGACTTAGTGAAGTTTATAGCGATAATGTCCAAATCAATTAATATTTATCGACATGTAATAATTGAGTGCTTATTTTTAACTACGTTTAGAATTGTTTCATGTTTCATAGTTTCTTTGTTGCTGATATCTCTGTATCTTTTGGGACAGCATCTATAGATTATAGTTCTGTCATCTTTTATTTTCTTGATGATTTACATATATATATATATATTATATGAGTCAAATATATCACATTTTAATTAAATTCCTTCATTCAACGTTTTTCTAAAAATTATTTTCAACTCATTTTGATTAGAATATTGTGAAAGTTTTTATAAAATACAAATCCTTTAAAATATAATAAAATACTATTCTATCAAATTATAGAAACTATCCATTATTTTAAAAAGTATGCCGTGATACCCATATTTCTGACACATCGTCCTTATTAAAGCATTGAATTAATGTAAGCATCAATATGCAAATTTAAGAGACATATTTTTTTGGTAAAATTTGGTGTTTTTGTGTCAATGTGAAATGTTGTGTTAGATGCATATTATAAGTAGGCGGAGAAGGAAAAAAGTGTGATTCTTAAAATCATAAGCTGATGACTATTCGAATTTTAATCCATCGATATAACAGTTTCAAAAGGAAAAAAAAACGTGTTTGTACCTAAAAGACATAATTCAAATGAATATCCGGAAATGATAATTTACTTGGTAACGTTGAAAAATGGCTTTAAAATAATGTATTATTAAAATGATTCAACACATATTTGTTTTGTAATGTATTAATTTACAAAACATGACGGAAAATGACTATCTATTCCTAAATATATGGTGCTATAAATCCTGCTGTGGAGACTATTACTTCGCTCTAAGGGAAATCAGTTCGCGAATCCGTTTTTCTCCCATGCTAAAGATAGGATAGATAGTGAACAGGATAAAAATAATAAAATATTGTATTTGACGTTTTGCATTGCAAGTTTCATTATCAAGTATATAAAACATCAAGAAAATAATTAAACATTTATAATCACGGCCTCAGGGAAAGTTTTTAGGTTCGGGACGCTAGATTTTATCAACTTCCACTTTATATTTTCAGTGAGGAAGGACATATCAATCAAATAAATAAAAAAACAACTTATTATTTAAAAAATTCCAGAAAACATTTAAAAAACTAAATCTTTTGGGCCCCCCTAAAAGTGAAGCCCACGGCAGCCCGATCTTCGATCCCCTTCTGTATTAGTCTGTTCATATATATTTTTTAAATAATATTTAGAATGACTACAGCACAGAATTATCCAGTCTTGGCCTGGACTAAGGAGGGTAAGGGCTAGCGGATGAATGAACCTCGACGTGAGCAGGCTACAATTTTGTAAGGTTGATTATTTATTAGATGGTTGTTGAATTAGATTGATTTGATAATTTTGTTGACACACTGTTTTAATATAATTCTAATAATTTGTCATTAAAAACACATTTTGAATAAGTAAGACACATTTTGGCTGGTTGAAAATTGCCGAAGAATTAATATAATTATGACGGTTATAAATTGTGATTCTTATAATACCTATGTAAGAGTCGATAATGCAGATTTCGATCAAACATATTGTTCAAAAGGCGGCTATAAAGCGGCTACAGTAATGAATAATGAAAATTGTTTATGAAGAAAACAAATATCTTAGAGAATTTGTTTTTTTTTTAAACTTGTATACCAAGAAGCACTGCAAACGACGAACTGCTGTAATATTGAAATCGTTTGTTTACTTTAGGATACGTATTATCGGAAATACCATATTTATTTAACCTTCAATGCAAAGTATAACAAAGATTTGTAGAGCATAAAAGAATAATTGCAGTGAAGCAAATAGCGTATTTTGTCCATTCTTCCAATAAATCTTTCGGTTGTATAAAACTATTACTGCTAGTGGTTATTATACCTAATTTAGTACAGCGTTGGTGAACTTTTTCCCCAAGCAGACGAAAATTAAATTCAGATTTGTTAAACTAAAAACTCCACTTCAATGTTTAGTTTGATCAATATCTGTTTAATCTAAAACAGAATAATTACAATAAACAGTGCCAGTTTGAACAAACAAAAAGTTAATGTGATAGAAACGAAAAAAAATACTTGGTACTTGGAAATCTATTTGAGGATCGTTTCCAATTTGGCTCATATCTAATGGAGGCTGTTGCCTGCATAATATGAAATTTGCCATTTCTACAGGTATAATAATTGGAAATCCATTGAATAAATCAAACTACGCCGCGCATTGAAATAATGAAAAAATGGGTTTGATGCGTAAATAAAAACTAATGCAGCTATACTTTTTGCGATTCTTTCGTCTACTGAATTATATAAGTAAAACAAAAAAAAAAAGTACTATTTAAAAATCCATGCGGAGTACATTGGAATCGGTTCCTCGTAACCCGAGAGTCTCGTCGGTTTGCCATTGCTGATGTATTATAGTAAAAAAACCTTTGGTAAATGCGATTTTAAAATTGCTCTATAATAATGACGGATATCATAATATTGTTGAAATATTATTTTATTTCATAAATTATTGTTGTTGTTACCGATGCTACGATGTACTTTACCCAGTGGCGTATATGTGAACGAATTGAAATGGGAACACGTCATACATTTAATATAAGTATCGTTTAGAAATATTTCTGATTGAAAATTAGGCTTTTTTCATGGAATCAATCATGAAAAAGGAGATCGAATGATTCACTCACAACCAGTTCATATCTCGTATCTTGATAGCGTACATGTTAAAATAATGTTTTGTAATATATCTATCAGAGATATTCATTTGCTATTGCTTATTTATGTATAAACATTTTGTTAATGAGAAAAATTGTGAAATTGATCTTATTATTTATTATCTTCATCATTAATAATGAAATCTATAATGATTCGGAAAACTTTCAGGTTTAACGTTTAACACAATATTTAATCATTTCAAAGAATTATGAATATGGGCTATAAAGGTTTTTTGTACGGCACTAGTGCATTTGAATATGTCATTGAACTAGAGATATCGACAAGTTATAGATAGTACATTATATGTGAAATCAATCATTCAAATTTGTCATTGTGTTGGTACATCTTCATTTTTTTTTTTTTAAATGTTTTGTTTTCTTCGTTTGGTCGAATGATCAACCTCTCAATCACTCACTCTCCGTCATTTAAAATAAAAGTTGGTTAGATAATAAAAAAACAAATACAGTGCATTGTTTTTGATATTTTTAATCGATAGAGTAATATTCTTTTTCGAAAAGTGAATATTTAAGGTGAACTAGAGTAAGGTTATCATTCGGAAAAGAGGATATCGCGAAAATTGAAGCTATCATAAAGATGTACGTTTAATTAAATTATCAAAGGAAGTTACTTTAGCTTCATTAAAATTCAAAGGCCATATAAAACTATGAAACAAGATCGAAAACAAACATTACATAATTACCCATATTATAATAGTTAATATCATGGGACACTGACGACAATTCAAGGTTTTTCTTTCATTCTCACTTTTCTTTTCTTAAGCACAATAGTGCGTGGTTAAAAGATCGGTCCCGTGCAGCACCGCATCGGTCCAAGAATATGTTTCTTTTCTTGATAGGTATTGCGTTATGGAAGATGGCCGTGAAACAGCGACTGCATACACATAACGCGTAGACATGGGGCAACCAACTTGTAATTCAATGGCTTAAGAGTATGAAGTAAGTAATTTGATAAAAAGAAAATAAAAACAAACACACATCAATGTTACAAATATACAGGAAATAATATGTACAACTTATACGGTATAAGTAAATCAATAGGTTTCACTAAATATGTTACTATGCAGAATATAGTATTTTGATTAGATTTTATGAAGTCTTTCCACTAAGGATTAACAGTAAGTAATATTGAGTTCATTTGTATTATAATTATGATATGTACGTATGTAATTACTGATAAATATCTTGATAAAAACTCTTGTCGATGTAAACATATATCATATCTACATTAATTGATTGTCGGTTGATTGCAGATGAAGTAAGTAAGTGACGTCTGACAAAAGTGGGTCGCTGTAAATATCCATTCAAAATGAGATATCCAATGTCCAACGAAACTAAAAAATCTTTCTAATTGACGGTCTTGCACAGTGCAACATAATAGCGATCAGTGATCGTTTAAATATTTTGTAACACTTTAGTTACAAAGAAAGTTACCAAATATGTAAGTAGTACATCCAAAAAGACAAGCTGCAAGCGAATGCATTGTTATTTAGATACAAAAAAACGTGGTAGAGTTTTATGTGAACGTATTATCGAACCGAAAAAGCCAAAAGACAGTAAATAACAATTTGCGAATTCACAGGAGAGTGAAATGTTGCTTTCGTTTATATATTTTCAATCATTTAACCTTTTCCATCGCTCTTTTTGATTCTGAAAATATTTTTATTTATAAAATATTAAAATTTATGCATTTAGTCATTCATTTTTTGTTTTTTTTTTTTGAGAAAAGTATTGCTTTCGTCGGAGTTTAAATGAAAGTATAAAAATATGAAGGTGAATTGGGTAATCTCAATACTAAAAAATATGAAATAAGGCGCAATGAATTTTAAACTGTTGTAAATTTTTCTAGGAAAAACTCTCAGATATCTATTTTTCCTGTACAGCTCAACATGTTCAAAGAAGCGTATTAAATCTGCAGATTTAAAACATTAGGCCAGCTAAAACCAGCACAAATAAATTTCGAATGTAATGTAGCTTACTGACACAATGGGTGGATGTGTGCCCTTGCTTTTACCGATCGCCAAAAGGCAATAAAATACAGATGACAAAATCTATTATGATGGTATCGCGAATATCTTTAGTCTAGATCAGCGGTTCCCAGGCTTTTCTCATCGTGACCCCGTTTTCATCTAAAAGCGGTTTCGTTATCCCAAATCCACCAATGTCAATATTTTAGACAACTAAATTTTTAAAAGACATGCGTTTTCAGAAGTTTATAATTCAATAAAATGTGTAATAAGATATGCTCGTTAGTGTATTTAACTATAATAAAAAAATCAGATGGACCGTATCATCATTTAAACATTTTTATTACGATTTTTGAAAACTAGTTTTAAGTAGCAATAGACAACACTACCTGAATTTATTTCTGTGTCACTATTAGCCAAAATTTTATACCAATATGTAACACAATTTTTAATCATTAGTCGATTTTACATCGTCGACATCAGTTCTAACCGTCAGTTCGAGTTCATTCGTGTGCTCGAATGCCTGAAGATCCCGAAGGCGAAACCCGGGTCTTTGGTGACGAAATACATAGAAATGTACAAAATTTCAACAATTCAAATTTGATTTTAAATCTTAATAAGAATAATTTACTGAGAAGTGTATGGATCCCATGATCCTAAATCCTAGAGCCGGACCTTAGAGCCTGGGTGAAAAGTTAAGAGTTGTTTAAATTAATATATTTCGCTATTTTTGACTTGATTTACTTAACTTACTAATTCATATTAGTTTCGTATTTGGTTTAACTTTTTATGTGAGTATTCCTTCGTCTTGTGCCGCATTTTCTATCTAAAATAAATAATTTATTTCAAGAGAATACGTATGATGCATTTTACTCGTATTTTTCGGCTTGAGCTTTCTACTACATATTAAAGAGTCTTCATATTTATTTCAATAACTGGTAAAAGTTAGATACCCACAATAGTCAATGCAGTCTTAGAAATTGCGTAAAACAAAACTTTTATTAATTTATTGTAGACAGAACCCAATGAATTTAATTGTCATTTCAGAGAAATACATTTAAGGTATCACGAATTAATAATTAGCCACCTTGTTATTTGGTAAGTCTTGTGCATTAGATTAATCTATTAATAAATATATATAGTTGAAAATAAATAATTACTACAACATTTGGAGTGCAATCATAAATGAAAAGAAAATCGGCACGATTTGTTTTTTTTATTGATGTAACATTGTTTTCACTTGGAATTTACTATAGGTTATTTTATGCATGAGACAACAAACTTTCTTCTGTTTTATATAAAGAACAAAATAACTGATTGTCGAGAATTTATTCTACTATCCAATCACGACTTTTTGTTGCTGTCGAATTATGAAATGTAAAAATACACATATTCATTTTGAATATTATTAATATCGGTTGCTTTAAACTTCTCTTGATGAATAAGGGGAGTCTTTGACAGTTGCCACTTAACCACTTTTCGAGAAAGTAGAATAAACATTATCAAATTGGTATAGTACCAAAAAGCATAATCGGATAAACATTTAGGGTTTTCAAAAAAACTTTCCGTGACTGTTCCGGTATTACGGCGCGCGATGCGGTATTTAGAAGAAGACCAAAAAGTAAGAATCTAGCGTGGTTATTCGATTATAATACAAGTAAGTACTGTTGATTTTACGGTCGTTTTCTATAACGCAATAACTATCAAGAACAACAAATGCAGTTACACTTCACAATTTTAGCTGTACGACACTGATATTTTAGCCATGCACATGGCTCTAAAAAAGCTAAAAGTAGAATGAATATTTATTTTAAATATAACGTTTTGAAATAACAACATACTGAATAACAAAAATAGCTTTATTACTTAAATGGTATTTTTACAAAAGTGACTGTAAAATTCGTGTTTTGTGTATAAATCAGAGTTGGCCAAGAAGGATTGCAGAGCAAAGCGTGATTGATTGGGGTCATAGTTTCAATTCTCATCCGAGAATGAAAAACATTTTATGTTGCAATTCTGAAAATAGTTTCTTAAAAAAGATTTATAAAAAAGTTGATATAACAACGTTTACAAATTCAATCATTAAAACTTATTTTAAATACAAAGTAGTTTGAGACACAAAATATATTACTTTTAAGGTGTTAACTGTCAATTCTTGGTGGAAAGACATTATATTTTAAAAAATAAAACACAATTTGTTTGTACTACTTCCACATATTTATAATGATCAGGACCGGTTTCGCTCGTCACGAGCATTATCAACTGATAATGCTCGTGACGAGCGAAACCGGTCCTGATCATTATAAATATGTGGAAGTAGTACAAACAAATTGTGTTTTATTTTAAAACAAAATATATTGACATATATAAATGATCTGTAGTTTTTTCAGCAAAACTTTAAATAATAAAAAAAAAAATGATTGAGAGTATTCTGCCCAGTTAAATGAAAACACAATAATTACAGAAAATGTCGAAATTAAAGTAAAGATCGATAAAGTAAGATAGAGTAGAGAGTTTACACAAGAAAACCCACAGTAAAATTTATATTTTGTACTGAAAAAAGGTCTAAATGTTTTTGTAATTATTGAAAGATACCTCGACTTTGTAAGTAAAAACTAGGGTATTCAATCCCGGACCCTTTTTACGATCCCGGGATTTCGGGATTAAGAATTTCTCAATCTCGGAATCCCGGGATTGGTCATTAAGTTTAATTTCATGTGTTAAATTGTACATTTAAAATTTAATTTGTGTCTATTATTACTTAAATTGTAATTCATATATGATTAAATATTTTTTTGGGCATTGGAATGATTTTTTTGTTGATTTAAAATCAGACAGTCATTTACAAAAAAAGAGAAAAATATTTGAAAAAAGACATAATGATCAAAATAATTTCATTTTATTTAATGCATTATTATGGTAGGTTTTACCAAATTTATCCAAAAAGAGGACATGTCCTTCAATTTGAGATATTACCCTCCATTCATTTAAGAAGCGGTCTTTATTTGTCCTCCATTTAAAATTATTTAAAAACGGCTGTTAGAAAATATGAGAAGGAAGGGGACATGGAAAAACTTAAGTACACGTTGTAGTTAATCAGAAAGTTTCGATTTGATAGATGATTTTTTAGCATTTACAGTGAATCCCTGAATCCCGGGATTGACTGAATCTCAATCCCTGGATTACGAGATTGAATAATTGAGTGGGATCCCGGGATTTCGGGATCCCGGTTCCCGGGATTGGAAGCCCTAGTAAAAACGCAGTCCTTTTTGTGAAAACACTGTGTTTCTATTATATACATAATACCTTTCTACATTATCCCAAAAAATACTATCCAGATATAAATATTACTATACTAAAAGGTAAATTAAAATAAGAGATCTGATTCTGACGAATCGTTGAACATTTAATTACTGTGTTTTTAATTAGCAGGGCAGTATTGCTATTCTTCCCAACATAGCAGTCAAGAAATTTGGCGACCCTGTTGGCATGGCGATATTCACAAAAATAGCTTAACTTTCTCCGGGCATATTCTCATGTTGTTAAAACTAACGGATTTTTAACGTCAACGGTTTTCCTTATTTCGAGTCGAAACAAACATAGAAATTGTGAAAAAAAATCAAGATATGTAAAATATTGCTATAAAAACTGATTGTTTTTGTATAAAAATTGACATACTTAAAAATACTTCTCCTTGTTCAGTATCTTCTAGAAGAGTTTTAAATCGTGTCTGAAAGTAAAATTTTGTCTATGTTCAGGCCAGAGAAGTTCAATTGGCGCTATTCAAGATGTCTAACCAACAAAAATATTTTATGATTCGAAATTTCCTAACCAAACCATTCTTGCATAGTGTTTCATAGTGTAATCGTGTCATCATTTTTTTATGTCGCTTAGAACAGTGCTACCCAAGTGTTGCCGTAGGGGCTTCTGTGTGTGGGTTGCGAATATTTCAGTAGAATCACGAATTAGATTTAATGAATACTTTTTCAAATAACTAATTTATGTACAAGCAAGTGATTTGGTTTTTGAGAAAAATATATAGATACTTAATTATGTGTGTATAGTAATAATTCATGTCAAATGATGTTCTGATTCGGCGTCCAGGACGACCAGTGGGAACTATCCGTAGGATGTACTTTGGGAAGCTACAGGATGCTGGTATATCATGGGAGAAAGCAAAGTAATTGGCCGGCGACACTGAATTATGGAGGCGCAGCATTGTGGTCATATGCCATAGGAAGCAATTGTGGTCAAAGAAAGCTTTTGATAGCTAAAGTAATTTATTTTTCGGCTGTGGGGTGCTGAGGATTATTTTTTTAATATTTTGGGTATTAGGGCCCCAAAAACTAAATGTGTGAAAAAGTTTAGGAAGCACAGGCTATTCACCAAGTTATATTTATTATTCTGAAATACTAAATGACAGAAAGGAGAAGTTAAATTAATGTCTTTCATGGAAAATATTATAAACAAATAGGCATACATGATACAGATGATATCGTCGATGGTCTGGAAGAAAACCCTAAATCGAAAAAATGACATATTGAGTTAGTTATACCAAAAGGTTCCTTATTTCAAACTTTACCGTATGGAAGAACATACTTATTTTTATAAATTACACTTTTACTTAAAAGCAGTTTTGTGCAATCAAACAAAATGAAAAAGGAGCATTTCAAATATTTGACAAACTTCAAAGTCCAATAACTCTTCTTCCAGAACAACGACGATATTCACTCATAAAATTGTTATATACCGTATTATATGGGTACTTATTATTTCTGACCAGACTTACTCTATATTCTATTCTATTTCCAACGATAATAATAATATTTTTTTCGTGCGTGTTGTATTATATATTATAATTGAATATTTTATCGGAAACCTGTGTTCTAAAAATATATTTATTATTATTAAACAAACAAAATGATACTTTATGACAATATATTAAAAAATAGGTAAACCCACTTCTTGATATTACTAATTTACTCATATTTCATTCTGCATCCACTTAACCTTTAACTATCGATTTGCCAATATATTACCAGGTGACAGTACCACCTGTCAATGTTAATTATATACATTGCTTAAATCTGATTTGACAACAGGCAATATTTGATACTGCTATTTTGTTTATATCATGTGTATAATTTGCTGATAGTTTTAATCATTTTAAATTTTTTCAGTAAGGATGATTTGCGTCATTAACGGCTATATACAAAAAATGTATTACCAACAGCTCAAAGCAAATATATTGGGTATATTGTAATTTATTTTTATCGATTTTATTTCGTGATAGTTTCTTGCAAGTGATTGATTTTGCAAATGTAACGATAAAAACGATAAAAAATAGATAATATGTGTAATTGTCTTGCCGGTTATATGTCAGATTTAATTAAGTAATTAGATAACGAAAACAAACAAAAGCACAAAGAAATAGGTATTTAATAACAGGAAAGGTGTAACAGACTTTTTCCAATATTGATATACATATAATATGAAACCAAAACAATTATCAAATTTGGATTATTGAGATTTTGTACACTTCCATGTATTTTGTCACTAACGACCCGGGTTTCGCCTTTCGGTATCTTCAGGCATTCGAGCACACGAATGGACTCGAACTGACAGACAGTAAACAGTGTCTAACGTTTATATAGAAGATACAAATACGACAAGTATTATTTACGAGGTAAAATATTATACATCTGAGAGCCACACTGATACCTGAGTTAACATTTCGAGAATCGCCTTAATCCTTATTTTGTAAACAACACATTAACAGAGTGGTGAATTGCCGCTTTCCAACTTCTTATAGAATTACCAGTGATTTTACAATTATAATAGCATTGTGGGTTTCGACGGGATGCAATTCGACGAAAGGGTAAATATATACAATCTTTCCACATTTAGTGACATCTGTTAGGTGTTTCAACGTATAGGATATAATAACGGAGAATTAGGAAGGTTCAGCTGCTCATTCAGAATTGGCAAGGAATTTAACTGGGCTCTATTGATTTCCAAAATTTCTTGATAAAATAATTTATGATCCCCCATGTTTTTATGCAACAGTTATAAAACAAAATTATGAAAATTATAAATTATAAAACAATTATCATTCCATTCTGTTTAATGTTGTGTAAAACATGTCGTATTTGAATATTTTAGTATATTTTTTAATTAACTAATAATAAATTGAGATTGCTTTATATCAATAAGCTGTTTCCTCTACATTATATGGAACCAATTGCACAAATTTACTAAAGTAAAATAAATAATTTACGAAAATGTACAAATTCCATTCTTTACCTTTATGGATCGCGGGCCAAAGGTTGACAAGTGTTGAATAAATGAAACAGTTTGATGCATTAATATATTTCATTTGCATTAAGTATTTTCTGTCAATTGTTTTGAAATATATCAATAGGCTCAAAAGTTATAACATTTTTAACTTCGCGATCGAAATTTGTTGATTTTCATTAAAACATAGTAGATATTTTGCGAAAATTCGCGGACCATATACTGTAAAGTTAGTATAACAGATGTAGCGTTACCGTAAAAGGTGTATTGTACAATAGTCATATGTAGCAAACACTTGATTCTATTGTATTATTATATTATGATTGATGAGCGATGTAATACGGTTATGTCGCGAATGAAAAAGCCGTCTCGAAACATAATTCTTGACACTTCTGAAGCAGTAAAATTGAGGGCAACCGTGCAGAAAATGGAAAAATGCATTATTACAATCCGAACTTTTATGAATTATTCAAAACATTTCAGTCCAGAGACTATTATTATGGATTCCAATAGAATATTTGATTCGTTTGTCGAATATTGTTCGTTGATAGTGTTAAAGAATATTAAACTACTAGGATAATATAAATGTCATTCGACATCACATTTTATTAAATTTATATATTCTAATTTTACAATATTCGAATAAATTCGAATACTGAAATAACAGAAAGTTTTCATATTTGATATTCGAATATTTGTTTTTAACGAATATTTGGAATCCTTTAGCTATTACAAATATTTTCGTATTGTCGAAATTGTATGCAATACATAATAAAATATAATACTTGTACAAATCCAGTTTCTTTAACAAACTTTCAGATCTCGAGGTAAAATCTGAGATTAGTTTTATTATTCATTGTGGGGGTGATTCTCAATCAAACCGATGCAGGAACAACGTTTTAATAATCCTACCCGGACAGGAGCGCCACATTCATTTGGCAACAATTGTGCGCGGTGCACACTGGCGGCTAAAGGGGTGCTGTCTCTTGAATTTGCCTGGCTATGAAAGGTCTAGTAAACATTAATTTTCAAAGCTTAAAAATGTTTGTAATCAACATATTCACAAGAAACATAACCAGTATTCTCATTGTATTCAGTACAGTATCGATAATATTGATGTCTTGATATTGCTAATACAAATCCATTCATAAAATAAGAGTTTTCCTTGGATTGGCTCTGCAGCCACATCTATGGAATTCATCAAACCCATATTTTTCTAGCAAATCCATTTAGTAAATAGATATTCATCTTTATATTGCTGGTATTATTATATTGTTTCCTTTGTTAGATTGAAAAACCGTAATATAGGTAAACCGCAAACATTGTAACAATTCAGTGTTGCTTAACCTTTTTGAGCCGCAGAACACTTGAGAGAGTAGGTATAAAAACGAACGAAACAAATCACATCGCATCTGTCTCGCTCGCCGCTCGAGGGATGACGGTGTAGGAGAGCGGGGAGAAGCGGGGTGCGGGCTTCAACACACTTCAAGGCCCGCGTCCTGGGACAAGGACAAACAAAGGAGAAAACAACGGTTCCTTCGTCTTCCATTAAAACCCCGGTCGTTCATCCGTATAATCTCTGGTTTATTGCAATTAGCTACAGTTTCACAAGACATTAGACACAACAGAATTACATACTTTTAATTTAAACTGTGTAAGTGGTTTTATAGTAATCGATGGGATAAGTCGCTGCCGCGACCTTCCCCGGGAACGGTCGGGACTCCACTGACTCTGGCAGGATCGCAGGCCCTTCCCCCCACTTCAAACTGCAAAACCAACAAATACGACCCCACCCTTAACGCCTCAGGAGGGGTATTACATTCTTAAATTTTCATTAATAGGAAGAGTCTGCAGATTGGTTTTGAAGACCCTGTCCGCCCCATAAGTACGGGGCGGTGTCACACTGTAATATGATTCAAGTCATAACAATACAATGCTTTGCTTTTATAATATTAAGAAAATATTATTAAAGATTCCACAGCCTAAATAGATTTAATATAATTTATTATACTTGTTATTTAATTTTGTTTGTCGGTCCACTTTTTCTATTGTAATGTCAGAAAAAAAATATCGAAATTTAGAGAATTGGTCGAAGATTTTATGACGAAATGTAAAAATGAGAGTTGCTTCAAAAATAGCTTAAATCATCTTACGTCATTTATCGACGGCCCCTAATAACACGATGTTGGATGAAGTGTGTTATAATAGATAATGCCAAATATTATTTGACTTTGAGTGAATGTGGGTTTAGATAGTGATGAATCTATTTTTGTAATTGTATAGTAGAACACAACTTTTACTTAAATAAGTAAGATTGTTATTTAAATTGGAAAGTTAAAATTTTTGAACCGCATGTTTATATATTATTATAGATAAAGCCCAATATTACATATTGAATTAATTGTGAAAACTTACTCCGGACTATAATGTTATAGATTCTTGATTTATCTAATACTTGATGTTACTGTATTCATTAATTCAAGGATTCAAACACTATGACCTCTTATCTATATTCATTTTTTTTAAAACTACATGAAAAGTGATAATTAATAATAAATACATCCTCAAAAGGTTTTGATAATAAAACTAAGTAATTATAAAAAAACCGTACTAGTCTTTTTATTTGGAATATCTCTCACAATTTAACAGAACAAGATCGAGAATAACTGGTTTAGAGCCACTGGACTAATGCATGTATCATGATTAACTATGTAAGAAGCACTGACATTATGTTACTATTGTCGCTACCAGTGGAGAATTGAACGTAACCAAAAATATTTTTAATTTATATAAATCGCCAAAAAACTATGGGTTAACATCAGTTTATTTTATTTACACATCACGCAATCGCGCGTTGAAGCGTCTCAGTGTAAAGCACGGTATTATTATTATTTTGAATGAAACATCTTGGCAATGTCCCGTGGACCTTAGCGTTGCTTTGGTTTCTTTATGTTCTATCGTTTCGGATGGGCCCATAATTTTTTTCGAAAATATTTGCCATTTAATTCGCATTCCGTACAAATAAAAATAAAATTAACAGTATCTGTATAAATAAAAGAAATTAATTGCTTTTTCGATTATCTCTACACTTTTTCTCTAAGACTCCGAAATTAAATATTTTAACCGAGATAGTAATATGACAATTCTTTAATTGATGTGTTTTCATTATTCTTTCAATTAGTTGTATCGGTTTTAAATATCAATTGTTATTATCCAATCGATCATATTTTTTACTGTTTATAAGACAGGTATATTATGAAACATAACTATAAATAAATAATTGAAAAAAAAATCAAATTATTGTTTATGATATTGAGTATCAATCAAAACACACAAGATTGAAAGTTTTTATCGTACAGAGTCGGTTCGTTAAAACTGAAATATTATAATATATTTCAGATTTCGGTGAAGGATTATTCAATTTTATTATATTTAATCGAGATATTAAGCCATATCAGACAATTAAAATAGGTTTAGTGCCGGTTAAAGGTTGTATTAGTTACCGGAGTGGAATATTGAACATGTCCAATGGACAGTTTGCAGTGTGGCTGTATGTTGCAGTTATGCCAATGCTACTTACCACTAAACATGGGAAGATTAGAATTGTTCAGATAATTGCCGTAGCCACAATACAATTGCACCATCATGCAAACATCTCCGGTCTCACATTGGGACCAATTACCTATAGAAATGATCGTGTTTGGAGTTGTTTATATCTTATATGAAAATGATCCTTTTGTTTAAAATTTACCATTTTCCTTTTGTCAAAAAATAAGACACAAATTCACTGAAATTAAATTCTCCATAAAAACACATTCCTTAAATACAATAAATATACAGAATTAATTTAAAAATAAAACACATTTTTTAAATGATCAGGACCGGTAAAAAAGGTACTTTATTTTTAAATATAATGCCTTTTCACCAAGAATTGACAGTTAACACATTAAAAGTGATATATAATTGAAATAAACATAACTTTTGAGTTCATCAAGTAAAATCTTTATTAAATTCACATGTACATAAGTACTCACCAACTATTTGTTTAACGGAATTCATAAAATATTTTTCTTGATTTTTTTATAACAAAAAAAAAATTAGATTAGGGATGGCGAACCTTTTCCGGTCCGAAAGCCGTATTTATTTATCTTAAGCCATATAAAGACGCATTTAAGATACATTCATATATGTACTTTACTTTGTAAATGTAGGAAAGCAAATTCAAATTCAGTAAGTTTAAGTTCAGTCAAAAAGCCGCAATTGAGACCCAAAAAGGCCACAAGTTCGTCACTCCTGGTCTAGATGTTTTAATTCGACGAAATAATGCTTTATAGCGATTGCCAAACAAATGGTTTTCGTTTGAATGGAATATCAAAGTGGAAGCGGTCGAAGTAAAAAGTAAAAATGAAGACATCTGAACTAAAAAAATGGCCCTAATTCAGATCTGTTGGCATTATCGCTCCGTTTGCGAACAGCTCTTTGTACGTGAGTACTCGATAGGCTCAGCAAGCAAAGCATCATCAACCGACAGAAGTTATCAAGGCGTCACGGGTCACGCCCGCATTCGAACCCAACGACGCCAGGCGACGCGAACATCGCTGGTGTTTTTTAATCATTTTTTCCGCAAGTAAAACGTGAAGTGAATAAATACCTCAACCACTTGTACAAAAAAACTGTTGGTAACCGCCAGGCATACTGCCGTATTTTGCTTTATTTTTTATGATTTTTGTATACAGAGTAAAAAATATCATTTTTAAATCTATTAAAACATATTATTTAATGACACACATATATTGTTTGGGAAGATTTGTATATCTTTATAAAATATATCCATTTAACATAACGATACTTCAGATACGATAACTATCAACTATATAGAATAACTCTTATGGAACTAAATACTATTTTTACACATTTTATTATCTAAATTTTGAATCCAAATTTTATTATTTATGACTAAAATCAGCTCACATAAAGATTTAACATATACAGTTAATCTTTTTTTTATGTTTTCATTACATCTTTTAATTTTATTTCACCAAATAT
Source organism: Himalopsyche phryganea (assembly GCA_022494535.1). Taxonomy (NCBI): domain Eukaryota; kingdom Metazoa; phylum Arthropoda; class Insecta; order Trichoptera; family Rhyacophilidae; genus Himalopsyche; species Himalopsyche phryganea. The sequence goes on along the minus strand of JAGVSL010000001.1, from coordinate 7,890,159 downwards.
TAGCTGTAAACAATATAAATATTTGAAAGAAAACCATTATCGATTGAATACTTTTAGTTTTTTCCAATACTTTTAAATAACAAGTTGTTACAAAATTATCATATTAAATTAGTTACAAACATAGACAAATCGTTATGTTAATAGCGATCGTTACTTTTTAGTGAAGCTTAGTAAAATATATGCAAGTCAGCTAATTAAAATTACTTCATTAATACATTTATAAATATCATTACAAATTTGAATTATTGAGATTTTGTACACTTCCATGTATTTTAGTGTACAAAAGTTCATTACAGTACAGTATTTTAGTGTACAAAGTCTCAATAATTCAAATTTGATATTGATATTCCATCAAGCACCGTCAGTCGATGTCTTATAATATCATTACCTTCGCAAAAATTCAATTATTACGGAGTATTATTGTAATGGATAACCACTTCGGGTGGATTTGAAAACATATATATTTTCTTTCAAAGTTACAACGTTATACTGCACGCTTGAGCAGTGAACCTCTGCAATTTTTAATTGCACCTTGTATAATCTCTTGTATTTTTGCATTCTGTTTGAATAATAATAATTGATTCTCATAACATCATGCTTTACTTACAGCTGTTCAACTTTTTAACGTCGGATCACTTCACTGTACATACTTAAAAAAAAATATTAGGTACGTTTGTTTTTAAATGGGTTGCATTTTGCTCAGCAAACGATTCAGACGGAAATTATATTTCTTTGCAGTTTTAGATTGTGATCTTACATAAAATATGTAGCTATTTTTGAAACGTTTTGAAAGTATGTATGTTATTAAATATTAGTATTAGTTGGAATTAGATTATAAGGTGTAACGAAAGAACATGTATAGAATAAATTACATATTTTATTTGGACAGCAGGATTAGCCGGTTTTGCTAAGCTGGTGACACAATAAAAAGAAACACTAGACAGTTAAAAATTGACGATAATACTGGAACATTTTATATACATAGAATATTTATTATTATATTGAAGCTGAGCGAAACCAGTTCCTGGAAAAAAATGTTAATTAATTATTTTCACTAATAAGTGTCTTTTTAATATATTTTTATTTGGCTATTTAAAGTTTATTCAAAAACTTCAATTACTATAACAATGAGACCGTATATTGATCTCAGATAAGTAAAATCAATCAAATAATACAAATTAAAAAGTATTTCTAATTTGTGTTGTATGTTTTAAATTAGATTTTTTTTAATTTTTCAAAATGTCTTGATTATAAATTATAATATAATCTACTTCAGCTTTTGCGCCAGGTCACAAAGCAATTTGATTTGAAATAAAAATGAAGATAAATTAAATATGCTTAAAAAACTCTCAAATATTAAAAATAAATGCACATCGATTACATAATTCTAATTTATGTTCTCTTCGATCGGAAACTGGGTAACTCATAATTTATTGTTTGAAATTGTATCATAATATTATTATTAGCCAATTTTTAGATATGCTCATATTTAAAAGGTTACACGGGCAAAATCAACAATATGTTACCAAATCAAAACACGCCATTGAAAGTACACATTCAATCGAGATTGACCATTTTACTCTCATTAAGTCGAGCAATTATGATAAATAAAGGCAGTAACATTCATAATAGATTATTTGAGTGAAATGTAACCGATTGTGAGGTTCAATAGTTCGGAAAAGCTAATCGGTCAAAGTCGCGATCAGTACTGTTCCTTCATTCAATGATTGTATGTGTAATAAATAGTTTTTGACAAGTTATCTGATAGAACGGGCAGAGTAAATTCGTATTCGGGTCTCGCTTACAAGATAGTTACACTAGAAGAAATAAATTATTATATTATAATGTGTGATCTCGCATAAATTATTCCAGTTATTGATCAGTGCCTTAGACTCAGTGAATTTGTTAATGTTTTAATATGTGTTCTAATTTAAAAAAAATGTTTTACCAATAATACGTTGAAATTATTTGAGTTTCTAAATAATGTAACCGTCCATATATTTTTACAGAAGTGCGTGATAATAATGATATGTTTGATAATTATTTTAAAGAATGTGTTGAACATATAGCATCAATGCACATTTAATAAAATACGCCATACACAAGTGATTTTTTCGACCAAACTTAATGTTACTTACTTATATATATATTTACAAAATCAACATACGATTGTAATTATTATAAAACACTGGTTTATAAAACATATATGATTTTAAAACTGCTAAAATATGGTAGTACAGATCCTTATTTGAAACATTGTCATTATTGTTTATCTATGTTAAAAAACCCTGCGGAGAATTAGATTTGAAAGACAATACAATACTTTGTGCCAGTTCATTACTACATTAAAAAAATAGCAGCATTCAATTTTATCAAATAGGTATACAGTTTTATACAGTTTTATTTATATTATTATAATTCAAAATACCGATGCACAAAACATTGTAACCTTTTTAGTTTATTGTGATCGAAACAGGAAAAGTATTTCTTGCATATGCGTCCATTAATGATGTTTTGAACATGTTTTGAGCTGGTTTTCAAGAACACGTCTTTCATTTTAAATATAAAAAAAACATATAAGCACAAAAAACATTAAGTAGGAAGTTTAATCACAAAGTTTGTTCACATAATATAATATTTACACAGACGTACTTAATGATATTTTCTATTTAAAATCATAGAACAAAAAATCTGCTCAATGTCATAGTGTTAAGTTATCTGCAATCGTAAAAAAAACATTAACTGGTATACTTGTGTATTTCGACTATCTCAGGTAATTTAAAATATCTGGTTAATTGGTTGTATTTCTGCAATGACAAACATATTACTGAAACTATATTCCTTGGGGTTAGATTCTGATTTTATCTACCCAATCACAAGTCGTAAAGGGACGGAAGTATCCAGATGAAAATAATCACATTCATTTGGATAAAACAGGTGTAATTATTTGAGGCACATTACGTGGCAATGTTAAAAAATATTCGACAACAAAAGCAGCATATTTATTTTCAATGAAGTTTCTTAAATACGTTACCTACACAAAATAGTGTTCTCTTATTTTTACCTTACTATTTCCCGTGTAAATAGTTTGACCATGCACTTGACTGGTTTCGTGATCAATTACCAAGGTCTGGGAGGTTAAATGTTACATTTGTTTTTTAAATAATATTTAAAATATATACATATTGTGTACTAAAATGTATTCAAGTAAACGAACATGCTTTTTGATCGTATACAAAAAACTGAACGTAATAAAATTGAAAACAGACAATTGTCAAAAATTAAAACTGATAGCTACGTTTTGTTAATTAGTGGTCGATTCACATCCTTTTACTGCATGCTGAATTTTCCACGTGAACAATAATTGCTCTTGGTTAATTTCATGATATCAGCTTTCCGTGAAACCTATTTTATTGTTATACAGTTAACGATATGTGTCTATGTTTCTCAGTTTTTATAAATTTCAAAATATTTGCTTTTGATCTTGTCAATTACTTACCTAAAAAATAAATATTGTCAAATTGAATGTAAGACATCAATTATTACAATTCAAAGGAAACAATTTAGGTTGAACTATTTGAAGAGTTAACTGATAAGAATTTTATCTCTTTAATTTTACAAATGCAATTGATGAGCATTTATAAAAAATGGTCTATTCAGTCGTATCTTCAAAAATAAACAAATTTGGATTTTGCTGTTAAATTAAACAAATATGTACAATTAAAGCAATAATAAAACATAATTGTACTAAAATAATGTTGATAACTGCATACCCAACTAGAAAAGGATGGATGCTACTGTAGATGAATATTATGTTTTATACCTCTGCTCGTAAGGCCGGCTTATCTGTTAATATAGAAACCACGATATGCATGATTAAAAATAAACAATAGTTATCGATTGCATCAGTATTAGTATGCATTTAATCTAAGCAAGTGGCATTTGAATTGAATTAAAATGTTAAATCAAGTCGATTAAGTGCATAATAAAAAAACAGTAACGTTGTTAAACCCTTTTAATCTATAAAAATATAAAATTTATTGAAAACTATACATTAAATGTTACGGTGAAAAACAGAGTCCTTCTAGCAGAAGAATGAATGTCAAACTGTTGTCTCGTTCGCTAAAACAAGGTATAATAATGTTCAACACTAAACTTAGCTGTTTCGGTATGCAATTTCGACTGATACTGTTTTGCTGGGTGAACGAAACCAGTCTTGATGGTTAAATACAATGTGAAATGACTACTATATAAAACTGTTTTCATTTGATAATTATTTGATCTAGAAAAAATGTGTATAGCTCCTTCAAATATAAACTCAATCAAAAGAATCAAAATAAAACAGCGCTAACGGATACGTTCTTAATAAATCAATGTCGGTGTTGGAGCTAGTTTTACGGCATATTGTGTAGCAATACTTGCAGTGGATTTAATCGTCTTTGCTTTGTACTGTAACGCGGAGATGGTAGGGATTGAAATAGTAATACATTTTAGTTCGATTTCATTTTGATGAAAACGAATATAGCATCGAAATATATAAACGTAATATATATTTTTATATTTTGGAGTTGGATCCACGTTTGATCTACATTGATTTTTATGGTACTTGACTATAATCAATTATTATTAAATATTGAAGTAGTACTTTTAAGAGTTTTTATTTATTTATCAACACTATTTAGCATAATAAGACTTACGATATTAAAATTAATTTTGAACTGTTTTTCTATTGTTAAAAAGAAATTAAATATTGAATAACCAGAAAAATCGACGTACAATTTTATTATTGACATTTGTTTAAAGATATTAGTGATGCAAGTTTAATTTTATAAGGTGTGTTAGAAAAAAAGTGACACTATGAAGCGAGGGTTTGTGACCAAGATGCAGCTATTATTTCTTTGCTGGGGAATACTCATCCCATTAGCAGTTCATGCAGAAGACCTTGGAGTATTGGTCGTTAACGCTGATGATAATATCACTACAACCGCAGTGAGTCCATGTTTTATTAATACATATTTCGACGGTATAAAATTGAAGATGCTAAGAAAACTATAATAATTAATTAAAAGTAAGTCTTTATTTTTTCGACATCTATACTTTTTGATTCTGTTTAACAATGAGGGAATATGTTCACTTTAGGTGTTTTAATGAATCTGGGTAAATTATCATCTATTAATTATTGCAATGTAGTAATTCGGTTGTTATAATAACCCTGTGCTAAGAAAAAGTGGTAAGGGACCAAACGGTACACGCAGTATGTTGTGAAAAGAAAATACCATGTGTATAACACAATACGGACAAAATATTGTGAGAACGCAGCGATGTAAGAACAAAAGTACTTAAATGCAATGGTACATGCAGGTTTTATTTAAAATCTGAAATGCAACATTTCTTCGGTAAGGTTATATTATGTTATATTCATTCTATTTTGAATATATTAGTTAGTCTGATCCGTCACTAATTATCAAGTAGACTCATACTATAATAGCAAATCTTAAAAATGCATTTTTGGTATAATACCATGTGTAATTATTGAGTTTTACTATTACCATATAATTTCTACTTCAGTATAGTAGCAAAAAATGTATCTTTATGTATTTCTATCATAAGAACTTCGCCCAAACGGTGTACATTAGTTAGTGAAATTTGCAGATGTTCTTCCTGCCGTTTCTAGGTCAATTATTGTGCTATTTCCAACTTGAAAATTTCAAATTTTAACAATTATATTAATTGGTAGACTTTATTTTATGGGTGTCACATGATATTTTCAACTTTCAACTTTAATTTTGCAATATTAGCTTGCACCAAAATAAAGCTAACGTCGTAATGTTAGTGCTCTCTATCATTGGCGAAGCTGGATAGCAAATACTTGTGTAATATAAAATATATCTTTAGATATGTTATTAATATCATAATAATAGCATTTGATTTTTTATGGTGTGGGTTTTGACTCCAACACGACTACGCTAATCTAGATGAAAAAGGCAATTTGCATTCTAAAAGTGTTACATCAAGTAAATTTTAAATTACTTGGAAGCTGCCTACATTGTATCCTGACTCACAATGTGGTTTGTGGGAAATGATCATGTTTTATTTGTTTTCTTTTTTTCATATTTTCACATGCGTAGACTGTAATTGCAAATGTTTTAAACTTATACTGCACTCAAGGTATTCAACTAATAAATTTGTATTATTTTTTTAAAAATAATCTTAGATTGTTTAGGCAATAATAATTTATCATTTAGTTTCTGACATGTCTATAATTTAGACCATTTTTGAACGTAAAATTTTCGGGGTATTACACAGCGAAAATGCTCTAAAAAAAACTCCTAAAAATCTAGAAAACGTATAAATTCACTTGGAAAAAACAGCACCCCCAGCTCACGACCCCCTTTCCGTATTCAGTGTTTACGAAATTCTACTGGTATTTTACTGTTTATCAAAAGTCTATTATTTCCTTCATACCCACTGTCAACATGGAGGGACTATATATTATACTCTTAACGGTCACTTAACATCTCTTTTCAGGGATAGTAACTATGGAATGATGATATAAAAAGGTGACTAGATGTTTCCTGGTTGATTTTTAATGATTAGCCGGAATAGGAATGGATAAAATTCTCAATCATTTTTGTTCAAAATTTATTTATTAAGTGTAATATTACTGTATGAAAATTTCCACTCTAAGATTCGAACCCTTGGTGATGAAATCGTTTTGAATATTTTTTTAAGATGTTATTATCCTTCAAAATTATGTCGGTTTTTATTACAACATATAAATTCTATTGATATTTGCGACAAGATATTGAAAGTACAAAGTAGCATTATGTATTTTATTACTCTTCTATTGAAAAAAGATATAGTATTGTAATGACATTCTCCATTAATGATCAGTTGAACATTTATTTAATAATACTAATTAATAGCTCGTAATGCACTCGTAATCGTTAAAGATACAGTGTTCCTCATTAAATACGAAAGTCTTAATTATCATTCGCTTCATTACATACCTACTTTTTAGAGTTTCAATTTAGCATACATTTTTATTGTACTACTCACTCAAAGTGTATTATTTTGATTATCTGTCAACTTGTAAGTACATACAAATTCAATATATTAACAAAACAATATTCATTGCTTTAATTCGATTATTTTTAGGCTGCTTCTGTTAGAGAATTTTCCATTGACTATGAAGGAGACACATTTCTCATGGATGGAGCGCCATTCCGATTTGTCGCTGGATCTTTTCACTACTTCCGTGCGCCTCATCAGTATTGGAGGGAAAGGCTGAGGGCAATGCGAGCAGCTGGTCTCAATGCTGTAACCACGTTAGTGATTGTATCTTCTATACTATAAAACAGAAAATAAAGAGAGATGGACTATATTTTGTGGGTGTTACATGAAGTGTCTACAGTGCTATTTTCAACTAACAACTTTCAACATTAGCTAACACCAACGTCTAAATGAACTAATGTTAGTGCCAAAATAACGTCATAATAACGCAGACAAAAATATTAATATTTCCGGTGTATGGAGGTTCAATACAACACCTACCTGTTTTATTTAAAGAACGCAAACGTTCTCTTTATAGGAGCATGGTATATAAGATACCGTATTTTAATGAAGAGTTATATGTTTGATATTTGGTAGAGAGTGAGCGTGGTATGTACTCGTAAAGAATAAAGGATGAGTTTAAATCTATCCCGGGCAAAGCAGGGTAATAAATAATAGCTATATAATTAAACGGACCACTTCTGCCAGATTAAAACATGATTTATTAATGCCTTATTTGGTCTCCCTGACTTTTGAGAATCCATCTTAATCTTTTCGATCGACAGATCTCTAATTCCAATATTTTCGTAGCCAGAGTGAACTTCTCCGCTTTATCTTGGGGCTTGGGATTGTGGAATGCCTCACTCTGGGTGTTAAGATTAAGGGGATACCATTTCAAACATAAATCAATAATAACAGCTGTTAATCCAAATTTCAAATCGTAGTTCATTTTTTTTTTAAATTGACCGAGTCTTTTACTGGTGATGATTAGTTCACTGATACCTTGGAGTTGGAGCCTATCAGTTTTGATCCTATCGGTCAACAGTCCTCTGATTTCTGCTAAACTAACAATTCAGGATTTTCAGAATTCTATTGTCCAAATTTCAAATCAAGCCCACATCAAACCACTTTCTAAAGAATTTTTCATTTCTCATTATAACCTGGATAGGTACGTGGTTTTGTAAAATGCATATTATTTCAATAATTATCAAAAATGCAATAATACTTTCATGATTGCATTGCAATTATAGATACATTAAAATCAGTTATTTTCAAATGAATAATTGTTGATATATTATAATAATATATATATCGTAGTTTGAATATTTTTTTAGATTAATAAACATACACTATATTCAATTATTTGTTTACATATAGGTAGTTGAAATTTTACATTAATAATTCTGAAATAGAAAATATTTTTTTCTTAGATTGTTTCTTTCTTTTTTGAGTACCTAAATATAACTGATTCGTTGCGTAAATAAGTAAATGCGTAAATTGTAATTGCATATTATATATTTATCCAAAATTAATATGTTTGTGTTTTAAATTTTCGTCCGTTATTACGAGAAATAACTCTTCATTTTTGTACAAAACTTAATTAAAGGTTATGCGACTTTTTGTAAAATAAATATAATAATTATGCTGCATTATAAAACAAGTTTTTTTATATTTTTATTGTAATGTAGTGTATTTAACGATCCATAGATCGCGCTAACAATTTAGCAAAAATCACAACCCAAAAGTTGCAGCATAGGAAATGTAGATGACAAATTAATTTCTATCAAAAATCTCTCAGTCAAATAACGTAATATTTTTTGTAAAAAAACGATTCCACATTTTATTAGCATTACATGCTATAATTTTTTTTCAAACTTTTTATTTTTCTTTTTTAAATACATTTCTTCATTTGCAAAGCATTTAACCATTTCTATGCCGCAGATATTTCATATCGATGGCCTAATTCCATAGTGATACAACTATAAATTTGTAGTTTTGATATATGGCCGATCAAATTTTGACTCATATAAACTGACTCATAAAAAGTGATGGCTTATTATTTGTATTACTTTTTTATTCAAATAGTTGGTCAATAGTTTATGGTTTTAGGATTGAAGGTTGTTTCTTAATGGAACGAAAGGATTCACAAAAATATATTTCTACAATACGATATTTTTAAAAATATGTAAATATATGGAACTGAGAAATTATTTAATCTTGCTGATTTCCATATGTAAATATCTACCCTGTGAGAGAAAACCTGAACATTTTACAAGCTGTACCTTTGTGGATCTGCAGCAGAGCGGTGTTCGAATAAAATGAACATCTTAACTCAAAACATCAAATTGTTGACTTATCGTCCTGTGAAACTGGGCCGTCGATATATTTAACTGTGAACCTAAGAATTTAATTTATTTTTATTGTATTGCCTTAGATATGTTGAATGGAGTTTCCATGAACCCGAATGGAGGGAATACCACTGGACAGGAGATCATGACATAGTCAAATTCATTGAAATAGCACAGGAAGAGGATCTTTATGTTATCCTTAGACCCGGACCTTACATTTGCGCTGAGCGTGACTTCGTAAGTATCGAAAATATATTGCGTAACGAAATGCAATGTCTATTATAAATTAAATATGTACATAAATTAGTCAGCCTCTGTGTTCTAGTGTCTAGTGATAGAGCTTTACTCTAGCAATCAGGTGGGTCTGACTTCAAGTCCTGGCAAGATGAATATCAAATTTAGATTTGAGAACTCGGATATCGGTGTTTGTGATGTCTCCTCGAGTCCATCTCACTTAAAAATATAATTTGAGTTTATTTCATGTGATTTAAAAATATCTGGCCCTCCAGGCTATTAGGTTTATGCTAGATATATTTTTGATTTGTTATCGATTTAAAAAAGTATACACATATATATATTTTTTTAATGTAATTTTTGGAACGGGGATGTTAATGTTGCTTTATTGAACGTTTCAGGGAGGGTTTCCATATTGGCTTATCACAAAGTATCCAAATATAAAACTACGAACAAGTGATGCAGGTATGTAATTTTTTGATAAGCGTCTATTATAATAACATTAAATGAGTCATAATTGAGTAGAATTTTAGAAATGTGGAAAAAATCGTAAGAATATTTATTAAGTTTTATTCCCAAATTAATTTTTCAATTGCAAATATTATATTAATTTATTAAATATGGTTCAAATTTAGGTTGAAACAATTTCATCGTGTTGATGAGAAGTCATTTGACTTATTTTATATGTACTGTCATCGTACTTTTGACACCATTATGTTATTTTAAATATTTTATTTATGTTTTATCCCTTAAGTGGTTGGTTGTAAACTTAAATTGTTTTAATTAACTTATTCCTAGTCTGATTACACCTATTATCTTGCACTACTTAGCCTTTTTTTCATATATATTACCGATAAGTCTTACCATTTAATGCATGTATGTAACCCCGTTTGGCTAACTTTTATGATATGAACTTTAATACTAGCTGAGCCAAGCCGTTGAATAAATAAAACAATGTAGAATAGGTAAAAACGTATCAAACTTATTCACTCAACAGTGCCAAACTGACGGATCTTTGAAATGTGGCTATCATCATTAAATGTATTTCTTTTAGTTTTTTTATTTAATTTGATTGATCATAAAAATAACGTTTGTCGAGTACTCAGAATAAGAAATGTATGCGTATTTTTTAATTAAAAGAATATATTTAAAATAGCGAAATTGAGTTATAAATTTCACATTATTTGGAATTTTAAAATCTATAGATGGGTAAATAAAGCTTTGGCGTATGCGGACTGGTTACCGAAAAATCCTATCCAAAATAAGTCCTATGTCACAATGCATTTACTGGGTACACAATTCTATGCTCATTAAATCCTAAAAATCATGATTTCACCTATAAATGAAACTCTCCATGCTCCTTATCTATCCGACTGCACAAGAATAAAAACAGTAAGGGAATAACTATGCTAATTGATATAAAATAAAAACTGTTTTAGAGACACGTTTTTGCTCCTCCTGTAAAGTAGATAAAATGGACATAGGACCTCTCAGGTACAGAATTGGAGACTGAAAATATAGGTATCTGTAGAAATAATCAATTACTGATGAAAAAAATTGCTAAATCTGATATGGAAACAACTTTATTAAAGTTATAAATTTGATAGGCGTGCCTACTTTTTTAAAATTCGAATTCTTTGTAAAAAACGATGTTGTTGCCAGTAGGTTCCAATTCCAGGAAAACTGACTTATCGTTTTGAAAACATGTTTCGTTGTTTGGTACACCTGGGTTTCTCCCGATAATTAAGTTTTTATTTGTTGTTAGATTTGTCCGTTAAACTGTTAATTAGCCATGGATACATGTTTCCATATTTAAAAATGTTATTTTTTTCAGATTATAAATCTGAAGTAGCTGGTTGGTACGATCAGCTGATGAAAAGATTAACCCGACTTTTTTATGGCAACGGAGGGCCAATAATCATGATTCAGGTATTTGGATTAATTCTTTAATACAATATTAAATTACCAAGAAGTATTATTTTATTGTTATATATCTTTATTGTTAATGAGTCGATTGGACGTTTTGACGAAATAATTTGACCTCCTTTAATATTTTTAATATTCAATTAAAATTAATTAAGTTGTAATAATCAGACATGATTCAATCACAATTAATAGTTTCAATCTATTCAGGTTTGATCTTCAAGGCTTGATGTAAAAAATAAGCCGTTGTCTAGGATCACTCCTTTTGGTTGTTGGAGGCCACCGCGCCAACCCATATTTGGCCGCCTTATTTATTAAAAAAAAAAAAAAAATTAAAATTAACATTAAAATTAAATAGTAATTACAAAAATTGTATATTATTATAACATTAGTATAACCGTACTCGTCATAGATGACGGTATTGAAATTTAAATACTGAATGTCTAAAGTAGCAAGTACGTCAGAACTGTGTGTGCATTTCATAACATTTTATTTTATATGTACCGCGAACGCTTACGTCATGAGAAAATTTCATACTTACATGTGATATGTGATAATAATAAAACGTCTACAGAGCGGTCTGGGTTATTATATATAAGATAATATGAGATTTTATAAGTATCCATAGGGGAGGGTGTATTTTAATAGATTATATATAATATAGAATGAAACAAATTTTTGAAAAACAATAATAACAATATGAAGGGCAGTAAACTAGAGATCTGAAGAATTTGAGGAGTTCTTTTTAATTTGAATATGCACCGCCCCAGAACTCTGTCACCCGGGTGTTGTAAAAAACCCCGCAAGCCCCTCTTAACAGTATGTTTAGTTTTTTCCAAGCATGAAATCCGTACACATTATATCATCTTCAGTAATATTCATTGTTATTTTCTTACCTGACTTATATTTCTAGGTGGAAAATGAATACGGAAGCTACGCAGCTTGCGACAGGCCTTACATGTCGTGGTTGGCACAGCTGACGGAAACTTGGAGTCGCGGCGCTACAGTTCTCTTCACGACTGATGGAAATTCGGAGAACCTCCTGAGATGTGGATCCACTCCTGGTGTTTATCCTACTGTGGACTTTGGACCATGTAAGTTCTTTTCATAAAAATAATAATTGATTAAAAGCCATCTACACAGCAGTATTTTGTTCAGCCCCTAATTCATTGGATACTTTGATTTTAAGGATATTTGAAAGCATTTTTGACGATGTTTTTATAATAGATTAGCAAGTACCCAACATGCGTTGCAATGCCACTCAAAGAAAGGAAGTGTTTGTGTTTTAATTCTGTTTATTGAAGTGCTTTTAGATACACATTTTTTTTGTCCGTCCGGTGCGTACACGAATAAATCAAAAGGTTTTTCTCATGCGTGAGTAGGCCACATAAAGCTGTCCATGTGAGAAGCATGGATTTTCCAAATTTAGTCCACACACTTGTAGCGACTGCCCCTGTGCTTTGTTGATGGTCATGGTGAATGCGAGTCGCACCGGAAGCTGCAGACGTTTGAATTCGACTGGTATATCTGTCGGAATCATTGGGATGAGTGACAATAGTACATCTTCTTCTTTAAATTCTCCATTTAAGACCGGCAATTGGAATTTAAGAATAAACATCTCTTGATATGTCACTCACGAACTGAAATGTCACTGTTTGTTCCTATTTGATTCTTTTTTATATTTTTTTTAATTTTATTTAGAAACCTTTGCAGGTGTGTGCACAACAGCTCACCAAAGTTTCATAACAATCAGATGAATGGCATAGTAATGCATACGGGACAAACAGACAAACATTCATTTTTATATATATAGATATGCATACTTTATAAAGCTGGGTCACGTACTACGTATCCCTCCGGAGCGGCTTGGCTCGGCTTGCCTCTACTTCCGACTAGTCAGACTTAGACCTTGCTCATAGGGTGTTTTCAACGAAAGTGAAGGATGCTGGCATGTCATGGAGTGATTGGTGGATGACAGGGACTCTTGGAGTCACTGTGTTGTAGCCATATGCTACACATATGAAGCAGATATAGTCCAAGGCAAAGAATACTAAAGATTCGAGTTTATTCAATGCAAGAGGAAAGGTTAGACTTGAGCAAGTCAATCTAACTACATTGCACCGTCTTGGTAAGGAGTTTTAAGGATTTAAAAAAAAATCTATAAACTTTTTTGTAACATACCGAAGATCAAATCTCTGTAATATTGATACAAGGTGTTTATAGAGCTTGTGGAGGCATTAATTTAGTAGTTGATTAACGCTGAATTGAGTGATGACGGTTGAATAGGTTTATTTATATTGTTCCAGCGACAAACGTGACAGCAGCGTGGGAAGTGATGCGTAAATATGCTCCACGAGGTCCTCTCGTCAACTCTGAGTTCTATCCCGGATGGCTGACCCACTGGGGAGAGAAATTGGCGGTCGTTGGCAAGGAGGCAGTCGTCAAATCGCTGATCAAACAACTGGATACAGGGGGGAATGTCAACTTTTACATGTTCTATGGTGGAACTAATTTTGCATACACAGCAGGTATTGTTTACAAATAGAGGGTGACGGTATTCTGTGGTAATCTTCCTTATTTTATATACATAAGCTTTATGTCTTGTATTAAAAAAATATTAGAAATCTTTGCTGTCATTCCTTGAAAGCAACACCAGCCACTGGCTCTTTCTTTGCGATTGGAAAAATGACTTTCATATAGTTGTTTTTTCACAAACAACTATCGACTCAGTTGGACATTCATACAAGTGGAAGCGCTACACTTGGGTAGAGCAAGCAAGCAGCTATATTTATTGATTTGATGATGTCTAGTGAGAGAGATTTATGAATAATTCATCTTCATTTTGAAAATAAAATTTTAAGCTTATTCTCTGTTATTGATTGTTGGAAAAAGGTGGAGTTCCAATTGTATCTGGTGAAATTATATAAATTTAAAAATATTATTATATTATACATATATTGTTTTAGGGAGACCTGGTGTTATAATTACTCGAATTACCAGACTTTACGAAACCGTTTCATAGTTCGTTGTGAAGATGAGATGGTTTTCATAACACAGTCTTCACAAAAAAGCATTTCTACACATATAATACAAACCGAGGGAACATAAAAACCAATCACAACTTCTTATATTACAATTTTTCAAGTTATGCCAATACGTAGGTTTTGTTATTTTTCGTTCAAGTATTCTTTTATTTGCATTCATATTGAGATTAAACTTTTATTAATATTGATGTATTTATTCATACTCTTATGACATTAGGTGAGCAGTGGTGTTGCTAGAGGTAGTAACAATGTACGTAAATATATTATTGTGCTTTAAACTGGGTCTACTCCTAGCTAAACAATAAATTGGTCAAAGCTTTGCATTATGTAGCATTTGCTGCGTAGTTTATTATGTATTAAACATAATTCTTCTCAATAATAAACATTCCATTCTTCTTATTTGACATGCTTATAATACAAATAATTGTAAATTCAAAAATATCTCTTTTTTTCGTTTTCAATTTTTAATACTTTAATGGCCTGATTTTGTTAATGTTAATGATATTTTTCTTTCTTTTGTAGTAAATATATCAGCCAGCCTAATATTTTACTCCTGCCATAATTTGCTTACCTTACATGCTTTTGTATATTACATCATACATTCACTTTCCTCTGAGAGTACATATTTTTATCAATATTCATATATTTTTTGGTGTAGATTTTTACAAAAAATAAACAATCACCTCTAAAGAGGACTCAATTGTATGTTTAGGTTTATATAATGCTTCAGGTATAGTTAAATATTTAACATTAAATGTAGTTGTTTCCAGCTGCAACACACTGGTGTGTGATAAACATATTATACATGTGTGTCGCCAAAAGTAAGGTGATCCATGAAAGAACAATGAATAATGAAAAATTTTCGACGAGTCAAAATAACTTTTTAATTATTCATGGTTGGGTTCGGTAGTGGACGTATCACGATCATAAAACATTGAGAAAGACTGAATTAACTTTCTGATATTGTAAAATGAAAATGAAAGAAATTATGTGATTCTTGAAAATTGTTAATTTATATTTATTATAGTTAGTAAAATTAGACAAAACCAAACGTGAAATAGTGAAGAAACTCTCTTTTTTATTAACTATTTTAATTTGTCACCCACAGTTGAATGAAATGAGCCAAATTTAACTGTATAATAGCAAGCAATTATTCTAATTCATTTACTTATTATACATCTGCAGCTTTCATCTGACGATTTTTAAAATTCATAAAAAAAACATAACAAACTTCCTTCTCTCTCACTGGATTGATTAATTTTTCTGAACCGACATATTTTCTGACATTGAAGCGATACAAGAGTCATAGCAGATAAATTATTATACTAGAGTAACTGAAGAACACTCGCATTCGCATTGACCGCGGAGGTCTCACCGCCCGTCCATAAGAACCATTCATGATGTTTCAGATTTCAATATAGCGACATCTATAATTTTCTTTTAATTTTATGAAACTAGAATTTTAACATCTCAGTTGATTGAAGCTATATCGAAATTTTAACCTTTTCACCTAACCTTTAACATATTTGATAGACTGGCAGGGAATTTATTTTCTCCAAAATTAAAAATTCTTTTACATACTAAGAAATGAATACGAAGCTATTATTGAAAGTCAAGCGCGCAACAGGAAACGGCTGTGCATTTTTGATAATTCTTATCAATTTTTTTATAGTCGACTGGAGTAATAGACTGAATAAATAAGTTTTAGTTTGACATAAATTTATACTGAAGATAAATATATGTAGGTATCTATTATTAAAATATACTGATATGAAATATCATATATAAGCTTTAATGTAGCAGAAGGTAAATGAAATATTCGAGTTGGGTATTTTACCAATAAGGATAGATGTATAAAAAAACATGATATTAGGTACATTTATTGCATATCCCCTACTGTTACAATTCATCACAAAGTTCATCACAAAGCCCCTCCCTAAATTACTACACATTTTTAAACCTCAAATGTTACTTATTGAATTCTGAAATTGCTGGAAATTATAGGAAATATTGGCCAATTTAAATTAATGGTTTCGAGCGTAATGCTCTTAATATTTACTGTCAGAAAAATGAATATGAATATTTTGTTGGCTTATTGACATTAGATTTTCTACAACCCCTCCGCACCCTTTCTTCACAGTAGGATTGGTTTGAACCAAGTCACTTTTACCTGTTCAAAGAAAATCTAGTTTTATGAAATCTAAATAAGATTATATCAATATTAGTTGACTTGATTCAATTGGATTGTAAATTTGGCTAATATTTAGAACGGGATACAACATTTCAACATTAAAACCAGATTTTCTTTGAACAGGTAAAATGACTTGTTTCAAACCAATTCTAGTATGACGTTTTGCCATCGCAATGTTTTAGACTACCTCCGCATCCATGGAAATGACATGGATTATCCGATATTTAAAAATATATTTATCCATCAAACTTATGCGTATGCTTATAAAATCTTTTAAGAATGATCTTTTGTGGTAAACAAAAAACTAATATTGATTATAAAATCCCCAAACACAATTGTTTATAGGAGACGATATAAAGCAAAGTAAGCACGGTATGAATTTGACCCTTTTATATAGATTAGGACCTAACTTAACCTAATCCATAAAACGAAACAAATTAAAAAGATTGTCAAAGCTAAAAAGTCAACTATAGACTTAGAAAATAATTATATAGTCACCGACTATAGTGATTTTTTATATCGGACAAGCGAAATTAAGGCTAGTTTTGATATAACATTTTGGTTAATTTTTCTTAGCGTTTTATGCCCTATTTCTACGACTGGGTGGGCTAGGAAGAGCTGAAAATATTTGATTATAATAAGGTATTGATATTCGTTTGTATTATATTATAGATACTTCTTATTAATAAATTTTATTCTTGCTGCATAATTTGCTTGCTGCCTGTGATTGCATACTCTGCTACATGAATGTGACTGAAAATATTGTTTGCTAGGAGCAAACCTTGGTGAAAAGTACGAACCCGACTTAACATCTTATGACTACGATGCTCCCCTGACGGAAGCTGGTGACATTACTCCCAAATATTTACGAATTCGGGAGACACTCGTGAAAGTAAGTAAAACGTATCTAATAGTACTAATAATGAAGTCTTAAGGGGTAGTTTAGGATTAGCTAGAGCAATTTGTAAATTTTTTAAAATCCTGACTATAAAAAATAATCGTCGTCATCCTTTGAGTGACGGCACATAGTAGTTTCGTCCAATTATAGCAGAGAAAAATACTAAGAACAAATTGAATGACTATCAATTATGCGATTCAAATATCGTCGACGTACATGAAGAACTTGATAGTTCTGAGTAAATAGCAAATGGAAAATTGAACATTTAGAATAAAGCCTCTATCCTCGATATTGTTTGTTACATAGATAGTTTTAACATCAAAATATAGATGGACTTGTCCTGAACTGACGTAAATTATATAATTTAAGACATCGACTGAGGGTGCTTGATGGAATTTCAATAACAAATTTGGATTATTGAGATTTTGTACACTTCCATGTATTTTGTCACTAACGACCCGGGTTTCGCCTTTCGGCATCTTCAGGCATTCGAGCACACGAATGGACTCGAACTGAGAGACAGTAAACAGTGTCTAACGTTTATATAGAAGATACAAATGCGACAAATATTATTTACGAGGTAAGATATTATACGTCTGAGAGCCACACAGATACCTGAGTTAAAATTTCGGGAATCTCCCTAATCCTTATTTTGTAAACACCATATTAACAGAGTGGCGAATTGCCGCTTTTCAACTTCTTTTAGAAATACCAGTGATTTTACAATTATAATAGTATTGTGGGTTTTGACGGGATGCAATTCGACGAATGGGTAAATATATACAATCATTCCACATTTAGTGACATCTGTTAGGTGTTTCAACGTATCGGATATAATAGCGTATCTATAGCATATCGGATAGAAAACATATACTACAGGTCCTTTCGACATACTTACTAAACATATGCAACAGGCTTCTGCTTGTTTGAATACTTTCGGAAACGGTCGTCATAATTTGGCAATAGGTGAAATGCTCCTGAATAACGAAAAATTTCGTATGCTAATCGAATGTGCGACACAAGTGACGTCACAAAAAACTAAAGTTTAGTACTAAATCCCTTCTACTCTTGAGAGCTATACGAAAATTGAACATCCTCGCCGTAGGCAGACTTACACAAACAATAATTATTATAATTACTGTTTTAGCTCGGAATACGTTCGCTTAAGCATTGTTGTGAATCATCGCTTCGTGTAATATTTCTTTAAGGGGGACACGCGGGCAAATTTAAAATTAGTGAATTGGTATGTTTGTACAATATCGCTTATTACTTGAATAAAAATATTCATGGGAGTACACTGCACCCTTTGCTCCTTTACAATAGCCGTCCCTGCCAATAACACTTAGCTTTCAAATAATAGCCAGACATTTTTAGCTGTAAACTTTTTCAGGGTTGAGGTCGATTCACTATCTGAGTGATTTTGCACGACACACATTTGATTTTCACAATTATTCCATGTTGCGACCTAGTTGACATGAACGACCGGGCCCAACGTCGGCCAGATTGACTTGAATAACTGACTTTCTACTTTTATTTTTCGAATTTGCATTGATTGTTGAGATAGAATTCTTTCTTATATGACAGTGGCCAATTTTAGTTAATTTGTTCGTTTTATTTCAGTACTTCCCAGCGCCTCTACCGCCACTGCCGATCAATCGTCCAAAGGCAGCCCTTGGCAAGATGAATATGAATCCAATTCTGTCTCTACTGAGTGATGAAGGAAAGCATAGATTTGGTGGAATCCCGCATATCAGCACTCTTCCGCTATCAATGGAATACTTTAAACAAGGCTCAGGGATGTTGCTGTATGAAGCTAAACTGCCTGAACGACGACCAGATCCATCAGGACTTTCCGTACAAGGATTGAAAGACAGGGCTTTGATATACGTTGACGGGGTATATCTGCTGTTACACTAACTTACTATTAAAATAAAATCGATGACATTAGGGCAGAACCCAATTATAATACAAACTGATGGGGAATGTTGCATACAGTAGTCTTTGAGACGATTTCTTGAGAGATTTATATCAATTAAGATATTGTTTTGAAAAATAAATTGTTATGATTATTAGAAATCATCCATCGTTTCAGCCCATTACAGAAAGGTTGTAATATATTTTTTAATGTATGATAAAAGAAATTATGGAAACTATGTAAACGCTGCCACTAAAAATAAATTGTCTCTTTCAAATAATAATATATGTACAGCGATGAGAGACATCATTTGAATACTCCTTATTTATTTGTTGCGAAATTATATGATCGGTCTAGTAATAATTTTAATACATCTGGTAGCAATTACACTATTTCTTTTTAATTTTAGGTTTCAGTAATTCTCATTCGTATTATTTTCATATTGTTTTATTACAAACCTTCGGTAATGGTTTCGCAATGTACAGTAATTTCCACTAAGAATAACACAGTGTCTTCCTCAATGATTCAATTATATTAGTTTTTTTAAGTGTCGATTTAAAATTCAGTAATTTATTATCTGAGTGAAATTAAAACATCGTTTATAGGCACTTCGATTACATTTATCTGTTTTCTAATATTTTTAATGCGTGTTTTCAATGCATGTGTTGGGAAATCAAACCGGTATAAATGTATTTAAATTAATGAAAGCACTTTTATTAGACTGCCTTAAATTATTTTCAATGGTCCAAACAACAAAATTTATACAAGTCCAGTTTTAGCGTGGGTATAATCCACAACTCTGACTACCTTGTTTTATCACGACAATATCTGTAATATTACAGCATTCGATTACCTCTTGACGACGTTAGCCCATATACGGTAGGCTATTTGAGTTCTTTCACCTTTCAGGTTTGAGAGTTTTATTTAACAGAGGCATTATAGGTATTCAATTTTTTTGGTTAAAATCAGGTTCAACATTTCGTAACAAGATTCAGTAAAATAAATACGTATGTGGTTACTACCGACGTTTTTTGACTGGACATTAAAATTGTAATAAATACGGATTAAATTAAGCATTTTTCTTACTTTGACATTGAAGAAATCTCTGGTATGTTTCTCTAGAAAAAAGGTTTTCAATCGATGGAAACTTACAGCCGTAAGAAGACATATTATATTTACATTAATTAGATCACTATTTTTTACTGTTTTCGAAGCAGTCTAATAAATTATATGAATCATAAGAATATTAAACAATCCTAGTTTGTGCCAGTAAAAAATATTTTGTCCTATTGATTGGTCCATTTCGATTACCTTATTGAAGCTATCCTCTTTAATCAATTTTGAAAATTACACTATTGTTTATATGACTTTCATGTAATAGTTTTCATTGTAAAAATCAAAAGATATTACAACCCCGTTAAGAAACACAGATTTATGTCAATGGCCGCCTTTACAATCAGCCTCTACATCGTTCTCAATGTTGTCTGGTTACTTTGCACTTGCCTAAACGCAGATAATAATACATTTGGATTCAGAAGTTATATCAATATGTAGGTACTTACTTTATAATATGAATATTATATTATTTTTACAGGCTCTATTGGGAGGCTTAAGCAGATCCAGAAAATTGTTTACATTCCCATTGTTGGCGGCTCAAGGAAATAATCTACAACTCTTAGTGGAGAGCCAAGGAAGGGTCAATTATGGAGTTATGGATGGAGATAATAAGGTATCATTCTTAAAACACATACATTAGTTTTAAATTATTATAAAGCATAATTTATGACAGGTTCCTGGTTCTATTATTCTAAAATTTAATATGAACAATGATGGGACTTTTGTTTAAAAATATCTATAAACTTTTATTTATATCCTGTCAATTATTGTTTTGCATCTCTTCGCGTACTATATGGAGCAATCGAACCCCACTTTGAAGACCCCTGAAGAAGAATCTATGGCGCAGTTTTTGTGTAATTAACTTTTTTACGCGTCAAACTGCTCATTTTTTGTTAGATTTTTATTTTACAATATCCACCCAATATAATAGCTCCTCATGACTTTATAAATTGCTTTGGCAAATATTATCTTAGATACCGACGTACAATATACAAACGTGCTACAGCTATTTATAAATAAATTTATTTTTTCTTTTTTTTATGAACTCTTTAAAGTTTTGTGCTAATTTATTTAAGAATTCTCAGAGCGTACATACACGCAAAGCTTTGAAAAAATATTTGTAACAAAATAATAACGGAATTCACTGAATAATATACAGGTTACCCATATTTAGGGCGGCCAGAATTGTGAAATGTGAATCCAGGACAGTTTAATAATTATATTATGGTCAAAATTTTTTTCTATTATGCGTTCAGCATCTCTTTATGCTCAGTCAAGGCGTATTATATCTTTATTTTATCGTAAAAAGCGAAAAAAGATCGACTTATTATTTTAAAACTTAAAATTTTCGTTTTTATCGTCTATCTTCTCAGATATGTACTGCATTTGATATTATTATTTATTTCAGAGGTAATCCTAATAATCCCATTCCTATGACATCTGCACAAAATCATACATGTCCTACTTCGCTTTTGCATAGTTAAAAATCACTTTCAATGCGTCAACTGTCAATTCTTCGCGGAAAGACGTTATATTTTAAAATAAAACACAATTTTTTTGTACTAACTACTTCCACATGATGATAGTTCATCAGTTTATGCTCGCGATGAGCGAAACCGGTCATGATCATTGTGCACATGTGGCAGTAGTACAAACAAATTGTGTTTTGTTTTTAATATAGTCAAAAAAATATGAATGAATACATTGCCATTAATTGCCCCACAGCCTTTATCAGTAAAACAGAACATGTCCCGTAAAAACGAGACGTTTGGCGATCTTACTGCTACCATTTACGTGCCGTCAAATTAGTTTTGTATTGATTTTTGGCATGCCTGCATGACCATAGTGGCATTTGGTTAAATGGATCACAATTTCAGACACTGTCACAGGCCATGAACTATACGTAATATATATATTGTAATCATTATCATTCGATTGTTTTTTATTTGAGTGTTAAACAAGTATGAAACAGTAAATTGTTTACATACATTTTAATATTCAATCAATGGAGATGAAGAGCGGGTGATAAAAACAATTATCTACTCACTATCGAGCAATGTTAACAAAGTTGTTTATGTATTATCTATATATACATGAATGTTAGTTAGTTTGTTTGTTGTACTCTATGCGTTCCTTTACCATTCATCCGATTTCGATGAAACTTTAGTGAGTTGTTGTGCGCACACTCGTGAAGAATTCTGAAGAAAAATATTTAAATCTAAAATTCACAAAAAGAATCAAATACGTACAAACAACGACCTCTCAAAAAAATCTTCTTATTTATTCGTGTACGCATCAGACGGCAAACAAAAAATTTTGTATATCCAAAAGCACTTCAATAAACAGAATTAAAAAATAAACCCTTTCTTTCTTTGAGTGGCATTGCAACGCATGCCGGGTAGTCACTAGGTTTTTATAAAATTGTACGCCAGTATGTAAACATTATTCATTTTATTAAAATACCATTCCATTGAGCGATTGACAAAACGATTGTTTTTTTACAGGGCTTAACATCGGTAAAGATAGAAAATTTCATCGTCACAAATTGGACAATGGTTTCCTTTCCACTCTTGAAAGTTGAAAAAGCATTGGAAGGTCTGGAGGGCGTAGCACAGAGAACTCGCGACACCCTCGTATACGTTAAGAGGCGGCTGGAGTTCGCAACTGTCGGCCCCCTCAGGGATGGACCAGTATTTTATATCAAGAAGTTCCGCTTGGAAGAGAACGTTGATCCTTTGGATACGTTTTTGGATGTCAGCGGTTGGGGAAAGGTTAATTTAAAGTTTTAGTTAATATCTATTTTTAACACTCCTTGTCCGGTTTGCAAGGATGAGAGAAAGGTGACTAATCAAGAGGATCGCCCCTTCAAACAATATATATATATTTTGTAAATAGAATTCTCTAATCAGTTGTAGTAAAGTTGTACTATGCAGCTATGCGACCGAGCTGAAAATTTTAATCTAGTAAATTGAAACACTACACTTTTACGAGAGCGCTAAAATATAACGCCCTCGTATCCGTAAAGTGGCCCTGCACTTTATTATCTATTTAACCATATGAATACAAAATATATTCATCTTGATTTATCCGTTTGTCCGAATGTAACGCCAAAGGTATGCACAACACAGACAAATTCTCAATTGCATTGAGAAAATATGCCACCTGGTTATTTAATATTCTGGTAAATATATCATAAATATATTAATGATGATTTGGATCGAGGCTACAAAATTTATATACTACCGAGTAGAATTTTTCAAATCTATACTTTTACATGGACTGCTTGTGAACTAGGGATTCCATCTGTTCGTCATTGTCATCTTATCGGATAGTTTTCAAAGTATGAAAATAATATTAAAAACTCGATTTGTATAATTAATAAAGTAACATTGTATATATACTAAAATAAGAATTTAATAGTACATTAGAATTTGTAAGAAAACGAGCTCATTTATAACAATCACATTATCCAAATTTTAAATTACTGATATACATATAATATTTTCTTAAGCAACTATATCTGATAATAATTTACGACTAAATCTTTTCCCACTTTTGTCAAATCCTAGATGGAGACCATATAAATACACATTCCAGTACCGTTGTATTACAATATTGAAAATTTGCAGGTGCGTAATTTATGTAATACTGAAATCTCCCGAGTTGAGTGAAGACATAAAAAACCACTACCTGGGGTATTCGTTATTATTCTTGAAATCTGAAGAAATTGTGATGTGATATTTCGTCAATTTGGAAAATTGTTCATTAAAATTATTACGGATAATATTCGAATATCGAATAGTTAAAAAGGATTGAATATTTTGTATATTGGATATTCGAATATTTGACATGGAATCCCTTTTATGAACAAATCGTTCAACATATGTTTTCATAAATAGCATGTGAGAGAAGGGTGCGAAAAATAGTATTGTCAATTGTGATATCTGAAGTAAGCTATTCAACTAAGGTAGGTATGCGACAATACGTATATCTCATCGTAAACAAATTAATATAAACCTTATCCTTTTTAACGAAATACATTAGTTCGAGAAAATGACGCGTAAAAACGAATCAAAAATGTATGGGACACTAAAATTGGTGTAAAGAAGGTTTTTATTTACATCTTACCTTGAAAATAAGGAACGGTGAAAATCATATCTATCATTGGGGTGCTAATCGTGGTAGCCGTAAGCTCGTACCACAAAGTTGAGGCATTTTGCATCTATATTTATATATATTTCTGGCTTCCAGGGCGTTGCATGGATAAACGATTGGAACCTTGGCAGATATTGGCCAGACGAAGGACCTCAGGTGACACTTTATACCCCAGGAGTATATTTGAAGAAGTATCCCGAAGAAAATGTATTAGTTTTACTTGAATTAGAAAAGGCGCCCAAAAACCTAGCGATTAGTTTCACAGACACTCCAAACCTTTTAAATAATCCTACTATTTTAAAATAATTTATGTAAAAAATACAGAAATATTCATAAATATCAAGAAAATGATTGGTAACTATTAAGTAAGAGACATTATTTATATTTTATTATTATCCTAAAATATTCCATACGTGACGATTGGTAATTTGAAAACACATTTCAACGTAACTCAGGAAGAGAACGACATAGTGAGCCGAAAATAGTCACATTGTTCCAGATTGTTCGAGCACGATAAATTGTGTAAGGCAAGATAGTGTCGCCGGGACTCACTGTTTGATTTTTTTTACAACGGACAGATCTTAGGAAAACGTTTTTTATGTAAAATAATTATGGTATCGTTATTATTGAGGATATTAAGTAATTAAATTATGTAAGTACATGAATTTGTGACACAAACAATCAGAGTTTCACTGTATTATTCAGTAATTAGTTATATTAGAGTAGCTTTTTACATTTAAACCACTGTTGAGTTTCAATACTATATATACCTATATTATATATATATATATTAAACCGTCTCCGCTCCCAATGTGGATCACGCGGTCTGTTAATGGAGGTGTCCAACAGAAGTTTTCTACATATAAAATATTTTTAAAAATCTTAATATTTTGTAATTTCAAACAAAAATCATAAATGTCTTTTTGATATCTTATAATCAAAGAAAATATTTTTTTACAAATGACTGAAAACAAATGTTTGTATAATTTTTTTTTTATGAGTGAAAATTAATAAAGATTTACAACATTATTCAAATGATTTTTCTTATTATCGATTAAAATGTGAATTATTTTTACAATAGGTATATCATTACGAAAAACATCCATGGACGCCGCCATTTCCAATGTTTCATTACGAAAATCAATGTTTCTTTACTGCATTTTGGTAATTATACAATGTGCCGCTAAAATTGAAAAAAAAACAAGTTATGGTAATGTATTTTAAGTAGTTAAGAGCAACAAAAATATCCGCCATTTTTTAACTGCATCTTATGACATTCTTATCTGTTTTTTATTTATTCGAATTTGGAATATTCGCTGCTCATCTGCTTACATCACGAACAAAATGATGCTGGATAACATGATGAATAGTAATAAATTCCAGACAGATGTCACTAACATCCCCATGCAAATTTGGTCATACCCATAAAAATAATTATCACTGCAACAATGCTTATAATACTTCTATGGATATTAACCCGAAACATTATTTAGTTTAAAAATTGTTATGATAAGTGTTATAATCAATGTTATTTTGAATGCATCCAATAATTCATTCATAGACAATGCGTTAGAGGCGCCACCGTCGGCTGCATGCAACACTTTATTATCGTTTACTAGCGTTCCAGTCTGCCGGCTGATTTCGCCGGTTGCAGTTGATCGCTGTCAAAGTCAGGTTGATGTCAAAAACACGTGCTTTTAAGACCTAAATACTTTTTGTTTATAGTAAAAACGTAGTGATTTTACCGGCATAATAGTAGACACGTGGATACAACAGGTGAGAAATGCATATACAATGACTTATGATCCAGCTGATATTTGATGTTACTGCGTAGTAATCCTTCAATAATATGTCTATCTCCTGCAGCAAATTTAATATTTTCTGGATTGGTTTAAAGTTTAAATAATTCTACCGTGGCGCTTAATATATAAACATTATGATTACGCCATCATTATCGCATTTAGTTGGTGGCTATTTCGTTTTATATTTTATCCTGTTAAATTAATTGTCTTCGAATTATAATGCAAAGTAGGTAGACGATACCCGTCAATAATAGAACACGACTAAGGTATAAGCTTATTTTTTATTTAACTGTCGGTGCTTGGAAGTTTTATTTGTTATGTAAATCTAAGAAATCTTTTCGTATTTGTATTTTAAAAAAAATCCAAATCTACTATTTTATTTTATTATTATCATATTATTTTATTATACAACAAATTATTTTGTGAAGTAAGGAATCAGAAATTATTTTACATGAAGAAATTATGCATGTCAATCAGTGGTGTATTCAGATGGCATGTATGTCCGTAATGTAAGATGGATCAAGGGTATGAAGGCTTCAAGCTTTTTCAAAATATGTATGGAATTAATAAGCAATCTTGAAAGATCACAGGGTAGCAATTACAGCTCTGGAATGAATAAAATCAACCATTCAATATTGTAGTACATACATGAAATATTCTATAAACTCTACGGTGGACCTATTCATGCTTCCAAATAAGTTTTTAATTGCCCGTTAAATCTATAATTATTATTAATAAGTAATGGTTTCAAATGGACTGAAAATAAAACAATACATTAAGCTTGGTCTTAGATACCACTCCATCTTTGCCCTAGTTTTGCCACTGACGCCTCGGACTATGTTTAGTTGAATATCACACATTTAGGGCGATTCCATGGTCTAAAAGGCGACTCTATATTTTTTTAAATTGCTTGCCATTGTTACTGAATTTATAATAATTATATTCCTCCCATTCATGTACCAAAAGGATAGATGATTGAACATAATTCTTAACTGGTTTTGCAATACTGGACGACTATAATATAAATATTATCAATATCGGTATTACAAAAATAGATAAAAATTAGGAAAACAAAACTGACAATTGGGTGTATATAATATATCAATATCGATATTTCATATTAAGCATACAACGCTAATTTTCATAAATAATACTTACCTTCAAATAAATCTTTGAATTAAACGTTAAAAATGCTGGTAAATAAGTCGAGCTGCAGAAAAGTCTTTTAGATTGAACCCTGATGAAACACAAGTCATTTCACAATTTTAAAGTATTCTTACACTGAAATACCGGTAATTTACATTTTCAAAATCAGTACTTCAGTATTATTGGAAACCCTAGTTTGAACCCCCGAATTCCCTTCTGTTGTAGTTACGAGTCACGACACTAGTTAGCAGCTATAAACATGTATTTATTATACATTTTAAACATTCGCTTGCACACAGCTTCTTATTTTTTTCCAAAGGTTTTGTAAAATGTCAATTTCATTTCACCCAGCCAGGGGAAGTGCAGCGGAAAGAAAATGTATACAATCGTTACAGCTTATTCATTTGATATTAAAAAAGATTGTAAGATCGTCAAGGAAAAATATAATTGACAAATTAACAACTCATGAGTGGATAGAGGTGTTATTTACCCGTATTCCGGATTTAACGAAATCTCTATTTCACGATGTATCGAAAATGTTGTTGTATTTTTCCTTTTTTATATAACGGTACTCTCAAATAATTGATTTATATGAGTTACAGAAATGTTTAGATTACGTATGTATGTTTCTTCAAGTTTATAAAGTACCATGGCGTTTTTGATTAGTGTTTTTTGTTTGATGTAACGATCCGAGCTGCGTTGTACACACAATCTGATACTCAGATGTATTTAATTATATGATTTTGAACAAATGCGGTTGTTGACAATTCCTTATTTAAAATATTTGACGTTTCTGTAATACTTAATTGATCATTTAGCTTTTTTTTAAAATCTAGCGACGATAATTAAAACAAATTCTTTGTATTCAGCCGGTAATATTTTTTATCAAAAATAATAGCAATAATATTATTATGAAGTAATTTCTCAAGAATTTTCGCAGCAATGGCGAGATTATCTTAGAAATAGTTTTTGTCTTCTTTTTTCCAGCCCAATTAGTTTTAAATAATGCCGGGTCAACAAAATATACTTTGATTGTTCGACCCTGTTTTTAATAAAAAATATGAAATACCTACTAGGTTTTTCTAATCCCGAGATCCCGGTCATTTATTCAATACCGTAATCTTAAGATTATCTAAATATCAAACCCGGGATTTTGGGATTCACTGTAAATGCTAAAAAAATTAAATACTTCCTGATTAGCTACAACGCTTACTTCGTGTTTTTACCCAATTGGAAATGGAGGACAAAAAAAGACTGCTTCTTAAATAGATGGAAGAAAATATTGTAATTTCGAATAGAAAGATATTTCCTCTTTTTGGATACGATCTGGCATCAATCTGGTAAAACTTAAAATAAAACATATAATATAATACTACTTTGATTATTATATCTATTTTTATTGTCTTTTTTTGATGTCTGATTCCCATAATATAAAAAAAAACCATTACTATGCTCAAATTTGTAATCATATATACATTCATTACGTTCCAATTGAAGCAATAATGGACACAAATCATAAATATACAATTTAAAACATGAAATTACACTTAATGACAATGCTGTGATTGAAAAATTCCTAATCCCGGGATTATAAAGAGGGCACAGGATTGGATGCCCTACTGTTTGCTGCCGAGCTCATAATAATACTATTATTATATCGACTGTTATTGAAATGGTTCAACCGTGGTTTCGCGCAGCCAATTTTCAAGATTTTCAACAAAAGAAGTACAATTCAAAAGTACTATTTATGACCGATCAGGTTATGAAACGATTATAATGAAATTAAAGTAGTTTATAAATCAATAAATTACCATTAAATTATACATTGCAAATATAACGGGAAAATAATTAGCGCCACATTCTATCTAGAATTAAAATTATTAATTTCCCAAGAATATTCTAAGCGAGAATTCTCGATCACAATCTACAGCGCGACTGGTTCTTCTCAAAGATTTTTTTTTAATATTTATAACTGGATGCCCAAGGGCTTCCTAAATCACAATCCTGTTCTGTACGTATGTACTTTTCGAAATCATTTGCATACTTGAAAAATCGCTATAAAATAAATTTAATGCACTTTGCTCTTAACAGTTTAAAATTATTATGATCAACGAATACTCTTTCAGCTCTGTATGTATTTTATTTGGTTTTTGTTTCATACACCATTTTATCAGTGTAGTCGTAAACTTTGCTGAGGGTATACGGTAACGCACTCTTTATTCAGCGATGTCATATACCCGATATTTATAGCTGTTCTCTATAACATATTTTTTTACACCATGTTCTCTCCCAGTGTGGAGCATATGGCCTCCTAGTGGAGGTATCTCTACAGAAGTTTTTCTACGAGAACTGCTTATTACTCATTTGCTTAACCTTCCCGTTTTCATGCTAAAAAAATGCACATTGTCACAATGCTTTACCGTGTGGGTTTTGTGAAACAAACGTATTTATAAAGCGAAATGACAATTTCAAAAGGTGAAATATGGTTTTATGTAGTATTAAGTATTTATTTTACGTCATATTTTGTGTGTAAAACCTGAAAAACATATCAAACTATGCGAAATTATCGATAGACGCAAGAATCGAAATTCTTCATGGCAGAACAGGCTCGAGACGTGTTTCAGTGCCGTTTGAAACAATACGGTTGCATACGGGACGGTCATGCATCTCGGATCGTTACTGTACTATACTATCTTGCTGTGTTTTTCGATGGTAAAATTGACGAGATTTTCAAATTATGATTAATTATACAAAGAAGACGTAAACAATAATGTATTTTTAATTTTTAATTACATGTAGAACTATTTTATTTACAAATAGCAAAATTATCAATTTTTTGACTGACCTATTTCACAGTTAATTTAAAGGTTTAAAGGCCGAAGTAACACATTGATACACCATAAGTACGGAAGAGTTAACCTCTCTTTTTCGAAGAGAGTAGGGATATAAGGATATCGCTAGGAGGTGATTAGTGGTTAGTTAATCGCTCTCGCTCTGCCCCGTTTTTAGGATCTGATGGGTGGGAGGGAATTTTGGACATCACAAACATTCATGCCTACGAACAGAAATCCATAAATCAATTGAAAAATCAATTTATGAAAGTGTCAATTTATCATTATTAATCACTGCACCACGGATAATTAAAATGATAATTTACAATATTATTTATCATGTAAAAAAATGATGGTACAATATTTTGATTTAACCATAGGGTAGGTATACGTTTTTCTACGAATATAGCAAACGGTATATGTCATATAGTAATCCCTCCAATGCATAACTGAGTAATATTTACTCTGACAGTCAATCATTTAGAAACTACTTTAATACTTTTTTCTTAACTGTCGACCGGTTCCGGGCTTGGGTGGTGATAGTGTTATTTGCTTTCGGAATATTATTATTTCTTACTCATAATAATTGATAAAGCATCTTTTAACAACAACGATGAACCAGTCGTTATTGTTACTATTACAAATATTTGTTCGGAATCAAATGTTATAAAGATGTTGAATTTTTTAAAAATGTAGTTTGATAAATTTCTTCTAATCATCATTACTAGGTCATCACTAGCAGGGACCCGAACCGTTATTTTTTTCGTTCCGGCTTAGTAAAAATAATAAATATATTGGTTCAGTTCCGATTTTCGGTTCAGCTCGTATTTGAATCACTTTTACGGTGTTAACTGTCAATTATTGGTGGAAAGCATTATATTTAAAAATAAAAACAATCAGGACCGGTTTTGCTCATCGTGAACATTATCAGCTGATAAAAATACAATTTATTAATTACATCCGGCTTTTATCAGCGAAAAAGTTTTTCGTAAATCGAAATAAATATCGGTTCGGTTTCGGTTTTCGCTCCGGCAAAAATAACAGTTTTTTCCGGTTTTCGGTTCTTATCCGGTTCGGGTCCCTGATGACCATACATGTACAAATTTAACTTGGCCGCTAGTGAGGGTGCCACCGTCACGTAAGGAATGTTGCCATACTCAACCAGAACTGAAATTTCAATAAATTCCAAAACTGATATTTTAGTGACGGTTATTTAAAGTAGATAAGATATTTATTTTGCATAAAATGACAATTGGAGAAATTTATTCTAAACTGACAATTGTAGTTCCGAATTCGGCGGCGGCCAAGTAACGTTGGTAATACAATACAACCGAAGTATAATAATATCGTATTCACACAATATTGACACTTTTTCTGTATGTATTTATAACACATTTAATGTAAAAAGATATTGATTAATTAATTAATAGAAAGATCTTTAATTAATATTAATTTAACCATAGCTGAGTTTTATACTATTATTTCTCCAAAGGGTTATATCAACGATATTTTAATCCTTTCAGGACTTAAACCCAGATAGGATTGGCGTTAACTCATTGACCATCTACCATGATCGATTATAGTCGATTTCTATTTTTGCGAATAT
This sequence comes from Himalopsyche phryganea, assembly GCA_022494535.1. Classification (NCBI taxonomy): domain Eukaryota; kingdom Metazoa; phylum Arthropoda; class Insecta; order Trichoptera; family Rhyacophilidae; genus Himalopsyche; species Himalopsyche phryganea. The sequence continues at coordinate 7,857,897 of JAGVSL010000001.1, read as the reverse complement.
CGTACCTAGTCGTCTTGAAAACATTACAAACATCCATGCCTTAGTAATCCTTAAATTGATAGCAACATCAACATATAAAAGTGTACATTTGAAGTTTTTGATATTTGAGCTTGCAGCCGAGTAGGACAAATCTCCCTAATCATTAAAGACTCCACTGAGAATCAGCAGTTATAATTATCTGTAAATGCCAAGCCATCCTTATCAAACGTAAGTATATTTAGTTGACATATTACAGTGCCATCCTATATACACGTTGACATTGTATTTTTATTTTAAGATGAGAGAATGGTTGTGAAACACCCAGAAACAACAGCTGGTGGAGTTTGCAGCTTGGTTCTCAACGATGGAACAGTGCTGCAGGGAGAAAGCTTTGGGGCACCGGTGGAAACCGATGGGGAAGTTGGTAAGAATGATTTTTCTTCAATCAAATGCATGGTGTATGCGACATTAAAGAGGAAATTCTACAAGCTTAGAGAATATCTAAAGTACTTTTATTTTGTTCCATTGCAAGTAAACTTCAGTTATTGTGAAAATAAATTCATAAAATTCTAATTAATATAGGTATAATATTTAATTACACGAAACTTGGTTTCTTTTTATTTTGGGGGAAATTCACAAAAATAAAAAAATATACTATTGTTTGAACTACATAATATTATTATATATTCTCAGGCTACTATATTTATTTATTAATATTGAACACAATAATAAAAAATATTTGGCATTACAGTTAATTGCCAATGTGCTTGGTATTTAAAAAATATCGGAATTAAAATCGAATTTGAACAAAGTCGCTCGAGATCAGCATAAGGAAAAAATATATTTTAGGTACAAATTTTCTGTTCAAGATTTCAAATGTCAAATTGAAAAAGTGTAAATTTGAAACTGTTTGACTGACTGCCATTTTTTCGCTAGGGTAGGGCTCTTACTGCTAGGCTACAGAGAGTGAAGTATATCTATCTTGCATGTTCTATCAGTAATCTTTTAACTTTATAAAAATTCCACTCTAAACAAAGGTTCTAATGTTTTCCAAGAGGTATTAAAAATAAATTAGTATGCACTGAAATGCTGTGGAACGATCTAAATTACTGGAGGAAAGGGAAAGAACAACACCGAAGAAGAATATTCTTGACCTGCGTCACCGCATTGCATGCATGTACTTTTTGACTACTTTATGAAAGATCCTTCTTCTCTGTTTTCAGTATTTCAGACTGGTATGGTTGGCTATCCTGAATCGTTGACCGACCCGTCGTACCATTGCCAACTGCTTGTTTTGACATACCCTTTAGTAGGAAATTATGGCATTCCAGATGACGAGGAAGATGAAAATGGCATTCCACGGTGCGAAAAACTTTCTATATTTCTTAGAATAAAGTAGTAAATGTTTTCATATTTATTATTGGATTGCAAATATAAACAAACTTCAATGGTTTAATCCAGGGTCTCTCAATTTTGTGCACCTGCTGAACTATTTTCATAATTCCGATACGTGAAGTATCTAAGTAACGAAAAAACACAATTGCACCTAAATTTTCAATAATATTGTTTAATTAACGAAAATGATTTCAGAATAACAATTTCTTCCACATAGTTCAAAAATTAAATCCTCAAAAAGTTGCTTGCCAGGGGTCTCACATTTTCTATGAGATGCCCTGCTCATAAGTCTTTCATTAATAGAAGTTATTTCTTCTTCTTATCGTCTTATCTGTCTTATACATTTTCAGTTGGTTTGAGTCGCATCGTATTTGGGCGAAGGGTCTGATAGTTGGAGAATGGTGTCATTCTCCGAGCCATTGGAGGCAAACGCGCAATTTATCACAATGGCTTTCCGAACAAGGCATTCCAGGAATCTGTGGGCTAGATACGAGAGCTCTCACTAAGAAAATTCGTGAAACGGGAAATATTCTCGGTCGAATGGTTCAAGGTATTCCAATTGTCGGCCTTCCAAAACCGATTCCAAACCCAAACGAGAGGAACTTAGTAGCAGAAGTCTCAATAAAGGTACTCTTCGCTGAATCAGTAATCTACTTTATTTTTTGTTATAATGGAGTTCCACTAACTAAAATCTTTATTTCTCTGTCTGTCTATATTTATTCTAACATGATTTTTCTTTTCGAACTGTAAAGTATATCAGAACACACGAATTAAATGAAATTTCTCTTTAAAATATACATTTGAAGTTGAATGAAAAATAATTTTATATTTGAATCTTCAAACTAGTTATTTGCAAAGTTACTATTTTTACAATTATTTAACCATAGATTTCAACCAGGCAATTAATTTATCTTCAGAATATATCATGCATCAATATAATACTATCATGTTGTTATCAGAATCCAAAACAATCAGTAATTGCAATGGGTATTTGGTACAAATTTTCTTATTCCGTAATTACAATAGTTACTGTTAACAATTCACAAAAATGATTTGAATGGTATGATGAAAGTAATGACTAATTTGAATTTTTATTGCCATATCACATTATTACAGCCGTTAACCTAAGTTGCCTTTTAAAAATAGAATCATATCACAGCTGTTTCGATCTCTAATCAACACTTTCATGGATTCCATAAACTAAAGTCCATATAATTATTATTTCATGTAACTTCACCTTAACCTAAAAGCTTATTTTTGCATAGGAATCCAAGGTGTACAATCCAAATGGTTCGCCAACAATCTGCGTAGTGGATTGTGGACTGAAATATAATCAGATTAGATGTCTCTTGAAAAGAAACGTTAAAGTAATTGTCGTGCCCTGGAATCATAAAATCGACCCGAAGGAATATGATGGCTTATTCTTGAGCAACGGACCCGGTGATCCGGCTACTTGCAAGGAGCCAGTTCAGCATCTCAAAAATGTTCTGAATTCCGGCACAGTTAAGCCAGTGTTCGGGATTTGCTTCGGCCACCAAATTCTTGCTTCGGCTATTGGATGTGGTACATACAAATTGAGGTATGAAAAATGAACTTATTTTATATTACACAATAAACACAAAGCAAATATCGTTGTTTCCATTGCAACATTGTATATCTGCAAAATCTCAATTTTTCAGGGGAGCATAAAAACAGCTTAAAAAATAACTTTATCAAAAATTTAAACAGAAAAGAAAACACGTAATTAATATTAAATGTATAAAACTTAACCATAATTTTTTCAGTTGTGTTATCTTTCATCCATTCAAGGGCAATTTTTGCAGTATTAAGAATTAGTAACACAAAAATTCTGAAAACGCATATGCAGATACACAACTTTGCAATGGAAATGACGATATATCTTTTTGGCTATGTTTATGAAAAGAACGTCTTGTATTTGAAGACCAAATTTCACCCATAAATAAGTACATGTGTTAAATAAAAGCATTATTTTTTTTTGCTTATACTTTTTTTTTATATTGTACATAATTTTAATATTTTAAAAAATTCTTTCAGTTATGGCAACAGAGGGCATAATCTACCATGCAGTCATCACGGAACAGGAAGATGCTTCATGACTTCCCAAAACCATGGTTACGCAGTCGACGTATCCAGTATGCCAGAGGGTTGGGAGCCGCTATTTACTAACAAGAATGACAAATCGAACGAAGGAATCATACACTGTTCCTTGCCATACTTCAGTGTCCAGTTTCACCCCGAACATACTGCCGGCCCTGAAGACTTAGAAATGCTTTTTGATATATTTATCAATGCAGTACGAGAATCTAAGAAATCTGCACCGCAAACTAAATCTATCAAGCAAACTTTGATAGATGCTCTGTATTATAAAACTCCTCCGATGGAAAAACCCAAGAAGGTTCTCATCCTGGGATCTGGCGGTCTGTCCATCGGGCAGGCTGGTGAATTTGACTATTCGGGTTCGCAGGCAATCAAAGCCTTGCAGGAAGAAAAAATACAAACTGTACTGATCAATCCGAACATTGCGACTGTTCAAACATCCAAAGGCTTAGCTGATAAAGTGTACTTTTTACCCTTAACGGCAGATTATGTTGAACAGGTGATTAGATCGGAGAGACCAAATGGTATTTTGTTGACCTTTGGTGGCCAAACAGCCCTGAATTGCGGAATTGAACTTCATAGAAAGAAAGTATTTGATAGATATCACGTCTCCATTTTGGGAACCCCCATTCAATCTATCATCGACACTGAGGATAGAAAAATATTCGCCGAAAGAATTAATAAGATTGGAGAAAACGTCGCTCCGAGTGCGGCTGTGCATTCTGTGGAAGAAGCCTTAAAGGCGGCAGAGGACATCGGATACCCCGTCATGGCCAGAGCTGCGTTTTCCCTCGGAGGCCTAGGCTCTGGCTTTGCCGATAATAAAGATGAATTAAGATCGTTGGCCCATCAAGCTCTAGCTCATTCCGGACAGTTAATCATCGATAAGTCTTTGAAGGGCTGGAAAGAAGTTGAGTATGAAGTCGTTCGAGATGCGTATGATAATTGCATAACTGTATGCAATATGGAAAACTTAGATCCGTTGGGAATCCACACTGGAGAATCTATTGTCGTTGCTCCGAGTCAAACATTATCAAACAGGGAGTATAACATGTTTCGGAACACAGCTATAAAGGTCATACGTGATTTTGGAGTTATAGGAGAGTGTAATATTCAGTATGCCCTGAATCCATTTTCAGAGGAATTTTTCATCATTGAGGTCAACGCCCGACTGTCGAGAAGTTCCGCTTTAGCCAGTAAAGCGACAGGTTATCCGCTAGCATACGTTGCGGCTAAACTGGCTCTGGGAAAGTCTTTGGCGGATATAAAAAATTCTGTGACAGGGGTGACTACAGCGTGTTTCGAACCGAGTCTCGATTATTGCGTTGTGAAGATTCCGAGATGGGATTTGGCCAAGTTTAGCAGAGTCAGTACTAAAATTGGCAGTTCAATGAAAAGTGTCGGAGAAGTCATGGCCATCGGCCGTAAGTTCGAAGAAGCATTTCAAAAAGCTCTCAGAATGGTCGATGAAAATGTCACCGGCCTGGATCCAAACTTGATGGAAGTCAATGATGAAGAACTGCAAGAGCCGACTGATAAAAGAATGTATGTCTTGGCTGCCGCTCTCAAGGCGGGATACTCTTTAGAAAGACTGTATAAACTCACAAATATTGATAAATGGTTCTTACAAAAGATCAAGAACATTATTGATTTTCATGTCGTATTGGAAACATCAGATCAGCAAAGTTTGTCTAATAAAGAACTATTGCTTGCTAAGCAATTAGGGTTTTCCGATAAGCAAATTGCAGCAGCCGTCAAGAGCACTGAGCTGGCTGTCAGAAAACAGCGTATAGAATCTAAAATTATACCTTTTGTAAAACAAATTGATACAGTAGCCGCAGAGTGGCCGGCGAGTACAAACTATCTGTACGTTACATATAATGCTTCAACTCACGACATAGCCTTTACAGGTGGACACGTGATGGTACTGGGTTCCGGCGTTTATCGAATCGGAAGCTCTGTAGAGTTTGACTGGTGCGCCGTCGGATGTTTGCGAGAGCTTCGGAATTTGGGGAAAAAAACCATCATGGTCAACTACAATCCGGAAACTGTCAGTACCGACTATGACATGTGCGACAGACTATACTTTGAAGAAATTTCATTCGAAGTCGTAATGGATATCTACAATTTGGAAGATCCAGAGGGAGTAATTCTTTCAATGGGTGGGCAGCTGCCGAACAATATTGCAATGGATTTGCATCGTCAGCAAGCAAAAATTCTCGGCACGTCCCCTGAAAGCGTTGACGGTGCGGAAAACAGATTCAAATTTTCTCGAATGTTGGATAGAACGGGGATAATGCAACCCCGTTGGAAGGAACTGACTAATTTGCGATCAGCCATTAATTTTTGCGAAGAAGTGGGCTATCCGTGTCTCGTGAGACCGTCTTACGTTTTAAGCGGGGCCGCTATGAACGTCGCTCATTCGAATCAAGATCTGGAAACGTATCTCAACGCTGCCAGCGATGTCAGCAAAGACCATCCGGTTGTCATAACAAAATTTTTGTTGGAATCCAAAGAAATAGATGTAGACGCCGTGGCTGCCGACGGAGAAATACTCTGTATGGCCGTTTCTGAACACGTTGAAAATGCGGGAGTTCATTCGGGAGACGCTTCATTGGTGACTCCTCCGCAAGATATCAATGAAGAAACATTAATAAAAATCAAAGAGATAGCAAGAATAATGGCAGAATTATTAGACGTAACGGGTCCGTTTAACATGCAGTTGATAGCTAAAGACAATGATTTAAAAGTCATCGAGTGTAACGTGAGAGTATCGAGATCTTTTCCTTTCGTTTCTAAAACACTGGATCATGATTTTGTAGCGATGGCTACTCGCGTTATAATCGGATTGATCGTAGAGCCTGTTGATGTTCTGATGGGTTGCGGAAAGGTCGGAATAAAAGTTCCTCAATTCTCATTTTCGAGACTGGCAGGCGCCGATGTCATGTTGGGCGTAGAGATGGCATCCACCGGGGAAGTCGCTTGTTTCGGAGATAATCGCTACGAAGCATACCTGAAAGCTCTGATGAGTACAGGATTCCATATACCCCGAAAAGCAATTCTGCTGTCAGTCGGGAGTTTCAAAGTAAGTTTCATTCTCTCGATTCATACAAATAATAAAACAAAACTTTAGCAATGCTGTTATTTTTATTTTCATTTTTAGCACAAAATGGAACTGCTTCCTAGCATAAACGCTTTGCATAAAATGGGCTACAAGTTGTATGCCAGTATGGGAACTGGAGACTTTTATACCGAACATGGCGTAGACGTGAGTAGTATTTTAATTATTATCAGTACACATACAATAACAAAGTTATTATTCCTTTATTACAACAACAAACATTGAAACAGTCAAGCCCTTGACCCCACAACATACTCCTTTTTTTTGTATTCTTTATGTAAAATTCTAGTAATTAATTGGTATTAATTTGTCTTATTCACTCACAAGAGAATCTAAAAAATGCTTTTACAAGTGAGTTCGTACTGTCGAAAAGAACAGTCATCTTTTGGAAATTCGACGCTGATAACATTCAGAAGATCAAAAAAATAATATTTATAAATCTACAGATCCTTTTTTTAATATTTTTATTTGGTTGAACATATTAGGATTATAGAGGAACATTATAGAGGATGAGTTATCACCGAGTAGAGCATTTGCAATTGAACTATGAATATATTTTTTTAAATGAAGACAACAAATTATGTCTAACTATGTATATATTTCAAAAATATTGTCGTAAATCGGTATGTCCCTATTATCTGCGTACGGTGAATGTTTCTCCATCTCGATCATACAGTCCAGTTTGAGCAAGTCGGATAAGAGAGGAAACGCCTGAGCATGTGATTTAACGAGAAATATTCACATCATAAACCTTAATAGATAATTTATGAATGAGAATTTTAAATGAGGTGACAAAAAGTTACATAAAATGAAGGATACAAATAAATATCTTTAGTTTTGATTCATTATATTCTAGATGTAATCAATCAAGAAAAACTCAGACTGCTTTATGAATATATCATAAAACAGTATGGTAGACTATCGGTAAATACACACATATTTACAAAAGTTCATGCAGGGCACTTTGACAGAAAAGAATCTGTGTTAAATAGTGTGTTTTTTACACTGCTGCCTGGTTGATATGAAAATACTTACACCATCTTGACCAAAAATGTGTTTGTCATTTGTAGATAATAATTTCATGAGAATTTTTTTCGTAAATTTTAGAAATGATTGATGACAACTTGTCAAAAATTTTTTAAAAAAGAATGCTTTTCGAGAAGTACAAAAATAGAGATGGTGGTTTTTTTCTTTTGCTGCTTTTGATTGTTTTATATCTTAACAACGAATACCATTTGCAAGGAATCTCGAAAGTTTATGAATGGGAAGGCCAAATAATCACACATTAGAATCAATTAAATCGAAAGATTATCTAAAATACCAAGTATTATTATGACAGTGCCTCCCATCTAAAAATATTGTTGCAATGGCATCTTATACTCTAATATTAATCGTAATAATTCGCGGCTTCAAAATATTTAATAAATTAACCAACACGATTACGTCTTATTATGATACAATTATGACTCCTTCAAATTTGATACTGAAATTCCATCAAGCACCCTATCGATATCCCTATTCTATTTATTTCAGTCGATATCTTAAATTATGTAATACAATCTTAGAATAATTTAAATCGGTACCGATTAGTGACTTCTGTAGCCAATAAAACAAAGGCATGGTAATTTTGCATTCATCATAGATAATACAATGTGAATCTTCCGTCATGGAAGCATTTTATAAAGGTTTTATTTTTTAAATTACTGATTCAATTGATTCTAATATATGATTATTTAATGATTTAATCCATTTATGAACTTTGAGTTTCCTTGCGAATGGCATCTTTTATTAAAGTATTTTGTGAAATAGTGAAAAAGGAATGAGGCAGTCTTGGGAAGGCATTCCATAAATATTACTTAAAACCGCTTTCTTTGGAGACAATATCTACATTTTTCTGTTATTCAATTGTACTAGAGGATAAAAAAACGTTTTAGATTTTGGATTGCGGCTCTACACTCAGTTAAATTACTCTAGACCAGTACTCTGCAACTGGTGTACCGCGATACGATCCCATGTAATCCCCGGCACCGAGCGTTCAAAATGAGAAGAAATCGACTATTTTTATATGAAAAAAATAAATAAAGCCATTCCGTTGTTAAGATTTCTGTTTAAATTATTCTCATTGAAACAAATATTATATTTTATAATTTAAGATATAATTTAAGACATCGACTGAGGGTGCTTGATGGAATTTCAATATCAAATTTGGATTATTGAGATTTTGTACACTTTCATGTATTTTGTCACTAACGACCCGGGTTTCGCCTTTCGGCATCTTTGCAAAGATTTATTTTTAGTGAAGTTTAATGTGCCATTATAATCATTTCCAATAATGAAAAGAAAACATTTTTTAGAATTATTACATAAACCTACCTATATGTACAATTATATTTAATAAATTAGATTCAGAACGAAATTAAAACATTAACGTATATAATCTACAAGTTAGATTCAATACCATCCTCATCGGAGTCTTCATTCTCCGACTCCTCTTCCACTCTCTGGAATGAGATAGCTCTGTACGGCTTAGGTTTTTCAACCTCAGTATGCACATCGGCGAGGGTGACATTGGCTTGTCTGACAGTTGGACTCGCTGGGGGTGCTCTCATGAAATTATCTTGTGATTTGACACTTTCTAAATTGACATACTGTTCCATCTTTACATTTTTAAGTCCGCTGAGACTCGGTCTAGCGCTGGATCCGTTGAAGCTTTCATTTCTCTTAGGTACTTTAGGTCCACCCGACTTTGCGAATTTCTTTACTAGGATATCGATATTTTCTTTCGTGGTGTCGATGTATTCTTTCGCTTGTATCTCTCCTCCGGGCTCCTCTCTCAGAAGAATTGAAAGTCGCTGCGCATGCTCCATGTATATTAAAGCCTGTCTGGTGTTTTCGAATCTGTCGCTGCACTCTCCCATCGCAATAAAATGTGGAATAAACAATTCCAGAACGAGCCGTCTTCTATTTGGCTCCAAAAAGGATGGCAATATAATCTGGAAAGAAAACATGCATACATGAGGGAAGTTTTCCTAATACTTTTTTTATTTCACTTCTACAATTTTTTCAACGGATTCAGCAGTAATTTTGATTATCGATTTCATATGACTACGTTAGTTCTTTAATTAGTAATGTTTTATGATTATAAATCGTACTCTTATTCAGAACTGAAAAGTGAACTAGATGAAATAATAAGAAAACAATGCACATTTTATACTCTATGCATAGAATCATTAATGTTGAGTTTTACCTCTCTAACCAATTTGACAAGAAAAATCATGTGATCATAATCATCATAAATTACCTTTCTATTAGTATTCTTCTTTATATTCCGATTATTGATTAAGATTTCTTCTGCTTTTTTTGCGTTTAACATTTGTGCGTTTTGTTTTGCCCATTTGTATCCTGGATCTTTGGCTTTTATTTCATCCCAGAATCCCACACCTTTAACTTCTTCTTTGTCGGAATCCTCATCTTCATCATAATCGTTCGTCAAAAGTGGTAAATTTGGATTAACCATCCGCATGACATCTGTTGTAGTTAAAATTCTGTATAATTCTTTGTAGTTCAGGACCGGATAAAAGTTTGGTTTGACATATTTTAATTTACGTAATGTCGAAAGTAAATGCGTAACCGGAGCTTCGATTATGTCTGCCACTACTCTTTGCTGTTTCAAAAGTACCGATGTCGGAATCCCTTTGAGCATATTGCACTTGGGAATGAAATAATCTGCCATTTTCCTTTTCATTATATATTTGTAAAATGATTTCAGAAATATTAGAAGGGTTTCACCCAATCTATCTTCCGGCCATTTTGCGTAGTTATCTTCACACTGCCAAAACAGATGATTTCTTACGTGACTGTAATCGAGACCGGCCTTAGAAAGGTCATTTTTCATAAATGTCTTGAAAAGGGATATAGTAAACATGTAGCATCTCACTTGAGTGTGAGCCAAGCTCGTCTCTAGATATCTCTCGACAGCCGGGAACATAATTCTCCATTGTAGTTTTTGATCCTGATTGTTTCCTCTGGTCGGTCGGAAGCCTAAAGGAACCAAAAGGCATCCGAAGCCTTGAGCTTTGTTGACTATGTGCGCAGTTGGCCACTGATATTTAAAATTATTCCTATGGTTAGTTATAATGTTTCTTTCTCTGATCAGCCATTCTCCCGCGGCATTCGGCCAGTTTGAGTTGACGGATGGCAATACTTCAAAGGATGTCACTCTTGCGCCTTTTGTCAATTTACAATATATACTAGCGCCTTGGGTGGACGCGTCTTGGGTGGCGATCGGGGGAAATCCAAGGGGTTCAGCTAATTTCATTAAAAATAGATCAGAAAAATTAATCATAAAATGGATGGAATTTAGATAATATACTTTTTTGTAGAGTTCGTTGGGTTTGGTCGTGCCGTGGCGGATGTTATATGCTTCATCGATATCGTCGTCTTCTTCTCCGGGCATAATTTTAACTTCAACCAGCGATATGCATCTTAAAGGAATGACACTAGTGCTATCAGATATCTTGGCCACCAGACTTTTCTCTAATTTTTTGGGTGTCGTTTCGGCAGTTATCGTCGCATAGCCGTAGTCAGATTCGTTGCCGCTGGATTCGGCCTGCGGACTGTAACTGGATTTATATCCTGAACTTTCGCTTTCAGTTGGACTAATTTTTGTAAGTGGAGGAGATAGTTTCTTTTCAGGTACTTTATGTCTTACTGTTTTCGGTTTCGGAGTTTGTGTGTGAACTAATTTCCCTTTCATTGCCGCTTTGCTGGCCGGCTTCAATATTCCGCTCAGCCGACGTCCCGACCCGAATTCTCCAGACGCTTCGCTGTTGATGATATCTTTGTCTATCTTGGTCTGAGTAGAAGTAGAAGCTACGCTCTCGCTTTCTTCTATTTTTTTCTTAAAAGCGTTCATAAAATTTTCGCCTTCCGTCACTACAATTTTATTTTCCTCTACCTCTTCTATTGTGGTTTCTGAATCTGACGATTCGACATCGCTGTCGCTATCCGAATAATTATTTTTGCCCTTATTCATTTTTTTGAGAGATTCCTCACGGATTGTTTTGTTTTCTAAAATTTCCAGTCGGTTCAGTTTCACATATCCTAATAAAAAAAATTGTATTATCAATATAATGTATAAGTAATCAGGCATATTAAATAACTTTCATTTTTAATTGATCAGTGATAAGTAAAAAAGAGGTGTCCCAAAAAAATGTATTTCACCAAGAAGGAATTACAAAATCACTAGAGCGATATTATTTCATGAGCAGAAAATATTAAAAAAAATATTATCTAGATATATATGGATATAGTTCAAGTTGTGGGCCGAACTTCAAAGCTTATTACCCGAGATTATTGAGTACATAACATATAGTTACCTGGTTCGCCACATTCTTCCATTTGCATTCTGTAATAAGGTGTATCAAGAACAGTGGAGTAGTCATCAATCTCCCCAGGGGCGTTCACTTCGATGTTGTCATGGACAATAAACATCCTCTGCGGCTGTAAGGCTTCTGTGGGAGCCCAGGTTCCGACTTTTGTGCCTCTGAACTGAACGTTCGTGTGCACCGCCTCCTGCAGCTTGTCCGGCATCAGCACGTGTTTGTGATGTTGTGCCATATTGTTGTTCAGCATCACATCGCAGTCTGTCACCGAATTATTCTTCAGGTCGAATACAACCCTGTAATTATCCAAATGCAAAATAAATATTTTTATTCTGAAATATCTAGAATTTGTTTTTGATCATGCACTTGATACAACAGCGAGCCCTAGGTGGTGTCAGAGAATTCATAATATTCTATCTCTAAGTTTGTAAATCGTGATGTATTTTCAAAAGAGTGAGTAATCCATGGTGAAGCCAGTTCACGAGAACACCATATATATTTTTGAAAAAATTAACGTTGAGGACGTTTTTCAATTTAGTCGGGGGCTCACGTATTTTTAAAATGATTTGAAGAGGCTTCAGGTGCTTGTGGTGAACATGAGCCCATATAAGAATAGCGTACACCACAATGACAAGAATTTTTGCATTATAAAGCAGCAGCTTGCTTTTGAGTGAAAGTTGGCTTTTCACATTTAGCATTAAATATAGCTTTGGTTTTGTAGAATAAGCTTGTCATCTTTAATTGTGGTGTCATTGTTTTAATTTATGTCTGCTGTCATATTATAATATTTCAATAAAATCTTGATTGGGCAACCTGCCACAATAAGACTTGTCTCACAAAAGAGATATTATCTGTCAATTTTTGGTGGAAAGGCATTATATTTTCAAAATAAAACACAATTTGTTTTGTACTTATTCCTCATATTTAAAATGATCAACTGAGTCAGTCATTGTCGGTCGATAATGTTCGCGATGAGCGAAGCCGACGCTGATCGTTATAAACATGGGGAAGCAGTATAAAACAAATTGTGTTTTATTTTTAAAATATTATCTTCTAACAATAATTTATGAGTGATTGTATAAATACCGTATTTCGTCGACTGTAGGACGCACCCTTATTTTTAAATACCAATTATAAAAACCCAACGAAATCTTTGTGTTGGCAAATAAGTCATATAATGACAATATAAAGCATTTAAAGTAGGTATATTAGATACATACTTTCATACCATCAGTCTGGAACTTCGGATTCATTGTCTGATTTTTCTGGATCATTCTTTTCTCTCATTTATTTTACATTTCGACAGCGATTGTAAAAAGTCATCGATTATAATCTCATAAGATGAACTCCGAATTCAATGATTCCAAAATAGCTAAAAACTTCGTCTTATAATCGAGGAAATACGGTAATTATTTTATCATATTTGGTGAGAAGATCTTCTTTATCTCTTTCCTTTAATTTTTATGTATATTTTTTTAAAAATAATGTATCATCTTAGACGTTTTATTATTATCACATACATATGTAGGTATAGAATTTTTTCATAACCTAAGCATCCGCGGTGTATATAAACAGCACGCAGTTCCGGCGTGACGCAAATTCCGAGGCAAACAAACAACAATTAATCCGTCAGTATGGGAACTAAAGAACAGCTACTTTAGACATTCAGTATTCGTCAGTATCGCCATCTATCGTCATCAGTCATCAGTAGCATTCCCACTAGTATTGTTGTAGTACTACTATCTTAACAATTCTTCAGGCATTCGAGCGCACGAATGCCTGAAGATGCCGAAAGGCGAAACCCGAGTCATTAGTGACAAAATACATGGAAGTGTACAAAATCTCAATAATCTAAATTTGATATTGAAATTCCATCAAACACCCTCAGTCGATGTCATGTTTTAGTGATATTATAATTCGTCGGCATAGAAGGCGATAAGTCGAAAATCGGCTGCTTATGTTTATGAATGCAGTAGGATAGATTTTAGGACGGTCTATCGTCTGAAAAAACAGACTCAGCCATATTCCATGTATTTTTTTTACGTAATTTGAAGAAATCAGTATAAATTAAGTGAATTTTTTTCATAACTATTAGTGGTGAAAAGCTATAATTAATAGTACTATAAAAAAGAATGACCAATAATTAAGTCGAATTCGTAAATGATTGACGAATCTCATAATGCGCTTAGTTTAAAAATTAATGGTTAAGGTATGTAAATAGAAAAACTTAAATTTCATGATTTTCTTAAAAGTCGATTAGGGCGAGTGTTCCTAAAGTCAGCCGTCGCCAGTAGTCGGTCTCTTGAGCTTAAAATTTAAATAATAGTGGATACATTTCAAAAAACATATTTTTTAAAATTCATGTAGGTAGTCTTGCCACTTGCCAATGTATATCTGCACTATACTGACCTATGTGATGCAATACGCAATTAAAAAAAACACATTTTTACTTCGCAAGTATCGACAAATTCATGTTGTATGGGGATCTCTAACAAAATATACTTTATATTGTCATGTTTTCCATCATTATGTTTTTTTTATTTTTCTGTCTACTCTCAGTAAATTATTTCGCGATATTTATGAAGTTTCATAGTGATGGCTGAACACTGTGCAACGAGAGGAGAATTGGCATTTTTTTGTAAACTTCTATTATTTTATGCTTGGTACAATATTAACTATTTTATTTTTAATTGGTTACATTACTTAATCCCTGTTTGATGGAATAACAGCGAAAAAAATATGTATTTATCATTCTTTGTTTCAAAATCCCTTTTGAAAGTACACCTGTCGCTTAACTGGCCGACCACTGGCGAAATGACCATATCTCAACGAGGTTTTTTTTGACTTAACGACTTCTGCCATATACCGACGCTATAGTATTAGCAAGTAAAACTTTGCAAACATTATAGTAAACGAGATTCCAAAAATTACACTTATATTTAAATAAGTTTCAATAGCTAATAATTTAATATTCTTCCGTCGAATCCATCGAAAATATGGACCTTTTCATTTCACATATTGCTCAGCAGATGTACATTGTAATATTCGACAGAGAAGACCTTGTAAATTTGATAACTCTATCATTGAGGCATCCCCAAACCATGTTGTTTTCTTTATACGTTTATTGAAGTTATAATTGAAGAAGTATATTTATGACATTTGATGTTACAGTTGAGTTTTTAAATTTGATACTTATTAAGAGTAATGGAAAAACTGAAGTTTCTGTTCAGTGACATTTCGTTAATGAGAAAAAATGTTTTATTTTAAAAACATTCCCGTAACTCTCAATATCAATCTCTAATCTAGAATAAAATAGGTATAAGTCACAATCTTTTTTTTTCTTATTCTAACAAAGCTTCATTCAACAGTTGGTATTTTCAGAGATTATATGAGCGCTGTGGCGCTAAACACGCCCCCGGCAATTTTTCACAAAATAAGTTTTAAATGTACTTATGTTGCAAATCTAAAATTTCTTCCTATTTCGTCCCTTGTTCGACATTCTAAATTTTTCCAAACTTAAAAATGAAGTTTTTTTACACGATTTCTATCCTTATTTTACACGGTTGATGCGCTCCGAAAAATCGACAGCGTTAAAGAATATTTTACTTTTCGTTACACACCGGAAGACACAAAATAACTTAAATTATACTCAAAACTATCATACTGACCATAACAGTTTTTCGTGATTTACTCAAAATTATAAAAACCTGTTTAGAAACGTGTTTAGAAACTCAGCGCCTCATATCATAATCCGCGAAAGCCTCACCCTCTTCGGCCCACGAACAATTGGAAAATTGATATGTTGCCCTTCTGTTAAATAGGTTGTGCATCACTGATTATGGACGCAACTGTCGCCCTATCCATACTGTACAATATGTAGGATACTAGGAATACCTTAATCAAATGAGACTTTTCCAATATACTAAAATTTACGTCACTGTCACCAAAACTGAAAGTTTTACGTTACTTTTAATACCCACATAATATTTGAACCAATCGGTAAGAGTGAACTCTCTTTAATTTTTAATTAACTCGGTGAATACTTGCAAATTTAAGCTAACAGCTTTTTCATAATACTTAATACATATTTCAATACATGTGGTATTACTCAAATTTTGGAGTCCACTGGCGTAGAAGATATTATTGCCAATGATTCTATTTTGGAAAATAAATTAATGTTTGATGGAAGTTGAATAAAATAAGCTATTATTGATTAGTTATTTGAAAACACGTAGTCGCTAATTAAATAATTGTATTAATAACCTTCGAAAGGTGTAGTGGATAACGCTTGCTAATCTGTATAAATGTTTTAATTTTTATTTTACCTTTTTATTTATATAGTACGTAACACCGTTAGGAAACAGAGTGAGTCAGTGTTACCATACAATTTTACCGTACTTTTTTTTAAAGAGATAGTAGCTTGCAGACATTTGCACATAGAAATTTATGTATGAAATTGTAATTAAATAAACTTTTCGTTTCTTAGAAACTTTCGTTATTTATGATTATGGTTGCTAATTCATTAAATTAGCATTGCTAAATTATTGTAATTTTCTCTTAAAATCATACATTGCTGATTACTGAGTATTAATAATATTTGGAATTGGGTAGACCAGCAAACAGTACTATAGTGAAATTGTACATTATCTATTGCAGGTTAGTTTGATAATCTTACTACACTTAAACTCAAATAGTTTATGTTTTACGTCGTGACATCTCTGACTAAAAAGTCGCTAGATCATTGGATTGGTAGATTTATTAACAATAATAATATATAAGTGGCAAATGTACTTTTAAATAATCCAAAATGTTTATCTAAAATATTCAAAAACTAAAAATAAATAAGTGGCATAATATATCGTTTACACTAAATCAAGATCGATTATTTCTGACGTCATGTGATTAAATCTCTGAATTTAAAGGTAAACTGGTTCCAGAACTGATGAACTATATTTATAAAAATGAATGTGTGTTTGTGCTCTATGCGTTCCTATAACAGTCATCCGATTTCGATGAAACTTTGGTGAATTGTTGTGCGCGCACCCGTTAAAGTTTCTGAAAAAAAAATCTAAAAACAAAAATCACAATCAAATACGTACACACAGTGACATCTCGGAAAGCCTTCTGATTTATTCGTGTACGCACCACACGGTTCAAAAAATATTGTGTACTCAAAAGCACTTCAATAAAAAGAATTAAAACACAAACACTTTCATTCTTTGAGTGGCATTGCAACGCATGTCGAGTACTCGCTAGTTTTTTTTATAATAATGCCTTTCCGACAAAAATTGAGAGTTAACACTCTAAAACTGATTGATGACCTTTTATGCTTTTGATTTTTTTAATATCAGTATTTAATATGAAATATAAACCTACCAATTTGCCGTTTTTTTCTGCCCATTTTTATCTATTTTGGTATTGTACGGTATTGATACATTCTTTCGGCATTGCAATCTCTGCCCTATAATATATTTTGTTGGACAATGTTAGGATTTTTGAGCTAATCTGTTGATTCATTACAAAATTTTTATCAAGGGTATACGCTTGATCCGATTGACTCATTACCTATTTTATTAATCACATGTCTAAGGTTGCATACTTGTCCATGCACGTATTTTGGTTTCATCGAATTGTACGTAGGTATACAGTGTTTCAAAAATGTACACACTTTAACAGCCTGCTGATAACATCACATAATTTTCGTCAAGTGTCCAATTACATTCCAAGAATAATCAATTTTCTTTATCAGAGGTCTCCAAACTTTTTAGCCTAAGGGATACACTGACTCCTCCACTAACTCCTCCACTAACTCCCAAGGGCCAAGACATAGCTAACTCATCATACCAACATACTGTAGTTTTGAAATACGCGCAAATGTCGGTTGGTAACTACGGGTAAGTGTCAAGGCCATTTACCCGTAGTGGAGATAGACCCATAGACGATAAGGAGAAACCCAATTTCTGACTTATTTATACACATATTAAGTCCTTTCGGCAAAAAAATTGGTTGATCATTTGCACGAATTTGCTCGTGGCTTTTTTTCGCTTTCGGTAATACTTATATGTGTGAAAAAACTCGGATTGGTGGTGCTTGCGGGCCGGAGTTTGGAGACCCCCTGCTCTTAATTAATATGATTCGGAGCGGTACTTAATAATATGAACAGTTTACAAGTAAAATCTTGTGTGCCATTGAGGCTACATTTAAATTAAATGGTCCAATTAACCGCCAGAAATGCATCATAAGAAAACCTAAGAATCGCTTGTTATGGAGAAAAATCGTATCAATTTATTAAGAGCAGCGGTGCCTAGACCAGAACGATTATCGGAAAAAAATAATTTCTACAGATTCTTTAAAAATGCATGTAAATAAATACTGGCTTTACAATCATCAGTCATACGGGGACAACCTGTATATATTATGTGACACGCCCTGATATTTTTGCTAACATTTATTTGTTTCTTGGATAGTTGGATCCAAGAACGGCATTCGAACACTTTTAATATCGCAATACTCAGAATAATTTCTAACTAATATTAGCTAGCCGAACCGATTTATGACCATTAAAAAGCCATCGGTTGCTAACCGACGAGGGCCTATAGCGGAAATAAGAAAGTGTCCAGCTAGACGGGTCTATTATATACAACAAGAAGTGCAACCTACAGTAGTTGAGGTTTGATTTTCAGTTTGGCAGAGGCGGCCCTCGGATTCGGCCGGCGTCGCAAGTGATTATAAATTGTTTTTGTTTGTTTTGAAATTGGACTTAATTTAAAATCGTTGTTGTGTCAATTGCATTATAACTTAAAGGTAAATTCATGTGTTAAGTAAATGAAAATGTAGACTCAATTTTATGTGTTGCTGATATTTTGTGTAATAAACCACTGCATCTTCGATAATTAAATAAGAGATGAACTGGATTTGAAACGGCGTTTGCTTGAGATCCCAGACCTCCCGGACGTTGACAACCAACCATTCGCCTCTCTTCGATTCGGCCTTTTCATATGATTATGTTCACGCAAAGGTAGCGTGAATATTATATCTTAATATCTTTACCCGATATGTATTATTTTGTTATCTAGCGAATTCTTTATTACAACAATGAAAAGACGTTATTCATTTTCATTGTCGTATTTCCATTTACTTTGATAATAATATCGTGAATCATGTCGATTCCGCCTTGGATTATAAATGCAAGGGTCGTATTTTCATGAGATGTACGATTCAATACTTTTTGCCAATTGATATCAAATGCTTTGCGAAAATTTGCACTGGAGCGCCATGTTGCGAGTTCTCATGAATAGTTCAATGTCATTCTAGGTCTATATTAAATTCATACTTTATTTTCGATAATCATACATTTATGAGATTTGTGGATTATACTTCTCGATTTTGTTTTTACTTCTCGAATTTGTACACAATTTAGTTGTAAATTATAACACATGACTTACACTATTTGTTCTACTATCAAATAACTACAAAACCATTTTTGTCCGTATTTTCCACTACATTGATGAAATATCCTACCGAGCGACGTCCGTCGACGAGATAAGTTAAAACACATTTCAATTGGTTTTCCAAATAAAATTCAAGACGTGTGATCATATACATAAACTATCAGAAGTCCCATGATGTTTGTTTTCTACTCTTTATTATTTAGTTCATCTATTAAATTGCCATAATTTAAGACATCGACTAAGGGTGCTTGATAGAATTTCAATATCAAATTTGAATTGTTGAGATTTTGTACATTTCCATGTATTTTGTCACTAACGACCCGGGTTTCGCCTTTCGGCATCTTCAGGCGTTCGATAATACGAATGGACTCGAACTGACAAAATACATGGAAATGTACAAAATCGCAACAATTCCAATTTATTAAATTGCCCTTGAAAACCTTTAATGACGAATGTAAAACATAAAATTTATATTGCCAAAATGGGATTATTTGTCATAGCGAATGCAAGACTGATTTCGTGCCGAGTATTCGTTTCATTCAGAAATTATTGTCTACGGTAACATTACCCATATGTGTCTTAAGCCAGGGGTCTCCAAACTACGGCCCGCTGTAGTTGGTCTGACATGCACGGTACCCGACCCGCCATAGTTTTTCACACAGATAAGTAGTGCCGAAAGCGGAAAAAAGCCACGAGAAAATTTATGCAACTGATCCACCAAATTTTTTGTCAAAAGGACTTAATATGAGTGTATAAATCAGGCGGAAGCTGGTTTTCTTCTTGTCGGCTATCGGCTATCACTGCCACAATGAAATGTCTTTGACACTTGCCCGTAAATACCATCCTTGCAGCTAATTCAAAACTACAGTATGTTGGTATGATGAGCTAGCTAGGTCTTGGCCCTTGGGACTTAGTGGAGGAGTCAATGTGGCCCTTAGGCTAAAAATTTTGTAGACCCTTGTCTTAAACTATATAATTGACGAGTAAATGTATTTGAATTTTATTTATTACTTTTGAAACACCGACTGAAGATTATTTTTTATTGTTATAAATATCTACACATGAATCCGCTTAGTAATTTGTGTCATTAGTTTTACTGCTAGATATTTCATATTAAAATACCTGAAAAACTTGATAGCCCATTCCATTCTTATTACTAAAAATGTGTTTTATATTCTTATCTCTTATATTGATTGTAAAATGATAGTAACAGTAATTGATTATTAAGTTTTAAATGTATTGGTATCCATTTGAGATATTTCCAATGATACGTGATATCTTAAATAACATCAATAGAAAAATGTAAATAAATATTTCACTAATCTCTCAAAATGCATAATTCATTAGAAGTATTTGTGTATCAGTTCAATAAAAAGCGATACGTGACATCTTTACGACTTCTAGGATTACGTTTTATAGAATTGAATATAATTTTTTTTAATAAAAACTTATTAGTTAAAAATGAAAATACCCTTCTTAACTAGGGCATCCAATCCCGGACCCTTTTTTATAATCCCTGGATTCCGGGATTGGTCATTAAGTGTCTTCACATGTTTTAAATTGTATATTTAAAACACGTGAAGACATTTGTGTCCAGTATTATTTCAATTAGAATGCATACATGATTAAATGTTTTTTGGACATTTGAACCTTTTTTTTTTATTGGGAATCAGTCACTTACAAAAAAAGAGAATAAATTGACATGATGATCAAAATAGTTTTATAATTTATTTTATTTATTGCATTATTAAGGCAGGTTTTACCAGGTGGAATTCTAAAACAGGACATTTCCTTCAATTCGATTTAACAATATTGTCCTCCATTTCAATTGGTTGAAAACGGCTACAAAATATGAGAAATTGGGAGGCCACAATACTTTAATTATAAGGCATTATAAAAAAATATTTACATGAACGTTGTTGTTAACAAGGAAGTATTTAATTTGAAGCATAAATTATTTTTTAGCGTTTACGGCATTGATTAATTGACCGGGATCCTGGGATTGGAAGCCCTAGTCTTAGTCTTTCTTTTTATGCCCATTGACTTACAATAATATCGTAAAATGTCGTAAAATCTGAAATCATTTCGAAAAGTATTCAAACATAATTGGAATAATTTAAGTAATTTAAGACATCGACTGAGGGTGCTTGATGGAATTTCAATATCAAATTTGGATTATTGAGATTTTGTACACTTCCATGTATTTTGTCACTAACGACCTGGGTTTCGCCTTTCGGCATCTTCAGGCATTCGAGCTCACGAAGAGTCAGTTCGAGCCCATTCGTGAGCTCGAATGCCTGAAGATGCCGAAATGCGAAACCCGGGTCGTTGGTGACAAAATACATGGAAGTGTACAAAATCTCAATAATCCAAATTTGATAATTGGAATATGTACATACATGCGAAATGGTAGACTTTACAAATAAAGGATCGTTTCAATCTTACATGGATTTAATGTGGTATTCTTCTTATATTTGTATTGTAAACGTTTTTACGCGATGTATATTTAAGTTTCTTGTCTTTATTAATAACTAACAATTTAATAATAGAGTTTTTACATTGAAAAGGTCTTCCTAATGTTTACAACGAGTTGTTTTCGTTTTTAACGTTCTGCGCTAGCCAATGTCATTACAAATGTTCTAATTGTAATATTATAATGTATTTCTTTTTCTGATGAGTGATTGTATACTAAAGACAAATTTGAGTTCACGTTGGAATGTAGAAATGCATCATTAAAATGAAGAAATCCATTCCGCGATTTAGTTCTTCCATGCCTGGTTACGAGAGGATTATTATTAACGAAAACATCTTTCATAGTTGTAAAAAACACGAAGAAATAAGCTTACCTGTCATAGTTTTCAAAGAACTGTACTGACATCATGATGTTGTTGAGCAAGAATGCATCAGCATTATTAGTCATCTGATACCTCATTCTCTTAATCGCCTCTTCTCCATAAGTCATGTTCGTTGTAAATTGTTTTTGTATTGGAACTCTTTCTGGCCGTGGAGGTCTCGCAGGTGCCACTTCTTCTCCCTGCTTCCCGCCGATGGACGTCGTAGGGCGCTCTCGTTTCTTGCGCTCATTCTCCAGCTGTTTGTTTCTTTCGTTTTCAAAAAAGTTCTGCGGCCCTTTCTGTTTTTTTGACTTTGAATTACCCATGTTCATAAATGCGCACTAATCGTTCACGTGTTCTTTTTAGTTTATTATTTTTCTCACTTGTATTCACACACCATTTTTGGACATGTCACTAGCGATAATCACATATACACTTCAGATGCTCTGTTTAATAATAGTAAAGTAATAGTTCCTCTGAATGAGACCGTCCTCTTGGCTTGGGGTGCGATTAGATACTGCTGTCTTTTCGCAGTATTAAATCAAGATTAAGATAGCGAAATAAAATAATTAGTATTGATAAGTTAAAAATTAATTGTTGATAAAATACCGATCGTAATTATTTTTATTGTACCTCGAACTGCGATTTTTTTATTCTTGCTTATCGTTTTTTTCAATCGAAGATGATTTCTATGTATGCAAAATCAATTACGTGAAAGATTTCTGAAGATTGATGGGTGCAGTTGCATACAATTTGGATCGTAATATAAATTCCTTATTTAGATACATTCAGTAGAAGTTACGTGAAACCACGATGGCAGAAATATCATATTAAAAGAATTAGTAATAAATAGTCATTTTTTAATACTAAATTGCATTTTTATAGTAAAAAATTGTATCATACATTAACTTTAATTAATTAAGACGTTTTCAACATTCCAGCGAGCGCGATTTTATCAAATACCTACGCTACAAAATATTTTTAAATATTCATTTACTAATTCTCATCAAGAAATAGTATTACAGCCAATCTGGGTAACTTTGACCCAGTTCTGAGGGTTTTTGTATTTTTATGGTTCACTATTGCATTTACGTGTAGTATTGTTCTACATAGAAATGAACTAATGTCTTAAAATGAAATTTAATCAACATAAATAGATTTATTGATATAATTGATAGATAAAACAAGCTGGGCAAATTTTCATCCAAATCGGGTAACTTTGGCCCACGATACAAATAATCACTGTAATTACTGTAAATGAAGTGATTTTAAAGTCTTGGGAACTTTTCTTTATTCTTTCATATATTCTGTACATAATGGAGATGGGAAAAAATATACAGCATTTAATTTACAGATTACTAATAGAAATTGAAAATATAGTTTATCCAATTTATTTCAAGAAAAGTTTTTAAATTCTGTTTTATCATTCCAAACTGACAGCCTACAAATTCAACAATAAAACAAATTATGTTGAACATTAATTCATATTTTTACCACCAGGGGGCTACTCAATACCTTTGCTTAGCTAAAGAATATTCATATGGCATTAGTATTATAACAACACTTTTTCCCATGTAGTAGGTCAATCTTAGACCGATGGGCAAACTTACTCAAATTGATGGTACTACTACAAAAAGTTCAGTGTAGATATCGATTATTGATTCAAAAATAATTCATCAAATTTAAATAGTTAATTTATAGATATTATAATAGTAAAAGTATTTAAAAATCGATTAGTAAGTATTTCTCACTTTACATAAAATAAATTGCATTTTGAAATCATTAGATTTTCATTTAAAATGTTATAGTCCCTTTATTCAGTGATGAACATAAAATTACACACACTTTAATATACATAATGTTCAGTTCAAACGAAATACTACCATCATTATTTGCGCAATTTTGTTGCTGTTAATAAATTATAAGTAAGAATGAATTTAATGAATCGGACTTAAAGCTATTGCGACTATAGTAGTTTTTTGTTTATTATACAAAAAGTGTTGTGAAAATAAAACATTGATGCAACAGTTTCCGCATTTTAACAACGTGGGGTAAGCACATACTAAGGTATCATGCTGTATTTAGATGTTAGCATTTTATTTGGTTTTTATGGAAAATTACTATCAAATAAATATAGAAATTAACATTCACTCTATGATCGTCATTGATTATGGTTCGTTTTTACAATTCGAGAACAGAAGATAATTACTTAACTGTCCTCAGTAGTTAGACGAAACTAGTCAGCAAAAACAGTTACAAAATGTATCATATCCATGGTTGTCAAAACGAACAAAAAAATTTTCATGAAAGTAACATTGACGAATGCTACGAATTATTACGTTACACACACATTTAAGTGGACGTATGACATTTAACAAACTTTAAACAGTTAAAATTTAAACCAAAGTCATTTATTTAAAAAAATAAAACACAATTCATTTGTACTACTTCCACATATGTATAATGATCAAGACCAGTTTCGCTCATCACGAGTATTATCAACTGATAAAAATACAAACATAACAGGCTTATTACTTATGTTTTTCCACCAAGAATTGACAGTTAACACCTTAAAAGTGCAAAGTTATTTATACAAAATTTCTGACAGTAACTTCAGATTGAGTTTATTATAATCATACTAAAAACGTTATATTACATTAAACTAACTATTTGAAATGATTCATGAACATTTTGTTGGAGGGCTTAGTTAAGATGCGTTGCTTTCACTTGACTGGCTCATATTATACGCCCGTTGAGGTCTGCACGGGTTCAGTGGGTAAAACAATTCAGACTCGGGCTGGGCCCGAGTAAGGAATTTACTTTTTAGAAAAATATTCGGGCTATGTACGGCATGATGTATTTCACATGTGTTATGAATATCGTTGGAAATATGTAAACAATAACATACAATGTTTGAAAAGTATAAATGAATTTCTGTATTGAAAATAAATCGGGTGGTTTTTTTCGGGCTGAGAAAAATAAATCTGGGCGTCGGGTCGGGCTCGGTTAACAAGTGTGATATTTAGACTTAGGCAGGGCCGGGCCTGAAGATGTCGATCTCGGACGGGGCAATTTTATAAAATTTCGGCCCGTGTAGTAATTAGCTACGGCAACTATCTTCTCCACTGGACGATGGGCATTATCCGCAGTATCATTTTGAAGTATTGTTTATTTATAGATAAACTATGGCAATCAAATATAACATATACCTGGTTTCCAGACGATTATGTTACATTTAACAAAAATAACTTACGATAAATATACTGATAAATCAATGAGGCTTTTTTTTCACCGTGACGAAATTATTGAAAAATTACCTAGTCGCATTTGAGATTTGATCACTTATTTATTGAATTCGAATCGATAACTTTATTATTCCATTAGTTATGACACGCATTTCGCTTCTTCGGAGAGCATCTTCAGACAAAACGTATCACAAGAACTTGTCTAAATCGTAGGTATTGTCAGTGACGCATTACCACATAAGCGCATGAGGCGTCCGAATCTAAGGGTCCTCGACAATAACTTATGTATTATATCCCACATATTTTTAATTCAGTTTTAAATATTTATTTTATTTTAATGATTGATTAATTTTCAATTATTATTTAAATAATTAGAATTGAAATTCTAAATACCGTAGGTTTGGATAACAATTTACCCGAAAACATACTTTTTGTTAATATGAATATTAAGAATTAATTACATTAATTTTAACTTTTTATTGTTATTTCATGTTTTATTGTCATTCTTTTACTGTATTGATTGTTATCGTATCCTTATTTTTTTGTTGAGTAAATAATTATGCAATGAATAGTTGAAATTTTGTACATGTCCATGTAATTCGTCTCTAACGACCTGGCTTTCGCCTTTCGACATCTTCTGAATGAACTCGAACTGAGAATGAAATCGAATGAACTCGAAACCCGGATCGTCCCCTCAGTCGATATCTTAAATTATGCAATGCTTTTCAATTTATGTTTTCATTTGATTGCCTTCAATATTAATAAGGAGATACTTCTGATAAGAAGAGATTACAGATATTGATTTTTTAAATTTATATACGTAGATAATATAAAAATCTCTAAAAATTTTGTTGACGCGCTTTTGATATCCGAAAAACAGGAACTCCAAATTATATTGCGCTTGGGGCCTCCCAAGTGCTCAATCTACCACTGGTTATTGTGTTGGATTCCTATATTATTTATAATTTTACAACCTTTAAAAAATATAGCACCGAAACCTTCTGAGGCAGTTTTTAAGTGTACTCAATAAAAATACATGCAATATTCCATCCATTTAACATAATATATCAACCTAGAGTGTAAAGCTCGAATCTCCCAAAATGTAAATTTTCTATAAAAAACATAAATAATTGATCGAAAAACTAAAACAAAACCGGGATATCCAAATGGTTTCATTTATTGCGATGGAAAACAATTTTCTCCAATAATTATGGTTGTAAAAAAAATACAATGTCATATCCACCAGTAATTATGTTTTTCAAATTTAACTTAGACTACGAGATTTTATCTTAACCCTTACAGCGCGAACCGTTTTCCCTCGAATTTATTTTCAGTCAATTGATTTGTTAAAACGCTCACTATGGATAAAAATAGATCAATTTCAACAGTAAAAAATGAAGAATAATGTGAAATATATATTAGTTATCCCAAATACGCCAATACGTAAACCAAACTCATCGCATTCTCGCTAAAATAAATCGAAGAAAATAAAGAAGCCAAAAAATATTTAATCTTCGACTTTGTAAGCAGAATGGCTGCGGCCAGTCTTTATATACACCGCCAACACGCATACAAGCAAGTGCCTGGCCGCATAAGTATGTGTAATACATAAGGCTGACGATTAATGCTGCGTATCGGCAGTTCAAAACTTAAATTCGAAAGACTGAATATTGAGAGCTCTTTTCAAAAATATATTTCCTTGTCTTCTACTTAACATTTTCGTGATCTGTTGTCTTATTTCTCCACCTAAAGGTTTGAACTATTTTTTAAAGCATATATCCATAAGTATTTGCTTCTAGTTTGACTGGAAATACGAAATAAAGTCTTGGACATGTAAACATTTCCAGCACGTTCATCGGGTTAAAGACGCCGATATAACATATTTGATAATTATTGCTGTGCGATAGTTTTTATTTTGGATGTCTGAGATATAAAATGCAAATCTCCGTGTAATATTTGTCATTGATTTTCGCTCATAATTGAGGTTAAATACATAGATAATGGTGAGGGAATATTGAAAAAAATCGTTATCTTAATATAAAGTCGTTTTCCGATTTTTTCAATTGTATCATCAACGTACCAATCTATCAATTTTCTCTGAATGTCCACTTCAGAAATGTATGACAATAGAATACGTCATAATTTACAGTAATATTTTAATCCTATGCATCATTTTATCATCCCACTCACGGATAAAAAGAAAAACAACACTTACAATAATATTTCATAATGATGTAATAAAAGTAAGGGATTAATAGATAGTTAACATGCCAATAAAGTAGAATAACGGATCATTTTTGTTCGCCATCAATCATTCTAGATATTGATTTCATACACTGGAATATTTCCAAAAACATATCGAGATATCTGATGAATACAACGGTAAAAATTGTATTATATATTCCGTAAATTATTAATAAACTTTACAAGGAATCATATCGATATGTGATCTGGGGAAAAACCTTATTTCGGAAATACTAGTTATGAGTAAATCGATATCGATTACATACAATGTAGGACAATAAACGCATGTGAATCTAGTTTCATGACCCAATTTTAGTTCGAAATTATTTTTTTAGCATTTCGACGCGATTGTTGGCAAATATGTTATAAATAAAAATTAAATTTGTGGAATTTTTCAGATGAAAAAGAGGATATTTTGGTACTATATATCGGTACCAAAATACGGTATTTTCGACGTGTTTTGTCAGCACAGGATGCAGTAAATATCGATTTAATATAGAATTGAAAACCCAAAGCAAATACAGTTTGCTTCTCATTTTTATTCAAGAATAATCACAATAAAATTGATATTAAAACGTCTAAATGTCTATTATTTATATACATCTGTTTGTCAAGCCACTGCTAACGATTAAATTAAGCGGAAGAGGACATTATAGTAATAATTCGGCCATGTTTTCAGCATCTAGGAAAGCAAAACTTTTCGATAACGCTTTATGATATAACAACAATTCGACTAGTCGTTATTTAGTATAGAAAAAATACCGGTATTAAGATTAGAAATAAAACAATTCTTGTGTTGGCTTACCTCTAATCTGAACTAAATAAAGTATTTACAATATGAATGAGCTGATTTGTATTATGTAAAATTTCAAAGATTTGTTACGATGATGAAGAAAATTGTTACTATTTCGAAATTAAACAAATAATACGATTTAATTTGACTGCTTTTGTCTCCAGAAATGGTCTCTTGCTTTCGTTTTTGAATGTCCATTCAAATGCTGATGATTGCCTACTCGCTGAACTTATTAGAAGAGTTATATTATGAAAAGATCCTTCTTAATTAACATTATATCGTTTTCCAATAGTCAAAAAAACCTAATTTGACTATGAAGTAATATTTTTCAAACGTTTATGGTTTGTTACCGAGGTACCGTGACATCTATTTGAATATATTCAAATTTGACTCGAATCAATCACTTTACTAAGGGTTGTGAAAACATTCAAACATCGGATATATTAATTATTGCAAAATGAAAATATTCCAATGGTCAGCCAGGCATTCCCGGATCGGGGAACGGAATCACTAAGCGAAAATATAATAATTTAATTTCGCACCAACACACTTATTATTGTCCAAAAGTCGCCCGAACACGATCGACATTTTGCGATGCCAGAAACTAACTGAAAATTTCAACAAAAAAATTCAAATTAGTTAAAATACTTTAAAAATCTCAGCGAAACGTCCGCTGCATTTCATGCTGAACGATTTCGCATTTTAATGACGTTAATATTATGATACTCACGGGGCGTAATTTTTTTCGTTAATTGTTTCTTAAGACTTTTCTAGAAATATTTCGCTACAATTAAACTATTTTTTTTGCCTACACAACACTTGCGAAGGAGGCCAAGTGTAATATTAATATTGTATAAATTTAAGCGCTAATTAATGTTTAAAACAATTTGCAATTCACATTTTTATTTGACGGCTCGAATTAAATTGTTAAATACTTGTACACTTACGCGAGATGGGCGATAATGCTAATTTAATTATTTCTTCAGCCTAAGCCAGGGGTCTCTAAACTTTTTATCCCAAGAGCCACACTTACTCCTCCACTAAGTCTCAAGGGCCAAGACATAACATACTATCTTTTGAATTGCGTGCATATTATTTTTGGCACTTTCGGGCAAGTGTCAAGATCATTCTATTGCGGCGAAGATAAGTAGAAAACCAGCTTCTGTCTGATTTATACACTCATATTAAGTCCTTCCGACAAAACATTTGGTTGATATTTTACATAAATTCGCTCGTAGCTATTTTCCATTACTTATCTGTGTGAACAAATGATGGCGGGCTGGATACCAGGCATGTCCGGTCAGCTACCTCGTGCCGGATTAGTGTTGGCCCGCTGGCCGTAGTTTGGAGACCCCTGGCTTAAGCCTTTTTGCCAGTCATAGTGATATTTATAAACATAAAATTTCTCCCATGAAGCTGGTATTTTATCATATATATAATTTGCAATTTTTAGTCCATATTTCTTTAAATTTTAAAATAAAATCGTATAGTGTAATAATTTCTGAAATACCGTATTCCAGTTTGAGGTTAGTTGAAAAAAGATACAGATTTTCGTGAATGTCATGAAATCTATAATGTTGTGAAATTATTGAATTGCGTGCAAAATACAAAAATAGATTGTCGTTTGTTTTGTGCGACGTAAATTAATATAGTCTGCAACTAGTATTATAGTAGCTTCTCCGACTGAAATGTATGAAACAATAATTATTTATGAATTGGTACGCAAAAGAAATAGTATTTTAATTTCTAAAATAGCCCCTTACATTCACCACTTATTAAACACACAATAACAATATTTACATCTTCAGAGTAACGTTGCGGCATTAGAAGGGAACTAATATCATAAATTATTATTTAATAATGTTTCCACTCATTTTATTTAGAAAACTATGGATAGTAATGTTTCTTGTAATCACTTTCTCTCGTATACCTAACACCTATAGATTATAATGAAAACCTTTTACCTATTATTTAAATATGTTAATAACTGTATGTATATTCTTTACATGTAATTAGCATACTAATAATAATAATAAAGCGTGTTATTTTTTCACATAATTGATACGTTATTTTGATGTTATTGTTTACAAAACAGATATCCTGTTAAAATTGCGTAATTTTACATACATATATTTTATTGTTTTAAATTCCTAAAGTTTTTTATTAATTTTTAACGCAAGAATACTGAAAAAATCAAAATATAAAAATAACGCTCAGGATGACGTTCAAAGGGTTTGAGCCGTGTAAAAGTCAATATTATCGATTTGTTTTTTGTCTTGGGTGTGGGCGTTTGTAATGTCTTCTCTCCTCGCATCGATTTCTAGTTTGGGTTTCTTCTCTTAAAGTTGTTCATATAAAAAAATACATTGAGGATTGCGAATTAGCTGTAATGTCAAAAAAATCATTCAATTTATTTTGTAGAGAATATAAATATACGAAGATAATGTGAAAAACTCGCCTCGTTCATGTTCTTCTGTATTGAATTTCATATATTATAATTTCGTTTGACAATGCTAGAGCGGCGCTGCAGTCAATTGAATCGTGAAAAATACCTTTTACTAGTTTCAATGCTCCCTTAATCACCATTAAGTTCGTCTACCAGCTTTATTTGAAAACACTGCACATATAGAATGGGCGGACCTAGGGATGGCAATACCGGCTGAATATATCAATACCGGTGTTATGATATAATACCGAAATTAGGGTTGCCAACACAGTCATTTTGACCCGGAGATTCCGGGTTTGATGATCAATCTCCGGGCTCAGGGTTTACAAACAAAATCTCCGGCTCAGTGGCAAATTATGTTACTCGTGGTGAGAGAACATAATACAATACATAAAAAATGTAAAGAAACAAAGGTTAGTGAGGGCGATTGTATTATTGCATACGAATAGACTGATTTCGAACATTGCTTGGCGAGAGAGGCAAATAAGACTGTCCGCCAGGCACATGCGGTGGACTTTTATGCCTCTCGCGCACTCCGGTCCGGTAACCCAAAACAACTATACATGTTAAGTACCATACACGGTATTTGCGAAAACGTTTAGGTTATGGAAACTTACGTATATAATGTATTATTGATTATTAAAAATGATTTTTTTTTTATAAAATTAGGAAAATGATTTTTTACTGGTATTTCGGGTATTGAAAAAACACCCAAAATACCGATTATTGCAATCCCTACTGCGGACCAGTTGATAATGCTCACGATGTGCGAAACCGGTCCTGGTTATTATAAAAAATCCAGAAGCAGTAAAAAATAAATTGTGTTTTTTTTAATGCCATACCACCAATAGGTGACAGCTAACACCTTAAAATTGATATTGGTTTCAGGTAGAGAGTGTTCAATGGACCTTTGAAAGCATCGATAATCTCAAGTCTCAAGGCGACTTGATGCACCTGGCCGAGTTTTTGGCTACGAAGCAGATCGAGCTGGTGATCAACTTGCCAATGAGTAACGGAGGAGCAAGGCGAGTCTCATCTTTCACAACCCATGGCTACAGGACTCGCAGACTTGCAGTCGATTACTCCATACCTCTCATAACAGATGTGAAATGCGCAAAACTTTTAGTTGAGGTAAGATTATTATCATTAAGCAAAATTATCCTGACAAATATGTAATAATGGAATTTTGTCGAAATAAAGGTAATTTTTTTGTGCATTTTATTTAAAGATAATAAAAGCAGGAGATAAGTATACAGTAAGTCCTTGACTTATGCATCTTGAGGTCTCATTTTCTTCGTAGTGTGCGAGGTATAATGGAAAAGTACATAATATTACTTTTCTTAGTTAATTTTCTCGATTCAGGTTTAATATATTTATTTTAATTTTGTTTAAATATCTCTCGATACGAAAATGTGAAACGCATCTAATATATATCAAATTTAAGTATTCCTCGTCCTTATCCCTTCGAAAGAAATTAACTGCGTAAGTAAAGTATTTACTGTATGTTGTACGCCATTTTATAATTGCGGTCGTTGGAAGTGTGACAGGCACAGAGGTATGAATATACTACTGATACTTTGGAGCTGCTAGCTTCGTGGCATTATTATCATTTTGTTAAGTCAGAGTGAAATCTCATGGTAAGGATTACAATGCCTGTGTTGCAAGGGCCCTAATATGTACAGGACACACCAAAAATGATTTTTTACTACATTTCATTTTTAATTACCTTGAGGTCGGGCTACAATTACCAGGTGCTTATCTGTCTATCTTGTTCTGATAAATTCTTGAAAAAAGTGTTTGATTTATTGCTCTTATTTTTTCTTTGAATTAATTTTATTTTCATAAGATTAATATTTATAGATAGCTATTATTCGAGATAGTCAAATATTTTTGGTTGTTGGATCAGTTGTTCTCAAAAATTACTCATTACTTAAAAAATTCTGCATCTGCTTACATTATGAATGATAAATTTTTGTCACAATTTACAAAAATAATATCAGCAAGCAAGTTATATAAGCAGTGTCTGATTGAACTCACTCATGTCCATATAACAACTATTCTCAAATGTTTTATTGTTCATGCCCATGTAAAATGTATAATTTTAATTTCAAGGCTATCAGAAGAATCGGAAGAGTTCCACCGATGAAGACTCACACGGATTGCATGACGTCTCGCAACATTGTCAAGCTCCCCGGTTTTATCGATGTGCATGTTCATGTACGTGAACCCGGCGCCATTCACAAAGAAGATTTTGGCAGTGCCACAGCTGCAGCATTAGCGGGCGGTATCACTCTTATCTGTGCCATGCCGAATACCGATCCCGCTGTCGTAGACGATCAATCAATGCAGCATGCCCAGGATTTGGCAAATGTTGGCGCTCGTTGCGATTATGCTCTCTTTGCTGGCGCGTCTGCCAACAACTTCAATACTGTTTGCGAACTCGCTCCTAAAGCCGCTGCTTTAAAAATGTACCTCAATCCGACATTCACTACTTTGAGATTAGATGACATGGTAACTTGGCAAAAGCACCTTGCCAATTGGCCGAAAAAATCAACAATCTGCGTACACGCTGAAAGAGAAACAACTGCCGCTATTCTGTTGCTAGCATCCCTTGCGGATCGCTCTGTTCATGTCTGCCACGTCGCAAGGAAACAAGAAATACAGATTATCAAAGCGGCCAAAGAGCGAGGTATCAAAGTCACATGTGAAGTGTCTCCTCATCATCTTTTCTTGAGCACCGATGATTTACCCAGGATCGGAAAAGAAATGGGTGAAGTGAGACCTACCCTCGGAACGCCTGAAGATCAAGCCGAGCTCTGGAATAACCTTGATGTTATTGATGTTTTTGCGACCGATCACGCTCCACACACTGTAGAAGAAAAGAAAGGTGCAAATCCTCCTCCGGGATTCCCCGGGCTCGAAACTATTTTACCACTATTACTCAACGCGGTTCACGAAGGCCGATTGACGATGGAAGACTTGATTAACAAATTTCACAAAAACCCTAGAAAGATCTTTAATTTACCTGAGCAACCCGACACATATATTGAAGTCGATACTGATGACGAATGGGTTATACCCCAAGCTATGAGCTTCACTAAGTCAAAGTGGACTCCGTTCGCGGGAATGCGTGTCAGAGGGGCCGTGCATAGAGTCGTTTTAAGAGGAGAAGTCGCTTACGTCGAAGGGCAGGTTTTGGTACCTCCGGGCTTTGGACAAAATGTCAGAGACTGGCCGAATACTAAGAAATCAACGTTTTCCCAATTCACCCAAGAAAAAATGGAACACAGTCGCCCGAGTTCATCGCAAGACGGACACGTATTGACATCAGACATTATAAAATCAGCTGACATCAGCAGGTCCAGCGACCAAGACGCCGACACCGAATTGTATTCACGGACGCACCCGGACACTCACAATAGACTCGGAGTTCATTTCATGCCGGATCCTATGCGCAGCTTGTCGCCCATTCCTATTGTTCCCGCTCCCCGTCAACGATGTGACAGTTCATCAAACTATCCTTTGTCTAAGGATCCACCGCATGCGAAAGAAAAAATTATGCACGAACTGACAGGGAAGAATATTCTCACAGTGGATATGTTCACTAAAGAACACTTAAATGATATATTCAATCTGGCGCAGTTAATGAGAGGAGCCGTTTCGAAAGGCCGCAGCTTAGACGACATCTTGAAAGGTAAAGTGATGGCTTCCATATTTTATGAAGTCAGCACCAGAACGAGTAATAGTTTCGCAGCAGCTATGCAGCGACTGGGTGGAACGGTGATACATACAGATGCTACCAGCTCCTCAGCTAAAAAAGGAGAAACCCTCGAAGATAGTGTTGCAGTCATGGCGAGTTATGCTGATGTTGTAGTACTCAGGCATCCTGAACCAGGGGCAGTAGAAGTAAGTGTTATGATTTTTCATAATTATCAGATCGTTAATAGAATATTCCACTTCGGATTTATGATGGAGGGGTTACAAGGGGGTTTGTTGTAGAAAATATTTTGTCACAAACACAACAAAATATAAACTCATTTTTTATGGTTATTTCGAGAACCATAATTATTTCGGCAACTTAAGTTGATATAAGTGAATTGATAACGCACTTTTATTATTTATTTATTAGAGGAAGTATCCTGACCAAAATTAAATGACTTGTAAATGTAAGTGTATAATAACATTTCAGAGAAAATAAATTACACAATCCACAACATTCCTTTCTAACTTTTATTAACATTGCATTGGAAGGTTTGCGTATTTTTTGTATATATCATGTAGTTCTTAATATATTATTAGCTATGACTCTAAGTTCCCATCTGTTATTTGGCTTTTCAATATACTTTTTATATGAAACATTGTTTTCATTCGCACAGTTTGATAAACACTGTTGTGCACTAAAAGTTCTATATTATTTGGTAGATACAGTGTTTATAAACACAAATTATGATACAAAGCAAGATTTATGATTTGTGTATACTTTCCACCATGCCATTGATTGCCAACCGAATAGTATACCCGCTTTAACCCTTTGGCGGACATTATGTATTCCAATTGAAGTCGTAATATGACATTGCTCTTTTTATAATTTAATGATAATCATACAACTACTATTTCCATTTGAACTTGCACTCGTCAAGGTCGAGATGTTTATGCCCTGTGAGTGCAAACTTTATAATATGATAATAGAAATCAGACCATCTAGGCATTGTGACAAAATATAATTAAAAACCAACATGTGTATTATAGTGTCATATTATCTCAATGTGACAACGACATCTATAGACGCTGTGTCCACCAAAGTGTAGAATGTGATAATACTACAGAAAAACAGCTGAACTCATAATTAAAGCATTATTGATTGAGTTGTAGTATCTTTAAATTTGAATTGAAAATAAATCATTTGGCTTTTCTGTTATAAAAGATACTTTTTGTTTCAGCGTTCATCGTTGTATTGCCGAAAACCGATGATAAATGCGGGAGACGGAATCGGAGAACATCCCACTCAAGCTCTTCTAGATATTTTTACAATAAGAGAAGAAATCGGTACCGTAAATGGCTTAACTATAACAATGGTCGGAGATCTGAAAAACGGGCGAACCGTACATTCTTTAGCTCGACTGCTCACCCTCTACAATGTCCAACTTCAGTATGTCAGTCCGCCATCGCTTGAAATGCCCAAGCATGTTTTCGACTTTGTTGCGTCCAAAGGAGTTTCGCAGAAGTTCTACCGCAGTCTCAATGATGTATTATATGACACCCATGTGCTTTATATGACGAGAATCCAGCGGGAAAGATTTAAGACGCAAGAAGAATATGATAAGGTAAGAAACATTCAATAATTTTGATTATCTTGACCTTTAAATGATATTTAGTGGCAATTTTATAGCTTATTATATTTATATATTTTTTTTATCGCGAGGAGTATTTCATGTTATATATATTTGTGACCGTCTTGGATGTTATTAGAATCTCTTTGAGGTTATGACCGTTTTCTTAACATCTGTTGAGTGACAACCACTGTAATTTAATGCATAAATACATATGAAATTTACAATTTAAATATTGTATATAATTTATATCATATTTTGAATCTCTATGCCAATCAACTTCAACATAGTTTGCGTTGTTATGCAAACATCACAGATGTCACATTAAGTTATTTTAGGGCATTTGCACTGAAATATTTATCCTTTACAATAAACCAGCCTCCAGTTATCTCCAAGTCCGGTTCCAAAGAGGCAAAATTTAATAACGTATGAACCTGTACGAGATGATGTCCCGCTCTGGTGCAGTACTGGGCAGCTAGTTCATTATATTATAAAAATGCATATTCTGAAATTGTTTTATTGTATTTGAAATATTAAGATTTTTATCTTAATTCTTAATGAATATTTCAAAATAATAATTCATAGGTAATAAATAGTTGTACTCATTTCAAATGATTGGGTATCATACCAGAATATTTACATACTTATTACTGCAATGAATAGCTTAGCTTCACATAAGATGTCTCAAGTGTCCTTTTTTTATCTCTAATGCCTTTTTTAGGAATACAACTAATGCCAATTCCAAAGAATTCAGGATTAAAAATATAACTGCAGTGCATATGGAAAAATAAGAAATTAATTCATTGCTTCAAAATCATTTCTGAATTGAAGAAAATTGTTATTAATTTTTTGTGACATAAGGTAACACAGATTATACCATCTCGTGCACCTTGCGTGAAGGCAGCATAATATATTATTTGATTGTAATGTCTTTTTACTGTGTTCAATGTAAAAACAGTATTATTAGTTTGCTTTCTAGGCCTGCGTCAATGAAATCCTGTAAAAAAGAAATGAGTAAGATTGATTGCCATCGTCAATATTTGTTTCATTCGCAGGCTTGCGGTCTCTACGTTGTAACACCACAGCTCATGACGCGCGCCAAAAAGAGGATGGTCGTTATGCATCCGCTTCCGAGAGTCGATGAGATAAGCAAAGACTTTGACAGCGACCCTCGAGCTGCCTACTTCCGACAAGCGGAATATGGGATGTATGTCAGAATGGCACTGTTAGCTATGGTCGTGGGTTCCAATAATTTTGTCTGATAATTATACAATCAATTTTGTTTTTCCTTCGAGTACATGACCTTTATCTTAGACACCCGTGAGTGTTTCATTTTTTTTTAAACTTGTATGTATATATATATTTTGAAATCCATTCCTCATTATTGTGATAGTTTTCATCATTTTATAATATTGAAAAAAAAATGATATTCCCTATTGTGATCCATTCCAATTTTTTATAACTCGTTTTTTGATCACTTTTTTGACATTATATAGTTTATACATAAATATACCTAACCCTGAAAATAAATATAAATTACACAAGAACCTACAGCTATTATTTTTATATTGTACAATAAATTGTAGCAGGATATTCTCATAAAAGAAAATATAACGTTTGTAGTGTTATTTTGAATCACTCGACCGAGACGTTGCTGATGGCCCTACAATGAAATTTGTATGTGCTGATGCATCTCGAGAGTCTATGGACAGGTTTTTGAGCAGTTCAACTTGCATTGGTTTGAGAAGGAATGCCAGGAAAGATCCATATAAAACCACACCTGTCATGGATTCAGACTGAGTCCTGACCAGTGCAAGACAGATCATTGGGAAGGTTGACTGTTTTTAATATCTTGAAGTACACATGTTAGAAGCAGGCAGTGCACAGTAGGAGCTTACTATTCAGCACAATTCAACATATACTGTCTAGTACACTCAGACTTATCCTTTTTGTAACCAAAGCCAGTTATTTAATGTTTGGGTGCCTCCATCATGGTACTGACAAATAAATCTAGAGGAATATACATGCTTCAAATATTCAGGGCAAGGTGGTTTGACTTTGTTAGGAATTCAAAGATAACAGAACAAATCAAGCAGTTATGATAAATGGCCAACATCGAGAGACTTTGAAAATGGTTAGAACACACGATGCAGATATCTCAGCAAAACCTCAAACCCTACCTGCCTATTCTTATTAGCGATTAAGCTATGCTTTCAAGGAATACCATTCACATATGATGTATTCGGCAGAACTAAGGGATATATGCATATATGACCTGAAAGGATCTAGAGCAATTAATAGAGGAATTCTGGAGGTGCTATTTGATGCTTATTAACACTCCACATAAAAAACAAATAAGGTCTAAGAAGAAAAGGTGTCGTATGCCTTATCTTTTGGATATTTTATAAGATCTGAGTTGACATTTGCAACGTTGTTGACTGAGCTTCAATTATAGTGCTGGTAAATAATATTTTGATGATTCATAATTGGCTTTTATGTATTATTATGGCTATAAACATTAATGAGGCAAATCTAACAATAGTACTTTATTATTGTAATATGAGGTTTACAATAATTATTGTTGCAAATTAGTAGCAATATATTATTATCAACTTTTTCGCTATGCTCATACTAATAATAGTAATATTCATTTCATAGTTTTAATAGCACTATTTAATTTAATAAAATTGCAACTTTACAAGAGAGAAATAAAATCTTTTTTTTGAAACCGCTCCATACCTTCCATATTGTTTTCAATGTTGAGTATATGGACTCTTAGTGGAGAATCTTAGCAGAAGTTGTTCTATGAGAACAGGAGAGAGTAAGGATAGGATAAAACTAATAATTACCCAATCACTTTTGTTATGCACCGTTTTCAGGATCAGTCATGTGGAAAGGAATGTAGACAACACAGACACCCACGTCATTGAATATAAATCAATTGGTGAAAACATTCATACTTTTTTTTTAAACCCGTATACACCACGACCGAAGAGGACGACATTGAACACTCAGCCACAGGTGTTATTAGCAATTGATTGACAGCTTCTGCTTTGTCATGATTGTTTACAATAAATAAGCTGAAACAAGATGTATCAATATATAACATTTATTAAAATATTTACATTTTTCATCACAGATTTCAAATAAAATTTAGAGAATACTTTCATTATAATTAATTTACAATCATTTTTGGCATCAGAATTTGATTAAATTATCAAAGAAGAATTCTGAATGATTTATTTACTTAATATGCCTTCAATTATTATTACCACACACAACTATACAAACAATATTAAATATTTATTTCAAGATTCACACAATACATCTATAAATAATGCATTTTTATAAAAATACACTTTATATAGAATTTTTGTACTTTCTACACACTACGAGTATTTAAGAAATACAATTGCCATTTTTTCAGTTTTTCAGTATTACACTCCAAATTCGTGAAGAATTCTGTTTGTAATTTCTGTTATTTTGGTTCAAGAATTCACCTTAACAATTTTAAGTTCTATACCACCTTAATTCATTTATATTTTTAATATCTAACAATTTTATATAAGATAAGGTTTACTATTCATCAAACCATCCATCAAACAACTTCTGCTATTGTTTCAAGTGGAGGACGGCTGTATCCTGGAGGTTCAGCATTCTCAGCGATGTTTGCAGAATCAGTTTCTTGCACTCGTCGACATCTTGGTAATCTAAGTTTAGAAGTTCTTTTTCGATTAGTTGCTCCTTCTTTCTGCTTAATATCATCCATTTTTCTGCAAAAAAAAAACAATTTTATTATACAAGCGATGGTGTCTTGATGCCATAGAGTCTATTGCATAAATAGTGGAAAGATTATTGAAGTTTAATTTTCACGTGTGATACACATATTTCCATATTTAAGCATGATATATATCGATGGCCCAGTTCCATAGGACGATAAGTCAAAAATTTGATGTTTTGAGTTACGTTAGCCATTATATTTGAACACTGCTCTTCCACAGTTCCACAAAAGTGCAGCTTGTAAAATGCACAGGTTTTCTCTCAAAAGGTAGATATTTGCATATGGAAATCAGTAAAATTAAATAATTTCTCAGTTTCATATACATACATATCGAAATATCATATTGTGAAAATATATTTTTGTGAATCGTGGCGTTCCATCAAGAAACAACCCTTTATCCTAAAACCATAAACTATTGACCACCTATTTGACTAAAAAAGTAATACAAATAATATGCCATCACTTTTTACGATTCAGTTTAGATGAGTCAAAACTTTGATCGGCCATATCTCAAAACTATCAATTTCTAGTTTTATCACTATGGAACTAGGCCATCGATATATGCAGAGCTGGAGGAACAGATGGGGCGGAGCGGCTTTCATGACCTACACTTTAATTTAAAACATAGTTCGTAATACAGTTATTGATTGCACTTTAAATTATTTGACCTATGCCTGTTATAGCAGAAGAAGGAAGATTGTTCAGTGTAGTACAAAGGATCAAAAACTTTCTACAATTCAATAATGAGCCTAGAGCGACTAAATGGCGACAAATAAATCGTGCTGTACTCTTAAAATTATGAACAAATTTGCTAATTAAAAGTATAGATTTGTACAGAAATCTTTTGTTTTTAATTTATATTCGAGTGACATAAGATAATGACAAAAGCTAGTCGACTTTTGTTTCTAACTGATGTAAAAATCAAGTGTGAAATGTTATAAAATATAATATAAACAGAAATATTATTTGATGTTAATTTGATCATTGTTTCTACGAAAAAAAGTAATACTGTGGAAAATAAAATGTGCGTTTGTCCCTGAAGGGACGGACAAATGTAGAAATAAAGCATTGTTTACTCACTGGTGTCTAAAATCAACTAGCATCACTAACGCAAAGATGGCTGCTATTGCCAGCAACACAGATAATGTAACAACAACTATTGTAGTAATTGAATTAGTAGTGACTGTGGCTGCAGTAATTCCAAAGATGGCTGGAGATACTGTGCTTTGCACCATCATGCCACCAGTTGAGTCATCGCCGAGGAAATCTGTGAAATCAAAGCATTCAATTAGAATTGAGAAATATTCATTATTGTCAAGTACACATCAGACAGTAACGTAACACAGATATATTATTTAAGACTCATGTACTTTTTTAGTGTTTGTTTACAATAATTGACAATGACAATCAGTTCAGGTGAGGTATCGAGATTCAATATGGTTTTGTCCACACCTATTTTAAAAATACTAAAAAATGGATTCTCCTAAATAATTGGTTTATAAACAGTGAATGTGTGCATAATTCTAGTAGTCTCAAAGCCTACAATATTTACCCGATGAACGCACTGAACGTTTAAAAATATCCAAAACTTTATCTCGTATTTCCGGCTTCAAAAAATAGTTCAAACCTTTAGGTGGAGAAATTAGGCAACAGATCATAAAAATGTGAAGTAGTACACAAGGAAATATATTTTTGAAAAGAGCTCTCGATATTCAGCCTTTCGAATTTTAGCTTTTAACTGCCGATACGCAGCATAATCGTCAACCCCATGTAATTACACAAGCTTATGCGGCTACGCGCTTGCTTGTGTGTGTGTTGGCGTTGTATATGAAAACTGGCCGCAGCCATTTTACTTGCAAAGTCGTAGATTAAATATTTTTCAGCTTCTTCATTTTCTTCGATTTATTTTAGCGAGAATGCGAAGAGTTTAGTTTACTTCTTGATATAGTTGGGATAACTAATATATATTTCACATTATTCTCTGTCTTTTACTGTTGAAATTGATCTATTTTTAGCCATAGTGAGCGTTTTAACAGATCAATTGACTGTAAATAAATTCGTGCAAAAACGGCTCGCGCTGTAAGGGTTAATAAGCTTACGATAGAAAAATCAGATATCAATGAAAACAATTCCAACAATGAAGAAAAGTCTTCATTCCATAATTGTTGATTCTATGATCGGATCTCTTGATCATGGCGACTATCGTTCCCAAACCAAGTTGTTTATAATATGTTTAAATGGGTACAATTTATCAATACCAGAAATGGAACCACATAAAATATTTTCAAGTGAGTGCTTAAAAATATGACACAATTTAATCGAGAGGTAAAAGATATCTGTGACAAAATATGACAATAGTGGGTCAGTACCTAAAATCTTGTGACTTCGTTTGTTGAGAAATAAACAAACAAATAATTCTCCATCTTTCAATCCTGGTCTCTAGAAATCAACTCGAGGGTAACAGGTTCACCATCGCTGATCTGAGCACTGGGAATGTATGACAGTACTCATCATTTTTAGACTAATAAGGTTAAGTGTACAGGTAGTCCAGAATCGACATGCTGTTCATTGCCATTGACAGCACGTCACGTCACTTTTCATCTGTAGTAACAAATTGTTATTAAATTTTTATTACTAACCTACTGACGATCATGTATTGATAATATTTTTATTCGTGATACGAATTCCTGAATAAGTTGTATATCAATTATTATAATTTCCAGTGGGGTGGGATATTTAAATATGTAACTGCACAATGAATATTGCATTCGGGATGTAATTAGATAATAATATAAAGTTATGTATGTATCTTTATACATAATGATATGTATATTATATTATTTTACGAGGACCAATTTTCAGCCCATCAGTTGATGCTACTTTGGAAATTTTGATCCCCGCGACCTAATTACTTCTTATCTTTTAGCCCCATTCTAATATTAAATTTTGGAAAAAACAGTTTTCATATTTTCTTAAATCTCTTCATCAGAAATCATCAAATATTATAATATTATCATCACCGGTTGCCCCCAACTACATTTTTCAATAAAGTGAAAATCTTGGCTGTGCACAGTAAAACTCCGTTATCCAGACATGTGAGAAAATGGTATTTTTTGCCAGAGCGAGTGCGAGTTTCGCAATTCAGATAATATCATTAATTTAAAGTTATGGTTGGATTTGAAATTTTATAAAATGTATTTTCACATCTACAGTTCAAGCAGTGTCAAAGAAAAAGCACTTAATTCATTTGATCGCATTTCAAAAAAACAGTTAAATTGATAATAAAAATATATCCGTTTTTATTTACTTCAAAGAAAACTTTAAATACACTTGTAAAGAGACCATATTGTTTTCCCAAAAATCCAGATTTTTTTCTCCATGTCCGCTCCCAACGTGAAGCATATGGTCTCTTAATGGATGTATCTTAACAGAATTTTTTCTATGGCAACTGCTTGTTACTTAGTTGCTCAACTTCTCTTTTTTCGAAGAGAGTAGTGATAGAAGGATAGGGCTAGGACAAGACTAGTGGTTAGCTAATCGCTCTCACTACTCCCCTTGAGGATCGGATGGGTGGGAGAGAGTTTTAGACATCACAAACACTCTTCAGACTACGAACTGAAATCCATAAATCGACTGCAAGATTAATTTACGAAAACCGTTGAAGAATTGAATTGCACCGGGAATTGAACCCGAGACATCCGTAACCGTAACCAACGACGCTACCAACTGCGCCACGGACGCCGACAGATATTAAAATGATAGCTCAAATTAAGGTAAGGCCTGGGGTTGCAATAATATTAATTGAATTGAAT
This sequence comes from Himalopsyche phryganea, assembly GCA_022494535.1. Lineage (NCBI taxonomy): Eukaryota > Metazoa > Arthropoda > Insecta > Trichoptera > Rhyacophilidae > Himalopsyche > Himalopsyche phryganea. Next base: position 7,813,964 of record JAGVSL010000001.1, on the reverse strand, counting down.
TATGTAATACACAAAAAAATATCTTGCGTTATTTCCAGAAATAAAATAAGACAAATATTAAATAGAAGTTCACTATATAGGTTTGGGTTCGTATATAATTGCTATACATCCCTTTTTAACTAAAAAATCTCGGTATACTGTTTGGGAAATCTGGCAATCCTGATAGGGTGATGAAAAGCATACTGATGACTCTCTTTCGGTAGAAAATAATTAATTGATTAAAAAATTAATGTGTAAAATTTTCAATTCGGTGAAACCCTTGATCGCCGACGATTTTTTGATTTAGTACATTTGAATAACCTTGAAGTTTATTGATTGAATATATAGCACAGCGTTAGTTGCGCCGCTGTTCAGGTTCATTGGAGAAGACGACTGACATTGTTAAGATTTATTTAAAGCTACTATTCAATGAAGCAAGGTTAAGTGAGAACTCTATGTTAAGGTCACGTCTAGGGCTACCAAACATTTTTGAGGGCCGACCCTCCTTTACACTGCCGTGACTTCCTGTACTTCTTCGGTTCTAGAACGGCCCTTCACTGGAGTTTGACACTTTGTATTTTTACTGATAGATGTCAAAATTATGACTAATTTCAATTTAAAACAAAATACATTAGATTGTAATAAAAATGTTTTGCTAAATAAAATTATGAATGCTATATTAGAAACTCCTCAATTATTACGATGTTTGCTTAAAATGTTGGCAAAAGTGCAAAAGATAGAGTTGGGAACCCTAATAACGTCAGATGCCAATATAATTATTCTCTACATCATCCAATAATAGTTTTATTAAGAAACTACGTGCATACAATATTGCAGTTCATGTTCATTGGAGGATGCATTGCATTCTTACTTCCAGTGTCGTAACCACACTCTTGAAAATGAAATAACTACCGTTGTTGCTAAAAACTTAAATATTCAATTGGCTTAGTAACGTCAAGTGATGAGAGAGATGAGCATGTTTTAAGTTGTTAACTGTCAATTCTTGGTCGAAAGGTATGATATTTTAAAAATAAAAAACAATTTGTTTTTACAACTTCCACATGTTTACAACGATCAGGACCAGTTTCGCTGATTGTAAACATGTGGAAGTAATACAAACAAATTGTGTTTTATTTTCAAATCAGATGAGCATGTCTTTAAAAAATACTTTTAAATAAAAGTTAATATTGAAAAAATTAAACACATTTTTTTATAAAGATCAAGACCGGTTTCACTACGCCATCGCGAATATTATCAACTAACAATGTACGTGATGAGCGAAACCGGTCCTGATCTTAATATTAATTTGTAATTAGTGCACATAAATGTGCTTAATTTTTAAAAATATAACGCCTTTCCATCGAGAATTGACAGTAAATACCTTAAAGTGAGTAATTGTCCATACGTAAAACAAATTATAAAGGCAGGAAAATTCTAATCTACTAAATGCATTTTCAAGCAAGTCCCATTCCGTTGGCATATATGCTTAATTATTACGCGACTGTGCATAAAAAACATTGTCCCATGTCCGCTCCCAACGTGGAGTATATAGTCTCTTAATGGAGACATCCCAACAGAATTAATCTATGAGAACTGTTTGTTATTCAGTTGCTCATATTATTCTAACTACTCTTAATAAACATACAACAAGTGAAAAAATATTATTATATTAGTTCTAGATGTATTAAAGGACGCTATGCATCGATATATTGATTTTATTCTGAATTAGGTTGGCTCGTTTTATTCTATTTATCGGATATGTAATTACTAAAAAAGATTAAAACATCATCGCAATTCCATAGACATGTTCCATGAGTATAAATAAATTATGCGTCAGTTACAGTCATTCTACTGCAAATGATATTTTATTTACGGGATTATATTTTCTGCATTTAATCATTTTTACAATTGCGCAAAGCAGCTGTTTTATTTAATTATTATTCATATACTTATTTACTCTTTATGCGACATATTAGTATTTTTAAAATATGTAGTTTGCTATGTGTCAATTCAAATATATTCCGAGAAGCAAAGTACAATTTCTAATCACGAATATAAATCGATTTTCTGTATCAGTATTAGTGTTTCTATGTTTCATAAAATAGATAAGAAAAGTATCATTGAACCTTTTAACAGTTTAGTTAATGTAGTATCTATTTCATATGTCTTTCGAAAATTAACAATAATCGTCTGAAACAAAGCTAACTGACCACTGTACTTAACCAAATCATAGAACAAGGTGTAGCAAAAATAACTAAACGATAAACTCCTAGTTGCCTGCTTGCCAAGACCGCAGTGTGTGGTGTAAATGCTACATCCTGCCTGAGGTTGTCCTGTTAACGTAGTCTACATTTTTTTCTCTACCACGTCAGACAAGAATTTTCCCCAGGATTTTGTGGCACACCACAAATAAAAATATTATATATATAAAAATTAATAATTTGATTTATTTGCAATGAAGCAATGGACAGCGGCACGGCGGTTGCGGAATTACGACGCAGAGCAGGGGTTTCCAAACGCTTTAGCCTAAAGGCCACACTGACTCCTACACTAAGTACTCCTCCTAAGTCCCAAGGGCCAAGACCTAGCTAGCTTATCATATCAACATACTGCAGTTTTAAATTACGTAGACATTTTCATATTGGGACTAGCTGGTGAGAGGGTGGACTACCGCAGGCCGTAGATTGGAGACCCCTGACGTAGAGCATTACGAATCTAGTCTGAGATGGCGATAAATGGATATCATCATCAGCAGTAACAGTGCAATATCAGTGGTGCACAAGCTCTTTAATAGTTTGGCTTATTAATTTATCCATTCCATTTCTTATCCGCAAATATTAAAAGTTTTGCGGATTATAATATAATCTCTCCCTAGTCTAGACTAATATCGTAATATTTTCAATTTAATAACTACACATCAGCCCTTATTTAGTCTGCATTACGTATATATAATAATATGTGAGCAAATGGAATGTAATTGCATCCGAAAAGACTTGCACAAAGTACAGCCTTTTGAAGAGATTTTGTGGAGAACTAACACTGAAATCCGACTAAACTTGCACTGCAGACACTGTGACACATACTAGTCGAATATTTTACAAACACAATTTTAACCAGAGATAACATCGTAATAAATAATAATAAACTTCTCAGAAGCCAATATTGAAAAATAGTGTGGGGAAACTTAGTGCTCATTTTGTTGTCCGAAATACATGACGCTTTGGGCCGCGAGTTGTGCAGCACTGCACTAGATCTAGCAGACGGAGTAATCACAAACTGTCATTAACATTCCCTTGTAACATCTTCATGCAGTATAACCGAGAAGTACTGCACTTTAGTAGCCAAGAAGACGGTACAATTATTATTCTTATTGAGATTGAAAAACCAAAATAGCTCAATTATTGGGAGAGTGAAACTGACTACCATTTTTTTTTGTTTTATTAAATATTAAAGTACCTATTTATGTGCTTTATAGTAGAGCATTCAAATCATTAAGGTATATATATAATTCAAATTCAGAATGTCATTTTCTTAGCGTTTGTAGTTATGGCATGTTTTCTAATTGAAAATTATTATTAGCATGTGTTTTATGAATATTTACAAAGCCTTCAAACATTGCCATAAAATTCACAACACGCGCTGGCTTACAAATATGTCGCCCGTGTAATATATCAAGTGTTGCGCAACATTTGAATAATTTATTATTGTTAATTCGTTTCCTTTTATAACCATTGCTTGCATCGCGTAGGAGTTGTAGGACAATGATTGTACACCATTTGAATACTAATGACAACAATTGAGCACGCGACTTCAGACATAAGCAATATGTATATAAATCGAACAGTAGATTAATAAAGTGGTGCGTAAAACAGTACAAAGCCGGTAATAGTAAAAATCGGCCCGGGATGTATTTATGCGGCCAGCGAGATAATAATATTTATTCCAGGAAAGTGCAAACTCCTTTTGAAGTTTTAACTATTATATGCAGTACCACCATACACACCATCGCTTTGTCGATGCACCTTGTGTTGTGTTGTACGTTACAGATAGACACACATAAAAACAAAGAAAAATATAAATATTTCAATACTAATACCTGGTCGCATTTATTTCAGTCACACGCATTTGTTTATTTTAAAATTGTAATAAACTGTAATTGAAGTTGAAAAAATATTTTTTTAAATGTGGAATATGTAAAACAGTTATTTTGTTACTTATTTTAAAAATACCTTTTTGTGCTCAAAATCTGCTGTCACGAAAATAAATTTTGAATTCTACCCTTTAGTCAGAAATGTTTGCCCAGACCTGGTGTAATGTCTTCTTCTAATTTAAATTCCATTTACAAGCTTACTGCAATTTTAAAATAATACTTCATGAAAATGAAAATGAAATAACGGACTCTCCGTGAAAATTGTGCAAACACCACTGAACTTCAGTCAATTATCAAAATATTTAAAATTAACATCAATATAATATTTTCAAAACAAATTGTAACGTTATGTGATTTTTTTTTAAATATTGAAATTTATTCAAAATCTTATACAAAAACACTTCAAACCTGTTCTGTTGTTTGATGTTTAACATAACAAAAAACATCCTGTGCCATACAAACAGTTAACAGGTGTGTGAAGGCCTCGATGAAAATTAATTTAGTGAGCAGTGTTATGCTGTCATAAACAAAAAGACAGTCAACGGCAAACGGCATGTTCCTAGAAAATATATATTAATATTATCTACGATTGCAAGCGTTATTCCAAATATTGTCATTAAACTAACCAGTCAATAAAAACTTGTATTTTTAATGAAGTTGAGAGCACAGCTTACTTTTTATTCATCAGAATATGCCATTTGCCATAAGTTGTCTTTTTCCTTATGATGGCAGTATTTGTATGAGGAAGATATTAACAAAATCCATAACCATAAAACCGATTATATTTGCTAATAACGCAGAATCTTTTATTTTCTGAAACTATAAAAGTCAATTCTTATTGTATTGAAAAAATGGATTGTTCATGATATTCAGCAAAATGTTTATATAAAATTTTTTCTACGATGGTTTTAATATCTTAAAAATATTTTTTTTAATAGGGTGAATGTCAAAGTAATTAGTTCTACAAAATTTTGTTGGGTAATTGATAACTATTTCTGCTTAACGCCATCGTCAGAAGCCGGAATACCTATCAATCAACCACCTAATAAAACTTTGTAGAACTGAATACTTTGATATTTTACCCTATTATAATGGAGTTTCACCAAGTAAACGCCAATTCAATCAACAGTTTGTTTTGTACGACAACCATTATAAAGTGATAATTTCGGATTCCATTTAAAATTCAATCGTTAATGCTCGCGAATAGCGAAACCGGTCATGTTGTGTTTTATTTTTTAAATATAATGCCTTTCGGCCAAGAATTGACAGTTAACCTTAACAGTTCTTTTATATCGTATATAACGTCGCTGTTCTGGAAAAAAACACTAAATCGAAAAATGACATATTGAGTTAGTTATATCAAAATGTTCCTAATTTCTTACTCTATCTACCTTGTGAAAAAACACAATTATTTTTATAAATTATACTTTTACTTAAAAACAGTATTTTCCAAAAACACTAAATGAAAAATTTATAACATTTTAAAAATTTGAAAAACTTCAAAGTCCAATTACTCAAAACTATTATTTTTCAGTTTGTGCTTTCTTCCAGAACAACGACGATATAAAGTAGTTAAATATATGCTATTAGAAATTACGCAAAAAAATATTAATAAGAATATTACATAAACGTTTGTAAATATTAAAGCATTTTCAGAAACAAATACGAAATAATTAGTTTCAATGTGACTTGTGTGCATCCGATAATAGCAAGGATTTTTGCCTCTACTCTTTTTTACTTTTAAATATGTATGCAATAGCAATTCTAAAACCTTCACAGCGTCGTAATTGTGATTCGTTTAAATCTTTTCTATTCGTAATTATTATTAGTTAACCGCGTACAAATTTGAAACCATAGAGTAGCGAGCATTGATACCACTATTTCGACAATAATTGGACCGTACCTCAGCACAGGTTGGTACAGCGTTTTTCTCGCTAGATGCATACAAAAAAAAAACAACAATAACACTATGTGTATTTTTATACGATTAAAATGCTGTAAAATATTATTGTTATGATTAAAAACGAATTTTAACAACAAGGACACGTCCTTTTATACATACAAGCTATGAGGAATTTTGTTATTCGTTTTTTTTATACTTATTATATTTATCGATGTCAATGCACTAGTGTCGTTTTTTTTTTGCAAAACAAGTTTTGTGTTTATGCTGATCAACAAGTTCGTAGCTCTGGGCTGTATTTATTCCGTTATACCAATTAATTATCTTTATAATTATTGAAACAAGTAACATAATTCAAATAACTCGATTTTATTCGTCCGTAGAGCAAAACTAAATGAATTACGATTGTTTCCACAAAAAATCCTTGCAAATAATTTAGACAATAATTTTTACGTAACAAAATCCGAATTTATTTTATTATTAAACTTTATAAAACCTAATAAATATACATAATATGTAAATGTAAAGTTCAGAAAGTTTGAAATAATTTTTCCAATCTATTGTTTAAGCTGAATTTGTCACTAAGTATTAAGGAAATGATATTCTCCATTCTGAAGAAAAGAAAAGTATTATTTTTTGTTAAATGCATGGCTTAATGGCGTCAGCTGTAATGCCATATATATTCGTTTTCATTTTACAATAGACAATAAGCTAACGTATTATTTTCATTTTTCATAGGATTTTATTACTACTAAAACAGATTTCTTTGGGTACATTGATTTCTTTTAATTTATTTTACAGTGATGTAGTCGGCCTTATTTTAATAAAATCCTTTATCAAGGATTGCTATTATTTTTTTGTAATTCCGTAAATAAAACTAAAATAATGTATATTTGATAATTCGTCCAGTAATTTTTAAAATGATAATAAAAAAATAACTTCCCTTGAAAACTTGCAGGGAGGGTCACAATTTGCAATTACCTAGCTCTCTACATTGTATTTGGATCATGATTATTTACGGATTTTGCAAGTACCGATAAAAAGCGTGTCACACTAACAAAGAAAATTCAACAACAATGCAAAAGGAAACGGAAAATAATATGCATTGCAAGCAGAAAGTTTTTGTGACAATTATTGTGCACTATTATTGGGAAGTAGATTAAAGTAAAGTTATTGTGGCAATTTTAAAATAAACAAATTAGGCCGATGATTCACCATTATAGTTCTAGTTAAGAAAGTATGATTAATGATTATATCTTTGGCCATTAACACATCAGGAATGTCATTCATTTCCAATAATTGGCAATACTCATTGATTAGAAATGAATCACTATTAAAACATGTTTACTATCGTTAGTTTGTTTTTCTTTTTTACGAAATTCTCTATAAGTCTGTGCGTATATATTTACATACGCTTCATCATTATGAATTTATTATTATGTTTAATAAAACATATGTCATATATTCGTTAGGAGGTTAAAAACGCTTCCCTTTTTAAAAATCTTGATAATTGTGAAAAATCAAGAAATTTTTATAAAACTGACAAATAAAAACAAATGAACTTCCATTTTTTTATTCAAATATTGTGTTCTATTTGATCGATACGCCATCAATTTAGAGTTTGATTAAAACAAATGGGTGACAGATTGTCAGTAAAGAAAAAGTATTTTTCTATTCCAGTAGTATCTCATTCTAAATTATATGTGCTCCCACAGCGAGTGAAATCGGCCAGTTAGTGTATGTATAATATTTTGTAATTGAGTGGTCTCCAAACTCACTTAACAAGTTAGTGTGGGAGCTATTTTAGAAATCTAAATTACTCGGTGAGATTACGTGTAGGATTATGTGTAATTACATAGTTTGCAACCAAATAAATCATGTGTGTATTAAGGAAGAAGTTTTCATCTATAGCTTATTTAGAATTCATTTTTAACTCGTAAATACAATTGGAATCACGTTGCGTATTTGATTTAAGTAAAACTAACAATTGCTTGAAAGTTCGAAAAAATAATGCACTTTCCTCCACATATTAAAAAGATTTTCTCACATGAACTACTTAAAATACCACCGGATCTTCGTGAGTGGCGTTTTGGCTACCGCTGACATGTATATTAATTAAGAGTTCATTAGAACTTGTATTTACAGTGAGTTCAAAAAAAATACATGTATTTCTTCCTTAGCTATTTACATTACTTACAAATCTTTAAAAAATAAAAACAATCAGACAGATAGTAAAACCAAAGTAAAAAAATGACAGTGTTAAATGAAAATTATCCTTCAATGTTGTTTTTCCACTATATAAGAATTTTTTTAGCAAAAATAATAGTGTTGGTAATATCTCTCTTCTTTTTTCCAACAGAATTGTCACCTGTCGTTACTATGCTGATACTAATGCTGAAAATTATCGGTAATATAATATGTATTGCGATGTGATATGGTTTTGATTTAAATGCTTACCATCATCCCAATCTCCTTTGGTATGCCCCAGATTCAAGAAGTTGCTCTTCGCTAAGAGACCACTATTCAATCCGTCATCCATCGTAGCAAATAAAAAGAGTTTAACTCTTTTTTAAATATGCACTTAAAATTTAGCTCGTCAATTTTATACACTATGTTATGAATCGATTAAAACACACGTACCGTTTAACTTTATAAATTTAACACGATTTTATTACAAGTGTTTCATTAATAACTACTTTAACTCTACAGGTGGAGAGCCGTTTAACACTGGCTGAACAGATAATAACAAGCTAAACAGTTTATAACAATAACTTTGTGTGTAATGCAGTAGAATATATCTGTATGGTAACACTGGCGAACAAATTCTGCAAGTTTCGTAATGTTAATCGCGTACTTTCATTTGCATTATTATAAAACAATAAGCAATGAGAATGTAATTGTAAATATGGCGAGCGTAATGTTGTTGGGATTCTGTTGCGCCAGACAGCGACCACGCCGCGCCAGGTTCTTTGAGCAACAACTAACAGCCGCTACGACATGACTACAAGTTTGCGGCCGTCGACGATTAACTGCATGAATGGCGTATAATAATATTATAATAGATAGGAAGACGGCAGGGGTTGCCAGTGTCGGTCCCTTCTATACTCATCGGGAAAACTTATAGCTGATTTAACACGACTTTATCAATTCAAGGTTTCTTAGATAAAATACCATCGATATACAATTATTAAATTTTAACGAGTCCCAAAAAACTTTTCCACTTACATTAAGTGTGCTCAAATTATATTCTAATTACAGCATTGAAATATATATGTATGAATGTATATTCAGTGGTGTATAAAAATGAGAAGTTACAGTGTACTTATATTACGTATTATTATAATAAAGTTGACACAAGGGAAGTCTGAAAACCGCTGTTGACTCGTAATGGAGTATGTCAGAAGCGAAGTACTTCTATATTTTGCAAACATAATATTAATTCTATGACGCAGATATACAGATATATATTCATTGATACCATATACAAATTTTCATTGTTACTTAAATTAACTCATTTCTTTACAAAGGGAGTTATATCAAACAGGCCTACAATAATTATCGTGACTAAAAATCGTTAATGGTGATGGACTTGACTTGAAATTCATCTGTCTCTTCTTGCAACTGAATGAATTCTGGTGTTCCAGAATAATTCGTGTCGATGATAATTCATAAGATACTCTCACATTTGAACGATTCAAATTTAAAGAATATAACTTTTTATGTCACCCCAAATAAAATTGTTTACCTCAGCTCATTCTTGAAAGTGTAATATGTTACAAAATTTAAACACATACTAAAAATAATATGGGCCTTTCAAGAATATAATTGTCCTAATTATCCAGATAATTTTATTTACACAGCATGATTGTCTCTTATCTCGTACGCGCCAAGTGTAATTTTTTTAGAGCAATTAATCTTTGAAACGTGATTGAAATAATGATATATGTAAGTAAATACCCATTCCATATAAAATAACAGCAGATAATTTTAAACCTCTTCGGGAAGGTCACACTATTATTTTTTCTATTCCTAGAGACAAATGATCGCATTCACAACTGTTTGAGAAACGCTTAATTGTTTACACCAACTCGAAACAAAGTTTACATGCTATGTGTTTATCCTTATGCAACGGTACATGAAATAATATATATATATATTCATGATAGTGTGTATTTCACTTATTTAAATCGTAAACCAATTATTGAAAAAATTGTGTTGATATGTAGAGTTTATAATACCTGGTTTGTAGTCGACCGGAAAATATTGTCGGAGAAAGCAACACTGCTGAGGTCAACTCAAAGCGAGTGAAGCTGTGTCAGTTGGTATCAACCACAAGCGCCACAGACGCCTACTTTCGTGTTACACTTGGCTTAACTTTATCTAACTTTACCCGCGTATTTTTTTCTTGTATATTATACTATATTATTCAAACATGTAAAACCGATACTTGACCGACTGAATATAAGCTCTCCAAAATGAACGGTCTCTAAATATTATTTTCGATCAAAAATTCTTCGCAGATACAAACAAACGATATCAAAAAGTATAGAAAAACAAAACACTGAACATTATGAACACTACTAAATATTTTGCTCCGAATTCTTTTTCGATGTCACCCTAAAATAAAGTCCAACCTGATACACGAGAATTAATGGTTTAAAATGTATATCATTTAATTTAATTTAAGACATCGACTGAGGGTGCTTGATGGAATTTCAATATCAAATTTGGATTATTGAGATTTTGTACACTTCCATGTATTTTGTCACTAACGACCCGGGTTTCGCCTTTCGGCATCTTCAGGCATTCGAGCACACTGTTGCATAAAAACATGGGGATCATAAATTATTTTATCAAGAAATTTTGGAAATTAATAGAGCCCAGTTAAATTCCTTGCCAATTTTGAATGAGCAGCTGAACCTTCCTAATTCTCCGCTATTATATCCTATACGTTGAAACACCTAACAGATGTCACTAAATGTGGAATGATTGTATATATTCACCCATTCGTCGAATTACATCCCGTCAAAACCCACAATACTATTATAATTGTAAAATCACTGATATTTCTAAAAGAAGTTGAAAAGCGGCAATTCGCCACTCTGTTAATATGGTGTTTACAAAATAAGGATTAGGGCGATTCCCGAAATTTTAACTCAGGTATCAGTGTGGCTCTCAGACGTATAATATCTTACCTCGTAAATAATATTTGTCGCATTTGTATCTTCTATATAAACGTTAGACACTGTTTACTGTCTCTCAGTTCGAGTCCATTCGTGTTCTCGAATGCCTGAAGATGCCGAAAGGCGAAACCCGGGTCGTTAGTGACAAAATACATGGAAGTGTACAAAATCTCAATAATCCAAATCATTTAATTTGTTGAAAGCAGTATATAGATTGTTAAATACCATTAAAATCTTCAATTCGCAACCATATTTTATACAATGGGGCTGTTGGCGGAGTTATAATATATTTGTTGAAACCATGTCCGGACTCTTATAGTTATAGACTCCGGTAGTTAGCTAACCGCTCTCTTTACATTCTATTATTAGAATGTTAGGATAACAGATGTTGTCTTGGAACACAGATCCATCGAAAAATCAATGAATGGTATTTTAAAAATACAGAAGTAAAATAGCGTAATATGTCATTAAAGCTTTTTTAAATATAGTATAAATCTTTTTAGTATTTTTTAAAACATCGTTATGAATTAAATAAATAAAAATAACTATACTAAACGTCAATTTTTCAAATTACGTTTTTTTCCACCTCAATTCTCAATGAAATTTCCTACATTTCTGTATAATTGTAAACGCAAAAATGCAGTGCTTTCTTAGTTATTCGACAATTATATATAATTATATGCTAAGCCCCTAAGAGTGTTAAAACGTAATAATAGTTTCAATTCTTCATTTCTTAAAAATCTTAAGCACCTAGGATTGTCTTTCAATATTTCGATATAACAGAATTAAAATCGAATTAATTTCGCTCTCCTGCATATTTTAATGGTTTGGCGTTTAGGATAGTAATTGAATAAACGATAAACAATACTTTTCATCTAATATGAAATCAAATATTTTTTTTCTATAACGTATTCAAATCGTATACAAACTGGATGTCTCTATTCCCGGGAATTGTGTGTCCCGACGGACGGTTCTTGAGAAGAGTCTTGACTTCAAAATTCCTTCTTCATATGCATAAATCTCACGTATGTTTCGTACTTCAGATTTCTTGAGATAATAAATAAAAATTTATCGGTTCCATCAATTTATTTTGAACAAACTATGTCATGCGCATGATTTCAGTCAGCGGAATTTAAAATAAGTAACCAACAACACATATTAGTTAGAGGGTAATAAAAAATATCTTTTATTGGGTATGAAAATCGCCGAATTGGTTTTTATTCATTCAACACATTCCAAATGGTGATATCGTCAGCGATGAACATGGTTTCCGGTATCACTTAACCTTATTCTGAATGATTTTTTGACATTGATGCTTGATTTTGACCAAATTTGGTTTCCCGTGAATTACTGCGAGTGAATAATATAGGGCAGGGCCGGCCAACAGGTTGATATCTTACTTTTTATTTTACGCTGTGTCTGTGACCGAGTAGTCAATGTCGTCTCTTCGGCTGCGGTGTCCACGGGCTCGAATCCCAGTATGGATAGTTTCATAAATTGTTTTTTCGATCGGCTTATGAATTTGTGTTTGAAAGCACTTCTGTTTAGATACCTCCGTTTGGATTCCATTTGCTCCGCATTGGAGGCTGATATAGTAAAACAATATTTTATACTGAAAAGTGCTATATACTTGTGTATATAACACTTTATCTAAGATATTCCAATTAATCGTTAATAAACGTTTTAATAATTCATCCTTTTTCGTAATTTTTAAATGTCATTGCATACCAAAAACTGACCTCCACTGATATTGTGTGAACATTGTCAAAATCCTTTGATCCATCCATGACTTATGCCGAATTTATTTGCTGCATTCACTGAAATTAAAGACCAAGTCACCATCATCATCACTGTTTTCGAAGAAAGTACCTTTACCTACACGATCAACAACAAGGTTTGATTTCCAAATAAAGAAAAATACAGGTTTTCCAAGGTATACTATAATTGGAACCTTGTTCTAGTATCATACGCCCTTCCCATTGTAGAATTATCAGGATTGTTTTATAAATATAGAGGTAAACATCATGGTTTTTAAAAATAAACAGTATTACGTCACAATATTCTCACAAAATATTTTTCTTCGATTTTTGACGTCACATTTTTTACAACATCCTCCCTTCCAACTCTTTAATTTTATTCGGAGGTTAATTTGTTACAACATAAAAACAGCTGCAATATTTTTTCAATTAAAATAGCAACCCCCGAACCTACTCAGATCTCCATCGAATTAATTAAATTTAATAGAAATATATTTTTTTACGAATCTATGAATAAAAAATACTTCTCAAAGCAACACAATAATTTATAAATACCAATTTAATACATAACATCATTGTGTTTTATAAACAAAGTTTTGACGAGCAATCGCTTATTTAGAATTATTATTGGATTGGCTTGTGAGTATTAACAGCTCTTTTAAAACAGGAAACCATTTCGGAGTTAGACTTAGAGTATTAACACCAGGGTCACACTGTCAACTGGTTCTTTCAGAAATTATTTAATCTATTTATGTTTTAGTTTTATAAAGCAATTTTAATACACTATGCATAAAGCCTATAATACAGATTGCAATACTATAAAATCGATTCAGTCACCCACTATGTATTGTTTAAATTATTTATTTATTATGTATCTAATGTATCTAACAGAGTGAAGGTACAAAAACGTTTATTTCAAAGTAAGTGAGATTGTTGCATTTTCGCAATCTTATCTTTTGCAATATTTCCTTAACAAGCATTTAAATATTTTAGCTTTGTCACACTGTGCATTTTCTGATAAATGCTGCAGAAATAAACGCCAGTTAAGTTATGTAAACTGCAATCAAAAACTTAGACTTTCTCTTATATTTATAGTTGTACTACCTGTGCCTATTATTTTATTAAACTGGTGTCTGCACTAGCAGGTAGCTACTCTAAATCATCAGAGACCGATCTTATTATAATATAATATTACACTCTTGATAATACGCAAAACTTATTGTGAAATACTTAGTATATGTTTATAATAGGTAGATAAAAAATAAAGATTATTAATTAGATATTTTACTTCAATTATAACTCAAAAGGTAAATGTGTATAACTATATTATTTGTAAAACCTTTATTCTCTGGTTAATAAATTGTTTTTTTGTTTCTGAAATTTATGTATAACAAAATAAAACTCAAATGCATGGATTTGTCTTGTGGACACATGTCCAGTCACCAGCAAACCACAAGAATTCATTCTAATGAAAATTAATTCTCCTTGAAAACGCTATGTTAATGAAACTATTTGGACAATAATTGATGAATTATTATAATATGTGGATACGCACCCAAATAATCAGCGTTGACTTTCGTATAACTAATATAATGTTATGCCAGAACGTCAACGATATTATGACTATATATAATACACATTACAGGTGGGTTTACTCTACTCCATAAGACCGCTGCATAATGCGGTGTTTATTTCCTCTTTCTACTATATGTATCAAGCGACTATATTTTTTTTCGATTTAATTATATTTCTAACAATAAATTCCATCAGTCAGCTGTTCTTTATGGTGAGTTTTACATTACCATGTTTGTATGACAGACGATCATCGTTAGTTTTTCACAGATCCTATGACATCATATTCCATTAAATCAAATCTATTCATCATGTCTGTTGTAAATGTTAACGATGGTAATACTACCTAATTTTATTTTTGAAATACAAAGAACGATGTCTAAAAGATGTATTATTATTTTCAATTAAAACTCAAACGAGCAAATGAAAGATTGGACCAACCAATGCCAAACGATGCCATTGTAAAGCATGTAAGAGAATACTTCATAATGATAAATTATGAGGCCATGGTGATCGATAATGATCAATTTAAATGTGTATTGTTTAATGTAAAATTAAAATGGATAACTTTGTATTGTTTAATTTATTATCTTTCTTTCTGACATTCCATATCGATTGGTTATTTAATCTTTCGGGATCAGCGTTTTATAAATCTCCGTCACTGAAGAGAAAACTTTTTCAGCCATTTTGAATCATCTGTCAAAAAAGCATTATCATAATAATAACCATGTAACATGGTGTCGTTGTATATGAACGATTATTTTACCATAATTATACTTATCATACAAATATGACCACGTAATATGCCGCTATCAGTCAAAAAGTGTTAGATAGTTTACGTAAGTATTTTGCTGGGTATTCTTGGTATCGTAGTTGTTGGTGTTTTTCTCTGACAGAACAGATCTAATGTCGTCAAACCAGCTTGGGTCAGTTTTCGACGGAAATCTGCTGTCGATAATGAAAGCGGTAACTAATTATTGTGTACATGTATGTTCAACATTACACCAGTCGTACAATTTAGTTTATCATCATCCGGTTTACAATTCCAGCAACTCTTCTTATCAGGAGATTATTATCAAGGGCGTTTAGAAAACAGCCAGCACATTTATTTCAATTCTAAATTCAGATCCCAAAAAATGATCATACAAAATTATCAAAAGAATATCGCATTGATTGTTTCTCTATCTATCGTTTTCTCCCAATGGTAGTTTAGTTTGTTCTATTTTTCTGGATCGATCGAAATCAAATTATCACTCGATTGGGTATTTTATATTTGTTTTCACTCGAATTTACTGTACGAATTAAAAATAATCTATATGTACAAGAAACAAATCGGCAAGCTCAATACAAGAAAGAAGAACTCTTTTTAGAAGCTCAGGGTGATGGCGTAGAAACTCTGTAGGAACTTAGTAGCCTTAAATACTATGTATATTGCGCTAGTCTAGAAAACAGTTTTAACATTAAAAAAAGAAGTTGTCAGTAAAAAAAATATATTGTAATATTATTATCATAGTTACATATTGGGGAGATTTCGAAAAAACTTTTTGTGCATTCCATGATCTCATTGAACTAAAATTCGGCATTATTGTATAGTAACAGCGTTTCCCAAATGGCGTTCCGTGAATAAGGTGAAATATTCACATTTACAGGTAAATGTATTGTATAATATTAATATACTGGAATCAATACCGGTACGAAATAGATGTTTTTTAAGATGCGAAGCGTAACACGTGACATACTAAGCAACAGGTGTAATAATAAAATCAGTATAATTTACTCAAAAAATTCATAAGAATGACACAAATATGTGCCGCTTAAAAATTTGGAAACATTAATAATGAAATAAACGCACACAGCATGGTGCGCATGGCTACAACCAATAGACAACGCAGCAATTGCGTTTATTCAGTTGTGATCTACTTGTTTGCAACCAAAAACTGTTATTATTATCACTCTTAATGTGTTACCTACGTGTGTTTTATGTTTGACGTAATCCTATCAATGATCATCATTCAAGGCACGTCCGTTACTTATTACATTGTCTGTTTGTCCCTAATGACGTTGTGTTACTAGGAAGTGATTTACCACAGCTAATAAAAAATAATGTATTGGTAACACATGGTTGGCAATCATAACTGTCCGAATATGACATCAAATGAGACTAGATCAAATTTTGTCGATTCCAACCAGAGCAGATTCAAAACCAATCAAAAGCTACAATAGGCACCTATTTTGTAAGGACAAAAGAGCTCATGTGACATTCTTATTTAGCGAGTAATATTGTGGAAAAAAAATGTAGAACATATTTTTTTTGTTAATCAAAATTATAAAAATAAAAAAAAATTTGATAGCTTAGAACGCAGCCTCCTAACTATATTTTTGTCAAAAACAATTACGTAGTAAATTATGTCCTAAAACAGCAAATCAGCAAAAGTTGTTTTTACTAGTCGTGGTTGTAGGCTATTTTTTCATCCTCTCTTTTCGTAGCGTTCTGAAAGATGGAGTTAATAGAGAACTAGTAGTTACTGAAGTTCTCTCTCTGCGCCCCGTTTTTAAGAACAGGATTAGGCAGGTGGTGGTTGTGTAGGTTTAGAGTGGGTGAGGGGGAATTTGGATGTATGGACACATCACCAGCATCCATTTCTGTGAATGACATGTTGGTTGTACAAAAGCCCAAGATCTTCCATTCAGCTAAAAGACTGGCACATAATAGCCAAGTAAACTTGGTCTGGAAAAATGCAACATTTGATACGTATTAACCTTGCCAAGATGCGAAACCTTTTGATAGCTAAATGTTGATATTACTAGTATTATCTCTAGAATGCTTAGTCCGATATTATGATAGTATTTATGTACAATGTACAATTATTATGGTTATAGATATATTGTTAATTAATTATACAATAGTAATAGATGATAAATGAATGGCTTATGTTAAATGCTGACAATTTATATGATATACAAAAATCACTAATTTTTAATGTTGTAGGGGGAGAATTGCACGTACGCTCTTTTGTATTTTCAAATCAAAATGTCACATACAACACAAATCAATTTTACACGTTCTCTCCAATAAAATGTAAACCGTTACCTTAATTGTATTTCAATGAAGTCACAAAACCATTATTGAAATTTTATTACTATACAGTGTCACAATATCGTGTCATTTTGATTCGTGATGTGACCGGAATAATCCAGATCTAAGTAATTAAATTGTCGTTAATTTAACGCCATTGATTATATCACCGTATATCGTATATTGATGTGCAAAAGAATCAATGATGTTTCTTATATAATAATTATGTATTAGAGTGAATGACTACATCAGAAATAGGAATAGAGAAACAAATTTAATATCCTTAATCAGAAAAGTTTTCTCTTGAAAAATGATAACCATCATTTAGCACTCGACACAATGACAGTATTTGGTACTGTTCCAATACTGTTCAAATAAAAGTGGTTTGACACTTACTAAACGTATCCAAATACTATAGTTTCACCAAATCATTAGAAGTTGATTCTCTATTTAAATACTGTTTTCAGCGATTGAATCATATTATAATATTTATTACTTAAACTTTCTGTCATATTATTACGTAATGCATGTAGCAGTATTCAATGACGGCTGTTCCAATTTTTTACCTCTAAAATGATTGAGCTGATTTTTAGAGACTAATATTTCGTTGTACAAGATACATACATAGCGATGAATTCCGTTTGCTTTAATCATTATCTCTGAACAATACACCGTTTACATAATATATTATAATACAATTCGACAAAAGTTTTATCTGAAAGAATACAAAACGAGCCTTGACCTTCGGAGTTATCCGTTTCTTCTGTTAAAATATGCCTTTCGGTAACTTACCTTTCGACCTTCATTGGAACTGTTGGTTAGATAAGTATCCATTGTGCATTTTGGTCACAGTGCAATCACGAATCGAGAATCAAGAGTGTTTGTACATGTATCACAATAAGACAACCTTGGCGTTTTGAATATTCCCACATCTTATCAGCAGACATTTTACATTTATAAACAGTTTTACTCAAATCAAAATCCTTGACTTGAGCGATATGCCGTCCTGTTACGACCTCTTTACACTCTCCATAGTATAAATCAGTGATGCAAAAATTATTCACAGTCCTTCTGCATTTTTCTTGGTAGCAGAATCCTGCTGTTAATATTTTGATACAAACCATGTCTCAATCAAATATATCACGGGAGTTTACAACCTGCAAGTTCCGTTTAATTTCAATTAACACACTTCTCAGTGATAATTGTTTTTCTTTAAGCATTTAGTAAAAGTAACTTCAATGTAAAACCCAGATGTAATAGGCACGAATAAACTGAAGCTTGACTGAGCGGTTTGAATATGTGATGACGAGAATTCAATAAATGTAAAACTTCAATAAATATTTCATAGATTTTAAGACTATTAAGTAACGGTTGTACACCTCTGATGTTTAATATCATAACTTCTAGAGCCGAAAATAAGTAAAAGTTTATATTTATTTAAGTAGATTATTAATAGTCCAAGAGTTTACTATTTACTATATTTTTCTCTCATCTGTATACATATTTTCAAACAGAACTGTTCACGTCATCAATATGTTTTAATTTTTGATAATTGTTTCTTAATAATAAACGTTTAATTTAAATTCTATCGCAAAACATTATTATGCCAAAGTTTTAAGACAATATTACATAACGAATAAAACAAAATATTTCGTTTTATATTGAAAGAATAGTGTGACTTTGTAATCTCTTTCTGAAATGTTTTATTTACATGAACTACGTTTTCATTCCCACTTCACTGAAAACATTGTTTCCTGTAATTAATCAATCAACGTCAATTAAAAGCTATATTAATTTACAAATGATTATGTTAACTGCATTTATCATATTAATTACGCTACACGCGTAATTGCAATTTAATACGATTGTGTGACAGAAAAGCGGATTCCTCAAATTAGTTATAACTAGTTGTAATGATAACTGAACATTTGTAAAATGCCAGACGACAATTCATCAGCCCATTTTTGATTTGTGACGAATTCATCTTTACGTAAAATATATACTACCATATTCCAAGTTTTACAATCATTTAGAGACATTATATATAACGATAATCACTTTAATTTTGTTAACTGTCAATAATTATCGGTAGAAAGTCAATTACATATAGTCAGGATTGGCTTAACTCAGCGAGTAACAATTTTAAACATACTGTATTTTATATTTATTAGCATAATAAAATAAATATAACATGTATTCAGTTAAAATTAAAAATCAGTCGCAGATATCTGAATGATTATTACAAAACGATGAATTTTGGTCATATTTAATAATATTTGTGATGTGCAGATCTTTAATATTGTGTTTTCATTAAAAAAAAACATCTGAAGACTTAGTAGGAAAGTAAGGTTGAAAAAAAACCAAACTTCGATTGCATCTGGGATCAGTCGACGTAGATCCTAGGGTACCATAGCACCAAACTAGAGAATATTGGCGAAGACTATGGGCAGATAAAATCTAGGATCTTAGACTTTCAGGGCAGTAAAGATTGTGATTTATGAAAAATCCAATGATTGATTATATATATTTAGCTTCAATCTGTTGAATAAACATTCTAGCATCATTGAAATGAAGGATATCATAGATTGGTCAATGATGACTTAGAGAACAAATATGTACGCCTACTAATTAATAAAAGCAATATTTTAAAATATTTTTTATTCATAAGCATTCACATTGATAAATATTTGTACACAATAAATGATTATAATATATCATATAATATCATTTTATCGAACGTACATTATTCAAACGAAAAATAAGCGTATATGAAGAGTCTAAAAGAAAACACCTATGATATTACGCCCACTTCGCAATGTTACTAGTAAGCGACGTGCTTGTGTTTCAAAATTCATTTATTAGTTCAAAAAAAGAATATTTTTAATCGTATTTTATTTCCAAGTATGCACATTTTTGTTCGCCAGTCAGTAAATATAAGCGAAATAAAATTGCACAAATCGGTATTTGTATCTGCATTTGTAATTATTGAATTTATCGGTATCCATATCATTCTTTTTTGTATGGTTTTGTTGGATTTTTCAAGTTATTTCTCTTTAAATATTTTGTGAAGTAACTTATAATACATATTTTTGTTCAAATATGGACTTGTGATTTTAGATGCCTCATATTATACTTATGAATCATTCAGTTTTCCATTCGCTCTGTTCAATTTGTCTAGAAACAAATGACTATATCGATGGCCTAGTTCCATAGTGATACAACCAGAAATTGGTAGTTTTGCGATAAGGCCGATCAAAGTTTTTACTCATCTATACTGACTCGTAAAAAGTGATGGCTTTTTATTTGTATTACTTTTTTATTTAAATAGGTGGTCAATAGTTTATAGGTTATGGATTAAAGGTGGTTTCTTTATGGAACGCCACGATTTGTAAAAATATATTTAAATAATACGATATTTCGATATGTATGTATATGAAACTGAGAAATTATTTAATTTTAATGATTTCCATATGAAACTATCTGCCTTTTGAGAGTACCTGTACATTTTACAAGCTGTTCTTTTGTGGAATTGTAGAAGAGTGGTGTTCAAATATAATGACTAACTTAACAATTTGTTGACTTATCGTCCTATGGAATTGGACCATCAATATATATATATATATAAATATATATTTATATGCAAATACTATATACTATCCATTCGTTTAAACACTTCGTGACGTTTAATTTATAGTGTTTTCTATTTCTGACTCTACTCGCCTTGAATGCAGTATGACAAAGAAAATCATATTTTCTTGTTTTACATTCCCTAAGCGAGGAGAAAGCTTTTGAATAATCTTAGAGAAATGTTGTTATTATGCCTCTTGTAGCGTTGATTAGTTTCATAGTCTCAATGAGATGTTGAACAACTTATAACGCGAACAATTTACTAGAGTTATTTTATGAAAGCTCGTTACAAGTCGGTAATGGTCGCCTAAATAATTATACACTGCCACTTCAAACAAAACTGATTCCAAACACTGGAAATACACGCTATAGAGCAGTGATAGTTAGTAGTGAAGTTAATCATAAAGTAAATAGTCCACGCAGAGAACTGTCTCAGAAAATGAAACTTGTAGTTTTTTGAACCCATTCATTTTTTTTTAATTTGTGGAGAATATATTTACGCTCAAAACATATAAGAAAGCAGTGATTTTCTTGTTTAATTATATTTTTTAAATTACTATTACAAATAAGTGAATTTTAATTCATATAGATTCATGAATACGTCCATTTGATATATGACCATGTAACACTTCCCTTATTAGCATTGTATTTTAAACTAATGATATATATATATATTGTTTAACTAAGCATTTCACTTTGCGAGTAATAAAATTATATCGTTTTGTTAAAATTAATTTTACATTTTATATCATGAAAGATATCGGGTTAAACCTATAAATAAATTTACAGTTTCTGGGAAACAATATTACAATAGCATTTAGACGTTAATATGGCACATATTTATGTTTTATTGCATCATTTTACTATTTCAACTTTATCTTTAAAGTTCACATTACCTATATCCTTTGTAATAACGATAAGCAAGATATGCATCGACTCCATGTATACCACCAACGACGCCGCCTATATACTGGAAAAAGATAATTAAATATTAATCATATTGTATTTATTATTATCAATGAAGTCTTGATATTTTACTATATTCAAATGATAATAATAAATTATTGTGTTTGGTAACATAACGAGTTGTTTCTAACACGATATACATATTGATGAGAAAGGTTTGAAGAAGAGCCGGAGTTCTGGTGCTGGTCTGGAAACATCCAGTATATTAAAAACCCTATCAACATTGTGTTGATTAGTTTGCGTCATATATTCAGTACTGGAACATTAAGATATGTTATGGTAGAGTCATATAAAAAGAGGGTTATTGCCATTGAATACAATATTACTTTCAAGGCTTTGATTTATGAGTAGGGATTCCATCTATTCATTAACTATTCGGATATCGAATTGTAAAACTGAAACTATTCGAATATATTCAAATAGTTTCTGAAGTCTGTAAATAATATTAACAGTATATGTACTAAAATAATAATATAATGGTACGTTAAAATTTGTAAGAAAACGAGCTTATTTTTAATAAAAATCACGATTTAAATCACTGTTATGTACATAATATTTTCTGCGAGATTAAATACCTACATCTTATAATAATTTACGACTAAATCTTTTCTCACTTCTGACAAATCCCAGATAGAGACAACATAAATGCACATTCCAATACCGTTCCATTACATTACAATATTTAAAATTAATTGCAGTTGCGTCGGATTACTCCGACGGTATTTTTTAAGGGGTTTTTTAGTCCCGAGTCAACTCGATTATTATGATTTATGATAAGGCACTGAACGCGCCCGAGTTGGGTGATGACAGAAAAACTATAATTGTGGTATTATGT
Organism: Himalopsyche phryganea; assembly: GCA_022494535.1. NCBI lineage: Eukaryota > Metazoa > Arthropoda > Insecta > Trichoptera > Rhyacophilidae > Himalopsyche > Himalopsyche phryganea. The sequence continues at coordinate 7,790,919 of JAGVSL010000001.1, read as the reverse complement.
ATTGTTCTTGAAATCTGAAGAAATTGTGATGTGATCTTTCGTCGGTTTTGTAAAATAGGTCATGAAAAATATTACGAATAGTATTGAATATAATACATAAAAAGAAAACCAATGCTTAATATTCTTTATCGAATATCCAGCAAATGAGTAGTTTTTGAAGACTACATTTTCGCAATTGTACTATTTTTAGAATTTATTTATTGGAGCTCATCAAAAAGCCTTTCATTGTTATTCTCTCCTTGAATTTTATAAGTTTCGAGTTTTATTCTTTAGGCTGACGAATTTGACAATATTCTACGTTGCAATGATGGATGGAAATATGTACTACCATCTACTGCATGATGATCATAAAAATATTTCAGATCTTCTGTCAAATTATAAAATTTACAGTTGGACCTTTTTTAAATTAATTATTCGTTCTTATACTTACATATACGGCTGTCATTGCAGGATATGCAGAATACATCCTGACAAGGGCATATTTTGGATAAAGATAGAATGTTACAGCTGCTGCCAGACATGACGCAGCACTCAGATACAGAAAGCATGCAGCAGCATTGAAGACACACTCCTATAAATAAAATAATACCAATTAAATCACACATTTTTTGACTCCACACTACACATTTAGTGAAATTTGATCCAGTTCTATGGTCTAAATTTATATTCTACCAAATTAGTTTTACCTAAATTCTTTTTATGTACAATTGAGTCTCTGATATAAATAAAAAGACAGCTTACGGCACAAGCCATATCCTGAGCAATGAAATATATATTGTAATTTAAATCTGAGTAAAAAAATATGCTATATACATATGGCGTTGATATTATTCCTCATCGAAACGATTTATAAAATTTTGTGAAAAAGAAATATGGTTGAAACTAAATTAAAACGTATTTTCCTGAAAATGAATTTTCAAGATTCGATATTTTTAAGTCTTAAACAATGAACATTTGGATTAATATTCTTTTAAATATATGTATAATTCTGCTGGCAAACTAATTACAGTCACAATATTAAAATATTTTATGACGAAATGTGACAACTAAAAAAACCCCATAGTGTTTTATGGATGTTTTTCTATCATTGAACAATCTTGTGATAGTGAATCTGAATCATTATTTATGTATAGTATACTACGCAAAAATAGTTAGGGCTATTTTGTTACGACTGGTTTCAATTAAATACGTCAACCTGCTGCATATAAAAGAATGTAAAGGGTCAATCGCTGTTCGCATTATTTAAAAAAAAAACGAAAGAGTTTCGGAAAACCATGTAATTCAAATAAAAGCACCGATTCCATCCAAATAAGATCGCATTACGGATCAATAATCAAATTAATTTCAAACTGAGACATTTGATCGTCATAAATTCTATTGAAATAAATTGACAAATCAAAAAATGTATTTTAATTTCCTCATAAGCTTGTTAATAATGAAACCTCGTATCTAATAACTTTTAAATTACCGCGAAGGTTCTTTTGTAATAGCTTTTTCCAATTAAACGAATTCCTTCAACATCCTCATAAAATGAAGTATAATTTTACAGACAATGAACAATGTTACAACACTCATAAATAATTAAGCGCAAATGGCCACAACCAATCTACATCATATATCATAAATTTATTCCATGAAAATGTATGTATTATATAATAGTTTTATTTTTACGATCTTGACACACATGGCTATTAACATAATTACACAATCTTCACTACACCAATTAAATATTTTATTTCATAATTTAACCAGTGCGAGTACACCTAATCCACTTTTTGCACGGTCCATTGCAATTTGACCTATCTTTCATTTATCTATATTCACTCCCATCTTTTCTACACTGTTTTTTGCATGAAACGTATCTCCCATGTAAAAAGAGGATACGTGTATTGTTATTACATTCAATAAATCCTAAAAATATACGTAGTTGAGAATTCTCAGAAATTTTGTGATTATTTTTGAATTATATTAATATTTATTTTAGTCGTGAATCAATATTCGTTATATTTTTTTAGTAATAAACCAATGTTTACATATATTAAGGAAAACAAATAATAATAATTATTAACTATTTTCACGTAATATAAATATGTAAATTTGCATATATAATTGATCCACTTCAAGATATTTTAAAATTAAGATAAAGAAAATGACGATGGAAAAAGGTATGCTAGAACATATGATAGAGTTGTCAATTTTGGGCAAAATTGATTGTAGTATACTGTTATTCCTTCAGTGGAAAATACTTTAATATTAGGTTTTTAATATCAATCCGATACATTTTTATTCGTCAGTCGATTATGATAGTAATTCTAACAAAATTTAAATATTCACATAGTTCGTCATATATAAATATAACAAACATGTGACACAAAACTGCTGTTTTTTTCTTCGTAATATATGTAAACATGTACGCATTAATCAAACAAAACGTACGTAGTGTATTCAACATGTAATACTTTGTTTGATTCACTTACAAATATTGATTGTCTGATCAAATTCTGACTCTTGGTAGAAAATATATAACATATGAGCAGAATTGTTGTGGTGAGGACACACGCAGAAGCTGTGGTGAGGAATCCATGGAATGCTGACCCCATCGTGGTGGCTTCTGATAATCCATATTCAATCAGCAGACTTTGACAAAGGGCGCCCAGTAACTAGAATATATATTTATAAATACATTACTGTCAACACGAAATACAATGCCAGATCACGTGACTCAAATTTTAAATGTCATTTCAGGCACAATAGATAAATCAATGTTAAATTAAAAGGGGTTCGATTCATTTTGTGGTGCTGGCTGAAAGACATTGGATAGTTTGCAGAATATTGACGGACATGTCGTGTCAATTGGCTAAAACAAATATTAGGTGATTTTATTACGTTGAATCAAGTGAAACTCCATATTGGAATACTCTATTTCAACAACAGAGTACACAATGCATACAAAACATCATTCTTCTATTAATGAAGTCTCCTTTTGTTTTTATGTGTTGGCTATCTTGTATAAACGGAGCTAAATTAATGCATTATTTTCTAGTTTGCGTTGTAATGTTTTTATGTAGGAGTGTGTTTTTTTAAAATATTGATTACTTAGTGAAAATGATAAATGATAACTGTTATGATTATATTTATAACAGTTTAAGAGACATTTGACTGTTTAAACCGAGGGTGGAGAACCTTTTCTTGTCGCAAGGCTAATTTTGATTCATTCAAAAGGCCATATTTAAAACTCTAAAAGGCTGCATGTTCGTTAGCCCTAATCTACACCAACTATAAAAAAACAAACAACTACGCTATTGTCACACACGGTTAAACTTTTAAAATATAGTAATATATCTGTAATTGAAACTTCTTAATTGGAATTCTATGGGGAAATATCTTTTTGAATACAAAAACAATGATCCGCGTGCGAATCACGTCATCCAGGCATGGAACCAATGGGATTTATTGTAGGATGAGGACCACCTCGATCTTCGCGTTTGCTTTTTAATGAGAAAAATACTAAATTGAAATAGCCACTGCAACCGAACTGACCAAGCGAATGGTGTATAAATACGTGAAAACACTATTTTACTTACCAAATTAACTGCAAAATAACAGAAATAATAATTAATATCATACAAATTTAACGATGGTCATTCAAAAAAAGTAATTGAGTAATAATTTATTCGTTTGTAAATCAATAATATATAATCATTTTTTAATAACTGTTCTAAAATAGTTAGACGCAAAAATATTAAAGAATCGTCAAGTAAACTATTTTAGACGTATCGTCAGTTTCAGATTGATTTGTCGAACGCGCAGTAATGTCTTAGAATAAAGGTCTGTTAATATCTTGTAACCAGACTGTAGAGTAGTAATTCTCATATGCGGCCATCAACGGGTGGGTCTATAGTAAGAAATATTGATATTTATAAACAAATTTGACAATTGTTTAGTGGTATTGCATATGCGTCTCGAAATCGTGCTTCCGTTGATGAATAATTTTTGATGGAAGTGTTCAACATCTTTGTTAATTAAATACTTATGTTATATCTGCGTTGGCAGTAAACCATAAAGATTTTAGTGAAAATCTAAGTAATTAAATAAAACCTTCAATTTTATTCCTGAAAGATATTTTGTCGCGTATTAGTTATGAATAAACAACTGCAAAAAAGTAACTTAACAATAATAGAGTTCGTGTTCGTCATTGATAAATTTAAAAAAAAAAACATCGCGAAAAATCTTGTGACAGAAGTTTAAAATACAATTATTATAGTGATTTCCTAAATAATTTGACAGATACAACTTCAAAATGAAAACAAAAGCATACAACAGTAGTCCCTTATACCTTGAAATCTTGAACTTGATGAAAGATTCCTAGAATTGATTTATTTAAAAGCCGTTACTTTTATATCTGCCTCTTTACGTATTATGACAAATGAAAAATTCAGTTACTGGTCTAACGTATAATATGTTTTATTAGAAATCAGTCATGATAAATTACAGAAAGACTGTTTTAATAATAATATAGTTCAAAAATGTTGGTCGGATGACTATGAATCATGTAAATGTAAAGAACTAGCAACAATTGCTTTGTCATTGTTGAAAATTTTTCTCGCAACGATGAAGATGATTCAGTGTAATGCATTTTATAAAACAATATATATCGAAACCAACTGACGGATGAAAACTTAGTATGCATGTTTTGGAAGAGAGAAGTATCGAGCATTTTCTATTTGGTTTATTTTTACATAAATAGCTACGGATCAACATGTGTAAATGTCTCTTATTGAATGAACTTATAAGATATTGCTTTTTTTAATAAATGCAACTGCTAAATATTTTCAATCACTATAGAAAAATTTGTTGCGACCACGAGACATTTCCATATGACGACCGTTGATGTTTATAAAGCGGCCACCGTCAAATTTTACCTGAGAACCACTGCTGTAGAGTATCATTGTTTTATAGTATATTAAGCAATGATTACATTATTGTACCGTGTGATTTTTTTCCCCTCGGAGTTTCACTTATTCCTGGGAAAGTCATCACAATGAAAATTAAATATTTTCCGTCTGAGCTAGAAGTAGTAAATACTATTTTCTTGTAAGCACTAAACTCCAATGCAGATGCACATTTTTATTCAAAGTAAACCCATTTTTATGTTAATATCTCAGAGGAAAATTGAATCAAGATACGACAGTTGTTTAGATACTGTAAATGTTTAGTAACTGTATACTGCATTTTTAAGATGCTACAGTTGTGTTTCAGAGTGGCGATATATTATTAAAGAATATAATTACGAGCAAGAATGTTTTCAATATTTCCATTTTTTTGTGTTAAGCAATTCATCTTCATAATGACGCATGTGGTGTTTATAAATTTTGTTTGATAAACTGTATCAAAATATCGAATTTGTCAAAACGAATATTGAAGCATTCCCGTCTAAAGCGATACTATATGAAAATTACAGATGAAAACATAGTTTTGTTCAAATTACCGCTTCAGCTATCTTCGTAAGTCCATGCCGTGTTCTGATGTATCCAAAATCCACACAAGTGCAACACGCGCAGCAACAGCATCGTACACCTTGATTACCTCCCGAGGGAACATTCCTCACCACAGGACCTCTGGACATTCTAATAAGATATAATGCTCTTTGTGATAAAACGTTTTAGTCGACGTCAAAAATCACTTTGAAAATTTGCCAAGTCTGTATGATTAAGAGTTTGAGAATTTCTTTTTGTTACATTTAAAGACGCTGTGTTTTTATTTGGCGCTCTAATTCAGTACATTTTAATAAATTACTGTTTTTGCAATCGATCTCCGTAATAAAAATATTCACAGAATTTGTAAGCGCAATAAATTTAGATTGTCTAAAATCTAAACTCTCGCGATTTGTTAAAAGCAATGAAAAAACCCCGTCTACAGATTTCCTTCGTTTCCTTGATTATATCGATCGTTTTCACTTCGTTTAGTTATATCTCGTGTTAGCTCGATTCTCTACTTTGTTGCACGACAATTGTTTTTTTATTTGTTTACCCGTCAAACATCATTTACTTTGCTACAATTCGTTATCTACTCATGTTTTCATATTACGCGAAAATTTCATTCATCCGGAACAGTTGTTGAACTCGTCTTATACTTTCACTTCACAACAATAAACACATCAACACCGAAACAAATCAACTCTATTCCTATTGTTCACCAGAAATAATTCACTTTCAACATAGTATTTAGTTCGAGACGCTTCAATTTCTTTCACTCCTCGGTTATCTTTTTATAATCAGTTGTAATTATTCCGCTGGAATATTTTTGTTACTGACACTTTGTCACGTATCAAAAACTGTTGGATTGTAAAACTTTTGAATTGAGTTCTACTTTATATATAAAGCACAAACGTTTTTAATTAATTAAGGGTTATGTGTCACTATAATAAACTTCGGAAATGAGGAAGCCAACAATTAACTGTTTACATTTTTAGATGTTCAAAGTCGAACGGACGATTAGTGAAAACCATTCTGTATAGAGTTGTATACTTATTATAAATATACGAAACATCTAAACATCAGCGTGTGCTTCCAAAGATATTCCTGACGAGGTAGTGGGATAGTAGGGAGATAAAACATTGGCGGTACAAAGACCTTTCTCTGTGACGGTCGTTGTTTGTGCAGAGAAATTTACATACAGTAAATAAACGAAGTGCCCTTATCGACAATTTACTCGATTAATATTTGTCACAATTTGAAACAGCAATATTTTTTCTTTCTATTCGAAATTATCTTGACGAACATGTGAAGAGAAAGTGCACACAGAAAATATGTTTATTTTATCAACTTATTCTAAATCTTGCAATGGCAAAAACTATTACTAAATATATAATAGCATGTGAATGCGACCATGCGACTATAATTTGGGTTCCAATTTCACGTTTCTACTCATTTCTCATTCCACTATTTCAACTTATATTTTACTATTTGTATTCATATTTGTAAGCTATGATTAATGGATCAGTTGAAATCCAACAAAATTATCATACAATTATGGATGAAGTAACTGCTAAAAAATTGTTAAAGTAAATTTTTAAGCTTCCACGCTTTGGATTTATGATTACGAAGTGATATTTCGAAACCATTGCTAAGTCATTCTCAGTGCCTGTAGTAAAAACAATTGTTTTTATGACACCGTTTGAGAATGAAGCCGGTAAAGGTTTAGAAGCGTTAGATGATTACTTCCAATCGTGGTGTCTGCTTGAAGTTTGTTTTAGATCATTTGCGTTTAGGTTATTGTGTGGTCATTTAAATTTAACACTTGATATCTTTAAGTGTGTTCTACCTATGGATTTCCGAGCCCCTTTCACAATCGTCGCCACTGCATCCGCCCATGGAGTATGGTTAAATATAGAAAACTCCGGGGGGCACCGTCCTCTCGGGCGCGTGCCTATAGAATAGGGTCTTCTTTCTACTGAATTATAATAATGTTTTTGGTACTGGTCGGTTTCCGCTACCGCATTGGAAATCTTCAAAAATGAAATTCCAAAGGCCATTTAACACACTTAATCCGTGACCAAACTAAATATAAATAGTAACTTAATTAACATTTTATAATCAAAATACTTCGCGGGAGCGATAGACTAACAACCCAGACGTCTTAATCTCCGATATCTATCCTTGCTCTATCTACATAAAAAGAGGTTTAGAGACTGATTTACAACTAGTTCTGTGTTTGGCCATGACACTAATTAACAGTTTAACAGTATTGCATAAAATACAAACCATATCGTACATGGCCCGACATTTGTAATAATCCATTACACAATATGACATATCAGTTGAAATTAACGGAATGATTTGGTATTATCAACTTCTTGATATATGCTTTTTGAAAAGTATTTTTCAAAAATGTTTTGTAAGTGTATTATTATTTAAATAAACAAGCCAAACAACAGTTTTTTATAGGCTATGTTAGATTATTGTAAACCTGAATAGATATAAGCGAGACCCCTTTATTTCCATGATACTCATCGACTTTTTTAACTACGAGATGTCATTACCTACTTTTATTAAAATAAGGCTCGTAAACAGCCCGGAGTATGTCATCCGTCGCGGCCGTCACGGGTGTATGTGAAACGATCACTCGTGACTCGTGAGGTATAATTTTCACCGCGGGCAGATAAAGGGTTAATAGAGAAATGAATAACACAACTTTGCCAGTTAATATGTAGACTTTAGGATTATTACACTTGGATAAGCAATTCGCGTAATCTTTCTATGAAGGAAGGCAGTAAATAAAGATGCGTGTTACAAGAACAGTTATTGTAATTTTTCAAACTATCCAAATTAGGTAAATAAAAATGTAAATAGAAAGTAATATTTTTCTTTCGGAATTAATATCAAGTACTTCCTGCACTTCAAAACGGCGGCTTTGCAATCTTCCACAGCACCATACTGATACAACCAGTGGCGTAAACCAATTTGTAACTCACCCCCCCCCCCCCCCCTCGCCAACAAACATTCTTGTGGTACCAAGATGGATAAAATAAGGCGAGAGCCTTATTTTATCATCCATTTAACATAGAGAAATTGTTATTGTTATAAAATCCGCTAGGATAAATCTAAAAAATGAACTTACAATTATCTTTGTATTTTCAGGGTACTCAAAAATACATCAATTATAAATCACTGAATCTCTATTTTGCTAACTTATATCCGCTACAGATTTGCAGCGCTTACTGAGCGTATCCCGTATCAATTACTAAAAAGCTTCATGTACCTCTTTTTGACAGAATTCAAAAAAGAAAAATATGTCTTGCAAATGGTTATTTATTAATCACTCACAATTTTTAATGGATAGGCTAGGAAGAGTTGAAAGAAAAATTCAAATAAAAAAGGAAAGAGGCAAAGCTCACCCCATGTCTTTGGATACAACTTCAATACCACAGGAGTTCGAGCCTCAAATCTCTGTGTTCGTTATTTTTGTTAACGATATAACTTCTTTTTCTCAGCCAGAACTGTATTATGAATTTTGGATAAAACTAAATAATCATCCATTTTTTGGTTTTATTTAAGATGGTCGTCAAGAAATAATGATTTACACATATACCGATAAACACTTTATTTATAAATCTATCCTGAATATAATAGATTTAGGAATATAGTTCAATTTATTCTTCACATAAAACTATTAACTATGTAGGTAGGTATATAAAATATTAACGGACAGATTCTACACAAAATATTACAGGTTATGTAAACCTATCTGTCTGGTATTATTTTTAAAGACGCCGTGGAGAAATCCAGAGCTTTCATTGAGAAAGATTTATGTTATATGGTGGTTATTGTTTTAAATTTAATATTGATACAAATCTATTTTTTTTTACATTTATTTAAAATTAAAACACACAAGACACAGTTCAAAACAGTAATATTTTTTTTAATAATTATTATTGAATGTCAGAAAATTGAAATGCCAAATTGCATTAATTTCTCGAGTTAAAATTATTCACATACTTTGGCAGTAATCAACACTTAAAACATAAAAAATGATGTTACATCTATATAAATAAAATGGTATTTATTATCTCCATTTAGATGACACTATACGTTTGGAATAAAAACTTTCAAAGCAAACATTGTTTTCTTGAATAAATTCGAATGAATAGTAAATAATAAAGCGCTACTAATTCAAACTTTTTTTAAAAATGCTTTATAAAAAATATGTACTACTTTCGTTTGATTTATCGGAAAACATTTCGGATACAATAAAATGCAGAATAAGTATTTCAATATTATTTTTTAATAATTATTATATTTTTAATGCATTCATGTTTTACGATACGAGAGCACTAGATCAGTTTTATTAATTAGAGTCATCTGTGAAAAAATGTAAAAGCTACACAAGGTAGATGTTGTAATTTTCTTTAAGTTAAATATCTATTCATCTAACAGATGGCAGTAATATTTCTCTTGAAACTTATTTTCTTATTTTTAGGTACATGCCATTTTCGCAGTTATATTAATTTATATCTATATCATCATAAAAGTCACTTATGGATAGCCATAAAAACATCTTCGAATACTTAAAAATAGGTATACTAGAAAACTAGTCTCTGAACACATTAGAGCAAAAATGTATTATATCAAAAAAACAAAACAGAATGAGACATCAAGTTATTATATTATTATTATTGAAAAATGTCATGTAAAAACAATTATCTTTGTAGTATTTTTATGAAATTTATATTGATTTAGGAAAGATTAGGCAAACTCTCTAGAGAACTTACGATTAAATGCAGGATTTATAATGACATGAATTGATCGACAGCATATCTAGAGGTGTCAAAAAGGGGTTTCGATAATATCTTTGCCATTCATATTTCAAAAAAAATAATAAATGTTATGCAATTCCAAAGTTTTAATTACACTGTGATTATTTTAAGCACAATTTAAAAAAGGATGTAAATATTATTTTATTTATAGTACAGTAAATTCACACTCCAACCCCTTGGATCCTCATGCGTCTGTGATGAATTATAAAGTGCACGTCGAAGAAAAACACAATGATTTATATAACGTTATGAGTTATCTCTGTGAGATGATTATATTCCTCGGTAGCTCCTGGTGGCGAGAATCGTGCTGAACAAGTACAGAGCAGCAACAATCAAGCCAATTATCTGAAATAATTCAAATATATTTAGTATTAGCTCTACAATAACATAGATCAATACGAAAATCATATCATGCCATCGTTATGTTAGAAAACATCAACAAAAAATTGAAAACCAGCCCAGCTCGGGGATCTGTATGGCTCAAAAGCTTCTAGGTGCACCTCATGTGCTTTTATGGTTATCTAGTATTGGTTTTAGGTAAAAATCAATTTAATTAGCAGTGACATAATAAATTTGGATTGTTGAGATTTTGTACACTTCCATGTATTTTGTCACTAACGACCCGGGTTTCGCCTTTCGGCATCTTCAGGCATTCGAGCACACGAATGGACTCGAACTGTTCGAGCTTGTCAGTTCGAGTCCATTCGTGTGCTCGAATGCCTGAAGATGCCGAAAGGCGAAACTCGGGTCGTTAGTGACAAAATACATGGAAGTGTACAAAATCTCAATAATCCAAATTTGATATTGAAATTCCATCAAGCACCCTCAGTCGATGTCTTAAATTATAGTGACATAATACTTTTTTTCTCACGAGTAAGGTGATATTGATGATGACTTTATACGGGAAAAATTGAACAAGTCTAAAATAGTAAAATGTTCAAGGGAATCGTTTGAACATTTATAATCAACCTAAAAACCCCTAATATTGTATTTATGATTCTGATTTAGTTTTTTTACAGTTGAAGGTATAATAGGCATGTTATTTTAACTATTTTCATAAGATGTCAAATAGTTCTTGTCGTTCTTGAGTCAATTTTTTGAAAAAATACACATTGTCACTTTCGCTTGTATGACTACGATATTTATTTATTCAATTTTTATGTACTTTTGTAAAATTTGTAATGATTATTATAAATTATTAATCCAAAACATATGATACTTACAGAAGCTGCCAGATATGGTTCATAGTTGTATTGATACCGTCTGTGATTAACCTCAATCAAAAGTGTTATAGCAGCAGCAAAGTACAGTATACAAGCTATACCATGATAAACCACCTCCTGTAATAAAAAAAAATAATAAATAGCTATATTATATGTGTGTAATATCAAAACAAAATGGAATAATCATATGATGCACATTCCAGTCAATGAGAGTGCAGCTGTCCTGTCATGGCCACCAGTGTTTGATTACATATCATGGTGTAAGTGTCTGTTCCACAGTTGTATTTGTATCAAACTATGCGTTGTAACTGTAGCATGAAAACAGTGTTTTTGGTTTGCCAGAAACAATCATTGACGGATACTCAGAGTTATGATACTAGAGCCATCCTAGAAAAGTTATATAAAATTTAATCTGTGCTTTAAGATGAATTTCATTCTCAATTATCCTTTAACAAAGAGGACCCCAGCACTGCATACAAAAATATTTAGATTCTTTATCAGAAAAAATATGACCTGATAAAATGTTTACTTACGTAAATGGTTTTTGAAATGATTGTAGATGTGGCTATGGATATAAGACATGATGCGAGTAGACAAAAGGTCCCTATTAAAAATGCAACGCTCATCAGCAGGAAGAACAGTTCTGGAATTTGGCTGGAAAGGTTGCTGGAGTACCGGCTTATGTAGTAGCTCATGATTCCCACGCATACTGTTCCCAGAATCTGAAAATAAACAATTAGAAATTAGGCACACACACACAAAATTGCAAAGATTCAATAACAACAGAACTACTGAATAAGAATTTCATTGATGACCCACTGGCTTCTGACTCCAATCGAATATTCAAATATTTTCAGCTCTTTTTTTGATATTCGAATATTTGATAAAGTATTCAAATATTGTTAATGTATATTTAATCACCGGACTTATGAAAAATCGGCCGTGTCATGAATATTCGTTTTCAATGAATATTTGGAATGTTTACTGGCTTGAAACAGCTGCTACGGAATTTGTAGGCGTAGCAATTGTTTTCAAACGAAAAAATGTAACGAAGATTTAAAATATTGTCAACATTCATACCAATTAATTTATACTTTTATTTTAAGTTAAAAATGCTGCAAAATACTTTTATTCAATGATCCCCACCCCTTGCCAAGTAAATATTCACCGTTTATTAAGCTACAGTTTAGAGTTCCTAGACGCAATTTATTTTATTTTATATGTATACATACAAAATAATCTTCATGAATTATCTAGTGTCAATTTCTGTAGGAAGTGGGTACATATCAATATTTTATTTATATGTAAATATGTATTTTGAAATGAAGAATATATTTTTTGTCAAAGCTTACTAAATAATATTAAGCTTTAAAATAGATTCCTAAGTTCTGACCATTATTTGAAATTCCGTGATAAATGAATGGCAATAAAGTATGAACAAAAACAAACTCTCGATTATGGTCAATAGGCTAATCTCTTCCACGTAATAATTCTGGTATTATTCAGGAGATCTTTGATGTAGTAATTCGGCAATAAAGTTCCATCGTGCAATAACGCCCAATTTATATGAAAGCAATTAATCAATTTGCACCCTTTTCATAGTTAAGAATTTCGGAGGAATTCTTAATTAAAAAGTCTAATAACATTTGTAGTAAATTTACGTGTTTAAATCAGTAGCGAAGGAAAAAATACTCTACAAATTTTATACTATTTATAAAAAGTTTTTCATTTCCTAATACCATAATCTTTTCCTTAATATACTTCGTACTTATTTCATTTTCAAATTATGTCATGCAATAAAATCATCAAGGACAAAATCGTTACAAGATGGGGTCATTCAATTCAACAAACGCCGTTGACTATTTAAAAATCGAATAATTTGTCAAATGGAACGAGAGTAATAACTAAACATGGAGATTTTACGTGCTTGATGAAGCCTGTTATTATTGCAATTGATTATTATCTTACTAAAGATTTTTATCCGTGTCGTTATAACATTTTTCTTATTATCTAATATAACATAGAAAACATTTTACAAAATAAAATAAGTTCATTTTATATAATTAAGATGCTGTTTCTAAAAATTTATTAGCAGGCTTTTGGTCGATGATATAATGCATTTATAGTGGATGCATATCGAAAATAAAGAAAATATTTTTATTCTGATCAATAGTTTTATTTAGACCAGAGATTTACAACTAGTTGGGAATTCTCCTGGGAAATTAACTACCATTTATTAAAAATTTTCAATAATTATTACATATGCATATTTGGGTTGCATTTTTTGAGTTCGAGATATAGACTATCTTGGGAAGGGGTGAATTATATTATGAACATTGGTAAAAATAGGAATGGAGCAAAAAAACGTTAAAAACAAAAGCCCCTAATTTAGGCATTTACTACGATTATAAGAAAGTTGTATGGCAATATTATCGATGTCTTATAATATTCATTGAAATAAATAGGTCAAAAGAGAGAAAGATTAAAATTAAGTATATGGGATGGATATTCAGAATGTCCCACAGCTCATTTATGATGTAAGATAAAATTAATATAAGGCGTAAGTCTCTGTCAGTTTAAGAAAAAATACTAATTTTTAAATTTTCTATGACTCTCAGCGTGCATTGCCTACATTTAATAGACAATGAGGATGCAATCCAGGGAAGCCCCCTTCTGAATTTGCTGAAACATACATTTATCTCTTGCTGCACTAGCTTGCACATAAAAACGAAATAAATAATAGCAAGTAGACATCTTTTTGGCCCCCCTGAAAAAAACTGAAATGATATCCGTTGTTGGAATCGAATAAAGTCCATAATGCTTGAAGAAATTACCGAATTCTGGCTATTATTATAGCATGAACAGTAAATCCAACTTCAACATCAAGAAGAATCTCTAAGAGTCAACATGCCCCATTTTAATGTTCGTAAATCGATGTAAAGTTAAATAACCATCATTGTATAAATTCACATATTTCATAAATTTCTAAATATTTAGTGCTTAGATCAGGGGTGACGAACTTTTTCTTGTCGGGAAGGCCGCATTCATTTATCTTAATATCATATAATTTAAAAAACATATATAAAAATGTATTTACATTATTTTGTAAATGACGAAAAACAATCAAATTTATATATTTATGTATTTGTTTATTTCAATCAAAAGGCCGCACTTGAGACTCTATGAGGCTGCAGGTTCATCACCCCTGGTTTTATATCATAAACTAATCAAATGTAGAAATCTGAGAATCTCAACTATACGTGTCGTATAATTGAAAATGTGATAAATAGGTGAGTCCGTGATACAAGAGTCGTCTGTTTTGAAGTTGACGCACGCATGCGCATTCAAATTGAATTCGATCATCCATGCATTTATAATGGGGTCAATGACGATTTTCACTTTCTTGCATTGAAAAACAAATTTTAAATATACATGCATAAGGTCACAATTTAACTAAAATCCTACCAAGGTTGCACAAACATCTGGTGTAGCACTTGACAAGATTATCATTATGGAGTCAATTTTCATATTAAGCAATTGATTTATTTCATTCCAGGGTGCCCAATCGTTAAAATCGGACATCGTAGTCACATTCGAGAATTTGGCTATGTTTGTCTCATTCTTAAGTTATGTATTTAAGCTGAGTCATTTGTTTAGGTAAGATACGTTATATTCATTCAATATAAACAAGTTCAATGATCTTTAAAAAATCAGGTAAAGAATTTAGTGGGTGAAAGCGTAGTCACTGGAAATTCTCGTCTCTTAAATGTCTAATTTCAAAAATTGCTCGACATGACAGGAATATTTAGTGTGGAGATCTTAATTATCAATAACTCGGTATTCCATAATTCATAGGATGTACTCAGTGGATATTGGCATATCATGGGAGGAAGCAAAGCGATTGCCAGACCACACTGTAAAATTGGTCTGTGTATACCAGTTGTTCCCAAACTAATTTTGCCCGTGGACCCCTCCTTAAAGCAAAAACCTTACCATGTACTATCAAGTAAAATAGCTCTACATAACTACATAATAGATAAATTATAAATTAAATTTTGGTGTCTTGAATGGTACTTAAATGGTGATGTAAAAATAAAATATTAATAAAACATTTTGATAGTTAAAATATGATGAGGTTCATAGCTGCATTAAATCCACGTTCTACTAAATAGGAAAACGGAAAAGCAATCAACAGCCCGCTGCAGTAACCCATAATGTAGGATATACAATTGTTATCTGTTTTTGTAACCACAATTTATGGTGTCCTTGTTCAAACATTGGTTTCAACTCCTCATTTGTGGATAATTCAATAAATTGCTTCTGTATTAGTATGGATTCATCACAGTTTGTGGGTCTGCTTGAAAAGGGTTTAAAACCCAACAAATGGCTACCAATTTATTTATTGCTATTTATTTTAACTTTCATGATAATGAAAATATGTCTGAAATATTTTTTTTATATCAAACCTTTTGAGGAACCCCGACGTTGTCCACGCACCCCAAAATTATTTATAATCAGCCACAGACCCCATTAGCGGTCACAAGGATTCCTGGCAGTCCGTATGAACCACTTTGGGAACCACATATTATAGGATTTTTATTACTAACCAATTGGGCCAATTTGAGGAGACCGGGTAAAGTTTTGAGGTAGCCGGTGTTGACGATGATGGCAGACGTTGACGTCGTCGTCGTCGTTCTGGTAATGGTCACGCTGTGAGACATGATGTCGTGGATTTAGTACTTATGTCTGAAAAAAAATTAAAGAAATGGCAGCAATGCATAAGCTATATTTTTGTAAAATAAACATTACAGTAACATACTTACCTACTTGAATCCGGATGTTTTTTTATTTGGACGATTTCCATGACCTTCTCAATGTCAATTTTTATCCAATAATTTACTGAGAATGAAAGCAGTGAATGATAGAAAGTGAAATAAAATTAATACACATTAAAATGACTTGATTGATACATATTTTTTTGGGATTGAATTTACCTTACGGTAAAACTTAAAATAAATGGGTTCTAAAAGATCAATAAAAAATACAATGAACGGCGGGCAACAAGTAAAATATTTTTTCTTAACACAAAAAATAAGAATGCTCTAATAACAAACAATTTAATGAACGCAAAATGGGCCGCACAGAAATACGCATCAGGCAGCAAATGGGCCGTGGGTCGTGGTTTGTCCAAACCTGCATTAGAGTATGGTGTGGTCATAAAAAATGGTGCACCGCCTGACGTCATTATTTATATTGTAAACGCACTTGATAATATATGATCACGTTTTGAGGTTTTAAATTTTTGTTGTGAAATAATATAGGTAACCTTGTGACCGGTGTGACTCGACCATATGGTCATAGCTTTGTAACCAACAGGTGGGTGATTTACCGACAGTAATGGCATGGTGCATATCAACTCTTTAATAATAAAAATATTTTAATATCATGTCTGCTCACACCATGAGGTAGATTCGCGTACCCTAAATTGAGTATGTATCGCAACAATATGTTGAAAGGAGGAATGGAGGTAAACCAAACGTCTCTTTATTGACAGCCTATACTTTGATAGTGAATTCAATATGACGCCCATAAAGTGTAGCATAATCGCATTTAAATTATTAATAAACTGCACAAAAGAATTACAACATCCAGCTCACCAGAGTGTTGAGGTTTACCAGCCCTCTTTGCCTCTTTTTCAATCGGGATTAATGAATAAGGCTGAGAGTACGTTACTGAATAATTGTTACAGAGCGATACACGGCTATTGGATAGCCATAATATGATTCGATAAATGCTTATCTACAGTGACTCAATTTATATATTGGTACTAATTTTTTTTTTTAACAAAATACAATTTTTTTGTACTATTTCCACATGTATTTCAAAAAAATGTCTATTATTTTTTAAAATATAATGACTTTCCACCAAGAATTGACAGTTAACACCTTACAGTGATTAGAACTAATTGTTACTCTTAACTTAACTGGGCGGTTTTACGTTAACTCTTAAATCATATGAGTCGCTTGAGTCGCTAAAAACGCTCCCGACGGTGTTTAAGAGTTTTGAGTAAATCACGATATGGGCTGTATGATAGTTTTAAGTTTAATTTAAATTATTTTGTGTCGTCCGGTGTAAAAGCAAAATAAAAATAATCTTTTACACTGTCGTTTTTCGGAGCACGTCAACCGTGCAAAACGAAAATCGAGATCGTGTAAAAAAACGACATTTGTAAGGCTTTAAAAAAAATAATTTCGAACAGGGGACTAAATAGGAATACATTTTGGACTTGTAACTGGAAAAATTGATAGATCTGTTGATAGAGCACATACGCACTTTAAAAACTTACGTTTGGAGCGTATTTAGCGACTCAGTGATTTATATGCCTAAATATACAGCTACAATATACAACATTCTACAGCTTAGTTTAAATTTTAACTGATCCTGATGGTCAGATAAAAAAATGAATATTATGTACTGTACATTTTTATAATATCTATTAACGTCATTATATCAATAGTGATCGGTAAACTACTATTTCATTTGTTTTAACTGTTGATTATTGTAACTTTATAATAACTTTCGAACATCATAATTGTGAAGTTAATTCAATATTTGAAAAATGCAAATATTAAAGTTGATTTCTAGTATGCCTATAGTGGTTATTGTAGTAGCTGGATGATATAAAAAAAAGAAATTAATAGAATACATATTTCGGTAGACATGATTTTACGAACATCGCATATCGTACTGATAAATTGGCGCGAATCTTGGAAATAGCCGGTGTTTCTGTACGCGGCCATATTGTCAGTTGCAATAAACATCCGCGGCGCGCTGGTTCGCCCACTCACTTTCGCGCCAACGCCTTTCCTCCATATAACTTTGAATTCGACTCGCGAATAATCGTGACATCACAGACTCAAATAAACAGCTGAGCAACATTTTCTCGACGTGTTTTTGAGTGACTCATCAATATAATATAAGTATGTACATTACATTTTCCGTGAAAAACATACACACATTTAATTACTCGATAATCAGGGTAAAAACTAATCTATTATTAGTATTGCGCGCAGACATATTAATTGGAACTTTATATTTATATATATATATATTTTACACTCAACCGAGACCAGTATGATGAGATATGAGAATTTATAGAGTGAGATATTTTCAATAAGTAATATATTTATAGTCACTTTAAATACAATTGATATCCTGAATATTTCGGCATTTGTAATGCTTATCTATGAGTAAATTGTATGATTCAATTTTGAGAGACGGCATTTCTAATATTTATAAGATTCAAAGACTATAAAAATGAATAAGTTATGCCTAGCTAGTAGGTAATCGCGTATAATTATTTTCTAGTTTATACTATCAGGCAATCTGGTGCTTCTGTGCTTTTTCGTTAATATTTAAAATCTTATTTCGATTTTTTTTTGATACCTCCCACATTCAAATTTATTTAGCATATTATCCTACACTGACTGTTTATTGTTATATCTAAACCAGTGCTAAAATAAAGGTCAGTTGTGGGCAACAATTTCCAATACCATTCAAAAATGGATAATTTATTCTGAAGTATCCTATACTCGTCATTCTAAAGCAGGCACCAACAAGAAGTTTGGATTGAATTTCTTAATCTTTGTTATTTGAGTCATTCAATCATTAATATAAACATTCTATAAAACATCTAGTAAAATTGCGTTGTAAAAAATAAAAGAAAATGCGTTTGCCATGTAAACACTTTCCGTAATCATTAAGAGGTAATCTGGATAGTTACAACAAACATTATCTTGAGTTAATACCAGGTAATTACTTTTAGTTAAGTGATTGCCCGACAAACCCTAGTAAAATGGAATCTTTACGACTTTTTTATTGCTTTTGAAGTGTAATAAAATAATATCGATGGTAAAATTCTACATTCAGACTATAGATAAGTGAATCACTATTAGATTGTAATAGATATAATTGCAGAAGTATAACTATAAATCTAAGGCAAATCATATATTTATGTAATTCAAGGTTGGCAAGTACCGATATGTCAATGATTTTCGATTAATAGCTGACAAATAGGTGGTAAATAAAGTATTACATTTAACAAACATAATTACGCTTATAAACCCTGATATCCTACTGCCTTAGGGATGCATATTTCAAAACAAGGCAGCAGTTCAATTGCCACTGACAAATAGTTCCGAAAGAAGCTCATGTCATTTGAAAAACCACAAATTTGGAAAAATTGAGATAGAACAATCAGTCCACTCCAAAACATATCTTGTTCTCTTTCTATTTTGTGAAAATTGATCGATTGGAAGTGGGTTTCGTTAAAAATCAAGAATCAAGAGCGCAAATTGTTAAAAATTAAAAGAATAGTCAAGAGAATATTTTCTTCACACGAATTTAGGAGATATGTGTGTAAGTTTGTTTATAATCAACTGTAGTACAATTCTACGATCGATTTGAGTTATGATGTGATACGACCTGATTTATTTGTTTCCTGGAAGGTTGGAATGATCCAGAACGGCATTCGAATACTTTTCATATCGCAGTTTTCAGAATAATTTCTAACTAACGTTACCTGGACGACCGGCTTAGGGTCGTTAAGGAGAAAAAGGCCGGTATCCGACCGTTTAATTGCCTCTTCTGCTTGATAACAACGATAGCCATTGACATAAGGGAGGAGCGTACATTGTTTAAAGTTTTATTTTGACAGGCAGTCGGTTTCCATAGGCCTCGGCGGCTAGGTGAGCTGCCGAGGCATCGCAGTCATTATGAATTGTTTTTTTTTGTTTTGAAATTTGATTTAATTTAAATTTAAAATCGTTTGTTGTGTCGATTAACTTAAAACAAAATCATTTTTTAAGTAAACGTAAATGTATAACTCAATTTTATATTTTACTGGTAATTTTTGTGTATTAAACCACTGCATCTTCATTAATAAATAAGAGATTAACTGGATTGAAGTGGTGTTTGATTGAGATCCTAGACATCCTAGATGGTGATAACCAAGCATTCGCCCGTCTTCAACCGGGCCTTCTCATAAGATAATTAAAATACGTTTCTCTGTCAATGAGTGTGTGGCTTGTTTTAGTTTAGTGCATTTATATTTATAGTCAAATCAAAAGAACAAACAAGCATCAAAAGTTATCTAAGTAGATTAGAAAATTGTTTTGGTTTCCGATGATTAATGTGAGTAATGTGTATGTCATCTCGTCGCTGACAACACTCTGTGATAACGTTATTTTAAAAAAAATATTTTTTTCTTCAATATTTCATTCATACTTCACTGATAAAAATAAAAGCGTGTTAATATTATATACGTTGTCATTATAAACGAAAGCTTCTTACCGGAAAACGTATAACTATGTATAGACTTATTTATAACGTCTTCTGTATGACTCAACTCTAAAAAAAAGCGAACAAAAATAATACAAATACATTTATATTGATGAATATTTATTATAAAATACACATGTTCATCAATTTTTTGCCCGTATATCGACGATAGGCAATGTCATAATGAATTCACCATTATGACGGGCATTGTCATCTCTTTGTGTGCATACATAATTTTCCCTCAGTTTTGTTTGAGCAGAGGAAATATTTTTACATTGCTGGCCATTGAAGCCCTGACCCAGTTTGCGACCGCCAAGACACACTAAACTTGCTTACGCATATTCGCATTCGGAATACTAAACAACTGGATCCAGAATAACCGTGGAATTGGAGCGCCATGCTTTTTGAGCTTTCAATTACATCGAAAGCATGATTTGTTATGAAAAATATTTCCTTCCGAATCAACAGATGTTGTACTATACCTGTTTCCGGATAAACCTATTCTACAAATATTCGATGAAAGAACACATTCCGTAATAGCATAATTATATTATATTAAGTCACAATTGAAAATTAGCAATAATTATTTGTATTAACTAACATATTTATCTGTATCTGTACGAAAAGCGAAAATAAAATTCGTTTATCTATCCTAATATAGCTATTATATCTTTTTGTGAATTAAAATTACTATAGCTGCTATAATTATGATAACAACTAGGCTGTTGGGCTTTTCTTTCTAGGTTGCGAAGTCACAGGATCGATTCCCGGACTATAAACATCCTTTAGTTAATTTTTAATCGATTTATAAATAATTGCTATTCAATTCATGCATATATATGATATGTTTTCATACCTACCCATTCACCTGTATCTGAATCTGAAAACTTGATACACAGAAAGCGACTACAATTCCTTTCCTAAATAAATCGCTCTTTCCTCGACTAACTTAAAATTTTCGTAAAAACAAATTCCATGCAGATATGCTCCAATAAAAGTCCATTTGCACCACTTCAGGAGCAAACATGATTGAATAACAATAATGAATAGATGTATAATATATTTTTATTATACTATTGTCATTTACAAATACAATCGAATTCTTTTGAAAATACGCCGAAATCGTTGGAAAATGTATTTTTACCACTATAAATATATTCAACATTGGATAAGTGGCAAATGGCTCAAAATGGTTCACATCGCTTACTAGATAAATACTGTAAAAATGGCATCTAATAACGAGTATTTTTCTCTACCAAGAACCAAGTTACTTACAAACGTTACAGATACACTATAATCAATGAAACAATTTAAACAAAAATATGCAGTTTAAAGAGAAGATATGAAATTCAAATATGTCAACAATGTCATAATCTGTCAAAACTGAGTAAGCATCTTTTCACTTCAAGGCAACGATATTTCGAATCCATTGAGATTATTTTCCAAGTTAACTAGGTATATTGCTGGTAAAGTATTTGTTTACTGGAGAGATATCGCATATACAATATTACAAGGTATTTGTTTGTTATGAATCATTTCGATGATGGAATATGTAGATATGAAGTAATTGAAAAAGAATCTCGTAAGCCACAGGCAAGGTTACCTGATGGGCATGTAATATGACTTCATACTGAACGGCCATGTCAATGGCGCCAACTTTGCAGAGCGATAATATGTCTTTAACCTTCCAAAAAGTAAACGGTTCCGACGATTAACAAAATGGCTGCATGATAGCCGGTAAAGGGTGTGGTACGATATGCTCACACTTCAAACTAATCATTTTATAGTACTTTATACGAATATTACTTATTCTATTTTTCAGCTGTGTAAATTGATAAGAGAGGATGCGAGAATTTAGAATGTTTGGAAAATTTTAAATTTTTATCGGAAACTGTTCGTTGTATTGAGGTTAGTTAGTTATATAGAGGTCTAACTGTAATGTTATTAATCAAAAACTTTGATATCTACTTTAAGCCAATAATATTATGATTCTTAACAATAAAAGGTTTCAAATCTAACAGACTAACTAACTAAAATCCGTTTCACATCAATAAGAGAGTATTTATTAAAATACAACCAAATACATTAATCTGAAACAAGTAAGATTATAACCGTAAAAATAAAAACTAAAATGTTCAAGCATTTGAATCTAATTATAAGATTCAAATCAAACACCTTTTTTTCCCTCTCACTTTAAATGTACATACTGTTTTTTTTAATTGTAAATGTGTTTTTAACGATGATTTTAATTTAAATTAATTTGTGTATTTTTCCAGACGATAGACAGGAAAATATTAAAACACCGCCTTTCCTACATAACACGTTTTGCCAGAATGGAGACGATAATATGTATGCGAAAAATACGTATGTATTATAAATAAATGTATGACTTTCAGTATTGTTAATGATGTTAAACAAGTAACATTGTTTCACTATTTCTCTGTTTAGCCATACACACTTTCATTTGAAAATTCGAGAATCGACTATTTAAACTGTAACTGACAAGAATACGATAATAAGTTGTAATTAAATATCTCAAAGCTTTTCTAAGAAGGGTAGATTAAGGGTTGACATCCGTTCCCTCAAATATAAATTCATACATTGATTCAAAATTCTAAGTCAGACGAAAATGAATACTGAAGAGATGGTCACTTAAATTTAAAAAAAAACTGTATAATGCTAGTATCAAATCGGAAAAAAATATCTCTTACTTCTTCAAAAGAAAACATAACATATTACTTAACTGAAATACTAGACAGATGGTTGCGTATTCTGATAAATGTGATAATTATCGGCTTAAAATGTTGTTGTTTTATTTATTCAATGTTGATTTAATAATCAAAGGACATTTGTTTTCTGCAGTATCGCTGAAAAAATGACCACATCCTGATTAAAAGACGTATTTTATTATTTTTACTGATTATTTATCAAATGGCAACACAATAATGACGCCAGATTTTTCGAGAAAACTTTGTCAGTTGTTAAGGAGAAACACATTACGAATCAATTCATGTATGGAAAAGATTACCAAATTGGAAAAATATGAGTGAATAAAATATTCTTTCATGACTATAATAATAGAAATATGCATTTTCATCACAATGTCGTGCGATGACAGATTACAATCCCCAAATGTAAACGTTCATACATTGACTTTTCAATTGATTTACGGATTTATATTCAACATATTATGTGTCATTGATATCTTCCACCCATTCTCATCCACCTTTCCAATCCAGAAAACGGGGCATAAAAAGAGCGATAACTTTACCACTAGTACTTTTATAATCTGCCTATCTCTAACTTCTCAGAAAAGAGAGGTTTAATGACTGATCAGTCCTCGTTAAACACACTTTTTTGAAATGGTCCACTATGACTCCATATGCTTAAATTTGAGTGAGTACATGATGTTAAAAAATCATTAATGCTGGTTTTAATTCATTTAAAATGCTAAATATTTCTATGTGTGCTTCAAATACAAAACGATAATTTGTTTACGGCTATTGAATAAAAATACAGCATTTTTGAATACTAATTTTGAAATAAAAAAAAATTTGTCCTGAACAAAACTGAGTGAATCTGACAGTAAAGATCTTCTATTTACCTGAATATGTCATTCTAAAAACAAATAAGTTGTTCATATTTTTCATCCATTTCCGCTCATAATGAGGTATCATATGGACTCCTAATGAAGATTACCTCAACAGACGTTTTCTAAGAAAACAACTTTGTTACTCAGTTGAGTAACCTATCTTTTTTTTAAAGAGATTAATGATACTTATCATAATATGGCTTGGGCAGGACTAGTGTTTAACTAATCGACATCAAATATCACAGACATTCACGCCTTTGAACACGAATCGAACATAAATAGAGAAAAAAATATGTGCTATGGATTTGAGGACGTGAACACTAAAACCGAAGCCAAAGGATGACTGCTGTCCGGAATTAATAACTTTACCTCATGAGAAACGATTTCTTCAGAACAGTCACTCCACTTAAGGCAGACCAAAAAACGTCAATGTCTAAATTAAGTTTCGAATTCGTTTTGAAATATTTCCCTCTATATCGATGGCCCACTTTAGTATTAAGTACGTTGTCCAGTGAAAATGATCGTTATGCTTTTAAAGGTGACCACAAAGAAATAAGGTTGGAAAATCGATAGTTTTCGCTGCTTTCGCACGCTTTGTGAGTTTCGCATTACGTGGAAACAGAGTGACGCGTCTCTACGACGCCAGACTAGGGTTGGGAGGGGTGAACCACCCTATGCACTTCTCGCTTCTAAAATAAAAGGTCAAGTACCCCAAATCTAATATGAAACACAATCCTAAAATTCATATATATCGACTATCATCTAATTCTGTATTGTCACAATTGTTCCAAACTCTGGATAAGAAGTTATTGAAATATGGAAAAAAAGCTAGTAATATTTATCAATTTAGCATTAATTATTTGTTTTTTTTTTATATATAAGAAGTATGTATTCTCTTCGAGTTGAGATCGGGGGGGCTTAGCTTTTTTCATAAACAATTATTGTTGTCATACCAAAAAGTGTAGAACCCCATTTTTCCTTCAGCTGATAACAAAGTATGAGTTATAAAAAAATGTTTACTGAATGATAACAAAATAAGCAATATCAGTATGAAAGTTCTTGCAAATAAGGGAATCAGTGTTGTATTAGATATTAGAGTCGCGATGATATACGTTAGGGATCTGCACGGGTTTGAATTAACCAACGGACCTTTATTCGGCCCGAAGTTTTTTAGTTCGTATGAATCATATATAGTCAGTAGTTTCAATTTATTTTTACATAAAATAAAATGATGTTGTATTGTAAATTAAACACTTATTTTCGAGTTTCGTTCGGGTTTATTTCGAATTGAGTGACGAACCAGGTTCTGTATAAAATTTTATAAGAATCTTCGGGCCTGGTTTAGACTGAGCTTGAAGAGACTCTTGCAGACCTCTAATATATTTATTTATTTACTTATATTATCGTCAATATGGTAACTGATAAATTTAAATATTTCGTCATCGTTAAAATCGTCTTTGCGGTAAAATTAAATGATCAGAATTTTGAACTAAACAAAACTTTTACTAACTTCACTGTCACTAGACCAACCATTTTCATTTCGCTCAAAACACATCAGTGATCAAAAATAGCCAAGCCTTTGATTTCTTCAAGCAAACGAACAAGAGGTTAGTATTTTGTATGGATAAGAATGTCCGTGATGGAATGTTGGCTTCCAGTAGGAGAAGAGGGGACACTTAATGAAATTAAATCAAATCATTCCTTTAAAATAAAAGTAGTTACCAAATAGAATTAATCACACACAAAAACCTTTTATATTCAAGTTGTGATTATAAAAATAACTTTATCTCTATTTTCCTTACTTTATAAATATATAATAATATTAATATGTGGAAAAGCAATTGAAAATGTTTATTTTCAATATCGAATTGAAATTATGCAAGTCTTATTTTAAGGCGATGTGTCACCAGCATTCTTTCGTTTTATTCAAAGTCAATTTGTGCATTAATTATGAATGCCCATTGTTTATATTTAGATGTACTTAATTTCAAAATGAAATCAATCTACACTTTGCTATTGGCCGCCGTAAAAAACTGCATTATGGATATGCATTTAACTTGTTCCTCTTGAATAACGCATTATTTGTCTAATCTAGAGATATTTCAATATAAATAAGAAATACTCTTTACCTTGGTGCTAAATAAACTTGACAGCAACAAGTTAACAAATGTGGTTTTCTATTAATGATTCTTAGTAAATGACGTGAACATTATGATGAATGGAAACATTTGTAAATTACATACATATTATTATTACTAGAGAGAAAAAAATAATTTTAATACGACCGATTAATTAATTAACTGCCCAAATTATTTACGGATAATTAAAAGAAAATTACATCTCACAAATACCCATGTTTCACTGTATTTTTTCATAACTCGTTGAACGAAACCGGCTCTTAAATTGTTATATTTTTCTAATGAATTAAATTTACAGTAAACAATATAAATGAATAATAATATAATATATCAATAAAGAGTAACAAGCAAAAATAATTCGGTAAATATAATATAAGTACGCGATTTTTTTTAAATAATAAATTTTATGTATTATTGTATCAAAATTTTATTAGTCAAAAACCACCATTGTTCATGTTCTTCGCCCATGCACTTGACTTATCAGTAAATATTTATTCCAAAACACATGTGCTAAACGGGGAAATTGTTTAAATTGTTTGATTAATGTCAATTTGGATTGTCTGTTTACCTTTGGAAGATAGAATTCGGTCTGTAAATAGACACTCAGTATTCCGATAGTTGATAAGCACTCGAACACGTTCACTCAATTCAACAGGCAAAATGCAAACTGGTACGAAAAAAATACTGCAACCGAGCGCCGGCCGAAAGGCGCGCCCCGCCACCCAGGCGTGGAAAATATATTAGGTACAATATTGCCCCTTTGATTAGGGAATCGTCAATTTTTGTGTGTTGTGATTATTTATTTTTAACTTTATGGCGTAGCTGAGTGTATTAATTTGGAACGAGCTTCTCATAGGAATTTTAATGTGATTCTAATTAATAAATCAAACAGGAAAATCTTTTGTGTGACGCATCTTTTTACGATTGGAATCATTTTGTTCATTTAATTTTAAAAAAAATGGCAGTATTCGAATGAAGCATGTTTTATTTTGTGCGTTAACGTTCAAAACATTTCTTGCTCTTTGACTTCAAAACATTATTAAAGTGGTAATTAATTTTGTAGTATTTTTTGAATATCTCTAATACAATCAAATCAATCGTGACTTAATATTATTGGGGTATGTATGAACACAGGACACTTAGTGGTAATAAAGGACACCCTTTCATGCTAAAACGCTTTTTTAGGTATATAAATTACTTCATAGTCAAATTGTGTACTTCATAACTTGTTAAATTCTATGTTATGGTTTTCATTGTGAGTTTTGGGTTTGTGGTCTGTCTGAAAAATTGTATCATTATAAAGTAAAGAACATAAGATTAGTAAAATTTTTAAAATTCGTATTTTGAAACATTTTTTATTTCTTCTGTACAGTGGTGAACTGGCCATACAAGCCAGGTTGTCTGATGGCAAGTGGGTCCCGCCGTATGTTAGGGCCCCTCAGTAAAATCAATTAACTTTTTTACTATTTCATTGTACGTGCTTAAAAATATACAGCATAAAGCACTTTGGGTATTTTATCAATACAAGTAAATATGTTTTCTTACGATATACACAATGAACTAATATCTCATCATGATTATATACTTATTATCTGTGTATTTTTTAGCTGTTTGTAACATATGAATTTTTATAATAATCAATTAATTATTACTACAGTACATAGGAATTAGTATATAGGGTAGGGCCCTCCTCCCGAAAATTTCGGATGACCCTCTTTAGTATTTTGTAATTAGTATATTGGGTAGGGGCCCCCTCCTATTTTTGGATGATCCCCATTTACTCCTGGCAACCAATGTTTTTTAAACCAGTCCGCCACTGGTTCTGTAAATAACCTGTAAAGTAGATTTAGTGCGTTTAAAAATTGTATTTGTTATAATCTGATGAACAACGTTTTTTAATAGTTCATTACGCATACATTACTTGGATATAAAACATTAATTTTTACAATCGTAAATGACAAAATATTTTTATTTTCTTACTACACTCTTAATATATGCACATTGCACATATTATGTACATATTAGGTTAGCAATGAATGGATATAGGTCATCTACAGGTTTCATTTCGAAGATACAGAATTTTTAAATTCCAGTAGTAAAATGATACATTGAAATTAAGATGGTTTATGTTTGGCTTTGTTTAATTAATTAATGAGAACTGTTGTGAATTACTAAACCAATGAATAATTTCATTGTGTCGATTGAATTAAACGCATGAAAAACTCTCGATTGGCTGGAATCAATTTATCGGTATTCCTTCAATAAACGCGTTACAGCGAATTCTTAAAATAGAAACTTCATAATATTGTTGAGTATCAACCTTGTTAAAATGACATAATTGCGTGGGCAAAGCAATGAGAGACGCTTAAACCACAAATGACGAGCCGGCTTGATAAATTTAGAGATGAAGCCGAGTACAGCAAACGTAAATATTCAGAGCAGATACACTTCATGTAGAATTATACTTGGCCTCCATGTACACATTTTTTTTATTTTGATTGTACCATTTGATCATTAGCAATGAAGTACTCACCTAGTATATAACCTACATGTGACTTTTCACACAATGAAGACAATTCTACCAGATTTATTTGTTTTGGATTAATCAAATGTGATACTTTCTAATATCATCTTTTGATCTTTGAAAACTCCAACAGACAAAAAATATATTTTACTAGTGCTTCCAGCGTTAAATTAAAGTTGAAAATGTTTCGTGCATTTATTTTATGTGTGACGTCGTTGATTTGGCTCTATGCCATATATTAAGATTTATTTGCTCATACCATCTACTATGATTTCACTGTCTAATTTTATGGCTAGAAATCTTTCAAAAATCTGTAAAAGTTTTTACGTTTGTTGACAATAATAATTATGTATATCTTCAAGATATTCATTTTGATTAATACCCACCTTGATCTACAAGTGAATATCAGCTGAGCTGAAGCGAAGCTGGGCTAGATAAGAATGTACCTTCGGTTTTTTTTACAAATCTTGTACTTTTGTACCAATTCCTCTACACGTGGTAGTTTTTCATAATTTCTTCATTAAATGAGATTCTATAATCCCTAAAACTGGTTTCATTTATAACCTGTCATCCTTCACACCATATCACCAGAGACTACTCGTGTTTCAAGGTTGTCTCCATTTCCTCTGGCAAACTTCGTTCAAAATTCACAGATTTATTTTTCTGCGTACATCCAAATTGGGAGATTTGAATTTAAATTATGCCGTCCTACACCATTTAAAATCATATTTGATGATTTGTTTGGAAGAAAAAAATCAACACACGAACAATACAGTTGGCTGTCCCGAAAGGACACCGAGACGTCTCGCAACCCTATGTGTGATAGAATAATGACGTCATTGTAGTAAAATATTACCTCACTATCTTTTAGGATTAATGCCACTTTATTATAAACTAATTCTTCAATAATAATAAAATATCTAAATTGACTTTGACATGTTATCAGTGAAGTTATGTTTCAATAAGGATTTTCAATACATAAGTAATTTCACGAAGAGGCTTTTTTATATTTCTGCAGTCATTTTCTATAATATATTGATGTATTGGGACTTTGGTAAAAGTTTAATCAAATAAGGTAAAATACACAAACACAAATTAATTTCGAAAAAGAATCTGAAGATTTCTGACACAGCAATTTAAATGTGTCACCGTAAAAATAAAACGCAACTTAAAAATAAATCAATAAATGTATTTCATTAAAAATATTCATTTATAAGAAACAAACGAGAATGGCTAGCCATACTAAATGATTAATGACTTACAACTGAAATTAATAAACTTCTAATAAATATAAATGTATTTTTGTATATTAGCTTGAACTGAATTGTTTATTGTCAATAAATGGCAAAACATATCTAATAATAATCAAAGTGGTTTATATGTTCTAATAAATCTTATAAATAAAAAAAGACATATTGGTGAAAGAGAATCAATAAAAAAACACACACAAGTTTCTTCTACCTAGAAACTTAATCATATTAAACTGTATCATGGATATATCATATTTAAACATATGGATTTTTTTAAAATAATGTCTATCAGCTATTTAATACTCCGTTTTATAAGGTTACATAAAACAAAGCTCGATTTTTCAGTTCAAGTTATTGAAAACCAATTTTATTGAAGCATGAGAAACAATAAATTTGTGGTTCCAAAAATTTAACAAAGATGACAATGTCATTTCAGTTCTGTAAAAAATGTTCAGACGTATTGTGAACAAGTATTACTTGCATTGAGATTTAAATTGCCTTAAAAAATAATATAGTTTAAATGAAATAATAAGAAGCTTGAATCTTATGACTGGATTAAAGTGCATGCATTGTACAACAGTTGAGATAATTTAGTACGTATATTTGAAAAACATATGTTTTCATCTGTGTCATTGAGCACAAAATATTTAAAAATTATTTACTAAAAACTAGTGTTTTCGACTTAAAAAATCAAACAATCTGCATTTCACAAATAAATAGTCGAATTGGTTGTATTTTCCAATAAACATTTTTTATAAGCACATCTTATGAACCGATTATGTTTCATAAATATCAGCTATGTACATTTCATTTCATAAGTTGATAGGTTACTGATATTATAATATAATACATCCATGCTCAAAAATAAACTACAAAAAACTGTACAAAATAGATCAAGTATATTAATTTAATTCCTCCTTAACAAATAAATAAATATTTTTATACTCAATCATCATCAGCACCAAGGCACTACCAACAAGGCACAATCATTTAATTTTCAGTACTTTATGGTTAGTCATAATTATGAATGCAAATAAAAACGAATACTAAATACCAACAAATCGCTAAATTTTGTATTTATATTTCTTAAAAATTTGTTAATGTTTTAATTTTTGTGTAAAAGGGATTCATAAAATTTTGTCAGATTTTTAAATATTTTTACCTAATTTATTAATTGAAATAGCATTACAGTATAACTAACTCGTAATTTTAAATTAATGTGCACATAAAAATCATTCATAAATATATCATTTTATATTATGTAATCATAATATATCATTTTATACGACTATCCTAGCATTTCGATGCTTCTGCTCAAAAAACATATCATACAGTTAATTTTGTTAGTACATGTCAGTATTAAAAGTAAAGAAAACATCTTTGAAAGTTCAAACCCAGATCCCTTATTATTTTATACAAAAATAAAATACAATCATAATAATGTATGAGTGGAAAACATATGAAAGAAACAGATCAAATTATGTGAAATTATAAGCATAACTCAGTAGGTTATGACAGTTAAAGATAATACAAATATCACATAGCATATTTCCAACTAAATAAATACCTACATTTATAATGATGCCCACCTAAAAACTGATATAAATGTTTAATTTAGTCTCGACATATTTAAACAATCCTTCTTGTCATAATTATAGCTAAAGCTTTTTACTCAACAAATCATGACTGAGATGTACTTCTTTTATTTTTTTTATACATACTATATATCTTTAATTGTGGTATGGGTATATCTGTCCTATCAATTATTTATAAAAAAATTACAATGCCAAATAATAATTATTATTGATGCTAAACTACATTTTTTCAGATTTTACAGCATT
Source organism: Himalopsyche phryganea (assembly GCA_022494535.1). Classification (NCBI taxonomy): domain Eukaryota; kingdom Metazoa; phylum Arthropoda; class Insecta; order Trichoptera; family Rhyacophilidae; genus Himalopsyche; species Himalopsyche phryganea. Next base: position 7,758,697 of record JAGVSL010000001.1, on the reverse strand, counting down.
GTCTATGTGCTATATCAAGGATTATTCATAATATTATTGTAAATTTAGTTTCGATTTTCATAATTTTTCAATGCGGGAATTATCAGTCGGTATTGTTTTCTTTCTGTTGTTTTCTTTTCATAATTGTTTAGTTCACACTATTTTTCGATTACAGTAGACTGTTTTCGATCGGTTCGGGTCCAAGATGATAGTCAATTCTTTACATTTTAATACCGGTTGCTCCCGCCAGGTGTCACTCAGGAGGACGCCGTTCCGGAAGCCTTGTGGTCCAAATAGAGGTAATACGTTCCCAGTGCGTATGCCAGAGTGTTGAAGAGGCCGAATGACTAAAGTAACAAGAAAACAATAAAATTGCATTGTTTTTATTTCAACCATCATTTCTTTAATATTATTAATATTCCATTATTTTTAAAAACTGGAATAAAACAATATATTGACAAATAACACGAGGTGTTTTATTACTTATTACGCTGTATTAATATTACATAAATTATGAGTTATTGACAGTGTCAGTGTAATGCATAAGAGCAGCAGGTAACCGCCTGTAGCGACAAATTTAATAGAGGAGATACAAATTATTAATATATTCAACAAATCAGTTTTTAATTTTTATAAATAGGGCGGCAACTGCAATGTTGCTTGGGTCAGCAAAATATTTTCCGCCGGTTCTGGTTGTGAAATTTTCTTGTGCTGTTCTCGAAGCTACAACTAATTTGCGTAAATAAATGTATGTATAGAGTACCTAGCTAAAGTTAGAGATGAAGTCACAACATGCATTAGTTATTAGATCACGTTACGATCAAGTGCTTATTTTAGTTTAATGTAATTAAAAATACCTTGCGACAAACCATTGAAGATGCATTGCTGTTTTTCATCAAAGGTTATACAAAGATACAATAATGATTTTAAAAGCGTCGCTTCCAATACAGCGTAAGATGTCAATCACGTAATAACAATAAATATAATAAAACACAAATCTATTGCGATTGTTCAGCATTGTATGCAACGGAATAATAAGAAATAATTACGCTACACAAAAGGAAAAATTTTATTGCGTTTCTCTGGAACCAGACACTTGTGGACAGCGATTTTTGTATTTTCAAGGATATTTACGGTTAAGTTATGAGATCAATATATAAACAGTTCCTGGGAATAATTACACTTCTACAACTTTGCAAATATTCGTAAATGTGAAAGCATTTTTATCCTTTTATTATATTACTAATTAGGTATTAACAAATGTAAAAAAATGATTTTGTATCATTAAGGTTTTACCATTTTTTGTCTTTAGAGTGGTCCTAGGAAATAGGGTTTCAATCTGCAGAATTCAAACGGTGATAGGAATGTCAGATATGATTTATTATAACTCAAATCTCCAATAAGTTTTCGGTGAAATGGAAAACAAGTCGAATGGGCGTAGCCCTCGAGAGCAGGGTTGCCACACGTCCCGATTTGAGCGGAATTCGTAGGTCGGGGCGTGAAGTCAAATAAGTCAGAAATTGACATTTTGAGATACACTTAAACCAAAGGAAAAGCTCCTCATATCCTTCGACATATTCTTTTACCTGACTTCACACACCGACGAATTGTCACGAGTTCTATACAGATTTGAAGTCCTGAATGAAAATTTCAATTCAACAAAAAATGTTTACTTAAAAACTAACAACAAAGATAGATAAATCAATAAACCAATGATCAAAGAAAATTTAATTTACAATTCTGTGCTCCGAAAAAAACTTTTAATAAAGCTGTTATTACTGTACGAAGTGTTATATTTAAATCGAAAATTGAGTTCAGTGATTGTATTTAGTCAATATAATTGAGTCACTGTGATTTTATGAATGATTAATTTATGACTATTTTTTATATATTTTCTAACGTTCATATCTTTGCGTTGATACATTCTTAATATCCCACAATCTTTTTCTTTTATCGGTCGAAAGTGTGATCATCCCGATTTGTGACTTTGGAAATCTGATAGCCCTTCTCGAGAGACGTGTATCAACATAATTTTGACGATTTCGAATTGACGAATATTTGTGTATTTTGTTTAAACTTACGCCAGCTGTAAGGTTTGCCGCTCTGAAACTGCCGTACGTATGTGTCCATATACTGAGCTGCACGATGAACGCAATGGTGTATAATATGGTGGTGATGGTGGAATTAAACAGCTCCTGAAACATTAAGAATAATTACAATGAAAAATATCTCATGAATGTATGTTAGCTGCCTTTGATTTCTTTAAAATAGTGCATTCGAGCACACGAATGAACTCGAACTGACAAACAGTAAACAGTTTGCATCGTTAGTATACAAGATAAAATACGACAAATTCTGATCACTAAGTCTAGGAACTACATTGACACCTGGATTGATCACAATAAGGAGGAATTTGATATTAAAACTCCATCAGGCACCCTCAGTCGATATCTTAAATTATGTGTAACCGTTAAATTTTAAATAATAAAATTCGCCCTTCTGTCAAATAGGTTGTGAAACACAGAATTAGAAACCCGCATATAAATATACTTCATGCTTCTCAAATTTTATTTGAGAAAATTGAGACAAACTGATTTACATTTTTTTTCTAGTTTCCAAGTTAATGTAGTTGATTTGATCAATAAAGTTAAATCATAATATACATATTTATCAATGATTGAGTGTCAAGCCTTCAGATACAGTGATAATCCGTGCCTCCTTATTACCATATACATGCATAGATTGCATAGGCATTAATGTTGTCTATCGATACACGTGGAACTGTATTGTAAGTGGCTCAATCTAAATGTTGAAAATATTCGTATCCATTATGTATGCATTAAGTTTTTATTAATCAATATTAACCAACATTCATTAAGTATAGAAGCGACAATAAGTTTTCGCGCTTTTTAAAAACATATTATGTTCAATAATAACGGTAGTACGACAAAAATGTTTATACCTTGTTGAATTTCACATAAAATTACTCACGATTTAATTTTAAGTTCTTTTTAAATAAAAAGTCGTTTGAAAAGTGTTGTTTTCTAGTTAATTATAGCCTACAATAACTCTGTAAATACCAACAGTAAAGACTATATTAGTTAAGACCACTCAATAAGAACTTGTGAAAGATTATACCTACGTAATTGGATAATAGATAAAATTTAGTTTCGGAACTTACAGTTAACGTCCAATTGATGGGTAATTTGAGTGCTTCCCGAATGCCAAGCAAGTATACGAACACCCAAATAAGTGTGGAGATGAAGGAAGTGACTACGACGAAAAGGAACCAATGCGTTCCTGACAGCACAGCTGGTGATGCACTTGCCATACAAATGATGCCGAATAACTGAAAACAAAGAAAGATAATAATAAATATTATGATCAAGAAGACATCAAACAACATGCGGTGAAATTTAAAATAGTAAACATAATACATACAAACATAAACACCGTCAATCGTACAAATTTCCATATCAATAAAAAATCTAAAATACTAGTTTTTGTGAAATCGATGTTGAATATTTCTTTTCTCATTTAAAAACAATTTAAACAACTTATTCTTCACATGTTTTATGTGTTTTTAATTTCATTGATTTGTTGTATTTTATTGAGAAGAAGTTTCGGTTTAAGTTACTAAATTTACAATAATTATAGGTTTATTTTAATTTCTATCAGTATTTAAATGGGTAAATAATTATGCTTTACAACATGCTATTCTTTTTCTTTACGAAAATTTACTAAATGCCGTTGAAAAAATGCAGTTTTGTAAGAAATTTAATCACACATCAGGAAACCGTTAATTTACACGAAATACGGATACTATATCACGATGAAAAGGTTACCTACCATAATATGTCAAATGGAACTTCTTAGAACACACCATAGAGCAAAATTGTTGAATTGGTGACGAAATACTTCGTATTTCACATAATTCCTTGATTCCAATGGTTAGTTTTTTACCAATTTCGTTTTTAGCAGTATTAAGTATTTTTTGAAAAAGAGTTGCATTTAGTAGAGCATATTTACCTTTAAATGCACTACTATTTTTTCAACGGAAGACGGGGAATATTATTCAGTAATTGATAGGAATACTATATTATTTTAAACAACGCATTCATATAATAAAGTATGATATTTATAATCAGTCAAACCATGACAAGATGAAATCAAACAGTACAACGAGAAGCAATAATACGCACACCTACCAGTTATGAGTACAGAAAAGTTACGATGAAGTCATATTAAAATATCAAAGCGAATGTACATGGCATAACATATGAGAGAGAGGGGGTATTGATCAGTTTGTTATAAGTACTATATATTTATTTCCTATTTATTATTGCAAAATAACTAGCACCTGTTATAATAATTATATTGCCTTCGTTAATTAATCACCTTGTACCAAAACATTTTTACAAATTGAAAACATGCTCTGAAAATAATCTTAATGTTAAATAACATTACCTGCGAACATATTCACTTTATTTAAATTTTCATTGGATGTTATTATACTACGCATTTTTCGTTATGATTTAAATCCTAATACAAATGCCGATATAATAAATCTACAGTATATTCTATTAATCCTGTAGAAACAAGAGTTTTTTATCCATAAATTATTATATAAACAATAAAATGACAATTATTGTGTTTGGTTACACGATTTATTTTATCTGACATTATTTGTTAGAGATAAACATGACGATGAAACTCAAAATAATTTCGACCTTCATTCATTATTATTTATATCAAATTCGTCAACGTACTGGCCAAAAAAATGTTTATAAAGATTACAGCTAGATTCCAGTGTGTCGAATCCATCGTCAATATTTTGTATCGGGTCTATTTATTATTTCGGTTTAGCTATAAAAACCCTCAATTATATTATTGTTTATCCGTATCTTAGATATATCGTTAGCAGGTTCAATCATTCATTTGTTTTGATTTCAAAACCTTTTAATATTTAATTACCGAGTGCTGTCATTACGGTGACAATATTTTCATTTGCAATAACTTTAAATCGACAACTATTGGGAGAATTATATTCTCATTGGCTAGTTTATTCAATTGTTTTCCAAAGGAACTCACGTTTAAAACCGGAAGCATTTTATGGATAAGTGTGAAGGAGCTATGGTTAAATGAACTGTAATACTTCAGAAGGTTTTTATTTATGCACCTATATACTTATCAACACGACAACGGCGCAAGGATATGTCAATCAAGTACCATATTGTAATTATCATCCTCAAACTGTTAAATATCGTTTTTAATTTGTACATTTTTACTAGGGGCGGTTTGACAATTTGTGGCGAAGAGGATAGGTGTGGTAGGAAATTTGACGTCATAAAACCAACGAAACACATTTTTTTTTGGGTATGAAATCAATCATCATAACAGTAAAAATATCACATTGAGGCTTAAAAAACTGTCAATTAGTCACAGGCTCAAAGATTTTGTGACGAAATGTGACGAAGGTAGGGGGGGGTAAAAATAGCTTGAATCGTGTGACATCATTTATGGACGGCCCCTTGTACATACTTGACAATATGTGCATCATAAAATACGTACCTACGTAATTCCATTGAATTATTTATTAAAATTCTTATAAATTCTAAAGAAGGTAGTCCCTAGTTTTTTGTATTTTTTTTAAATAATATTATCCTGTTTTGGTGGTTACGGTAAAATTGTGCGTAAGAAATAATTGCGGATGCAATTATAATATTTCTATCTGCTGGGAAAACAACTATCGATAAGCGAACATGTTTTACTTTTTTCCCCCTTTTAGACTGTGTAATGATAGCAGAGTTTATTGTTTTATTTTGCTAATAGCGAATATTCGAATGTTGCCATAAAAATAAGTAAAATAAATACATGTACACTGACGTAACATTGACATTTCGCCTGCATCGGTGTTTGAACAAATTCTTCAATCGGCTGACGCCATTCTTTAATATATATTTGGGAAGACAGATATTTTAATGTATGTTAATTGACAATACAAGCAATCTCAAAACGTTGATTCAAATTGTTATCTATTACGATTGAAACATTTTTATTTCACTACTAATGCCGTATAAATGATGGCTCTTGTATCGTAACTCAGAATCTTTATCAATGCTTGTTTTTGGCAAACCCAAAAAAACCGTTTTCATGCTGCAGTTACAAATGCATAGTTAGATACAAATAAAACTGTGGAACAGACGCTTACATCATGATATGCAAACAAACACCGGTGGTTATGACAGTACAATGCTGCACTCTCATTGGCTGAAATGAAGATTATTATTTTATAAAATTATATGGCATTAGAGAATATGAGTTTTGAAAATGAACAAAATTTTCAGATCAATTTTAGATGGGAGTTTGCAAGCTTAGAAAGATATTTTATAATTTAAATGGTAGGTAGAACAATGCTGCATTCATAAGTCATTGTTTGCATATACTGAGAATTATGAGTTATGATACTAAACCCCTCAAATGTGTTATAAATTACTGTTGATTAGCATTATGGATTGATTGATATACTACTTTTAGAAAAATCTCCAAATCTGAACAACTGTTTTACAAGCGTGTGTGCAAAGTAAAAACAAGATGGCTATTACGTTCCATATTTCTGACATAGTTACTTGAACATTAAATAACTATTTATGATATTTGACTGATGTGTATAGTTTATTATAAATTTACGACGTATTCATCTTTACTTTACAGCCTAGTTCTATCTTGTCGGAAGGTCAACTATATTTACATGTGGGATAAAATTACAATAGAAAAGAACTTACTGCAGGATTTACCTATAAAGTTGTCTGATTAATATTATGTATTATGTTGTATTCCATGATTAAGTCTGGAAAAGGTGAACTTGCGCCCTTTTGAATGAATGAATAAATTGATATGCCTTCAAAATAAATATTCAAATAAGCGAATCGTTGGCAGTAAAATTATGTTGAAAATTCATTGTTTCTGAACCAAATTATATTTGACAGCATTGTAATTTAAAAAAAAATAGTTTATATTATCTGATGTGATGTTATTACTGTTTAGGAAGGACTGTGTGTTATTATAAGACAGCTGTGAAGAAGGCTAAATGAATAAATTTATTTAAATTTTTTGTGTTTAGAGCATTAGCGATTCCACAATCAAATGGGAAGCGTTAAAACAATAATATAAATACTACGCATGCAAGTATAAATAGAAACTGGAAGCTAAAAATAGTTTAACAGCTTCAAACCCGAAATCTTACACATGCAATAAATAGCGGGCTTGTCAAAATAAAAACAACATTTTTTTTGCTTACGGCGATTATAAAAAATAGTGCCAATGAACTTATTTGGAAATAAGAGCGATTCAGATAGTGAAAGATTTCCCACGTTGTAACACAAACGATCGCCATAACCGAGAAGTAGCAGTTGTGAACAACCTTGAAACGATTTATTGATATCTAAATGTTGTTGATGTCCCTCATCTTTCTGGTCACCTCTGAAAATGGAAGTTAAGTGATTGGCCTACAGCCAGTCATCGAATATAAACCGAGTAGATACGCTTTAAGGTTGGGAACGATCGTATAAGTAACAGAATAATTTGACTGGTCGTGGAATAGTATTTTTCCCCATTTAAATTGTCTATAAAAAATGAATTTCCACAAAGTTATCGTCAAATCTATAAAAAATGTATTTCCCCGTTTGAAGAGTTGAAAATTACGCAGATTTGACATGACCTTGGTTACGAATTCAGACCTCTATCGATTTATGACTTTAAAATAAAACTCACCCCATAGTAGAAAATTCATATTTTATTTAGGGGAGGTACTAGTTTTAGAATTGTCAGCTTAAATAGATTTCTTTGAGCTTTTCTTACTTAATAATTCAAATATATATTATGGAAGAAAAACGTTATAGATTTTTTTTTTATTTTTCGCTACGTTCTTATACAGTATGCTTATTTTTGTTATAAATTATATAAATGTTCCGATATTGTTGTCGATAAAATGATTTCATTTTTGAAACTTTGAACAACATTTAAATACTTATGACACAGTAAAATTGATTAATTAATATCTTTAACAGTTGCGTGTACAAAGGAATGCATAATATCCGCAAGTCCGTTTGTGCATTTGAAATTGCGATTGTAAATCTCAATGGCTCTGATCATGTGGGAACACTATAATAATAATAATCTTTAATGATTTCCTAACAGTTATTTCACTGCATTACTAACTGGCCATGATGTCAGTGAGCAATTTTAGCTCTTACATCATAATCATTACTGGCAACGTAAGAATAATTATTACGAAGTCGGCGTATACAAATTAACATGTTTGTTTTTTAATATGATGTCAATGTTATCAGGAATAAAAGAATAATTTATATAAAATAGTACATGTCGAAGTATCTTACAGCATAAATTGAAGAATTGATGCTGTAAGAAGTACATGCCGTCAAATAAAAATATACATCATCTGCATTCAAAGCTTGTTAAAAAAACGTTCTGAAAAATAAATTTCAAAATAATCATGAAAAAACCATAGAATAAATAAACGTTATCCACAACATTTTACGAATTAGTTTTCTGTTGTCAAATGACATGTTTACCATGACAAATCAGTAGAATACAACAAAACATTTGTAGCCTTAATTATTTTATAATAAATTCTACAATTAAAATGAAGACGATCCAAAAGAAAGACATTTTCAAATTTGTTTTTACAAAATGAATAATTTAACAGAAAATAATCATTAATTCCCGTCAGATAAAAACCGTTTGCTTATGCTTTACATAAATGTGCTGTTTATTTATTTGAAACATAAACAAATAAATAATCAAAAGTATCCCAATAATATTGTATTTATGTTACAAAAACAATGATGAACACGTGAGTTTGAAGAAAAAATTGGTGGTTGTGTTTGCGTAAATATTTGTTTTTGATAATAGTAGAAATATTAGCAATAAGGGTATATTCAATACAATAGAAACTGTTCTTGAAGCGTAGTATTAAAAAATATCCTTACGTAATAAGATCGGATTTCGAATTATTTTTAAATGTTCCTCACGCAAATAACACAACAAAAACATAGAAACAAAAATATATCGATGCTAATTTAAGTAAGGATCGTATTTCGTTAAATGATGTGTTTATTTTCATGAAAATCACGCCGGGAGTTTTCTAGGACAATCCGAATGATAAAATAGAAAACCTTCTATAAAAATAATGCTTTCAACTAAGTAAAGCAAAAATGGCCTTCAATCTTGTATATTTGTTTTAACGTGCACATTAATGAAGTACTACTACTATGAAAGAAAATATATCAAAATAAAAAACGTGCATTTTTATCTGTCAGAACATAGTTTGGAAAGTTCTTGTTAGTATCATAAGTCATGTACATTTGTATTTGAATTAATTATACGTGTAATAATTATTGTAAAATAACTTCGATGAAGTCATCTACTAAAACAGATTCTTACTAGTCGGTCTTCCTCCGACTATTTAAAGTACAATCCTCAGTAAGTCACCAACAGGTCCATAACGAGGGAACAGAAAGTGCAGTTGCCACGTTTAACCGAGCCTCACAAACTCTTATTAGTTAAATATTTTCTAAAATATATATATTTCAATTACAAATAAATTATTATTTTGATAGAATTATTTTGCTGTGACATTTTCTTCCGCATGGTTAAAAAATTTTAATTGTAGGGGCTGTAATTATGTAAACACAGATGACTTCATTACTAGAATATGGAAATATGCAAAGACCTATCAGTAGAATTCATTGTTTGGTCACTTGAATTACTTCTGTGCAATTTTCATTAACTGCTTGACCTATATTCGAGTTAATTAATATTAATCGCTGTGTAAAATTGAACTTATTTAAGCGTAAGGTTTTATTGTTGATTATACGCACTTTACGAATTATAAAATACTGAGTCTGCGATACTGAAATATATCATCTGTGAAAAACATCACAAAATGCAAATAGCAAGTAAAAATAGTTTGTATAAAAGCTAGCAACATGGACAAACATAATAAAGATTTGAAAACATATGAAGAAACACACTTCAAGAATCCCTGAGGTTGTAAAACACCTCTTGAGAAGCTTCGACTTAAATCCGGCGTGCTGAAGATGATAATGTTTCTTAGGTTTTTTTTTTTGCTTCAATCAATACACGACCGTTTGTCAAGTCTCTTTATTGCAGTTAGTTAATACAATCATCGAAGGCAGTAACATTTACAAAACCACAGATTTAAAATACACAATTTGAATAAAACAACGTGACAAGTGGTTTTACGAAGGGCTTAAGTTGGGGTCGGATTTTCGACCCACAACCGTTTCCTGACCTTGCCGACAAACGTTGAGCCTCACTGGCCGCCGAGTGCGTATTGACGCTTTCTCTAGGGCCGGGTCGTTTTTAGTTTACGGCTAACGGTAAAAGTCAAAACATAAGAGACCCATGGATATGACCAAATTTTTTGAACGGTAAAAATACTATTTGCAAAAAGATGTGAATTATTTACAATTATAATGCATTTAATGCACTTGAATGAATTTACTTATTGCCTTGGCAAAGACATTACACACTACCTTTGAAATCCCAGGAACGAGTACAGGTCGATTTTTGAAATTAAGGCCCAGGTTCACCCGATAAGTTTGGACGGTGTTCCTCTTTTATTCCGTTTGACAAATCAAGAGTACCCAAAACAACAGCATTATATAATTGAATTTCTATAGCTCATCCGTTGTTTTATGTACATACGCTTTACTCGTCTATTCGGTAGTTATCCCTTTTGTATTTTGTATACATTTACACAGTTGTAAGAGTTTATTTATATACAATACAAGGTAATATAAAATGGTTAGCGAACTTTAGTGAAGATGAGATATGTTTATCTTTTCCATTTTGGGCGTATCACTTTTTATTTCTGATAATATAATATTTATTTTAATAAAACACCTTATATTGAATGAACTTCCAACATAAGTTTGAATTGATCGTCGATGTAATTTTCTCAGACACCAGACAGCAATTAGCACAAAATAATTAAATACCTACTACAATCACTGCTTCAGTGGTTAGAGATATGGCAGCACAATCATTCGGTACATTATGAAAGTGCTTATTACTTACACATACATTTGTCATATGTCATAAATATGACAAATACGGCATTTTTAAATCATTTCAATTATCTTTCTTAATAAAATAGCTGCCAACTATAATTAAAAACATAAATTACGTATTCTAAATTCACCAACAGAATAGTTAGTTGTAAAAATCAATCTATGTGAAATTCTTTTTGATATTTTGTGAAAACCTATGTGTGTGTTATTATTTTTTTAAGTATATTATTTTACAGTACCTAGCACATGATTGTATGCTACATATAGTACATATCTAATTGTTGAAGCTCCAAAAATACGATAAACATTTATATATGGATACCTCCAACCTCCAAAAAGAACCAGAACAACATTCAACACTTTCACTGCGTGCGTATTAATGAGGCGTATTTATAATTCGTTTGGTGCGTTTTTTATCAACTCTGAAGTCTTCAATACATGCTGAAAAATATATAGACAGATTTTAGCCATGCTGAACAAAATTAGAATCAATAATAATGACTTTTTAATAATACACAGCTTTCTGTGCGCATTGTAAATATGGTTACAATGAATGAACCAACGCAGTGATACGTTAAAATGTGTTATCAACTACCTATTACTGCATCACCCATGGCATATATATATAAAATTATTTATGATAAATAATTCAATATAAAATCGTTAAATTTATCAATAGTTGGCAATTCATTTACATTGTATAAAATAATCAAGTTCAACTACCTAACAGAATGCTTCAAGTACTTCAAGTACTATTACGTAAATATTGTTAACTGTTTCAACAAGATAGTTTCGATAAGGAGTCGGGTTGGGTCGAGGCGTGGCGAGCGGATGGATGTCTCTAGTTCGATATGGGAGTTCTCAGTGAAGCAGTCAGTTCAAGACACCATTAAAATAAGGAAGTTGAGTTTTGAAATAATCCAAATCCACTAGCTTGAACATCTAGAACAGTGGTTCTCATGTTAACATGTTCTCATAGTTATGTATGCATAATACCGTAAAATACAGTTCTGCATCAATTTTATCTTGATTTAGAGTTAAGTCATTACACATAGCTGCTATGTTTACACATTGAATAAAAGTGATAAATGGATTTTTAAATATGATTATTTAATGTCAAATACCCAAAATATTATATTTTGAAAAAGGATTTTGATTTGCTAGATACATTTATATGACAATAAATAATCACTAAATAAAGAGAAAGCATCACAGTACGGAAGACAGGATCAGCCCAAAGAATGGCGTAACCCGCCAGCTTTTGAAGCTAATTGTCCTTCAAATAAATTATAGATTATTGATAGATCTTTTGAAACGATACACATAAATACTCTTACAAGATGAAAAACCAGAACACAACGCAAAACCGGCCGGGACTCCGGGACTTCTGGGGTAAGGTAATCCTACTCTATATAGCTACATAGCCAAAATTCAAAAAAATGAAGTATTTCAATTCAATGGTTTTTAAAGAATGAGTATATTGTCTTAGATCCCATGCAGGGTTGAAGGTTGAAAACATCGATTACAACATTATAATAGCTTTCACACACGACATTGCGTAGGTACAGGCACACAGGTATAATGTTATTTTCATTTGAATATTCAGACATTTAAAAATGTGTTTACGATTTCAATGTACACACGCTGGCTTGCCGGCAAACAAATTAACAGCAACAACCTGTCGTCCTCCACATGCTTCTCGCAGCTACGCCATCACGACATCTATCTCGAAGAATGGCATTCCGCTACTATAATACTATGCTTAAGAGGTTCTCAACTAATAAATGGCTGCTATTTTAGGAGAAATGATATTAACTGACCAGTAATTATTATAATATAATATTGTGTAACTCTATGTTAGAAGAACAAATCAAACATTATTAAAAAATAGATATACTTATATGGCCGGCGAGGAATATGTATGTATAGGGATTGCAACGCGGAAGAATACATGTATATATTATAAGCGGTTAAATCATAATCATTAAAGACAGATTCCTTAATGTTGGAATCATTCAAATATCTTGGTATTGATTTTCAGATTTAAAATAATATTTTCAAATTCATCGAGCACAATTTTATTACAATGGAATTAATAACGATTAATTCAATTTAAATTTCAATTTTATTTATTTTTCAATACCGGTATTTTGTCATTTTTAAATCCGGTATTTCCCGGGAATACCATGATTCCGGTTGTGGTTACAACGGTACTGCAATCTCTAGTCTTTTATGTAACAAATTTTTCAGAATTTAAAACCTAGATCCCACTGGTAAAAAAATAATAAATAAAACTTTATATTATTTATAGCATACGAAACCTGTCGTTGTTATAAAATGTTTACTTTTCAGACGTTTTTTTTGCACGACGAGAATATCGTCCCTGGAAGAAAACACTAAATCGAAAAAATTACATATTGAGTTAGTTATACCAAAACATTCCTTATTCCATACTCTACTGCATGAAAAATACACTTATTTTAATAAATTATACTTTTAATTAAAAACAGTTTTGTACCAATAAAAAAATGAAAAAGGTATAGCAATTTGAAAATTTGACAAACTTCAAAATACAATTACTCAAAACTAGTATTTTATCAGTCAGTGTCTTCTTCCAGAACAACGACGATATTATGCACCGTGCAAAGAAGATTGCCAGGTGTACTTATTTGATTTTAAAAATATTATTTGAATCTCTTACAACTTGTTGAGCACTATACTATCGAAAAATAATGTTGCGTAGTAAGGAACACTTGGCCTTTGGCTGCTGAATGCTGATGCAGTAATGAGGAGAGAGTGAATTTTATATTTGCCTCTAGGGTCCACAGCTATGTACGGTATCGATATCTGGCCAATGTAGACAAGCTCTGAGTTTATAGTTTTACTACTATGAACGTAAATACATTAAATTTAATGAGTATATCGTGAGTCCTAAAAATACATAAGTAATGTCATAATGAAGCATTTAGTTGGCATATTTCGTGTTACACAGCAGGTTTTTGTGAGAAAATTACGAAACCGCGGTTAAAATCAATGCCCCCTATTTTCTTTACTTATGACTTACGGTGTAAATAAAATAATTATTGTTTATGCATATGATTACAATTTTAGTTTTTTGTTTGTTGTGCTGTAATTATATTCAACATGTCCGCTCCCAGCTATAAATCATAGTACCGTAAATATAATATACAACAGCGGCAGCCAAAGCGGTGGTTCGTGATAAAATTTCCGTGATCCGTAGACATCTGAAATTATTTGAATTTTTGAATTTTGTCATTCATCGACAATTTACACTGATTTCATCATAAGTTATATAAAATTACAGGGCGTTTTCATTTTTTTTTGGTTCATTATATTGAAATAAATGTGTTAAATACATTTTTGAAAAGAGTCGTTATCACAAAATTTATCCCTTGGACAAACACGCAACATTGTCGTCAAGAACTTATGATTGTTTATTTACCTTCGAAAATACGTAAAAGAGAGATACACATTCGAACGCTTAATACCTACAACGTTTCTATAACGTCGGGACCTTATCAACTAAAATATTAAAAGAGAAGTAAATAATTACAATAATTGTTTCAATAGCATAATTATCATCAATTATATTGAAGCATAACAATAGTCTTGAGAAATTACGTTGTTGGTAAATATTATCTCAAAGACTTCATACAAATACAGCGGCAGAACAACAGCATATTGAATAATATGTCCGTTACTATAGTAATACCGTGTGATAATATTTTTCATTCGTTTAATATTTATATATACAGATTTAAGATAATTGGATTAAAAAAGCACAACGTTATAAGATAACAAAAAGTAAAATTATCAATTCCTTGAATTCGGATCATATTTGGATATTTATTAGATATCATCTACCAAAATACCGAGATTTAAATACCTATTTGAAGATTATATTTCAATTCAAAAATTTCAGTATTGAAAAACGAAAACAAAAAAAAAATATTGATAAGTTCCTGATAAATTATTTAATTGCTATGTTTCCATATTATGTTCTAGTTTGTGTACTTCATAAAAGTTACATTCTAGCTTGACTGTTCTAGTATATTTTGTCAATAGTTTAGTTACAGCCAATGTGACCACATGCCTTTTATTTGAGAGGACAGTTCTTTATTTCATTAATTTTTTCTTTCGATTTATTTATTTTTTGAAATTTTCATTTTGTTCTTTATTTTATAAATTCAAAAAGTAAATACATTATTAGCGCGCATCAAAAATAACGAATTTGTTAGGTTCGGTTCTGAGGGGAGTGGAAGGAGCTGGGGGAGGTCTTAATCCAGTAGTGGATCGACCCCAGCTGAAAATGATGATGATGACTGTATGTGTAATGTAAAAGATGAAGAATTAGTGAATGGACGTCTTTAAGTTGCTTCGTTTGATTTTCATGAATGATTGATGACGTACTCTTCAAAACGTATTGTATATTAGAGAAAGCTTTTTTTATTTTCTTTAAAAACACATGGTCGCCTTAGCTATAGCTCAACTTAATATCAACAAATTCGTTGATGTATTAAATGTTTTAAAATTACCTCTGATGTATAAAAATCTTTACTCACGCTTGCCTCATTTAAGGAATTACTTGACAGCGTTGATCAAATGGCTAACTAATACTCATAGTATCCCCTGATGAGATAATGTATAAAGATCTCACGTGTTACAGTGATGAATCAGACACAAATTAAAAATAATATTTAGATGAAACCCGTAATTAAGAATTTAAAAAACTCAGTAAGGACGCTATAATTTTATTTATATAACCGTATTTTAAACAAAAACAAAATAAATCAATAATTCACTACAGTCAGTCATGCTGAATTCCAGATTGTGGTTTTTGCAGAGCGGAAGGTCACACCGTCAATGTCAGTGGCGGCCTGACAGGTGAAAATGAGAATTATGTTCCGCCTCCGAGGCTAAGTTAGTATTAAAAATGCGATCGCCGGGTAACAGTATTCTAATAATTCATAATAAACGTATTCATTGAGACATATTTTTCTGTTGAGCAGCCATTAAATAATATATTGATTGTGTTTTGACTAATCGATGTAACCTTCAAACAATACAAAAATGAGATAATGATTGGATCTCATTTTAAAAACGACAGAGCAGGTCTCAGTCAAATGACGTAAATTAGTAAAATAAATTTACCACTTTTTGGAAGGGAAACATCATTTTACATTGGTTTTAGATTTAAAAATTCTGACCTCCCCCCACTTGATGTAAGCCACTATTATATCGACACTCCCTACGTATAATCGCGTGTCTGCAAACATGAGAATTTACAGTAGTGCATTTCAAATATTCATAACGCAACTCATCATATAATGTTTTCGATAAAAACAGTTTTTACTCCCACCTGAACAATTTCAATTTTGAGGGTTATATCAATTGGCCAAAACATCGTCGATATATATGTATACAAATATAACACTGAAGCTTCTGTGGCGACAAAAAAATAAAGTTTACGTTAAACTTACTAGCGTTATTGATAAAATGCA
This sequence comes from Himalopsyche phryganea, assembly GCA_022494535.1. Taxonomy (NCBI): domain Eukaryota; kingdom Metazoa; phylum Arthropoda; class Insecta; order Trichoptera; family Rhyacophilidae; genus Himalopsyche; species Himalopsyche phryganea. The sequence goes on along the minus strand of JAGVSL010000001.1, from coordinate 7,742,079 downwards.
TCTCGCTAGAATTTTGGAAATGTTTCAGTATATTTAGAACATTTAGGCAGCGATCTGCAAACTGAGGAGCTTGTACCAACTCAAAGGGGGACCGAACAAATTATCTCGCAAACCTTTTCTTCACAAGGCCACGTCCACGGATTTTTTTATACAACCAACAAGTTTTTTGATTAGAATGAATTAAAGTAGAATAGCTCCATTTAATGATGTAGTGATGGAACAGTCAATATCCGGATGCAAAAGTCTTGAAGCATTAATTAAAAATGCACTCCACGTTATATGAGAAGAGTACATGCTTCACAGAGCAGTTATAAAATCAACAAATATGAGCTAGGTACTTAACAACCTTTTTCATGTTATTACTAAAGTTATAAATTACATCAAAACCGGTCCATTGAAAGCTAGGTTGGGTAAAAAGTTGTGTGAAGGTATGTAAGCTTGATACACCCCAATTCTTTACTATTGTGAAGTATGTTGAATATCAAGCAAATTTTTAATAAATCAATGCAGGAGCCATATCATATATGCACCCACAAAGTTTTTTAGTGCACTATTCAGTTTATTTTAATGATCTTGGTTATCCAAAATTCGCATGGGTTCAAAATCCATTTGTAGAAGAACAATACGATATATTTGGATTGAATACTTCAGAAAAATAACAATTGATAGAATTATCATGGGGACAAATATTTGAGACTGAAACTTTAGTTTAATTTCGTTGATGAGAAATTTATCCGCTTATCTGCTACAAATTCAAAATATCGAACCCGTTTAGTAGTGGAAAAATAGCTTCAAGTAGCACCATGGCTTGATAAACTTTGTGCTGATAAACAAACTCATCCATCGCATTAACAATAAATTGATATTTTTAAAAAATACGTATATCGATGGCTCAGTTCCGTAGATAAGTCAAAAATTTGATGTTTTGAGATAAGTTGACCATTATATTCGAATATCGCTTTCCTACAGTTCCACAAAAGTATAGCTTGTAAAATGTACAGGTTTTCTCTCAAAAGGCAGATATTTACATATGGATATCAGCAAAATTAAATAATTTATCAGTTCCATATACATACATATCGAAATACGATATTATGGAAATGTATTTTTGTGAATCGTGACGTTCCATAAAGAAACAACCTTTAATCCTAATAAACTATTGAACACCTATTTGAATAAAACAGTAATACAGATAACAAGTTATCACTTTTTACGAGTCAGTTTAGATAATTTTCAACGATTAAAATTTGATATTGAAATTCCATCAAGCACCCTCAGTCAATGTGTTAAATCGGTGAATTATTGTTTATCAATAATTAACTTCTACCCCACAAAAATGCCATTTGTGAAGTATTAATTTTTTCATCTATATTAGGTATGTATCACAGAAATGTCATGGTTTCGATGCGCCTTAAGCCTACAAATTTATGTAAATTACGGGAACTAACAGTTTGGCAAATTTTATTTTATAAGATTATTATAACTCTTCCAAAAAACATGAAAATGGCTTGTGTTCAGATATAATGATCTTTCCTTTTCTTTAATCAAATTTGAAAACTGAGTAATTTACTTAAGAGGAATTAGTAGGTTTTTTTGTCATTTCGCGAAAATCGTTAATCGTTTTCCGTCGCCTAAAAAATACGAAACGACGAAATATTTTTTTTTCTTTTAATAGTTGCACACTCAAAGTATTTGTTTACACTATTACACTTTTATTCAAATGAAAATAGTAAAGTTTTCAAGCCTGTCTAGTAAAGAGTTGACACCTGTTTTTCAGAAATGTTTTTATTTGCTTTACGCCGTGACTAGATTAGGGTTTATTGTAGGTTATCGAGATTTGATGTCTGAGACAAAATCGTATAACAAAGTATTTTTAAGGAAGTGATCGTGATCGAATTTGCAATTTATTGAATATAACGATTCTATAAAGATTTTTGAAATGTACTAACAAGTTCGTTTTCTCGCACTTTTTCTGACTGAAATTTAAAGTAGAATTATACTGAATATATTTATTTAAATAAATCATGTATCTGATATGTAAATGAATTCAAAATGTTTATTTTATAAATTGTATGCTTATATCATATTACATACAATTTATTTAAATACCATTCATAAATAGAGCCATCTAAAAATGTAAATATGTATGTAGCTTATCTATAACCGTAGAGATAAGGCATCATGTAATGTAAGCTTCGATAGCAATTTCGATCTCCTGCAACAAGTATCGCAAATACATAGTCAAATAATGAAAGCTATAAATACAATTGCATCATTTCAGTACAAAGTAATAGTATATAGGTGGTAAATACCGCTTTATATAAAACGTAGCATAATGGCGTAGAGGGTCTACGGTCGTAGAACATTATTGAATTTTTTAAGTAAAACTGCCTGTTTTATATTATCGTATGTGTTAACAACGAAACCAATAATTTTTAATATGTCTTTATGAACAAATCTCTACACAGTTTTATTAGACGACTAATGGTTTGGATTCCCTTCCTGCATTTATTTATTATTAAAGAGTAAGGCATATTAAATCAATGCCGTTGATCACTTCAACACTTGCTCTTCATATACAGAGTATTTCTTCTTAACAGCTTATTCAATAGCGAAGCTGTCAATAATAATATATAAATATAAACAGAATTATTTATGCGCAATAACGTTTAAAAGAAAGTAAGCTGTAGGCCGTTGACAGTGTAGGAAATATTTTGATGAGATTTTAGAAATTTGAGAAAGCACATTTAGCAATATTAAGAGAAAAAACGTATGCATCCACACGCATTGAACTTTCGAAATTATTGAAAAAAGGCGAATGTTTTAAGTCAAGTATTATATTATTATTCCCATTTACGAAAAAGAAATCATGGTAGACAAAATGGTTTAAGTAAAGCTGTGGCCTTTTGACTGAATCCAAATGTTTTATGTCATTGTTATCGTTAATTTAACAAACATTTTTAATCAGTTTTAAGGTGATAACTGCCAATTCTTGATGGAAAGGCATTATATTTCAAAAGTAAAACACAATTCGTTTGTACTACTTCCACATGTTTATAATGATCAGGAACGATTTCGCTCATCACGAGCAGTTCATAATGCTCAATAATCCAAATTTGATAATGATTCAGTTGAAAATGCTTGTGATGCGCGAAAACGGATCCGATCATTATAAACATGTGGAAGTAGTATAAAAAAATTGTGTTTTATTTTTGAGTATATCTAATCGAAGTTCTAATTGAATTCAACATTATTGATCATAAATGAATGCGACCTTCCACCGTATAAAAGGTTCCCCACTCGTGGTTTATTTTTTCTGTAATTTCATGTTTCTTTTGAAAAAAACGTTTAATTTTATTATTAATCATGTTATGTTTACAGTCCTCCATTAACGATTTGTCAATTAATAAAATATTCACCGATATGCGTACAATGTCTAAGAAATATTCAAATTACTAAAATAATGAAGTATAAGATTGACATTCCTTTGGAACTCAGCTCTAACTAATAATGAACCAGTTTGTTCGATAAAACTTGAACAAACATTACTGGCTGTGTCTGAGTGGCTAAATACGTAGGTATATTGTCAATGGTTTTAATTTAATGGCCAATTATTGCGAAACCATGAACCGGTAAGTACAGTAAAGTACTGTAGCTATTAAACAATTTCCACGCCCAGTGTCCTTTGAGATTAATGGATTTCGAGGTCTAAATTTACAAGTTTTGCAGGCTGCAATTAGTCATTTTCGAGCAGATAGCTGGAAAAACAACTTATGTATATATCAAGGTTTTGCAATATTGGAAAACAAAGCGGTCTATATGGGGTGAGGGGGGAGAATTCATACTTAAAAACGATGTTCAGATTAATTTTCAAATATTTTAACAAAAAATAGCCGGATGGCGTATAAAAACGGGCTTATTTATATTTATTTACAAACCAATTGCTAATGGAAATCATAGTAAAGAGTAACATAAATGTGTCTAATCTTAAATTCAAAATATTCGTATCTATTCTTTACGCATAAACTCTTAGGCGGTGAGCCCTAGGCCCTAGGTCATGAAATTTACACAGCTGTAAATACTGTATTAGCTCACTTGTCCTCCCTTTCCCTAGCTTTAGTATGCGAATCAAAATTCCAAGCGAAACTGGGTAGTAAAACTAGTTTCAATATAAACTATTCCACGTTAATGAATTTGAATATGGTTGTTTTTGTTTTTTATAGTACTGACATCAATACAATTTGTTTTATCAACCTTCTGATATTTGTTTTATAAACCACATATATTATATTTTATCTTTAACAGGATTTATAATATAATACACCAAAAGTGTGGGTCCAACGAAATTTTCTGTCGGTACACAATACTATTTGCAATCAAACTGTTATACTTTTTACTCGTCTTCATGTGTAAAAAGGTTGAAAAACTGAAATAGACGATTGTATAACCAAGCGCTTAGAAAAAAATAATATTTTTTCACATTTGGACACGTCTGTGATGTATTATATATGTCAGAAGACAAAAACTCTCAAAAATTTGCAATCATTAGATAACTATTTAGTACAGTTATCTAAGAAATATTAAACATCATGTACTTACCTGGCGTTTTATTAAATGTCATTGGTAAAGGTTATAGAGTTTTGTCTTAAATTATTTTATATTCGTGATTCAAATCACGTCAAACAGTTTTGACTAAAGAGTTCATTCGCTATTGATCAAAAATATAGCGCTACTTATTCAACATTTGATAGCGATTGATCAGCAGAGCATATGCGATAAAAGTGAAAAGATTTCGCTTTATACGAATGCAAATGCGGTGCGACGATTACGGGTGTGATGATGCAAGATCACGAAGGCGGAAGGGGCAAGAGATCTGCGGGGTACCAAGGCAGTCATGGGCGGCGGAGTGGCCCACGCCTTACTTCTTAATAGGGAGTACGCCTTTGTTGGATATTTCAAATAACGAATATCAAACTATTCGTATCGGGAATCTCTTTACAGACAGTAAAACGATATTCAAAATTATACACCAGTGTTGCAGAGTGAAACCGATAGCTTAGTATTATAAAATTCTGTAGTAAATTCTATAAATTATAAATAGAATGTCTTAAGCAATAAGTGACAGTAGACACCATATAAGTGAAAAATAATAATTTATTCAAATTTTCCTATAAAGTAAACATTAACTTAATGTATTTATATATGTTCATTGATTTGATAGTTTGTTAAGTGTAATCAGCAATAAAAACAGGTCTCAGGGTACCTTGAAGACTGAAAAATAATTAATGAAAAGTTTAATATTAAATTCTGTAAACTTATACGAGAATGTTCACAGTTTGAAAATAGCTAAGCAAAACATGTCAGTAGTTTGTCGATTGGATATAGCCAGATTTGACAACTGTGTTATTATTAATAGGTTTTACAACCTTATAAAATAATTGAAATAAAAAAAAAACAGAAACAAACCCAATAATTGACAGAATGTTTGGTGATAAGTCATGTTTGAAACTCTTCTTGATGATACTTTACTATAATATTAGCAAAATAAAGTTTTATAGATACATGTTACACTTTTTGTGTACCTATTGATATTTGATGATTTGACACTGGCACTTTGAACAATTAAAACTTACCAACTACTAATTCAATCAGAATGTAAAACCCCTCTTTTGCGCAGATTTGAGCGAAATAAAATCACTTTTAAGTCTTTTTGTATTATGCATAGCGATTTTTTGTAAATTTAACAATTATTGAATTTCTATCCCACATAAGGATAAACAGTAAACGCGTTGGCGCACGAGATAATGCAATATATTTTATTATGTACAAAAGAGTAATTTTAATATATTAAATTGTATTTTAATAACATATTAAAACCATATGGACAAGTTGTAAACTGATTCATTTAAGGGTAATACAAATTAAAAATGTGATCTATTTAGTGTGAAATCGGCTCAAATTAGACGAATATTGATATTTCATATTTCATCAAAATGTGAAATGTGTTTCCTGCAAGCAGCTAAGATGGCCAACGGTATTTCGTCTACACAATGAAAAAGTGATATTTTATATCACAACTATGTACATATACAATAATTTTTATCTGTTTTTTTTATAATCCGCTAAGAACGTTTCGTTTTCTTACATGTGCTTTTTTATAAAACAGATAATAGTGTTTTTTTTCTATCAAATATATGTTTAAACATATTTCTTGGATAATATTTACTAAAGATGTTTCACACGGTACCGAACTTTAGAAATTTACTTCGACATTCAAAATCACAAGCCGTTGAAAACTGTTGACACCGAGCATTGATGGTTGGTGATGAATTATGACTGCTTTGACACTAATGTCAGTGAAAGCGATTCGAGAAAATAACCAGCTGACGTTTAACACAGCAAAATACTGAAACATCAAGATTTCATTATGTTCCAATTACTTATGTGTACCACACTCGATAAAAGAAATGGCAACGCATTTATCCGTTGCCACTTGCATTAAGAGTTAACAGGTGTTTTAATGGCCCCGCGATATCCATTTAGTCCAGGAGCTACGCGGGTGAATCCAGCGCAACGGGTAAGAGGGGTCATATTATTTCAGTTTAATTTTAGATAAATATTATAGATGGCACTGTGCGTTAATTCTATACCAAAATGACACAGCACATGTAAAGATAACACAATATCAATATCCCTAACGGTTTTCAATAAAATACATTATAGTCAGTATTGCTATTATCATTTAAACCGTTTTCGGTAAATATATAGATAAAAAAACAGTTTTTCACATGGGTTATTTACAATACAAGTAAAATACCGTAGGGAAATATATTTTTGTCAAATAATTTTGTAGTTTCAATTTATAAATGGTCCAAACCATATTTTAATCGTGAGACACGCCCCTTCAATATTTTTTTGTTTAAATCAACCAAATTATTTGCTATCGAATTCATAAAAAATATAATTGAATAAAATATTACAACATTTAAACGTATCCTGATGTATTTTTATATACAAGTGTTAGTTCATGATTCAGCAATAAATTAGTGGTTCCATTAAATATTTTGTACCTCCTTATCGCTGTAGTACAATAGGAACGAATATAGGATTCATTATATTATCAACCATATATATGGTATTTTGGCCAATTAATATAACCTTAAAAAAATACGAAAATGAGTTAATGATTGGATTTCATTTTAAAGACGACAGAGTAGGTCTCGGCCAAGTTATATAAATTATAAAAATAACTTGACCACTTTTTGAAAGGGAAACCTCATTTTACATTGGTTTTAGGTTTAAAAGTTCTGATCCGACTACGGAATGTAAGCCACTGTTATATCGACACTCCATACGTTTAATCCCGTATCTGTAAACATGAAGATTTACAGGAGTGCATTCCAATAACGCAATTCACCATATAATGTTTTCGATAAAAACAGTTTTTACTCTACTGAACAATTTCAATTTTGAGGGTTACATCGATTGGACAAAACACCGTCGATATATATTAGTTACACAGTTGTTACACATGAAAATCGTAACAACTATTCAACAACAGAATATATTAAACAAAAAAAAAACAATGAATTTTTAGTGATAGAATCTCATTCGAAAAATTTATACGTAATTTATTTTTGCAGTAGGTAATTATGCGCAAAAGATACCTAATGTGGTAATGAACCAGTTTTACCATTATCTATTGAAGAATAACATTCATACATTGATACATAATGAGAAAATTAATAAATGTATGTCGAACAGTACGCCAATTTATTTCTAGCCAATAATGTACTGGAATGTTACGGGTAAGCCTCTAAAGGAGGACAAAGTTAAAATTTTGAATGCACACGACATACGATCCAACGAGTGTTAGCACGGTGTGTAAACATCACATGCCGACTTGTACAAAGAAGTATATCAAATAGCACGATAGTCACAAAGAAAAGAACTGGTGCATGTTTCATTATAACAAACAAAGGCAAGTCCCCATTCTTCACAGGTACTAATTATTATATGGAGTATGGAAGAAGCATGGGAAATATAATACTTAGCTAAAAAAACAACAACAAATGCAACAATGCATATTTGTTATAACACTGCCAAAGTGTTCTTGTTAAACAATTTGTTGTAATTATTGACTACATTTTCCATTTTATCCACAGAGCGCCAATATATAAGTGGAATGAGGATATATATGTGCTGAGACTGAATTCTCACCGATCTATTAATTCTATTATTCTAGTGTGCGATCTAATGACAGAACTATATTCTTACAAAACATACTCATGTGAAAGAATGACGGTAGGTATATTTATATAATATTTGTATTTAGAAATATAATGGAAAGTATTGCCATATGGGATTTGTATAATGTATTTTATAATTATTGGTACCCAGAAACATCGATACGTTTATGATACTCGCACTACTGCTTCCGTAAATATGTTCCGATGATTTATTAAGGAAAAAATTTGTAAAAGATAACAAGTTGGGAGGCTTGAATCATTTTAATTAGTTACAACATAATTTAAATATGTAAGATTTTTATGAGAATGGTTAAAAAGAAAGATATTCTTCACTTAAAAGAAAACATGTGTGCCAAAAAAACATAGACGCATTCTATGTTCGCATTTTTATTTTCAGTCTCTGATAATATATGTGATTTCTCATACCCAATGCCAAGGACGCCGACGGTTATAAAAAGTCGAGGTAAAGACCTCAATGTGTTTTTTTTGTTGCTGAATTAAAAAATAAACCAAGGATGAATAATTGGAAACGAAAAAATCTTAAGCCAAAACAATATAATCAACTAGTCTTCTGTTATTCTTCTTTCGTACCTCATTTTAAATGAAAAAATGTTTTTCAAACCATTTTACATGATACATAAATCATCCCATATTTGCAGAGTCTGCGAATGACGCATTAATAATGATACCTGATATGCTAGTTGATATATTATAATCTGTGTAGTCCCTTGCTACAGTGGAACCGCGATCTATTGTTCTCACATTCATAGTTTTCTCGGATTAACCGTTTTTTAAGGACGGCGTTATAAACGATGCACTGTTGCACGATGAACACTCTAAAACCGATCAAAACAGCTTTAAAAATATCCTACTCAATTTTTCCTATGTGTAATCCCGTTTCCTGATCTATTAAGTCGTAATTTCTTTTACTACTCTTTCTTAAATCCCTCAGGCGTACGAACAACGCAGGAACTCACGTTTGGTCATTTTACAGGAAGGCGAAACACAAACATTAAATATTTAGAAACTTTTTTTTAGTAAATTACTGCTCTCTTGGAATGCAGTGCGTTAATGAGGCAATTCCTTTTTTAGTTTTTAATGAGAAAAATACGAAAATGTGTGAGATTATAACCATAATAGCATCTTTAATCTTTCAGTTGAACTTCATTTTATTATGTTTACATCGTTAGGTTATTGCGAATGAAATACAATAACAGATATTTGGTATTCAATGTGTATATACCTTATCTAGAATATAATCTAGATTCATGACCCAAATATTCTATGTGTGTTAAAAACAGCCTAAACTATGTGTAATATAAACCTGCAAAGATGTTACATTATTAACGTTATTTTAAATAAGATAAACATAATATCCATTATAAATATTAATTATATAATATTCGTCTATTTGTAGGTGACTGTATCCCAAAAGTCACGCCCGCATTAAAAAGGATATCACATAAGAGAAAAAAAATAAATGAACGTGTTCAGACACTATTTCGCTAACCAAAAGTTATTTACAATAATTATTGTTGATGAAGTTTGAGGGTTTGAATATTATGTTTAATGTTTTTGACAGCAAGGATTATCAATTGACTTGCAACGAGATAGTAGAGCGCGAACTATCAATCATTGTGAAAATTTTGAAAGCACATGAGAATATTTCTGATAATATTGATGATAAAGCAATATCATAGGAATATATCTGATGAAGCGATTTGCATCATTTTCCGGTTAAAACTTTGATTGATTCGTGTATTGCAGGGATTAGATTAATAACAAAGTATACATCAGACACTTCAGCTCCAAGATTTTGGTAGGCTTAGTAACGATTTTGTATAACAATCACTTACGCATTATTTAAACAGCGAGATTTCTTCATTTGAAGACATTTAATAAACTGGTTTATCATAATAATCTAACAACAATAAAACAACTCTACTCTTCTGCATACAGAAATAAACAATGCTGATAAGATGGGGTATTTGGTATTTGTATAGTGAACAGAGGTTACATACGCAACAAAAAATATCTAGTTTATTACGTTGTTCATATCAAACTATTTTTTTAAATATTTTAATATTAATACTAAAGGAATAAATAAACTGGAGAGTGACTTAGGGACAATTCTGTATAACGACACGGATAGCTTACCACACCAGCTGTTCCCGAGTAAACGAACCTCTGCGAACCCGAATAAAAAGACGCAAAACTATCATCGGTTGTACAATAATCATATTTCAGGCTATGCGTATCTAAATAGATGTTTGCATATATAATATATGACACTGAAATGCAATCATGCGAAATGACATACATATTTTTAATCAAGTTGTCTTTATTCGACCGGCTAATCAAATGAAATTTAGTGTTCGAGTTTCAATTTTGGAATTCGGCATCGTAGAACATCCTAGATGCCCAAACTTTATTCGACCTATGAATTTAATAATATTTATATCGATATCTGTGCAAGGCGCCAAAATATAAAACCCCCTCAATCCATTCAAGCGAGGCTTAATTAAAACAATAAAAGAATTATTCTATCATTATGTATGGACGTTGTTTAACTCAACATTGTTTTGTCGATTTTCAATTGCTAGAGTGACTTTGAAACTTCTCGTCGAGTTTACCTCATGTGCTTTAAAAAGTTAGAAATATTTGGTGCATTGGAAATCATTAACTGTGATACTAAATATTTATTTTCGAAACATGCATATTCACATAAATTCACATTGTAGGCATGACTACAGTGAATGGACCAACACAGTATATACGATGTACGCATAGATAAAAAGTATTTTTCGACACCTTTAAATACGCCATGTTTGTGGTTCAAAAATGCCTATTAAAAACAGTCGATCTCAATAAAATACACAAGCTATTATCAAAATCATAATTATTTATCTCTGGTGGGCATGAAGTTTTATTTTTATAGACAATGGTGGGTCATAACATTCAACAAAAGGTATTTTGGTACATTTTCATCTTTAGATGATGAGAGCATACGTAAATTTACAACTCTCCTCCGGCCAGATGCATTTAAATTCAACACCGCGACTGACTTGACCTAATGGCGCCAAAACGAATGTCGGTCAATACAAACTCAAATAATAATAAAAAAAAACTTGTAACGGACCCACGCTTGCTTTCTGGCGGCATTATACAACTTTAGATACTGGATTTTCTAAAAGGTTGAACGTCATCATATGGCAGATAGATATGTATCGTTAGATATTCATTTAAAAGAAATGACAAATGATTTTGTCGTAATAAAATTATCTTTTTCCCTGCTGTATGGTTGTTCCAGAGTCTGCGTTGCACTGCTCCCTTTCCCACATTTATTTGGCTATTATATTACTTAAGAGTCTATCAGCTGAAGGCTTTGTAAGGGGAAACAATTATAAAAAGTCTTTTACCACTAACTGACTGTCAACGTTCAATAAAGCGGAAAATTCTTACTAAGAATTGTTTGTTATGTGTAATGTTAAACTTGAAGAGTTTTCTTTCCTTACTTAGTCTCTAACTGACTATCGAGAGAGCGTAGTAGAACTTGCTTTATATTGTATTCATTAATTGAAATGGTGGCAGTTTGTTTTCTTTTTACAATATTAAATATCACATAATCATATAGTCTTCATACAAGAGAAAGTGACGAAGTTTAAAATAATAAAATGTTCAAGGAAACCGTGTGAAGATCTATATCTGTAATCAATAAAAAGACTCATATTGCATTCACATTTATAATTTGTTTTTTTAACATGTGTTATGATGTTATGTTGGTCATTTTTTCCAGATTTTTCATATAGTTTTTTAGTTAATTTTCGTAAACATGAATACTCTTGTACAATGACGGCGTATAAATTTTTAATTCACGTGCAGAGTTCAAAATTAAAAACATCTATTGCCAAATTAATCTATTTTATTTTTCATATACAAACGTTCAAGATGGTAAAATTACATTTGTTTCCGTCATTGGTGTCAATAAGTTTTACATTTTGCCCTTGTTAGTCTGACAATAATATTATTTAGTAATTAAAAAACGTAAATGTGTATCTACTATAAATTACACTAATATCATTAATTGATAATGCTTACTTGCTTACATATTATTATTATTATTTTCTGTTTTTATTATACAATAGTTTGTGTCGTCACTATGTTATTTTGAAAATAAACGAAATAATCCATGTAATTAAGATGAAAGCGATTAATGAGCCAATGAAATAACACATTATCGCTAACAATGTGCGCGATAATGGTTGAAAAAACGAGAATATCACAATAATTGCCCACTTCCGATACACTAAATCGAGATTTGATAGCCGTAAAAACGGTTTCGAAATAGTTTTCATTACATAATTGTTATTTTCAGTATCAAATGGACTTCGCTAAAATATCTCTAGCTATTTGTTTCCAGCGCGGCCGGGAGCATTATTTTCGTTATAAACTTTGACATAATCTGTGTCACACATTTCCACAATTAGATTTTCTAGTTCTACCGCAAAACTAATACGGTTGATCACCGACAAACATATTGAATAGTGAATACCATTTCGTGTATGTACTTCCAGATCAATATTATATCTTCCAGAAACAAAAACACATCTCAAGTTCGGTACTATTATAATATATTGACATGTCCGATAAAAACGGGATTAGACAAATAATTGTTTGAAATTCGAAAATTGATGTCTACTTAGCATCATCATTGATTAAATAAATTAATATTTTTACATAGATTGTAGGCATTAAATTTCGAACACTGTCAAACCACGACATTACGTGTTTTATTAGACTTTCGAAGAAAATGAAGGGAAAGTGTATATTGAATGACAGATAGAAAATAAATTTAAATAATTTATACGTTTTTATAATGTTTGGTTTTGTGCACAACTTATGTCAGTAAAATATAATAGTATTGCTTTAATATATAATACATAAAATAAAAAAAACACACCAACGCTCCAGCGTGAAACACCTGCTGAAACACATAATGATGATATCAATGTTTAACGCCGGACATTGATTTAAAAATTGAATAATTGATCGAAAGACAATTGAAAAATATATGTTTTTTTTTAAATTCTCAATTTATTTAATTTATAAAATCGTGAAAATCTAACATCTGGTTTAGACCAATCTCGACGACCTGTATGTGTGAATCTTTTATTGCGTTGTTCTGATCGCTTAAAAATATATCTGATTCAATCGATGATTTTTCAAACTATCCCACAAGTTCGAGTATCAATCAAATTAAATTGTGTATTAAGTCAAAATGAAATCTTGTTGGGCAAATATTTCTTTGAATCATTTTAAAGTTTTCTTAAAATGTCGTTTACATATTGATAAAAGATTATTCTTGACAGATTTTTTGATAATCGATTTGATACAATTTATAAACCGGTAAAGACTATTTGTGCAAAACGACTTACGCAAAAATAACCGGTATTTTAAAGTAGCTAACCGTTAACCGGTAAGTTAAGTGATGTTGACATTATGATTTCCTGATTCTTGAGCAAGAAAAAAATGTTAGAAAAACAAATTGATTTACGTATGGTATATTAGTTGATATATAGTTCATAATAGCACCGAGTTCACTGGCCTGCAGAAAAGACGGATTGAACCAAGCTGTGGCTCGCGTCAACTGGTATTGTACCGTTGCAAGTTGCAAGAGCTACCTGACTGCTTCTTCTGCACATTAGTACCGTTTCCATTTCTAATACTGACGTTTTTCTTGGCTGTCGAGTAAGTGCTTTCACGTGAATAGAGTCGGCGACATGCATGCCCAAAACGTTTCGCGGTTGACACATATTCCTGCCGCCACAGATACATTTCATTAATTCCGGCCACACGTTGGAGAATATCGAAGATGCTTGACCTTGTTTAAGCCGAATAAAATATTTATTTCGACATAAATTAAGTGCTCAAATTAAGGAAACCATTTTTTGCTGTAAATATATAATGCTGACATTACCGTAATAGCTAAACAATAAAACTTGTTGTATGTAAGGCTTGAAACACAAAACATACACACCTTTTGTGGGTAAAACGATTTTTCAATTGGCAACCCTGACAATGTTAGTACGTAAAAAGCTATAATTCAGTTTATTTCGCTCAATCTTACGATTTTAAGAGTTCTCTATTGATATAGAGTTGACCTCGCTAGGTACTAATTAGATGCTTATTGATAAAGTTAAAAATGAAGTTGAAAAAATAGTTGACGTTACAGCTTATAATTACCGATTCGTCAGATGTGTAGAATTTTTTAAATCATATAAGATCGACTCGAGGAGAAGACATCACAAACACCAATACCCCTGATCCCAAACATTAGATTGAAAAAATCGAAATTTTACATTGCCTTTGTTGGAATATGAACAAATTCATTATAATTAAAATTCATTTTTAAAACTCTTGTCTCGAATAAAGACAAAGTTAAACTGATTTTAATAATACTAATAACAATCATTTGAATATTCGGTAAATCATATTATATTGTATCGATATCGTTTAAGCGAATGGTCATTTTTAATTTCGTTCATGAATAGAATTAAATCTGACAAAAATCATCAGCGTACGTCAATTTAAACAACAGATTAACTCTTTAATATTAAAAAGTAACCAGATTTTTTATTGCTCTACTTGTAACAAAGGAAACAACGTAAAGGTAAATTCACAATGCAATAAAGCGCTTTCCGGCATTTTCTTTGTTCTCACGTTTTGGTGCGTGATCAATGATCAATGTGATCACTTTTCTACTGTATGTCAGATGAGTAAATGTACCTTTCACAATTAATATAACCGTATTATTTTGCCTTGTTCTGAAGTAGTCTAAAAATTTGTTGACAACGTACAATAGTAATCCACGGTATGGAGAGTAAACATGCACTAAAACATTATTAATTGTCCTGTGATGTAAATATGAGAATTTAAAATATATAATCAATATTCTTTGGTTTAAATTGCAATATTATTTTTTTAGGTTAAATACTACACACTATATTATACAATCATACTACAAATGTGAATCATTTGAATGCCTATTTATAATTATTGTAATGGGGAAAATTTATTGATACATTTAATAAATATGCTAATTTAAACAAGTATTTATATTACAAAAAAAAAGATTTTACGATTAATATACATGTAAATTGTTTCTGATTTAAACACGTGTTATATAATTATATAATACGCATGTAGCCCTCCTCGAAATGACATTTCGAAAAAAAATAATACGTTTATCCCCAAGAGCCTAGGACCCATGCTTTGCATAATTTGACAGATTATTTTCAGATGCCAACAAATAATAGAAACACGACATTCAGATAAACTTGCTGGCGATTAAAATTTAGTTTCACTTTTTTATTGTTGTTTTAAATTCTTTGTGTGTTTAAATAATTTGTTTATTTTCTGATCATATGTTTACCTCGAAATATTTTGAGTTAGTTAATTTAAGTAACTTACCAATAAAATATTGGCGTAATAATACGCAAAAAGTCCCATGGTTTTTGCAAATGTTGAGATAATATATAAAGTAAATCGATATGAAACATTAGTATGCTGAATCACAATATAATAAAATAACTTATTGTTCAAATATCGTAAAACTAATTAATGTTGAACAATGATTGCGTAATGTTCAAAGTTTTCTATATTTGATTTCAATTAGGTAGAACGAGGGTTTACTACAATCACAACCTAATTATTGTGGTCGCATTTGAGATTGAAAAACATAGTGACGGTTGAAAGCCAGATTTAAAAATTGTTCTTAATCGTAATATTACTCTTTTATAAGCCTGCGAGGGCATTTAAAGGAAATACATTTTCGGTTAAATTACGTTTTTTTGTTAAAAAATGCTTTAAAATGGAATCATGAAAACATCTACGCGGGCGTAGAGTTTGAATACTCACACTTAGAGTGTACCTATAATTTCTGTACTAGGTATTTCGTCGAGGAGCTGTTTTAATTGCAATAAATTTTAATATTTTCCAGAAAATAGAACATTAAAAAACAGTATTTTGTTATGAACAACAACTCTGAAATAATAATACTTACAATAGGTCGATAAATAATAATGCTTATAGCTGTTTAAAACTTAGTTGCTCAATTATATAGAAAAAAATGTATTTTTAACATCACCGAGAGTTATTGATTTTTTACATTTTTATGCGCGGCACGCCCCAGCAGTCTCAGTGAGATCATTGAAACGTTGAGCAATTTCCATCCTTCAACTATTTTCAAGATGATGTATGCATTATGTTAGCCACGCAATACGATTCCAAAGCAAACGTCATCGAAGCCAAAACTGCTTATTTCAGTGATGGAAATTACTCAATAATTAGCGAGGGATGCCATCATCACACGTAAAGATAAGTACGTCGAGTATTCTGCGGAGATAAACGCAGTTTTCGTATCTACATTTAAGATATGTTTGAGAAATTAGCCGTATTTTCTTCGACACGGTCGGTATTATGTCTTGAGGATATTTTAGCAGTATCAAGCTGTGTTTCAGTCACATAATACTACTATTTTTTGGGTCTGGTGGTGTGTATTGTGTGTAAAGATGTATTGTGTCGAATTATCAGAAAACAATATCTAACCTTAGTGACTGTTTTACGTAACCTGTGGAAACGAGGCATAAATGTCCAGTCATACGTCATGCGTCACATTTTTTTAAAGACTTTTCCGTGTAATAGTGTTTAAAAAATTCGGAAAATTCGTCGTTTTTACGTCATTAATATATCAAATAAACTAAACACATTAATAATCGCTTATCAACATTTGCTAGTAATAGCTAACAGCAACAAGTAATTTGCAAACCCAGTAGATATATAGAAAGTAAAGTCATTTGTCTGACGGCGTTATTTTGTACTTATCTACTATTATTGTCGTTACCGCTAACCGGTAAATACACTATGTAAATAAATGGCTGTACGTAAGAAGCAGGTGAATGCATCCGTGAATGAAAGCGGAAAGCGCAAAAGAAATCGTTGCTTTTAAATACCTGCTGACTGATCTTCTCATTCATCGCGTAAACTTTCGGATCCGCAGATACCATTAGAAGGGCAGAGAACCATAACGATTCTATTATACTAATATTACTATTAAATTTAATATCTCCTACTACTGCAGGGTTGCCAGAATTTAAAAATTCTTTACCGAGATTTAGCCATTGAGTTACGGAATTGGCCGGGACAGCCTTCATTCAATAGGTAATGAGCTTAACTAGGAATTTGCCTATTAACAAGTTATTAGGTAGTAACCTGTATTATTTATTTCAAAATATAAATAATAATGGTATGTATTTACTGTCGACAGGCTCCAAAATGCCTTTAAATGGGGTTCAGCGATTGGCGTAGGAAAGAGGTGACCGAGTTGATTAATTGAGATGGCCCGAGCGTGTAACGCCAAAGAAAACTTCTCAGTGACCCCCGCGCGACTCCTCTAACTTGTTCATTTGTTTTCGATACATTTCATCAAATTGGCAATAAGTGGGTAAGTCAAAAACCGTCACTCTCCATATACTTAGAATGACATTGTGGCATTGCATTTTTTCCAGTTTCTGAATTGGCGACTATAAACGAAAATAATTATCAATCAAATGTGAGTCAGTTTGCAAGCAAAATGACTATTGCTTCTTGATTTAAAAACGTAGCTAATTAAATTGGATCTGCAAACTATACACAAGATTAATGAATTACTTATGTACACTATTATTACACTGTTCATTTTTCAATATTTAAATTTTCAGAAGTAAATATCGGCATTAGTTTCAAAAACGGGAGAGCTAGCAACCCTATTCATAAATCATTTTTTCATGTAAAATTATGGTAACAGTGATATTTTAAAGACAAACATGATATTAAATTTTTCCAACTACCTTCTGACTTCTACTCACGATTCATGATACATTCATATCGGTTATTAATACATTGTAATTATACAAAATATATGTATATCGACTGTTATGTTATCACTCATGAAGGGTACAAATAATTCATAACTATCACATTTGATTACATAATAGTTTTGCAAAATGTTAATTTCTTCAATGTCAGCATCATAAAAAGTTCTCGAACAAAAGAATTTCGTTGGGTAGTTATGCTGAAATCTTTATTTATATCCCGTCGAGTATCCAGCTTACAAAATTAGCCACTTTTGCAAATGCCACTGCCTTACAATGGCGTAACTTGACCCTTCACCTTATTGACCGGAATTGTAATTTCCACCTTGACGTCATAGGGTTTTTCTTGGAAAATCCATATTTTCTATATAAACACGAATGCCTTGAATTAACACATTATATAGCCATTTTCTGAAGAAAATTTCTCACCAGAAGAGCACAAAGGAAAATAATTTATGTATGTAGAAATTAATATACATAGAATATAATATATTAACTATAAAAAATTTTTAGTCGATACATTGGTCGATGATAAAAATTGTTGATCAAATCAATGAGATTTATTCAGAAGACGGCTTTTGTAGATCAATCAATAATAAAAAATATTGTTTTCTACCCATTGACCACCTAATTCACTTCATGATTTAAAAATGCATGTTTTTATCTAGTTTAGTATTTTACACAAGCTGTGACTACGTAATTTAATTAGGTTCATAACTTTTTCTTTTTCATTCTTTCTGTTTTCAACTTTAATAATTCTGCTTGTGGAGCCTTCTAATAAATAATAATAATTAATCTATCAAACGAGGTGATATCAAGAAAAGTAGTTATTTATTTAATAAGCTATCTACATTAATATTTTTAGAAAGTTATCATTTTCTATTGAATAGTAAAATAAGTACAATTTAATGTTTCATATTCCTCAAAAGAAGAAAATTATCTCAATATTATATCTTGTATTCAGAACCAGAAAGCAGATAGCCATTTATGTTTTGCAGTGATTCGATTTTGTGTAGGCTAATTTTCGTTTAATAATGAGTAAAAAATAATTATATCATACTTTAATATGTTTGTTTACCGACAGCTGCAAAGAATTAGTGGCTGATTTTCAGTTAGATTTAAGCGAATTAATTCTTAACTCTTCGCAATATTGATATTATTTCTGAAAAAATTTTGATCGTATCTTATCATATACAAATACAGTTAAATGAGTCATGGTGTGGCAAAAGAATCGATCTATAAAATTTTGCATTTTTTATTTAGAAATATGGCAAAAGGTGTGGGCGTCGTATTTCCTTCGTATAAATTCAACCATAATTAATAAATCAACAGATGTTCTATAGCACCAACGACTAGCCTTAAATGGTTAGAAATCGTGGACATTTATAAAATGAATAAGTGTCGAAAAAATAAGAAACTATACAGCCAATTGTAACTGGATGTTTGATATGGACTCCTAATGAATCGTATCTCAACGGAAGTTTTTTTCTACGAAAGTGACTTGTTACTCTATTGCCCAACCTCTCATTTTTTCTAAGACAGTAAGAATTGGGCTAGGGCAGGATAAGTGATCAGTTAATCGCTCCCAATACTTTCCATTTTTAGGGTCGGATGGATGGGAGGGAATTTTAGGCATCAAACACACCCATGCCTACGAACAGATATCAATAACTCGATTGAAAAATAAATTTACGAAACTGTCGAACTTATGTACTGTGAGTACCGTAACCAAAGCCAACAGCGTTGACCATTCGACTTAAAGCCCGGCACATATATAATACATATTCTCCATTATATAACTGGTGACACCAACTTAACTACTATTGGCACATCCGATTCTGTTTTTGCACCAGTGATACGTTCCAGGACCACCTTATTAAAGAAGATAGAGTGGCCATAGAAAACTACGTATTCTTTTTGAATTTCAATTAAATTAAATTAAGTATACACATATAAATTTATTCAGTTTCGCGTGTCTGGCCCTAACTATTTTTACGTTATATTTTTATTGTGTTGAAGCGAAACGGTGATAAAAATATTAATCCTTTTCTTAAAATGTGCTATTTCAAAACAGTGTAAAAACAAATCTGTGCAATGGGAGAATCGGAGATATCTGGGAAGAATTACCTGCGTACAAAATAGAATGTGCCTAATTGAAAGCTATGATTTTTTTTTGAAATGCTAAGTTTTAAAAAAGCTTTAAAAAATGCTATGACATATTTACGAAAGGTATACTGGATGTCTATTAGTTATAGATACGATGTAAGTAGCTATTATACGTACATACACCTGAGCTGTACATTTATCATAGGTACTAGCACTTCACTGAAACAATTTCTATGCAAACCAGTTTTTTATCTTTACTACCACCTTGTTTTAGTATGAAATCGGGTAACCAATCTAAGGTGTTATTAACGTTAAGTTTTATAGAAACCGTCACGATCAAATATGGTAACAAGGTTAAGTAGCTATTATTACAACCTTGCATTTTATAGTCAATATAAAACTTATGAAATATTATTAATTTTATGATGTATTAATGAATGAATATGCATTCTGTTATGGTATTTTTGTTGTTTTTTTTACCTTTTTTGAATCAATAATAATTACAAACAGCCTATCGCCGTAATCGAATGGCAACGCACTATATTATCACCAAACTACCACTAACTAACGGACGAATAATGAAAAATATTTATTTTTCAATTGCCACATTAGTATCTGAGGTAATTTTGTGATATTTTCAATACTCCCAACACCACTCTTGGCGATTAAGCAATGTACCGATTCTCTTCATTGTATCCTTACTTTCTCTGTGTGAAGGAAGATTGAGTGGCTGACTTCAAATTCAACAAATCCCTGTTACAAATTACTCATTCTGAAATGTATAAAGAGTATATAGACTCCCGCGGGGGAGTTATTATAAAATTATTGAACCTTATGTCCATAAAATTTTTGTGGAGAAACGTCAAATGGTGACAAAATAAAATCAATATAGTTTTGATTATTCAGATTTCTTCTATAAATTGAATAATCAAAAAAGTGTGCAAAATATATGTTCACAGCAAATATACAATATTGATCAAAATGGACAGGTATATGTGATGTATCTTTAATTTTTAAACCAGCGATTTGTTCTATATGGGTCATATGGGAAGAGGTATGATTTCAAATAAAAGTGCGAGAGAAAATGATAAGTTTTATGCATATTTTATTAGAACTATTAATTCATTTAATTACGTGAAAATTTTTGTTTTGTTGAAAAAATGTTTAAAAGAATCGGATAAACATTTTATGATTTAATACCGCAATGAGCGCTTAATTTATCGTACAAATAGAAGCTTCAAACTTAAAAGTCGGGAGTGTTTATTGAATTTAATTTTTACGATGCATCGTAAAAATAAATAGTTTTTATGCGAATAGAAAGATCAAAAAGCGATCAAAAGATATTACCTCGATTCGCAATTTATATTTTGCAGTAGAAGAAATATTTACCGAAGGACTAGTATAATAATATTAAATTTGAATTAATTTATACCTACTATTATCTGAAACATTACATTATTTAATCTTAAGTATTAAGGATAATTTTATTTTTTTAAACGCAACATAGTTATTTTAATTACTCGGATATCTCCGTATTTTACTAATTAAATGATAAAGAAAAATGATTGAGTTTTAGCAAAGATAAAAAGGTTACTTGTTTTATTTGTCGTAAAATAAACTTATCTTGTTTGTGTTTGAGTTTTAATTTTTTAATACACATACATATAGAAAGAATACAATGAAAAACTATTTTTATAAGAGTTTTTTATCATCCGTTATCGATTCTTTGTTGCTGAGTAAAAATAATCATATCAATAATATTTTGGGTTTCGAATTTAGTTTCATTATAATCGTAATATTAATTTTTTATTTAATAAATCACAAATTGTAATGATGTTCTGACTCAAACGATATTATTTTATCGCCTACTGGTATTCCATAAACCATTCATTAAAAATAAATACATTAAAAAATATTGTAAATTTAATTAAGATAAAAACATATTTTATTATAATATTACATGTTGCAGGATACTGTACTGTATAGGAATAACACAAGATAAAATAAATATTCATTTGCTTATATTATCGGTTTATGTTATCCGTGTTTGTATAAAAATATTCGAGGAAAATTAATACTGCACACACTCGGTTATCTTTTTGAAAATATTAACCAATATATATTTACAAAGCTACAGCTTTATTCAGTTGGTCCAATTACCTAATAATATAAACCGGTTTACTACGAAAAACGTCTCAGAGAATATTCTATAAAAATGAAACAAGTATGTTTGTCGATTGGAAAATAAAAACATGGGATTTTAGATGATAGTCGACTGATTTCCATGGATTTCCAGGTATGGCATCAATTTGAACACAAAACGTATTACAGGGGCAGTACAAATTATAAAATTACGTCTCTACATAAAGATGAAATATTATATCTGTCAAATGGAAATTTATATTTTGTTTCACTATGCTTGCAAATGCTATATGTAGGTGTTCTTAGTGTTGATACGTCTACAGTATTATTCCACGCAATTTCCGAACTTGTTAACATCATTAATTTTATTCATTAATACATAATTATGTGCACACACCTGATGTTATTTTATCTTGACGCTGGTAACTAAATACTTTCTAAACCTATTCGAGTATTAAATATCAAGAAGACAAAAATTTTAATCAAATTAAAACACTCTTACTTATATTCTTATCGGATAATATCCTATAACATATTATACTGAGTTTAAAACGTAGACTTATGAATATTCAGCGAATGCGCTAGAATCATAGAAACTAGCAATTTTTTTTTTTTGCTGCGCGTCAAACCCATTTATAATTTTTCGCTCTCTGTGATTTTCATTAGATTATCAGTGTTATTTATAACTTCACTATCACGCGTAAAAGAAAAAACAAAATTGAATTCTTAGTGTAAATAAAACGTAGTGTTTTTCTTTTCTTACAACAATACTGGATTACTAAATATTGATTTAATTGATATAAATTGTATTCTTATTTAGAATTTTACGTAATTGGAGCAAATGGATAGTAAACGATTTTAACATTGGTGTGTTATAAAGGTGGGTACTCACAAGTTCGATTAGTTTCAAAATTCCAGGTATGGTCTTGAAGTATTGAATGTTGAGACGCAGCCACCCGAGAGGCTGGTCTGGTTCCGTGGCCTTGTTTCCACCATGGTTGTTGTCAATCGTTACAACGGTCTCAGGCGCCATCATAATACTTTGCACAAACCACCTTCGACACCCAAACTAGCTTACTAAAAAACCCAACACCCACTGACAATAATAATTATTGTAGTAAACACTTCTCTCGTTTCAGAGCCGATAAAATGAACGGCACTGGCAACTATGACAATCTGTTCAGTATAGAGATCTGTCTTCTTCGTTCGAAATCAAATATCGTTGAGACAAATACGCAACCTGCAGGCAATGTTTGAAAATAACTCGTAAAGTAACGGAGAATTCACGCAACGGCACTCGCAGTCTTCACCTAGCGGAGAGTGCGGCCGAAGTAGAGGAGCTAGCCCCCTCTCTGACTGCCCCTGCACAAATTAACTATCAGCTATAGCTAACCATTGTGCTATAGAATATCATAATAAAAATATGTCGTCGCTGTTCTGTAAGAAAACACTAAATCGAAAAATCGTCAGAATGAGTTAGTTATATACCAAAATGTTCCTTATTTCAAACTCTACCGTATGGAAGAACTCACTTATTTGTATAAATTATACGTTTACTTAAAAACCGTTTTATACAGAGAAACAAAATGAAAAAGTTACAGCATTTCGAACATTTGACAAACTTCAAAGTAAAATTACTCAAAACTAGTATTTTTCAGTTAGGGTCTTCTTCCAGAACAACGACGATATTTTCACCTGCGATTGCTTGAAAGTATTTTCATTTATGGGGTAAGTTTCGCCTTTCAACATTTTCAAATCGAATTCACTGACAGACGATTATATACAATATTAAATATCTGGGGCCTAATGCTAGAAGTGCCTATGTCAGATTTTGACTGTGTCAGAAAGCTGTCAGCCGATTTAAAATTAACGTAATAAGAGAAAATGTATAGTGTATGTCAAAATAATGTGTCGGCATATTTTACACCAAGAAATGCCTATGTTGACATAAGCAATTCAGATGCTGTGATTTACTAGTCCAAGAAGTGTATATCTTCATATGGGCAGCTCTAGCACAAAATACCACCACAGTATTTGGCAACAGTAATGTAAAAGATGATGATATATATATATTGTTATTGAGAAATACACAGTTGGTTGTACTGAAAAATTAATAAATATGACATAGGCAGAAGTAGCATCAGGCCCCAAATATGTACTGAATAAGAGATTATTACAACTAATCCAAAGTAAGTGGTGTTTAAAAAGGTACGATGTGATAAATTACAAATGTAAATATTATTATGAAGAATACTTTCATCTGAAAATTCTAAAATAGATTTTTGACGTATTTTTATTTGGGTCTTTTTTGTGTCCAATAATGTACGCTTTTTCAAAATGTTACAATTTGAAAATCGTAATTTCAGAATTTGTGAAATGTCATTCAATTACTCTTTACAATTTATGACTACGTATTTAGCATTTAAATAAACATTTCATCTCACCGGTATCAAAAATGCACCGAATTTAATTAATGCTAAATGAATTCTTGATTTGTACGTTTGTCGCAATAGCTGTACATCATCGGGCCCTGGCGATCCGCTAGATGACATCGTCTCCAGTGTCATTCGTTACTTCGTATTTCTGCATACATCTATATGCCATTGATCTAACGATTCATAAACCAGTTTGTTGTTACACATTTTTATTTTAAATACGTGTTGTGTTCTATTTATAGTGTTACACATTGGAGACGTATTCACACAGGTGCCATCTTTGAATTTATCACAGCACGGTTTCCAAATAACACTCTTTTCAGTGATGTAGACTAGACAAATTTGGCTCACATGCAAAGATTATCAGGGGTAAAATTGATAAACATACAGATTTTAAATATCCTTATTACTAACGCTTAAATTTTCAAAATCTGCAACCACATTTTTCTGAGTTTTCTCATATTCAATAGTTAATATTGTTAATTTACTAAGTCTAGATTGACCGATTGAGTTTCTTCTGTAGTCTTTTGTTAATTTGTTTAATGTACGATCCTCTCGAGGGTCCCTGACACTAAGAGCCCGCATGCACTGCTTACCTCCGTGCCGTAATAGTTACACCACTGGCTCTTTTATTTGACAGATTCCATTTATTTCGTTTTTCATCAGCCACTTGTTTCTTACTTAATCACGCCGGAGTGAGTGAAAGGTGAATTTTTATGTTACATTCCGTTTCTGTAGATGCGAACCCTCATGAAATAAACCAATTTTATATCGGTTTTCAAATATAAAAAGCAGAAACAATTTTAGTACTGGGTAATCGAATGTATATATCTAGCCAGAAATGGGTAGAGTTAACAGGGGGCAGAGATACATGTATACGTTTGGTAGATTTTTGCGACTACAGAAAATTGAGACAATACATAGTTAGAAATGCAATACAATATAATATCTAAAATAAATATAGCGAATAACTAAACACATGAGTTTAGCATCACTGTCAGGTGAGAATATTATTATTATTGTAGTAGGTGGTGTTTGGATGAACTCTTGTCCCGTGTAGGAAGAACTGTTATCGTTGCGTTTCCGCGAACCATTCATTACATATTGCATACTAACTGGATCCCTAATGTGTACCAACATATTAAAATAACCAACGGGTATGCTTTAATTGATAGATTCAGGATTCCCTCAGTATAATTTATTTTATAATGGAAATTGTGTGCATACATTTATGCGACAACTGTTTCTGTAAAGGGAAAGCGTTATAAAAAAACATAACTACAGTGACAGAGTTAGGATTAATTTCGAATTTTGTCGTGAACCACTTTTCTAATGTATTTCAATTTGATAAACGGACCAAATTGAATTTTTTTAATGTGTCCATATAAACAATATTCTTATTAGAATCATACTCAAAAATGTTTAAATGGGTCCAAGCTCATGTTAAAAAATATATCGCTCGTTAAAACGAAGTGTATGTTTAAATAAATCATTTATCAGGACCCGTTGAAAAGAGCCTCGTGCCTAACGAAAGCCTCTTGTGGGTCGTATCCGGCCCGCGGACTGTAGTGTGGTGACGACTGGTATAGAGTTTAGCGAAAAATCCAGTGAGGTACATAATTTGCAACATTTTAGGACAACAAAATAAAATGAAAATATGTGGTTTCGTTGATAGGTTTGTCAGTTTAAATATATTTTTTTACTATGATGTACCTTTGTGGTGTTTTAAGCATTTTCAATTAAAAACCTTTTTTTGACACATTCGCAACGGGGGAAACATGACCAAAATACGCACAGCGGCGGGCTGATTCGCAGGAAATTGACAATAGGTCATGGAAAGAATACATGAAACTGACCAACAATTCCGCGAAAACAAGTTTGGATGTTCTCCTAAAGGTGTTTCGTAATAAACTGATCAAATTCTTTCAATAATAATATTATTATATTATGAATTAAACATGAATTATTAGCTATGAGCGATTAATGTCGCCTATATCGAATAACGCGGAAAACGCGTCCCCCGGAGCTAACGTATTAGTATAACTACATTAATTTCAAGAATCAAACCAGCGAGGAAATCTTAAGCAGTTATAGAAATAACGGTAAAAAAAAAATACAAAAACCTGAGATGAGTTACGACTAACTACTTAAAAACTATGAATTTTTCATGAAACTATTTTTTCTGATGTCCTTTAAGAGATGAAAGGGACTTTTTAAGGAATCAAATGGCATGAAATACTGACTATTTCACCTGTTGGGGTAGTTGCTTATTTGGGCCATATCTCAAGGAATAGAAATTAACCCAAGGAACTTACAATAATTTACATTGCCTAGTTGGGAAAACATCATTGAGGCGATAAATTTATGATCACAATACGGAATATACATTTATATTATTTTACACATTATCTGGTAAAGAATATGTACAAGCATTGTGAAGATTTTTCGGTAATAGATAAGAATTTACCATGTTATGATCAAAATGAAGACTGTGAGAGTACAAATAAGATGGAGATGAGGACGGTGATCATCATCCACTCGTGCTTGTGCCTAACCAAGAGGTAAAAAGCATAATTATAACCAGATTTCATCGTTATTTTATGCAGGAAGGCAATGAAGGCAGTCCTAAATCTGCACTGATTTTGTAAACTACTAACTTACAAAAATAAATGACAAATCACACTTGATGCATTTTTTCAGAATTAAATTGTATGTATTTATTTATTAGGTAATTTTAGATTTCATGTATCCTATTAGGCTGTTGTATATAAATACATATTTTTTTGTTTTTTGACAGAAAAATATTCATTGTTTAATTTTATGTGAAATTCCTTAGCCTCCATGTGCCCAAATCAAGCAGAATCGACTGATACCATTTCGAATTTGACCTCATCAGTGGTCGCACTGGAAAGAAAAATTGACGACACATTGAAGAAACACAAAGAGTAATGTTAAAGAATTCTGATTTATATTTAGCAACAAATAATTATGATGCGTAAAAATTCAATAATAATTGATTATTTTATTTTCCATGTGTTACTTTTGCATTGACAATTTCGTGAATTAAAATTAGATGTTAATGCAATGAAGTACATATTTATGTTGAAGGATAAAAAAAAACATAATTAGAGAAATATATCTTAATTTTATTGATAAAATACTTTTCAATGGTACATTCATCCTATAAAAAAATATGTAAAAGAGCAATAATAATTATCTTCTTATTTGTAGGTAATATTATTTCAAGGACAATATAGAATAATTCTAATCACCTGTGAACTTTGTCCAAGCCAAAGAAACACTTATTTATGTTGAGACTCTCTGTCTTCATGTCAATGACATAATTCTTCATGATACCTGCTCATTCAGGCAAACATAGTTAAGTGTCAACTGTATTTTTTTTTTTAATTATTATGAAATGATAAGTAAAAAATCCTTTTGTTTATGTAAGTATACTGTAAAAAAGGATAGTAAAATAATTCTCTAAAATGTGTTACACAATTGAGTTCTGGTTGATTAATATGAATGTAAAAAATACCATCTAAGTAGTTGTGAGCATGAATATCAATTTTTTTTACTGTGTAGGTTAGGTTGGCATACAAGCTAAATAAATATTTTAACACAGTACTGTAGTGTGAAAGTATTATAGCACTATAAAAATGATAGACCACAGACATTAATAGCGACAATTGTAAATTGGATCGAATATAATATGAATACCATATCTATAATATATCTTTATTAATGACGATTAGCATTGTAATATTGCCAGAAATTACTTACGCATAAATTGATTTTAAATCTAATAAGTTATGTCCTATACATACTATATGATAGAGGATAATTTAATATTGCTAGTGCAATTATGTTAATTCAAAATTGTGAAATATAATAAATTAGCTCACACTATTTGCATCAATTGGTAATTATACATATAAAAAATGCTAATCATTCGTCGCATTATTTCTGAAGCTTATCGTTATTTTGAAATATTCCAGAGCAACAAACTATTTGATACACTGTCTTGTGTACACGCATGCACTAAACATATATTATAAAAAAGCGGGAGCACGGAAATCAAAGCTAAATTTTTCAGCAAATCGGCTCATTTCGTAGGATTTTAAAAGTATACATACAAACATTACAAAATAGATATTAGAATACTATTATAAATAAATTTATTTTCAACTCATATACTTTCAAAAAATACATATGAACACAAATATCTCCCAAGTAAACTATTTTGTTGATAATTCAGATAATTTCTTCTACAAAAAGTTTTATTTTATTTTTATTTTGAAACACTATAGATTATTTAAAAAAATAAAACACAATTCATTTGTACTACTTCTTACTAATTGTATCACGAGCATTATCAACTGATCTCTCGTTGATAATGCTTGTGATGAGCGAAAAAGGTCCGGATCGTTATAAATATGTGGAAGTAGTACAAATGAATTGTGTTTTATTTTTTAAAATAAAATGTCTTTCCACCAAGAATTGACAGTTAACACCTTAAAAGTGAACACTACAGATTCTAATGAATAATTGAGTATTTTAATATGGTTGAAATAAAATACACTTCATGTTGATGAATTGTTCGTTATTTTAAAAGAGGAACAAAGTGAGACTGGATACAAAGCTATTTTTAGTTTACTATTAAGTTGTAACCAAAAGAATATTTTTACACAATTTCAAACATTATAAAAACAGGTTGCTCCTTAAATCCGTCAAATTATGGCTCAATTTTCATATGAATTACTACATCAGAGAAAATAAACATTTTTTCACGTTAGTATAAATTTGAATTTTTATTCATTTTAACTTTCCATTGACAGAAAAACATAAAAATTGGTCTGTAATTATCTCCATTGATAAAAATCTTAAGTACATACAACAACATTTTGATTTAGATGTTCATTTTTATGTGATAACATGATGCAAGTGTAGTAAAGATTTTAATTAAGTATTTAAACCTACTTCTCCAGTTCTCTTAATTTTAAAGGATTTATTAATAAGTAAAATATTTAATTCTTTGTCAAACTAAATGCAACATATTTAGCGTATAAAAAAAGAAAAATAGTTATAAGATTTAGTAATCAGAAGACGAGCGTTAGTGCATTTTACGAGAGTTCAATGAAAACGCTAAAAATACATTCACCTAAAAATATTCTAAATATTTTGGTGAGTTAATTAATACAGTTAGTTAATTAATATCATTGTTTGATTATTTAAGTTCCATTGACAGTCCAAAACATAAATTGGAAAGTTAAAGCAGGAAATCATAATAAATTTCCAAGATATTAACAACCCATTACTTTTAACTGACAGTATCAACAGAAAGACATTAATTTGAATTATATTATAGACTACACTTGCCATAAACCAGTAGGGGCTCAGTTTGATAATAAAATATTAAATACAACATGATTGATTTTGTTCCCTCTTTAATACGTCGGCTGTTGACGGAATCATTTAGCATGTTAATATGTCGCAAAGCTGCATGGCCCGCAGTCAACAAGTTAATAGTATAAAAAAGGTTCTTCAGAGGGAAGATTCATAGACGAAACACAGTTATAAATTAAAAATAAATTTCCACAAAGTTACCACTATTTTTTCAACTCCATTCCATTCTTGTTCAATTTCAAAAGTTACTTTTATAGTTAACGATTGGATATGAATTACAATGATGTTTCCGAGTAACCAAAATTTTTTTGTAGCAATTCGATAAACATATATAGAAAATCTTGTTAGGCATGTACATGAAACATATTTGCGAAAGAGGATCAACTCAAATAATAATTCTTAAGTATTGAAAGGTAAACGTTTTCAGGCCATTATAGTTATTTTGTAATTTTAATCTTTATTCACGATTTTTAAAAATATAATAAGATAAGGATAAGTAGTAAAAGTTCACAATAGTAAAAAAATTTATAACTACATTAATTAGAAGAATGTCATCATTCTCTCCGAAATACCCTTGTATAAAAATATTTGAATCTCAACAAACATAATTTAACTCAGACAATCTATATTAAGATTTTCTTATATGCCTAGCTTATTTATAATTTATTTTAAATTATTACGATGTAGGTATTCAAAACATTCCTGTCATTTTAAATCAGGTATCCTGTCAAAGTACAAAGATGGCTTCATTATAACTTACAATTTTTAATTGTGGTCAAGCAGTGTAATTTTGTGAGTAACAAAATAAAATCAAGAAGAAGGCTTATTTAAAAAAACATTTAATAAATTCTGTTCTTTTAGGACGCTTTCCCGGTCATTTCGAGGTCTGATCAGTATATTCATGCAAACTCTTCACTGAATCGAATCATACTGTGGATATATTTTTTTTGGATCCACCAGTCCTGCAACTGTTGACTTTGGCTGCGAATCGCAATGAATTCAGAGTCTCTTGGTAACATTCATCTAATTGAGCAATATTTACCAGCATCAATGTCTTTGAATTACCGCCCAAACTAGGCATCAACAAATGAGTGAGTTTGGAATTCCTGTAGGGTACGTGGTTCTGTTTCGACTGCAGAGCTAAAATAACTTTAGACAACTCTGACAGAGACTTATTGATCGATTTAGTTTCATCCATTCTCTGCGATGTTTTAGCACTCTCGGATCCGGCTAAATCGACCAAATTAAGACTGCTGGTGTATTTCACTTTTAGTTTCTCATTGATGGCAAAAATTTTGATTTTAGTCACTGAATGCGATCTGGAACTCCTCTCATTGCAAAATGTCGCAGCCGTTTGCCTGTTTTTTTGAGAAGTTATCAACAGTTTCATGAGGTCGCTGGAATTGCTGACGCATTCCTCTTTTAAATTCGACACATAAACATCGGTTCCTTTAGAGTCAGCCATTTTGATTGAATGTTCTTCTTGGTCTTTCTTTGGATCCAATAGGTCATAAATATTTTCATTGTATATTTCCAAAAATGATGCTTTAATAGTGAAATCCCAGCCGATTTTGTTGAGATCTGAAAGACTCTGAAAGATCATGTCTATTGCTCGAGGTATTATGCCCATGCAGTTTGAATCCAGGCTTCCTTCCATAGTGTAGGTTTTGCCGGATCCAGTTTGGCCATAAGCGAAGATGCAAACATTATAACCATCCAGGGCTGATTGAATTAAGCCTGAAACTTCTGTGAAAACGTCATTTTGGAGAGAACTTGGAGGGAAAATACCATCAAAAGAAAAATTGTATTTGAAATTTTGTTTCTTTGTTAATCCAGACGCAACATTGTTTGGTGTTTTGTCAATTTCCATAGTGCAAGAATCCATAACGTCAACTTTTAATGAGGGCTTCATATTTTCATGTGTTAAAGATGGGCGAATCCGACAAAAGACACGAATATGCCCTTTTAAATCTTGAATATTATTCCGCAAAGTTTTCTGATTCTCATGCATGTTTTCAATAGTCTTTTCCAAATCTGCAACTACTTTATTCAAGCTGTTTATTTGGTTTGAAGACTCCTCATTCTTTAGTTCCAAATGTTCTTTAAATTTTGTGAGTTCAATGATTTCTGTTGTATTGGAGATAATTTTTTTATGATTTTTATCAAGAACGTTATTTAGCTCTTGGCATTTTTGTTTATTAACGTTTAATAAAACAGTCGTTTGGTCACATTCCAAACTTTTTTCATCAAATCTATTTTGTAAATACATTTTATCGGCTTCACATTTCAGATACTTCTCGGTCATTTCTTGATTTTCATGCTTCAAATTTGATATTAAAACAGTATTCTCTTCATTCTTTTGATCGATAATTTTTTGACGTGTTTTTAAAAATGTCACCTCGCTGGTCAATGACTGTAACTTAACATGACTGTCCTCAACGATTGTGTT
Organism: Himalopsyche phryganea; assembly: GCA_022494535.1. Taxonomy (NCBI): domain Eukaryota; kingdom Metazoa; phylum Arthropoda; class Insecta; order Trichoptera; family Rhyacophilidae; genus Himalopsyche; species Himalopsyche phryganea. Next base: position 7,709,381 of record JAGVSL010000001.1, on the reverse strand, counting down.
CAATTGAGAGCATTTCTCAACCTCCCGTTCGAATGCTTCTTTTAAAGTGATACATTCTCCGGTTTTATTAGACAGTTGCTGATTGACTTCAGACAATTTTTCCGACAAGGTTAAATAATTTTCATTTGATAAGGATACCTGAACATTGAGGTCTTCAATAGTTTTCTTTTGTTCGAGGGAGATTGTTTTGTCAGATTCACACCTGATCCGCAGCTCATCACACTGAATTTTTAGTTTGTCATTTTCTTTCGAGAGTTTTTCAATTTTCACAGCCAAGCTTGAAGTTTCCGAATTTAAATTGTCAATTTTAAATTTTGCAGAGTTCTGTTCAACAATAGATTCCTCATATTTATCTTTAAGTTGAGTATATTCTGAATTTAAGCAGGTATGTTTCTCCGTCAAATCATTGAATCTCGCTTTGTAATCGTATTGTGGTATCTTAACATTAGCATTCGTAGGCCTGGTGGATAATTTTATTTGTTTGTTCGATAAATGTTGGGCTGGGGGGGCATTTCTTTTTATAGCGGATTCGCTTTTTATCACATGATTACTCCTATCTTCTCCGTTGCGTTTCAGAGAATTAATTTCACACAGTGTACCCTTTTTCACGCTATGCGGCGCCACTATCTTAACTTCACTATTTTTTTGATTCAACACCTCCAAAGAAATTGAAGAAGTGAGGCCGGTCTGCTTGGGATTTGGGGTAACAAAAGATCTCGGTATTCTACTCATGTTTACTGAAAGAGTAATAAAACAAACATGCATTAAGATTATTGTTTTATAGAGTCAAATACCATACAAGCTAACGGTCCAAATGTGGGAGACTAACAAAGATATTGAATATGAGTATTCTTTTGGTAAATTATGTTAGAAATGTCTTTATGCCATTCAGAAATGTAACCATACATGCTCGAAAGATTTTTCTTAGGCCATAATATAATATAGTTTTTAAAAGATAATACTACCATGTAAATTAATAATTCTCTTGGAAGGTATTTCAATGTAATGTATGTCTATGAATGTACACTAAGGTGAAGAAATTGATTGTTTCAGTTTATACGCCCTTGGATTTTTCTTATGATGACTACATGACAAAGTGAAAGAAATTAACCAACATAAATAGCACGATGTAAAAAATCTTACCTAGTTTTTCAACTGTCAGTATTTAAAAACAAAACTTTACAATTCATCGAAACCAAAAAACTTAGTTGCATATACCATCAAATCTAAGCTACTAACGTTAACTTTACTTCAGTTTTCCACAAATGTTATTGAAATTTTGAGGTTTTCTGAAAATAAAAATATGTGAAAGGCAAATGCGAATATACGTTACGCGATAAATTTGTAAACATAAATTTCATTCTTTCAAATCTATTGCCAACTTAGAGATAACTGGTAGCTTTCAAATGAAGTATTTTTCGGCCGTACATTCTGTTATTTTTTCAAATATTTACTTATTTTCAAACAATAGGTAAATAATCGAAAAAATAACAGAATGTACGGCGAAAAATACTTCATTTGATAGATTCTACCAGATCCAACAAAATTTACTTAAAAAGAATAATTTCATTTTATATAAATATAATAACGGAAACAATGAAAGCTTTAAAACATATAACATAAAATCAATTTTAACTGTTCATTTTGATGAAAAAATTATATATATATAAAGAAAAAAAATCACTTGTTATAAGTATATATTATGTATTACACTTATTACGGATTATACTACTAATAGGTAATACCTAATTATTTTTCAAACAAATACAAGCAGATTGAAAGAAATAGGTACCTACCTACCTAATCATTTCAATTTATTGTAAGTAGGTACTCTGAGCTGTTTTTTTCTTTCTCAGTTATACATTCACAGAAGGTATTTCACATAATATCACTTGAGCATAATTTATAAGAATATGAATTTTTATTTAAAGATTTTGTTTGGATTATTTTACGACTTGTTATTAAATTTTTATATAAAATATTTTAGTTTCATATTCAAACGAAATGTTTTTTAAGGAAATTTTTACTCAATAATTTAACATTAAATTTCACAAATTTTTGTTTTTGATAATAAATTAGAATATCTATAAGATGTTTATTATTGTCTACGGTTGAATAAGTAAAGCAAATCTTTTTAGTAGTTTATGATACTTGTGTTCGCAGGCAGAGCGTTTGTCCGTCGTGCGACGTACAAATCGTGGTCATTAGGTATTCTGCAGCCAGGATTCTGATTGATTTCATATTAGACGGATCCAAATTTGATTACAATAAACCCGCTTTTATGAAGTCGCAAGATCGTTTCTTTTATTCAAGTATCTATAAAAAATAATGTCGTGATATGATTGTGTTGTGTTATTAGTGTGATGTGCCCAGTTGAGTACGCTTGCGCGGCGCGCAATTTAAACTTATTTATAATGTCATTATATATTGACAACAATGTGCTGTAATTAATTTTTTTAAATATCATAATCCAACAATTTATGTAGATATATTGTGTATCGATAGTCATTAAAATGGATGAAAAAAACAGTGATGAGACTTCTAAAGATGAGAAATCGAAGTTGGAAGAAAGTTTGTGCAATATAAGTGAAACTTCAGCTACACTAACGGAGGACGACTCTTATTCAAAGATCCCCGAAGATGACGAACTCGCAAATGCTACCGACTCGGTCAAAGATCAATCACTGTCTGTTGATTCTAAGAACAATTCAAAGAAATTCAAGAAGTCCAAGCAAAATTGGAAAAATCGTTTTGGAAAACAAAAGCAAAAAGGAATTCCGGTTCAGGACGTACCCGAGAATAACTTGAATCGGCGCCCTTTTCACTCTATTTATAAATTTCGGGCAGGGAGGAAAAGGACTCAAAGCTTTCCAGCCACATCGAAGTTTTTTCTTCCATATAAAAGGCCGCGAAAAGAAGTCATCATCCCGCCGACAAAATTCTTACTCGGCGGCAACATATCAGATCCACTGAATCTGAACAGTCTTCAGGATGAAGATATAAACAGAGCCATGAACGCCGTGACACCGAAATCTTCTCCACTGCCAACGCCTCCTCGCCATAAAGCCAAGATAGAAGTTATAATACCACCTGACATAAGGGATCCTCTGAACTTGTTGAACCCCTTAGACAACGAGGAATACGAAAAGCAGCTCGAAACTAAAAAACCTCGAAGAGCTCGCAAACGATTTAAATCTAAACGTCGATCATCAGAGTGCAGCAGCACCAATGTTCCTTGCGGAAGCCCCACGCAGGCGTCTCCTGTCAAAGAAGAATCCTCGGCCCCTACCGACGTTGTTACCGTCGAAGCTGAAGAAATTCCTGTCGCCGTACCTTCGACGAGTGCTCCTGTCAAAGATCTCAAACTCGATTTAACTAATGTGAGGGTTTACAAACGAACTACTAGTGAATCTGAAGGATCTCAAAAAGGAAAAGACTGCAAGAAGTTTAAAAGAATGGATTCTCTGGATAAAATAGTGAGCCCCGTCATTCCCCAACCGGGTGCGTGGATGAGAGTGCACACCAGCGGGGGCGGTCACGCCGCCAAAGGAATTGGCAGAGGTGGTCATCAAGGGAAGCCTCGTCCCCCTTTACCGCGGAACTGTTTTTTGCCAGCAGACAATATTCCTGTCAATACAGTACCTCTGCCCAAATTTAGATCCCAAGATGCCCGATATCAATATGGAAATTATGATAGGTAAGTCATGCGGTTGTGTAGTGTTTTGTCATGTAATTTCTCCTCAAATTGATCTCTAGTGTTTTAAGAGTTCAATAATATCAGTCTCATTGGTAATGCCAAATATTTATAAACAACAATGGGCTTGAAAACTATCTAAATCGCCGGTTCCCAATCTTTTACGAGTCAAGACCCCCTTTTATAGAAGCCTAGTGGCACCCGATCCCCCAGCACATCCGCACTAAAAGACACTTTTCAGCCATATACAGTGGAACCCTATCTATTGTTTGTGTATTGAACGTCTTCCTGTATTTATTATTCTTTTTTATAGTATATTATAATCCGTAATTTTAATAGATATTATAGTCCCTTTACAAATTTTACCTAAATTGATCGTTTTTTTTTTCAAATATTTGTCATGTCATTCGTAAAATAAAATTTCTATTCATATGAGATACACAAATCTGTTATGATAAAAATGAGGCAATTAGAGAGGCCATTGTTTGAATTAAAAACGCCAGGCTGCAGATAGGCAACTCATTATGAAAGACCCCTTTGTAAAAATATATAATTTCTTGATTCTTTTGATTTCACGAAATGCATTTTTTTTTATTTACCGGTTTTGAGACTCCCACATTTATTGTTTTTTTGGAGGAGGCCTTGAAAAATGAAGAATTCATTTTACACTTCATTACATTTCCCCTTTTGCACTGGGGAATGTATTGTACCATGCATTAAAAAGGGAGAAAAAAAGACAGTGAATTTAGAAACATTAATTGCAATTTTTAAAAAATATGCATATTTTTGTTTTTATTTATACACGGTAAGTTATATTGAAATGACTTAATAAATTTTCATTCACAATTTAATCGATTATAAAAATACATTTATTCACTGTTTAGCTTTCGGACAATAACAACATAATAAAATAATTATTTTTATATTCATTTCAAAGCAAAAAAATATTGCTTTGTTTTCTTGTACCTTTAAAAATGGGAATGAGATGCAACTTATTAATTATCTTTTTCAATAAATTGTCTTCTATTCCTTCAATTTGCTCCTAGATGTTTATCAGCTCTATATGGCAACATGATTAATTAATATTGCCAGAAAGAGAATCAAATAGCTGTGTACATTTTGTGCTCAATGTTTTTCTTTAATTTTTATTCACTTGAGACAAATAATACACACTGAGTTACCTCAAAAATCACTCCTGTGAAGGGTCGGATTCAGATGAAGAGAGGCTCTAGGCTGTTCCGCTTGTCAGTCCCCTCCAAACCCCCATTCTCACGAGTAGAGGAAAAAGGAATGGAAGTTTTCGTTTAAACAATACAAAAGACATATAATATTAATAACATGACTGCAGTGGCTTTCTTAAAACCATTCGCATTGAAGATGGTGGCTTGATTAAATTCAAAAAAATTCAAATCTTCGTGGTTTATTTTAAAAATTTGAAACTAATCAACATGACCAACAATGCTTTCCTTGGAAAAAAAATCCATGTAATTCAGATGGTCAAGCATGGTCACATTTAGGGTTTACAGAATTTTTCATTCATAGTCTGCAATCTGCTTTAAGAAAACAACTTCTCTCTGTTCAACCTTTTCTAGTTTTTGTTATTAAAAACAAATTTTTGTTACCATGACTACTCTCAATGTGGAGTATAATATATGGACTCCTAATTAAGCTTATCTCAACAGAACTGCTTGTTACTCAGTCCTTCATCCTCTCTTTTTTGGTGAAAGTTTGGATAGAAAGATGCAGCTAGGACAGAACTAGTGGTTAGCTTCTTGCTCTCGCTATGCCTTGTTCTTAGGATAGGATGGGTGTGAATTTTAGACATCACAGACATCCATGCCTTCGAACACGATACCATTAAATTTGAGTTATTGAGATTTTGTACACTTCCATGTATTTTGTCAGTAACGACCCGGTTTCGCAATCTCAATAACTCAAATTTGATATTGAAATTCCATCAAGCACCCTCAGTCGATGTCTTAAACGATACCATTAGTCGATTGAAAAATCAATTTATGAAACTGCTGTAGGAAGACAGCAACGTTGAACATTTGGCTACAGCCTTGGTATAAAACAAATACCTACAGATAATAAATATATATTATTTAGAAGTAGGCAACCCCTAAGGGTCACTCTATGACCACCCTGGCGATTGCAACCTGCCGGTTAGTAACTCGAACTCTAAATAAAGTGCCTACATTTACTATGGCAGTGGTTCCTTCTTTGCTTTCTTTCTTTTACTCTGACTCCTTTTTGGTTATAGTGTCCATTATGTGCTTGGTAATTATTCAAAACAACCTATTTTTTTATAAAATAACTTTCATATTGAATTTTCTTCCATCAAAATTATTTAAAATTGTTTTGAAAATGGGTTAATTCTTTAGCAATATTGCCTCCGTTTCTTTCCTTTACAGAGATTCAGAATCAATTTAATCATAGGTATTATAATCCTGCTTTCCTGGGTTTGTCAAGGTAACGATTTATGAAACTGCTGGTACTGGGATTCAAACCCGTGAATTTGACCACTTGACCACGAACACGTCTTATAGTTATTTATTGTACATAATAACTTTCATTAAATGGATAGAGGTGTTCTCTGATAATTTAATGAACAATTTTAATTGTGAAACCAAAAAATAATATATGAAAACATACATTATTTATAATTTTTCTTTAGTATTTACAATAAAAAAACATAGATCTGACAAAAATTACAAGCCATATAATAGCGTTGTGATTTGCCAGCTTTTATTAGTTCCCTGTCAAAGAAGATCATTAAAACAGTTGGCATATACATTAAATGCATAATGGCTAATGTTTTTTATTCCAGGTATTATGGATATAGAAATTTGGACACCATGATGGACATAAGACTAAAAGTTTTTGGACTACACCGACACTTATTCAATAATAAAGACGTTTTAGATATTGGCTGCAATGTTGGCCACATATCTATTGCCATAGCGAGAGATTTCGGAGCGAAGTCTGTGACTGGCATAGACATTGACAACATATTAATCGGTAAGCATACATTTTTTTCACTTACTTTTGAATTTCTATTGTGTATATTTCTATGTAAAATTAAAATTGATATCTTTTTTATGTTTCCATTTGTTGTGTAACTTATTGTGACTAGCTTGTTTGATGAGCATCTGCAGATTTTATTTATATTTATCTTTCGTTTTTTTTAAATGGTTTTAGCTAGAGCAAGGAAAAATGTTTACAATTTTGTGATAATACCACCGTTCAGTCATTCACCGCCTACTCAGGCATCGCTAGGAGATCCACAACAGTCGACATCACATAATGAATCTGGTTCAAACGACAAAAACATTGCCTTAGAGAATAGTACCGGTGATATTCTCAAGACTGAGAAAGAAATGTCCAGTAGAAACAGCAGCATAGTCGACAAAGCGGAACCGGTAGTATCTGAAGAAAATACCAGAATGGAAGGAGGCAATTTGGACCGATCTGATTCCATCGATAACACGCGGCTGTCTATCGGCCGAGGCGGTCGTCGTGTCAAAAGAAACAGACGTTCGCATCACAAACCGGGACAAGATGCGCCCAAATGCTATTTTCCCGTGTCTTGTCCAATTTTATACGGGCCTCTTGAAGTTCCGGGATTTCCGGTGGAAGCGAGTACTTCCAACTTCCCACAAAATATAGCATTTCAACAGGTGAATAAATATTTTTATTCCTTTTAGGAAATTGTTGAATTGAATTGAACGATTCTATTTTCTGATAACAGAAAAAGAACACTTAATGCTTTTGAAATAATCAGCTAAAAAGAATAATCACCAATAGAAGTAATTTAAAAAGTTCATTCATCAACAATAGCTTTGATAAAATGTGAAATCTAGTAAAAAAAATACTTAAAACCTTTTTTTATCGAAATCATTTTCTGAAGGTTCTACTCTGGAGATGAAAACTTTTTTATGTATGAGTACTACTGTAATATAAGAGTCATACATGAATTTCTACCGACCCACTGTCTATCATTTGATTTTGTCTCGGCAAAAATCAGATTTCTGATATTTTTACATCCTTTAAAATCATGCATACTCGATTACCTTATGAATGTATTTTATAAGATATAAAATGATATAATTTTAGAATCAAAAAGATCGCAAGAGAGTTGTAACTTTTTTATATAGTTAATATGCATTTTTATTTTCAGGCTAATTACATATTAAAAGATGAAAGTCTTCTAAATGCCGAGCCATATCAATACGATTTGATCATGTGCTTGTCGGTCACCAAATGGTTTCATCTAAACTGGGGAGATTTTGGATTGAAACTCGCATTTAAAAGAATGTTTGCACAACTACGACCTGGCGGCAAACTAATACTGGAAGCTCAGAGCTGGGCCAGCTACAAAAAAAAGAAGAAGCTGACTGTGAGTGTCTGCAATATATTACTAATCCTTCACCGATTCCTTCAAAAACATTTTTTATATCAATACTTGGGAATATTTATTTGCATATACTGCTGAATAACTGAGGTTGTTGAATAATTGAATCAAAGATATCTATCACAGCTGTCAATTTGGCATAATATATTGAAAATCTTTTTTTTTTACAGGAGACCATCTATCGAAATTTTACTTCCATTGAATTCTTCCCAAATAAATTCAGGGAGTACCTGCTGTCTCCGGAGGTCGGCTTCAGCAAATGCTGCGTGCTTGGAGCTCCGCAGCACCTGAGCAAGGGTTTTCGCCGACCCATTCTCCTTTTCATTAAGGGAGATTTCACACCCAGTAAAGTTCGTTGGTCAGATACATACGCTCCTTCCTCCCACCATCAGCTGGAGGCCGGAAACGAGGGGAGACCAAACAAGGTGTACGCTAACGTTGTCAGTCCTGCGTGTCGAAGGTGGAGTGGAAATAATACGCCCCTTTATGGGGCGGCCACGCCCTACTCCGTTCGCTTAGAGACCAATACTGAAGAGTCTCCTTTTTATGATCCGCGCAGCGACAGCTATCTCCCCTCTTATTCCTGCTCCGCTCATCCTAAAACGGTCTACGCCAGTCTCAGTTCTCCTCTGAGTGATTACGGAGGTACCCCCGCTCACTCGTCGGAGAGTGCCTGTCAAGCGATACGCGGAGGTGTCTACGCGGCCGCAGCGTCTCCGGCGTCTCCGTTCCTCGAGCCTTCGCCCGGAAATTCGGCCACCCCCGGTCGACCGTTCGCTCCCTCCCCTTCGGCCGGTGGCGATCCGCAGCTGCACAAAAGAATCGTGTACGCCAGTCTGCCGCAGGGTTCACCTCGCGAGGAAAGCAGCAGTGAGAGTCGAGCGGGGCTCGGACAGCCGGTGTATTCTCCCAGTGTGGCGGGGCCCTCGCTCCGTGGCCACTCCCCCCTGCACACGGGCTCGGCCCTCTCTCCTCTGCCCCTGTCGCTGCCCGATGAAGCGGACGACAACCGCCAGTTTCCATCAGATTAGAGGATGCTGACTGTTTAAATATTTTAAACACTTAAGTATAAAATTTGTGATATTCGATGATTGTATATAAATATTAAATTTGTCTCTAGTGCGGACATCAAAATAAGGACAGTAAAAAGTGTCGGTGAATCTCGGCAAGTGAGAGTAATAAATTTATGTAAGGTCATGAAGCTTCTTACCCAATGTTTCTTTCTCTATTCACAATCTTGTCTTATATCGATTATTCAGTCAAATATATATTGATTCTCCTCAGTAATAATTACAGCAGACAGTTTGGTTACACAAATCTAATTCTGCTAATTTACCTTACGTTATACTTCAAACTATGAAAGAATGTACAGTTCAACAATTATTACACATTCAACAATTCAGAGATTTTTTACGTATTGTACTTTTTTTTTGAAACATTGCAGTTTTTTTTCACCACACTGGCAATGTTAAATCTGTAGTTCATCTGAATAAAAATCAACTATAGTAAATTTCAAGTTATTAACATTTGTTTATATGTATTTTTTTTGTTATTCAGAACAACTTCTTACTTTTATTTGTTTATTTTTACATTTATTCTTATCACTTACTATACAATAGAAAAATAGATATAAAAAATACATTAGTTTTAGTTTATGTTCTGCACCTTTATCATGAATGTAATTATATATTGAATTGATAATATATAATATGCCCCGTATGGAAACATAAAAACATCTTCTTTATTTACACAATATTGCAAATACAGAAATGCATTATATTATTGTTTCTTAGTGAGGGAGCAAATCGTTACATCAAGAAACAATAAATTTCCCTAAGAAAGAAGTGCACTTCACCGATTAATAAACCTTCCAAAGTAATGAAGTTTCTATTTTAATTGTTCAGCAATTTTCTTTTTACTTTCTTTTATTTGAATGTTTCAGTTGTATTTCGAAGACATTCTATTGTTAATCAGATCTCTAATATGTTATTGAAACAGATAACGCAAAATATGTTAATCTTTTATTACATTCATACGCATCCTTAAAATTAAAATACTCTAAAATAAAGTATTTCTGATTACCTACTTTAAATTATTTCTGTGCCCTTAGTTAAATTGGTATAGTATAATGATAATATTATCAGGAATATTTACATTGTGAACAAATTTCTGAACTGCGACCCGATCGCTTCACTGTTCATTATATCATTCCTCTCGAAGAATTGGGGATCGAAAGAAATAATAAGAGGGAGTGTGATATCTTTTTTAGGCATTAGCGTAATGGAATCAATTTTCTTTTGTTACATTTTATCTTATAATGTTATCGGTTAAGAGATGTGAAAGGTGTACATAATTAATTATCACAGCCATTTTTTACCTGATGTGTGTATATAATAGTGAAACAACCAACATATTGTTAAAACAATATTAATAAACCATATTGTTTAATACATTATAATAAACAATCAATTCATTCACTTGGCGAAAGAGGTCTTCTAAAGCCAGCTTTCAAAGTTTTATTTCGCATGTTAATTTAAAACAATTATACAAGCCACATAGATATGAAATGTAAGGTTATCTTTTTCATTGAATGTGTGTAAAATATAACTGGATAAATTTTACTTTTTACACTGTGTTTCATCTTATTTCTATTTTTGTGATACTTGTATGCGTTTCCAAGTCCATTATCCCATCCGTGTAATTAAGGGAGAAGTTAAACAAAGATTACATTCAGATAATCTAAATGGTGTTGCTGATCATGTGTGTTTCTAGCTGATAATCAAGTGTCCAATTGTATGGATATATGAAGGGTTGTTGCTGTATACTAATATGGCTTATATATTATGTATTTTTGTTGAAATAGGTAAATAAAATGTAAGTATGAATTTGTCATGTCATGGCACCTCACGAAAACACAGGGTAACCATATCGACGGTGATCTGACAATAGTGTCTATCTGAAATTTAATCAACTTCTTTCGTATTGGTTTAAAGTCTAAAACCAATGCGCTTTTGCAACAGTGCCTGTCTGAACCCAGGCATCTAATTCCATCATGACTCGCAAGCAGTTGCCTTATAACTCCTTTGTGAAGCTCGACATTACAATTTAATGAATTTAACATTGGAATTCTTCTCTTGCAAATATATGTATTGTGTGTATGATGAATTTTATCGAAATGATTTTCGGTATAATACCATAGTAACAAATTAATTAGGTAGGTAAGGTAAACAAATATACCCACCAATTAAGGAGTTAAAAGGATTAAGAATACTAGTAATTTTTATGCGAGTAAATGAAAATAACTAAGGTTGTAAAAACATGTTTATTAAACAAAATTATTCCAACATTTGCTCTCCTTCCTTCATCTCCTTCAAATTCAATAATTCCATTTGACCGCTTCCTTTAGTTTCTGTCGATATGAGTGCATCGAGAGTTCTGAATTGACCAGGATCAATAAGACATATAATTGTTACAGATCCACCTTCCCAATCTTCTTTTTCAATAGTACTCGTCAATGGAACAATTTTATCTCTAATTTTTCGTGCTTCCTTTCCAGAAACGGTTGCCCTGATCCTCATCTGAGCTCTCTCTAAAGGCATGGTTTCTTTAAGAAGGGGGATAACGTCAAGAGCTTGTTGTTTAGCATTTCTGTTAGCCTTGACAGAAAAATGAGCATCTTTCATTGCCTTTTCAATAATAGACACCGGATACGGCCTTTTTGTTTCTGGGTTGATACATTTCTCTGCAACGGTGGTGGCGATGTCTTTGAACAAAGAATCTAACTGAGAATGTCTTTCCTTATCAGACACTTGTAATTCTCCCTTTTCAAGAATTTCTTTGCAGATCTCGGTAAGATCGTCTTTACCAAATATTTTTTGGAGATCCTCTTTTTTTGCTACCTGGCCTTTTGAAACGTTATTGAAAACGGAGTGTGATTGTAAAACTTCGTCTATGTCTTTTTCTCTATGATAAATAAAAACAAATGAATACGTAAGTATTAAAGTACATTTAAATTTGTTAAAACCAAGAACTCTTTCATACGACAATCACTACTTCCCAATGAAAAACATTTGATTCATTACTATCGAGCAATTTAAAAATTGTAAATAGCCGATGTAATCATTATATTATCGGCACTTTACAGATTAGGTAAAATAAAAATGACACAAATTAATTATATGTGGCTGTTTTCGTTTAAAATATGGGAATCTTTTACGTCTCACTGAATACTAATTATTATAAAATAATAATCAGCTTACATTATGTACGACTACATGAAATATTAATTCAATTTAAGAAATTATATTTATATACGCACACTTTACTTCTCCATGAGAGAACCTTGTTTTTGTAGCAAGCAATTTCAAAACGTTTACCACCTTTTTTGAGACGAACGACAGCAACGTTCGTTAGCCTTATTTGGTTTGTAGGAGTAAAAATCTTAGACATTTTAATCAAATAATATATGTAGTCAAAATAAAATAATTAATCTATTGCGATGTCCGTCACAACTCAAAATAAATTTCCATAGACAAGAGCATAAAGTAATATACTATTAGACAAGAGGCTAGGAGTAAACGGTAGGTAGATCTGATTTAAATAATTTATAATATTGAACCAGACTAAACATTAAATATATACTTATATCGTGCAGCCATTTACTAAATGAAAAACAAAACAGTATTATTTTTATAGTGATTTGAATTTAAAAAAATCAAAGTTATAATTATACACTGAGCAATTACTTTTTACTCATAAACAATAGACTAAGCCCAGATATTTTATAATTTGGCAAGTATTTTCAAACTGTCAAATTCATATGTCAAAAATATTTATAAGACAATATTAATTTTGGGCTATTAACATGGCATTCCGATACAACAGAAAGTGATAGTTATTACGTAATATCCTATTTCATTTTTATAGATTTTGAACGATGGCGATACTTAAAACGTCGTTTTCAGTTTGTTTTATCCAAAATACAAAAATAAAAAAATTCAGTAGGTCTTATGCATCCAGAAGAGTTGTCGTAACTGGTTCTGGGGTGATATGTCCCGTTGGCTGCTCAACTAAATCTGCATGGCAAAATATTCTAGAAGGGGTTTGCGGGATAGAAAAGCTTCCAGATGATTATCAAAGTTTGCCATCAAAAATTGCCGGTCTCATACCAAAAGGTAAAGGTACTGACCAATTTCAGATTGATAAACATTTTAGTAAAGGCATATTAAAAACTATAGCGCCTGCGACAGCTTTAGCCTTAGTTGCCACAGAGGAAGCATTAAGCAATGCCAATTGGAAACCGGAGGATGATCACATGAAAGAGAGAACGGGAGTGGCGTTTGGAATGGGAATGATTGATTTGAGCGATGTGTGTGCGACAAATGATTTACTAAGGCTAGGTTACAATAAAGTAAGCCCATTTTTTATACCAAGAATATTGCCCAACATGGCAGCGGGACATATCAGTATTAAATACGGATTCAGAGGTCCTAATCATTCAGTTTCTACAGCTTGCGCGACGGGTGCACATTCTATTGGAGACGGTTTTAGATTTATTAAATCGAACGATGCCGATGTCATGGTTTGCGGAGGGGCAGAAGCTTGTATCAGTCCTCTGGCAATCGCCGGCTTCTGCAGATTACGTGCTCTGAGCACTTCATATAATGATAATCCCAAAGAAGCGTCGAGGCCGTTCGACAAACTTCGCGAGGGTTTTGTAATGGGAGAGGGTGCTGCCGTATTAGTACTGGAAGAATATGAACACGCTATCAAAAGAGGAGCCAATATATATGCAGAAATACTAGGCTACGGTCTTTCAGGGGACGCATCACACATAACTTCACCTCGGGAAGACGGCTCAGGAGCTATGTTATCAATGTCCAGGGCACTGAATGAAGCGGGATTAAAAAAGACTGACATTGGATACATAAATGCTCATGCCACATCGACTCCTGTCGGAGACGCTATAGAATCCCGTGCCATAAGTACTCTGTTCAGTAACTCTAAAAATTTTATAGGATTATCTTCAACAAAAGGTGCACATGGACACTTACTAGGAGCTGCTGGAAATTTAGAAACAGTTTTTACAATGCTGGCATGTATGAATGGGATTCTTCCGCCGACAATTAATTTGTCTGATGCGGAAGGTGTTATGCCACTAAATTATATTCCAAATAAAAAGCAAGACTGGCCATCATCTTCAAGACGAATAGCATTGAAAAATTCATTTGGATTTGGTGGAACAAATGCAACAATATGTTTAAGTTCCATGTAAAAAGAAAGCAAAGTTTATTATATATAATAGTTTTTAATAAAACATTATTACACATTTTGTGGAGATTTATTTATTGATTTTCAACTCCCCATCAATAATCATCCATCGCCATTATGTTATAACATTTATTTTACAACATTTATCAGATGCCCAATTATTCTTGAAGTCACTTGCTTTTTCAGCCATTATTTTACTTAATAATTATGTATTTGTTTGGGTTTGATCCTCTTGCATGGGTAAATGTAAAGTTCATATCTTAGAAGCTTGTAGAAGTAATAAATTCATTTTGTGAAAATATAGTCATTTTTAATAATATAACAAACTCTAGCCCGCAACTAAAATGTAACATTTTAACTGGTGGGGATTATTTATTTATCTTCTTAAATAAAAAGTCCATTTAAAAAATCTGCTGACTCCAATTTTAACATTTTGCACAGTTAATAAATTAGTCATAATTCCACTAACCATTAGAATGGATGGATGCATTTTTAATATCCCTGCCATCATTACATGATTATATGAACCAGAACAATATTGTAAGTATAAATAAAAGAATACTATAATATAAACAAATAGTACTTAAACTAATGTCAATATCTGAATAACGATACTGGTTGAGTATTCGCTTTATAACTTTGCACTCTGGCTTTAGGGTCAGGGTCTGGGATTATAGGATGGGAATGTAATGCCAAGTGCCGGAGTGTCACATTACAAATGTCAAGTATAAAAATAGACCTATAATGTGTTTAATGAAATTGATATAAAGCAAAATTAAGATTAAATGTTTAGTGCTCTCTATCACAAGCCAACGATTCGGGGCGTCAGACTTGGCAATATTATTAAAATTAAGAAAATAAGTAAAATCGAAGCATTAAATAAGATCAGAAATTCATGGAATTTTAAGTATTTGTAGGTGGAACAATTTCAATTTCATTTCATCTCCGCTTTACCTAGATTTCATATTGATAAAATCAAAATTTTACAAGGCACAAATCTTTCAATATTTGATTACTTACTTTTTCATTTTATTAGTTATCATAATATCAAGAATAATATAAATAAGTTAATCTCATCAAAGAGAACTGATTTAATTTAGTTGTGGTTTGAATGATAAGTATGTAAGAACTCAGATAAATTTATAATCTTTTTGATGGTACGGGCATGTAAAATATGGCAGGCCGAAAATCAATACAAGCCATGTTTGACTGCAGAGCAGCCTTACCAAAAACTAATCACTTCAACAAAGCTAGCATCATTTCCACGCCCTATTTGGAGCATATTGCTACCACACGACACCTTGAAGATTCTCAATCGCCCACACCAAGTCAAGTTTCTCCCAAGTTCCTTACCATTCAAGATCTTTGGAAGACTCATAATATTTATGGGGTAGTTTGCAGTAAGTGTAACTGTCTAATTTGTTGTTAAAACAACACTATGAAGGTCTAAGATGTAGATAAATAAATAGACATGTGTGGAATATTATAGAATGATATATTTTTAAAAATCGATTACAAACATGAGAATTGAAACATGTAACATTTTTGAAATATAATAATCTGGATGGTATTTTTATTCGCAAAATTTAACAATATCGTCCAATTGCATATTTTCAAATTACCAAAGTATTCAACAAATATTTGTAAAATTAAAAAAGTTATAACATAAGAAACCAGAAGACCATAAGAGTATTTATAATACTCAGCAGGGCATCATTAAGTGATTAAAGCTCTAATTTAACGTAAATCCACAAACTTCTGTAGGAGAAATATTTGTACGCTAAAGATTATTATCAAAAAATGAATATGTTGGCCAAACAGCAAGATGCCTATGCTATATAAGGATGTTAGCAAATAAAATTTCTCTTGAGAAAATTTACAGAAACATGTCGACAGTAGGGTGGAATCCACTAGTTGGGGACTCGAGTAACATGCTGCGGAACGTTATCACATAGTTGAGCAAATTTATTTTTTAATTTCTGGCGAAGTTCTAGACGTTTCTCTGTGATGTTATGACGAGATTTGAATTCCATCACATCTTCAATTGGAATATAACTTACGTCATCATGCTCTTCATCGGACGACCCGGAATCCTAGACAAAAGAAGATGATGGTAATGAAAAAAAAATAGGATCTGTAAAACAATACAAATAAATCAAATTCTTAGAGGGCTAATATTGACAAATATTGCAAATTTAGTATTTTGCCAAATCATCACTTATATTTTCACACTGCTGTTGCTATACAGTAGAAGTGTTAAGAAGGCCTATAGTAGGATTACAATAATTATTTGCTAACATGTTATTTTTTCAGCAGAGTAAGCTTCTCTCCAAAATTAATTACTAGCCAGTAAAAGAACAGAGGTATGGAGAAATACGAAAGCTACTTATGGATATGGATTTTTACTGAAGACCCGATTGCCATATATCGTAAAATTACAAACAGTATTACAGGTCACCAAAATTTCAAAAAAAAAAAAAAAAGAAGTTTAATATATGAAAGCAAACGGATTTCAAAGTTTGTTTAAGAAAAGTTCTTTATATGAATAGTATTCCAGTCTATAGAAGACATAAATAGCCGACATTTGATCTGAATTTTTGCAATGATTTGCCACTATAAAATGAGTCCAATATATTATTGTTAGTTACCAACATTTGGCAGTAACCTCACAATAATACATTGTCTTTACCGTGATAATATGCATACTTACAAGTAACATTTCTTGCAGAGATAGAGTGAAGCCAGCATTTGCAAGAGTATCATGCTTATGTGTGTCTCCCGTACAACCGCCTCTCTCGTGATTGCAAAATCCTTCCGAGCAAGCCACTTCGGAACCCTCCGGGGAGCTCGGCAGGCTGCAGGATCCGGATGCGGTATCACAACATCTATTATTATTTTCAGATGAATAACCACAGTCTTGAGAGTGTTCGCTGGAAGACCAGCTGCCTTCTACGAGTCTTTTAGTGATGAGCGTCTGTGTTGGCAAAGTTTGCACACTGTGACAGGAATGACAGGGGCCGTCCGAATCCTCATACTGTAGACACTGATCAATATTGTCCGTTATGGGCTCCACTTCGATGGGTCTCGGTTTTTCTTGGTCTAAACAATTTTCACACTGACATAACTCCACTTCCCCGGGTTCTTCATTGTCACCGCACTTATTTAATTCGGACCTACGATCTTTCTTCTTACGTCTGCGTAGTTTTTTCTGCTCTTTACGTTGCTGTTGAGCTGCCTCTTCTTTAGTGATTTCCTCATAGAGTAATTCCAGCTTTGTCACACCGCATTTTCGCTCCACGGCAGTTTCAAATTTTCGGTGAAGAGCGTCCACCGCGACCGCTGCCAAGACTTGACAAGTGCCTTCTTCTTCCCTTAACCGTAAGGAAATCCGGTGAAGGCGCTCATAGAGACATATTCCGAGACATATGAGAACTTCCTCTTGAGCGATTTCCAAAGTCTTTGCGTGCCTTTCCCGGTGACTGCCTAACAACTCGGGCTCGGCTCGCATGATCAAGGTCGTTATGTATTCGGTGTCAGCCTGCAGGTGTAGATGTCGCTTTGAAAGGCATTTGCGGATGCCATCATACAGTGCGCTGACATATCCTTTTTCTTTTTGTGGCTCCACTTCTTCGACAAGTAATTGATAAGCTCGAATAACCTACAAAATTGGAAAATGACTAAATAAGGGATAAAATAACAGATCTATACAAAAATATACAGAATAAATCCTAAAAGATAGCAGTACCATTACAATATTGATGACTATAACTTTGACTGTTAATACCTTGGTCCTGCATTCTCCACAGAAACGATGTTTTCGTAGATAATTTTCAAGCGTATCTTGTAGGGTTTGGAATTTTATGAAAGTGACTTCTTCCCTGCATTGAGAACGCATGCATTCCCAAACATCTCTCCATGTGCCACTCATAATACGAGATCGGTTTGATTCTAAGGAATGAAGCACGCAGCGGCGGCTCTTCTTAGACCGCGGTTGACTATCAACCAAGCACTGCAGACGGGAGCTTAAAAATTGTATCAACAGTGTGAGAAAAAACAACCACAATCATAGATAGATATTTGAAAGAGAAATGAATAAGATTGTCTCACCTGTGGCCATGGAGTAGAGTGCATAAGATTCGCGGATAAGACAACATTTCTTTTTTTATGGTTAAGATTCCGACTGACGTTATGATTAGTGGATCCAATGTAGTGTGACCAGACTCCATCAACTGATAAAATAGCCTCTCCACACTGGAAAAAAAGCAAATCATGATATCGATGGTGAGGATCTTTCTATGTCAAAAAAACAGTTTCATTTAGTCCCGGCAATCGGTTATTTCAGACCAGTAGCTCACAAGAACTTGGCCATCAGCATCTATTTTGCTATCGTAAACATATGACGGCTATAGGCAAAATGCATATTCTTAGCAATGGAAAATGAACTGTGATTTCAAAATTTAGATTTTATATTGCTTTCACAAAATTTTGGGGTTTCATTTCACAAATTTATTTCACCATGTCTTTTAATAAGAGGAGCATATGTACTCTTAACGGATAATCTCAACAGAAATGAGAACTGGGGCTAGGAGAGGACTACTAGTTAGCTAATCATTCTGCCCTGTTTATATTTAATTAATCAAAATATTCCATATGCTATTCGCTGCCTTTTTACTTCAGACATCAATATTGTCATATAAGTGTCTAAATTAAGTTTTCAAAGACTTCTATTAAAACTTTTTAGCTTCTAATTAACGCATCAGTAATCACTTGCCTGACAGATTCAAATCAGGTGAAAAAGTCAATTTCGATTGTTCAGGAAATATTTGAGTGTTGAAAATGTTCTGAAGGTTAAGAATCATCATTTTAAGGCTTGAGTGAAATATGACCCCAATTATAGTATGTGCAATATTAAATAACCACATTTTATTTGTATTCATCTTATTTGTTAAATCACCACTTTTTTGTATACATCCTATATAACGAACTACAAGAAATTCTACATGTAAATATGGTAAATATATTACATTCATATGAAATTTTCCGTTTTGTATTCCAGCAACAATCAGTTGTTTAATTAATTAGTGAGTAATCAAGAAACAAACCTTCTTCTACATCCGACACATGGAACAGTCTGTCCCAATATAAATAGCAAATCGTCACAGGTCACTTCGAAAGAGTCCTTTATCTCCTCAGGACTAAGAATACTATATTTACGAATAAATTCGTCCAATTCTCTGCCTTTAACTTCAGGATTGTCGCATACCAGACCCCTAGTATTGAGGTCCATGATCATCTGTTAAAATTACAAAAGATTTTATCGTTAAAATTGAAAAACTAATCACGCGCATTCGCAAAATATTACTAAAAAATACTAGATATGCATGAGTAATGCCTTTAGAACTTTCATAAAATTGCTCGAATATAACAACTAACTAGCATTACCGTTTTTACATATATCGACGGTTCTCAAACATGTCAAATATGGCATAGTTTATGAAAAAATCTTATGAATAAAATCACAAAGCATTTTGCTTATCATGTAGGTCATTTTAACATCGAAAGTAAAATGGTACAACCAAAATAATATTCCGTGTAAGTGCGAATGTCAAAGTGGAAAGACAATTTCACTTACTGTTAGATTTTCATTGACAACTAAGGGGAGCTGTCGTTGTTTTATGACGGGATCCTTTTCGGAACGATAAATATCAACCAATTTGGCCATTTTGATATATTTTCATTAACTGATAAAGTGCAGTTTTGGTAGCAGTTATCTGATTGACTAGTACCCGACACACGAAAAATAACACGTCGTGTTGCTACTATGAGAACGACTTCCGCTTATTGAGATCATGCGATTCGTTATTGACTGCCCATGGAAGAAATTAGGAAAAAGTGCGTAATAGAAATATATTTTCAGACAAGTTTACCTAATATAAGAATATTATTACTCCTTACTAAAAAGTAGCTGGATTAATTGTTATAAATTTAAAAGGAAATGAGTAATACCATACTTGTATTATTAAGTAAATGAAATAATAATATTTTGTTGGCATTATAGTATACCTACCTATTTTTATTATTTCTATACGAAATTATCATACAATCTAAAAATACACGATTTATAAAATACTGAAAAGAGGTTTGTATTTCTATTTTTCTTATATGTAGCTAATAAAATATATTATTTTAATAAACATAAGTTGCAAAATTAACATAGCGGAAAAAATTATTTGTAAAATATGTACTTATGTATCAAAAAACAGTAGCTAGGTACCATCAGCGTGCGGTGGACTTCTCACTATCTCTATCGCACAATTTAATTTGGGTATGAGCAAGAAGGATACAAGAGCATGCACCGCATGACCTTACATCTCGCTTGCACCTTCAATTATCATGTGATTGAGCGAGAAAGAGCTAAAGCCAACACACGCGCCTGCTAGGTAAGTGTATGTTTTTTAAACAAATTGTGATTGAATTTAAAAACACTAACTGTCTTTCATCGTTGTTCTTTAAGAATACACTAACTGAAAAATACTAGTTTTAAGTAGATAGGTAATTAAACTTTGAAGTTTGTCAAATGTTTGAAAACCTTTATCATTAAGTTTGTATAAAAGTTGAAAATATTTTGAAGTAAAAGTATAATTATTTATAAAAAAAATTGTATTCTTCCATACGGTAAACTTTAAAATTAAAAAGATTTTGATATAACTAACTTGATAGGTATTATGTTCATTTTTCGATGTATGTTTTCATCCAGAACTGCGACTTTTTGGTGAGAATAAATTTTATGTACGTATATAGTTTTATAAGCTCAATATTATTATTCTATAATTCTACGCGCGCAAATAAATTTAGTAATAAATCAATTTCAAGTATTCATGCCAATTTTAGACCACAGACGAATAGATAAAATTTTTGCAATAGTAATATATTGTCTATGATAGTAAAGTGACGTCCATTGGCCGACTAAGCGAATCGTAAATTCAAATAGACCGAATAGGTTTGACGTTTCATCAAATTTATTGATAGTGTAATAATTCCCTGTATTATTTCTTTATTATCTTTAAATTCATTTGTCGCATATTGGTAAATTGTCGCTCATTTTTAGTTATTTCTTAACCAATTTTCTTAACTCATTTCCAAATAGCTTACTTACTGATAACAAATCAGAATGTTTCTTAAAATATGGGGATTATTCTCAGTAATATCTGGAGTATTATTAATGTATTACCATAATGGTATTGTAAACTATTTGGATTCTCTTAAAACCGCTAAAAGTGATAACGCTAAACAAGTCACTGACAATTTGTTTACTATCAAAGAATTAGGCGTATTCAATGGTATCGACTCAGATTCACTATACTTATCAATCCTAGGAAAAGTTTACGATGTCACCAAAGGAAAGCAACATTATGGTCCAGATTCAAGCTACCATATATTTATTGGTATGGTTTTTTTAAATCACTTAATTAGATTACGAAGCCAACATAAAGAAGTGGTCTTTGAATAAATGTGTTAGAAAAATCGTTACATACTTTCGCTTCTTTTCAAACTTTTGAAAATATTTAGTTGCAAGTAAAGGTTCTATATTGTAATTTGCCTTTATTTGTTGCACACTTTTTTTTTTGTTTTTCATGTCCGCTCCCAATGTGGAGCATATGGTCTCCTAATGGAGGTATCTTAACAGAATTTTTCTACGAGAACTGCTTGTTACTCAGTTGCTTAACCTCTATTTTTTTTCGAAGAGAGTAGGGATAGAAGGATAGGGCTAGGACAGGACTAGTGGTTAGCTAATCGCTCTCGCTACGCCCCGTGAGGATGGGATGGGTGGGAGGGAGGACTCAGACTACGAACAGAAATCCATAAATTGATTGAAAAATCAATCTATGAAAACAGTTCGCACCGGGAATCGAACCCGAGCCAGCAACGTTACCAACTGCGCCACGGACGCCGACACACACTTAGTCCATCTCTACTATAAATTACTTGGAAATTGACTTATAAATTTCGAGGAATAGTTGTTAGTGTAGTGCTAAATGATAAAGTGTGAACCAAATTCGCATACCAACTTTTTGGTGGCTATTGATATTTTTAAAAATTTTGAAGGCTTCCATCAATTTTCTGAAAATATAGGAAATGTTTTGTTTAAATATTTAAGGCTTATAATAATAAGGGCAATGCGCCAGCTGCACATTCTTCGGCCCCGCTACACCACTGCGAATAGTGCTAGAATAACATTGCCATATAGTCACTTTGGTAATGCAGTAAATCGAGACCATATCGCATAGTGCACACATGCATATAGGTAATAATAGTTATAAAGGAGTGATATTGCTTGCATGGTTTTTATAAATTTATTTTTTAGAGTTTATAAATATCCCTCAACTTTTTTAGTATCTTAGAATTGAAATTGATAAGAAAGATTAGGTAATCTGTGTGTGTAACTGTATTAATATAAAAAAATATATCAATACAGTAAAACATCTACTTAATCAATGATTGATTTGAAATAAATTTTGGTACAAGGGTCAAGAGGAGTCAATATTGTGTAATAACAATAATCATCGATTGAGAACTGCTTTAAAGTAAATTATAAAAACCTTTTGCATGTCTGAAAAAAAATGTTTCGATAAATTACACTAAAAATGTCATTTGCCCCAATTTCCACAGTAAAAAAATTCTAAAGATCAATACTTATATGTAACACAATTGTTAGTGATTTTTAATATTGACAATTAGTATTGAGGTGAATGAGACTTAAAAGGTATATATTTTTTCTTGTCCTACCTTTTCCACATGGGGTTTGTTCAAGATATAAAATTTAGCTCGATTCTGTTTTGAATGCAGTTTCAAATATTGTTTATTACAGGGCGTGATGCTTCAAGATCATTCATAACAGGCGAATTTTCTAGCACAAGTGGCGACTTGGAAGGTGTACTGGATCTTTCATATGGTGATTTAATTGGACTAGAAACTTGGTCGCAGATGTATGAAAAGCAATACATTTACAAAGGTGCAGTATACTTTACAGAATTAATTTCTTATTAAAAATATTATATACATTATATTTTCAGTCATACTGAGCATAGACAGAAATATTACAGGAGAAGTCCGCAACAATCCACATTGATTTGAGTTTAAGAATATTTCCACACAAACTCTCACACTTATTAAAAGCGTAAGAAATTGAAATAGAAATAAGAATTCAAAAAAGAATTTTTGCTGCATTCTACAATAATTATTGCTTATAAGAAAAATCATATATTATACAAAAACCATTGATAAATTTGTCACTAAAAACTTAAAATTCATATAACGAGACCGATTTATTTATCTTTTCATCAAAGTAATTACATTTAAATCGTCAACAATATTAATAGTTAACTGAGAAAATTGCATAATACTTTTCAACTTTTGACATTAATTCATGGACTATATTTTTTTTCATCGCTGTGTTACAGGAAAGTTGATAGGGCGTTTCTACAATGAAAATGGAATTGAAACAGATTACATGAAAAAGTTTAACGAAAAGTTAAATGAGGGAAAACTAGGAAAATTAGCTGAGGAAGAATTAAACAAAAAATATCCCCCGTGCAATGTAGAATTTGATGCCACATTAGGAAGCAGGGTATGGTGTTCCACCAAAAGGTATTTGATAAATTATAAAATATGCCAGTATACCTTTCTGGATAAATTAATATAAGTTTATTTGTTTCCTTTTCATTACCTATATAATTTGATTACTCTTGGATGAATTCAATATTTATGTGGTCCAAAGTAAAGAAAGTAAATGTAATGAGCAAATTATCAATTGCATAAATCAGAACAGTATGAACTTCTGTTGACTATTATTATAGTAAATCAATGTCTATAGATTCAAATATAACTATTTAATAATTGTGTTTTTCATTTATCCATGTTTTCCATCCCCATCAATATCCCAGATAATCAGTAGTTTATCATACAAAAATACGTTATTCCGTTGTAAAATAAAATGAATATTTTCAGTGGAGGAATCGATCGTCAATGGGAAGGTGTCCCGAGAATGTTTTTTACGCCTGCTTCGAGTGAACCACGCTGTGTCTGCATCAATCTCAAGAATACTGAAGACTCTGTAAAAGAATCGAAGATAAAAGAATATAATGACTGTGAACCTACATCAGTGTCATGTTTTGTAAATGATAAAAAAAGTGAAGAATTATAATTTTTTTGTAGCTAAAAAGACTTGGTTTATTAATCAGTGCACATAATCTTTTTTTTATATTACATTTATTTACGTACTTAATCCCATGTGCAAATTAAAAGACTAATTTTTTAAATCGAGGGTTTATTGTTATATTTAGAGATGTTTTTGTTGTTAATGGAACAATAGAAAACTTTTTACATTTGAAATTCCAGCAATAATTGTGATATTTGTATTATGAAAAGTATTAAATAACATTGAATATGTTTGAGATACACTGTTGCTTAGTGAAGATGAATGAAATAAAACATTCCAATTGCTACATACTTATTTAGAGTTATTATTCCCTTGCCTTCTAAATAAAACAAGATATTGTTCATATGAAATACTTCAGAAACAATGCTTTTTATTTCGTGTAGTTTTAGATAAAAATAAAGAAACCGACGTAACTAAAAATAAATATAATTATGTGGAAGTTTTCCAATATATCTTCTATGTTCCAGTCCGGTGAAGGGTTTGAATTCAAAGGGCACTCTTCCACATGTTTTATTGATTTTTTTCAGAAGTGTCAACTATATTTTTTTCCAGTTTTGATTTTGATAACTAGGTGTAGTGAGAGTGATTAGCTTACTTCTTTCTTAACCCTATCTTTCCTTACCTTCTCCAAGGAGGTGTTGGGTGGGTGACCTACTACCTGTTCTTTTTGAACAGCTATTGAGATGCTCCGTTTGGGAAACAATATACTTTGAGTACAGTTGGGAGGTTGCCCACACTGGGGTTCGCAACACATCGGTAAGAGACCTTGGCCTTATATCAGTAGCCCTGAGTGCACAGCTTGTAATTCCCAAAATACTGAAAATGAGATTTAAATGCCACTTTCAAGCTGAAGTCTTCTCTAAATTTTTTAAATTATAATATGGTCACTAAATTATTACACATTAATACAAAAAGAATTATGTGAATTTACAAATAGTTCCTACAGAATCATTGCCAGTTCGAATGGTGTTCGTCATATCTATAAAGAAATATTGGCGAGTAAATGAAAACAAGTATAATATACGACACGAGTACCCTATCAATATAAATAAGATGTTCTCCTACCCATGATGAATTTATAAAGTTCGGGGCCTAGTGTTTATTGTCACCAAACTAGAACCAATACAGATATTAAAGTTCTTATTGAAATGCAGTCGATTCCGCTTAATTAGTAAACCAGTTAATTGGGAAAGGCAATGACGGGAACCCAACATGAATCTACTGAATCTTTGCTGATTTTGAACAATTTATTGCAATCTTGAAAAAATAAGAGAAAGACTACAATCATACCTACACTTGAATTCATGAAGAAATAAATTATTTTGTTTGCTCAAAAGTTTATATTTTAATGAGTATTAATGATTATTTTACTTCACATATTCTTATGTACAGTTAATAATTACTCATTATTTTCTAAAATTTAAATATTTTTTCAACAATTTATTATATAGAGTATGCATAATTTTTTTTTAAATTTTCTTCACGCTTTGTTTATTACAGCCAGCCGTTTATTGTAGACCGAAATGCTTGGGATTGAGGTGTCCCTATTAAACGAAATTGACTATTCACATTCCTAAATTGTTGAAGGGGGGAGGGGATATGGCATTTATAAACCCCCAACCCTTATTGTCATTCACTTATGCCTATTACCGGTTTTTTCTAGTGTTTCAGACTGAAAAACATATATCCGAGTACACATTTTTCCAAACAGAAATGCGGAACGGACAATGAAAGTATCTAAATCTCAATTTGAAATACAAGAGTAATACTATTATTGTACACTATTAGTGTTTTTTCATCCAGTCTATTTTGAAAAGAAAATTTGAGTAAGCCAATATTTTTTGGCTAATTCACATAATTGGTGACAGGTTTCTCATCTCAGTAATAAGTTATTATTATGGTTTTCCATTACATTTTCTCATTCTATCTATTTGCATTCCAATTTTACAAGGTAAATTTACACAATTGCTGTCTTTATCAATATAGGTTACGGTGAAAACAATACACCCACTGATTATTTCAACTAGTGATATTTTTTGTTCCCAATTCATAATAATATGGTTATCTAATATTTATGTGAAATTAGTTTCTTTGGTTAGAATATTCCATTTGTTGTGAAATGCATTACATACATCCATCCCTTGATTGTCATGGTAGATAATAATTATGTTCAAATATAATGTAATGAAAATTTTTAATTCAAGGAATGAGTCTAATTATATGGATTATTCTCTATCTTCTGCATTGAGTATAATATAAGTAAAGATTTGGATAAATAAGTATTAAAAAGAAATAATGGTGACAATAATTTATTCATTTCAAAGTTTCATCCTACAGTTATAACAATAAAATGCTAATTTCACATAATATAAATGAATAAGAGTTTTTTTCTTATATTAATTGAAAATTTTGTAAAAATAATAAACTATTTATTTAGTCATGTACTTTCAGTCTACTCTTCGGGGAACGATGCAAAAAGCATTTGGAACAAACGGCAAATTGATTAATGCAATTCATTTAAACAGTTAACATCATGGAAATAAATTCCCCGCCACTTCTTTTGTCTCTTTTCTAATACAGTTTTCAACTTGATGTTGCATTACTTCATCTGATGCTCTTTTCCATGTTGCAACTGATATATTTCTGATGTAACAGGATTAATCAATAATCAAAGCAGACATTTTTCAAAATTAAAAATAAATTATGGTAAAAAGGTACTAAGGTACAACTAATCGTCGTAAAATGACTACCGAGTACCCTTTTAAGAGTATGTATTTTAAGCATTCAATGCGAACATGGTTGAAAAAATTTGACACTTTTTTAAATCAGAGTTTTGGTAAAATATAAATCAAATATAGAAAATGTCAATCTTAATATTACTACTAAATAAGGATTGTCTGCAAAAAATAAAAAACATAAGTTACATTTCCTTATAGTAAAACATTAAAGTTTAATTAATTAATGCTTGAAATAAGAATAAGTCACCATTGACACTTAAGGATACTAGTAAAAATCCTGTATTTACGTCAAGATAATGTAAACATCTTATAAACAAACGTTTTAATCATAACACTTCATCTATTTGGTCACCGTTATCATTAGAAACAAATGGATTCACATCATCTGCATCTAAGCTTTGCAAATTTTTGAGGAATGCTTGCATTGAGAGTTTTTTTCTATTGGCTACATTTCGATTACCGAGTAGACGTTTAATTTTTGATCTTCTCTTTTTAATTTTGTTTTTTGTGTGAGTTGATCCAACTTGGAATGATAATGAACGTTTCAGCTTTTTAACTCCGATAAGCAATGTGGCGTCATTGCTCAAAGATTTAGGTTCTTCGAAAATAGTTTCTAATGTTTGAGAAGAGATCTTAAATTTTTGATTGCAATAGAAATTTTTGATGTCTTCGTCGCTTTCTATTAATTTGGCTGGTCTTTTTTGGGGTTTTAGTATAACTCGTCTATTTGCTACAACATTTGTAGTTTGGATTCTTTTTCGTAAGGTTCTACAATTTCCAACAGAAGCATTTAGAGATTTTGATGACTCTTCTTTATTCTGTGGGTGTCCAAATAAATCCAATGATGCCATCTCATTAGGTAGAGAATCCAACCTAGAAATATAGGAAAGCTGTATGTCAATGACGAGCCTTTCAGGAGCAAGATCAATCACCGTCATCCCGGAGAAGGTTTTGAAACCGTCAGCGATAAAGATGGAGATCAATCAATAGATTTACGAGTTCATGAGAGAACCAATAAAAATAAAAAACATACCAAATAAGTAAAACCAAATATTGGTAGTTCAAAAATCGAAATAGTACTATTGACATTTAAAAATAACAATTCTCACCGGTACCTTGAATTATTGTCCATTGCTATTGCAAGAAATTATACTGTTGATAGAATAATTTATTTTCTAATCAAACGTCATATATTATCTAGCCTGAAATAGGAAAAATCCCAGCATTCGCTGTCAATACAACATGATTTGACAATGAGATCATGTTAGAATAAATAATCAACATTCGATTCTCACAAAATGTTATGTTTTCTGTAACAGATTCATAATTTTGTAGAACCAGAACACAAACCTGACAACAATATTACAGTGTAAATCGTGTAATATATCACAACGAATTGTCTGTGGCGCGTAGCAAGTAAATTTATTATCAGGTATTTACATAGATAAGAAACTATGATGTCTATGATAATAAACAGCAGAATCTTCGATAAAGAATTGCTTAAATTGATTTGTTTAAATTTACTTGTCTTCAAATATTAAATATTAATTTGAGTAAGAAAAACACACATATTCATCATGTTTATTCTAATGATATTATCTATATAAATATCATATAATTTCATTGTATAAATAATAATATGTCGATGTTGAAATACCCAATAAAAAAATCTTCTTAATGCAGGTAATAACATGAATTTCGATGACAAATAACTCATCTTAAAATTAAACTATTGTTCAAAGCCATTACCCTACCCAGCTAATTATTACTAAACTTTATAGCTGTATATCGTATGTACAATGGTTATTATTTTTGATAGCCCCTGGATTTCTAAGAGTTTATGGTACCTTTAGTCTGTTGGTCGCTAAGTCCTTTAATTTTCTACATTTCTTGATTAATAATAAATAAAATTACGCTGCAACATTAGTTATCACTTAGATTGTTTCTTCACAACTCTCAAAGTTTGTTTACTTGAATACTTATTTTTATCGAATTCGTCTAATATGACGTTAGCAAATGTCGTAAAACTAGAGTTGTCAAAACTTTCACAAGAAATCCATTTGATTATATTTTATACTTTTCAAAATATGGTAATCTGTGGGTTTGCATAAATATCCACACCTAAATGAATGTTCAGCTTTAAACAAAATTATCGAGATTTATTGAAAGTATTGATATGAAATCTCTAGGTATTATTGAAAGAGTTCTTCTAATACACAGTTTTGATTTTATCTATACATATATATAATCATATAAATGAATAGTGTAATACTAATCTGATGTAGGTCATGCAAATAAAGGCTGTCTTAACTTACTTATACAGCAATCTTTTACTACCCTCATAAAAGTGTGGTAATTATTATAAATCGATTAAGCATTTGATTTACATTGATTATGACTATCAATAGTGTACATTGCATTACTGTAGGATTAGTCAACATATTTAAAATTTATAAAAAATGAGAACGCCAGAACATATTTATTTATTCTTTAACAAGTTTATCATCAGCAAATTTTGTACAAAATGCTATGCAATGTCGGCCATCCTAAATACCTGAATAACAACTTGAAGATAGGTCACCGATGACCACCAAAGTATTAGCAATACAAAACTAAAAATTTGTTTTATAAAATTGAGATTAGGCCTATTCGATAGACCAATCGTCAAGTGACTAAAATTTTTCATGTTCCTATTAACAAAAAAATATTTTTGTTAATCAGCATTAACTATAGGGAATGCTAATTGCTTTCAGATATTTGAGACTGATGGCCGGGTCTGCACTGCGTCGCCTGATGGCAGAATACAAACAGCTTACCCTCAATCCTCCTGAAGGAATTCTCGCGGGCCCAGCGAATGAAGAAAATTTCTTCGAATGGGAAGCATTAATCATGGGTCCTGATGAAACCTGTTTCGAAGGCGGAGTCTTCCCAGCTAAATTAGTTTTGCCGTCCGACTATCCGCTCAGCCCGCCAAAAATGCAATTCCTGTGTGAAATGTTCCATCCCAATATATACACGGACGGTAGAGTTTGTATTTCAATTTTACATGCTCCGGGCGATGATCCCATGGGATATGAGAGCAGTGATGAGCGTTGGTCTCCTGTTCAGAGTATTGAAAAAATACTGTTGTCGGTTGTGAGCATGTTGGCTGAACCGAACGATGAGAGCAGTGCGAATGTCGATGCGGCAAAGATGTGGCGCGAGGATCGGGAGCAGTTCAATAGAAAAGCTCAAATGACTGTTAGAAAAACTCTTGGTATACCACTAGAATAAATTTGTATCAGAAACTTATTTTTTACACTGAAATCATGCATTTTATTAATCAAATCCAAATTGTTAAGTTTAAACTAATATTGAATAGTTTTTGGGACCTATCTTTTAAATTAGAAAGAATTATAAAGCTATATACGCTATCTATGTCATGCGACCAATCGATATATAAGATTCCATTTACGAGGGTTGCATATTTACAAACATTAACTTTCAAGAGAGATGCAACATTACTTAAGCTCTTACCTCGCACACTCTTATGTTTTCGGAGTTAAAATGATCCACTCTTATAATTTAGAAAAATGCCAATATCACAAAATTTTCTTTTTGTTCAATAAATATGACAACATATAATGTAGTATACTGTAGTTGAAACACACCTTAGGGGATATGAATGATTCTCTTTTTTTTAGTACGATACAATATGCGATACAAATAGTATTTGACAGTTTGTATTTTCCATTCATTCTTGGATTAATAGTATTATATTGTAAGAGCGAGCAAAAGGTATAATAAACTTACGAATTTTTATACAACTGAAATCCTTGAGCATATTTTTAATAACGACAGCTCATACATAATATCACTAGGTCAAAATAAATAGTGCATCATTGTGCAGTATTTAGATGTAACAATTCGTCGATTAGTATACGAGCGTGTGGTGATAAAATTATAGTATAGCGCCTGCGGTTGTTATGGGCTAAAAATTTCACATGAAAAGTGCTGCGGGTGAGTTAAGGTTACACATTTTGTGCGCTACAGTTTGTATGTTTTTTTGTATTGACTTTTCAATTCCATTTAAGACTTAAATTCAATTTACGATTACGAACAAGTTTTCTGTAAGGGGTGTTATATTATTTTATAACGATTAGCAGTTTTATTTTATTTTTTTGACATTTTTCCAAATTTTTTAACAAATCTCGAAAATTTTGAATGATTTTATAAAAATGGAGTGATCCATTGTATATTCTTGATTGAAAAAGCTGGTCGTTTTTATTTGGTACAAATTTAATAGCTAATTTATGAAATGTTTATATGCAACAGTGATTCTATATATTTTTTCTATTATTTGTTTATGATTTCCACGGATAGTACATAATAGTATACCAGAATTCCTGTTTTTCATATATTTCCTAAAATATATTTAGTTATTGAAATGAAAAGACGTGTGATAAAATTTATTATTTATTGAAAGTAAAATCTGTTATTTTTAATAAAGTGAAGTTACGCATA
The DNA here is from genome assembly GCA_022494535.1 of Himalopsyche phryganea. Lineage (NCBI taxonomy): Eukaryota > Metazoa > Arthropoda > Insecta > Trichoptera > Rhyacophilidae > Himalopsyche > Himalopsyche phryganea. The sequence goes on along the minus strand of JAGVSL010000001.1, from coordinate 7,677,543 downwards.
TTTTTTTCATTTTATTTATTGTATATGTAGTGACTTTTGTGGTGTCAATGGTGAAAAGGCATAATATTTTTTAAATCAGAACACATTTTGTTTTGTACTAATTCCACAATTTTATGAAATGATCAGAACCGGTTTTGTTTATTGCAAACAACTGGCGAAATAACCACAAAAATAATTGTGATTTATCCTAAATCTTATTTATTATTTTATTTTAATAAAAAAAAAGAATATTTACTATCACCATGCCTTGTTTTAAGTCCCAAACCGGTTCATTGTAATTGCGCTTTGAAATATTTTGGAGTAGGTGACAGATTGTGTGCAAGTAAGTTAATATCTGTTATTTGTATAAATTTGCACGCCATCTGACATTGAAAAGTTTTATTCAGTCTGGGAATTGGAATATTGGAGCTATTTTAGAACATTTGATGCTTCGAAATTTTGAACTTAAATTGTATCATTTTAGAAAATTATATTTGCAAAGTAGCACGCCAAAGAAGTTTATTTAGTATTTGGAAGTGTTTGCTTTTTTGTCATGTGGTATGTAAACAAATGACTTCACAGGATAGGACTTGCCAACTATAAATTTTGTAAGACCATATGTATATTCAGTATTTTTTCGATTTATTGTAACTTTATCTTTTGCAAAGCTTATATGTATAATAACATTCGTAAACAGTGAGTTGCATTTGTATTCTATTTCAAAATAAGACAATCATTAAAAAAATATTATTTCAGATAAAGTCTTGGGGAAACTTCCCTTATATCCAAGTCTTCTGCGGCCGGTATGCTTGCCACCTCTGGAATATTTGAAATGTTTCTATGGGTTATAAAATGGCATCGTTCACTATCACTGCAATTGCATTGAGTACACTCTGAATTTTGTGTGACACTTTTTTTTTTCTTGTCAACATTGTCAATAATAGTTCTAATATCATTGATGTTTACCGTCATTGAGAAATTTAAACCGGGATATATGAAAAATGCAAACATCGTTAGTGCAACAAGAAGCTGAATCGGAATTGCAACAGCCCAATATTTTTGAGGATAATAATAGATATTAAAGAAATTTAACCATTTTTCTGGCACTAGTGCCCAACAAAGATATACAACAAGAAGTGTACGAAATGCCAAGAACCAAACAAATCCGTGGATTGAGCGGGCCGGTGTCGGTGATGGAGTATGCTCAGGCATGTTTTTCGAGTATTCAGTAGTGTGAATACGATTCACTGACGGCTGGGCCCATGGCTTCTATTGTTTCAGCTGCCAGCAAGAGGTGATCAAAGAAAGAGCTCACTGCGACTCGCAAATTTTTCAATACACAGCTACTAAAATTTCTGGAATGTTGAAAATGATTGATATTAGAATAATCATGTTAAATAAATATAATATGTTGAGATATTTAGGAGCCAGAATATTTGTCAATGACTGAAGAATTGCGTTTTATTAAATAGTACTAAATAATGAAACAGGACGTTTTAAATTTACTTTAATTGTTTCTTGAATTTCAAATGATGCCTTACAAAATCTAGATTTTTGAATTCATTAAATAATAGTGATATTCAAATTGATGTTATGAATGATCATTACATAAATATATTTGTGTATAAATTTTCGTTTTACTGGCGTGGCCTATACTTTGCAATATTACAACAAATACTAGCCAAAATGAAGCCATTAAGTTTATTACATTTGGTTTGATTTGCTTTACTCTGAAACATTTCATTTCATGTACTTTTCGGTTGCAAAAATAGCATTTTTGGGCCACGTCCAGTGATACGAATAATTACCGTTTACAATATGTACTTAATTGGTTTTTTAAACATAGCTAACATTTTTAAAATGTGTCCTTCCAAAAGGAATTCTTTGGTTGTTTTGCTCCGCTTTGGTTCTAAATCCACACTCAAAACGTTGTGTACTATTTCGGCATGTCTGCTTGTGGAAAATGGCACTTCTATAAGTCTGGTAACGGAATTTGAGTATGAAATATTGTTGCTTAGCGATTATTACAAAGGCAAAATTATACACAAAATGCACCCAACATTGAATAATCTTTGTGATCAGTTCATCCCTGACAAGTTTTATTACTTATAGAAAATTGAAGCTTAGAATTGTAGAAACGCTATTGATATCAAATAAGCAAAATATTTCATGGAAGACGTGAAAAATCTTTGAATAAGCCTCTTGCTGGTTTAAAAAAGATACTATTTTTAGGAATGCGTACATATTTAACAAAAAAAACCACTTAAAGGATACAGTTTGAAGACAGGAGATTCCATTTGAAACTATTGCTTGTTTTATTGATTACATTGACATTCACCGGCGAAAGCGAATGTCTTTTAACCTCATTTAATGACATGTTATTTTCAGCTGTCAGTTTATAAGAGAAATTGTCTATGACCTGTATTGTTAATAATTTCTTGATATCAAGAAGGGTACTACATATACCTACTGTATTTTAGAAAATCTATTAAAATATGTAATAGTTGAAATATTGATTTGATATACGTTGGTACTTCACTTAACAATTAAACAACGTTTTTATGACTAGATACCTATCAGTATGTACTGAATAACGTTTCATACTTACGATATCATTCTTTTCGTACGATTTCGAAAACGCGTCAGAAAGTTAATATTACCTCACTGACATGTACATAGATATGCGTTGCCATGTATATGCCTATTTGTAGCCACCGTACGGTGCCTCCAAGATTTTCTGTCTCGTGTCATCCCAGCTTACCGTAGCTCTGCAAAGTACATAGTAATTATATTCTATGGATCGTCGTTGGCAACCTTCTGGGGTGGTGAAATCTACGCAATTAAAAGAAGGGTTACCTGAGATTCAGGTTTCCCTAGGGCATTCACAGCATGTCCAAGCTAAGTCTGTCACTGGTTTTTAATTTATAACGTAATAAGGTGCTGCTTCCTACATGTTTCAACAATAGTGAAATCAACCCAACGCACTCAGTATTCGCAGCAAGCATCTGTTTTCGATGCTAGGTATATGGTTACCCTGAGCTTTAATGTCTGCATAGCAGCACCATCAGAAAACATGGATTGATTTAGAGCATAGGCTCTCAACCTTATTTTGCCCACCGCCCACTTTGAGAATATTTTTTTCTACCGCCCCCAAATTTTTTTTGCTTACCATCTGTCACAAATCTGAAACAGCTATTGCCACGATTATATTTAAACGTGTAATTAGAAGAATGTTTCAGTAAGAACAATTAAATGCATACTTAATTATATTGAGAAGTATTTTTACTAAAATTCAAGACATTTAATTTATAACTTATCTAATGAGAAGGTTGAATTTAATGCATTTGTTAATATCAGGCTCGATTTTACTTAAAAACAACCGTAAGTCGCTGCGTTAAGTAACATGAAGCCGATTTCTCTTTAGTTACCAACGTTGCTACAGCACTAAATCCACGTTCAGCTAAATAGGACGATGGGAACGCTTCAGAAATCGTTGAGCAATCAACCATAATCCTGGGTACAGTTGCGAAATCAGCAGCCAAAATTTGGTGGCCATTCTTAATTTAATTTTAAAATTAACCAACATTAAAGTTCAATTTGCTTTATCAGTACGTGATTAGCGTGTTCTTTTATCCTTTTTAGATCAATTTTTTTACCTGCCACGCCCTCACTGTGTCATCTCAACGCCCCCTAAATTTTATCTGAGTCTTCTACTGCTCCCCTGAAAGTCTCAAACGCCCACATTGAGAACCTAGGATTTAGAGGTTTTGACTGAGTACAACAGTGGGTTCCAGACTTCCCATATTCTGAATGCTCTAACTATCCACAATCGGATTGCCATCTTCTGTGTTATGTACCCTCAGGATGCCATCAACTCTCGATGTTCTACCATGCACACATCATATGGTAGTCTTTTAACATGCAACGACCCTCATATATGTAGAATCATTAAGTCATTTTTATCTATTAATGAATTCATTATCTTAGGCAAGGATGTCAGATATTTACATTCCCTCTCGTTTAATCCTCAATATGAGTGCTGATACTGATTCGCTTACTACTAGTTCTTTGCCTTCTCTTTAAAGGGGCGTTGAGTGAATGATTTACAGTCAATTCCCCATCAATAATTGAAAATGTCTATTAAATATGTATTTTCAATTCAATAAACAGCAATACACCAGATTCTCTTTATGAATAGTCTAAGTTTTTATTTTGTTTTTACACAGTTACTGTCAAAAATAGAGTAATCTCATAATTGTTATATGTGCACCTTATCTTTTTTTACACTAGTCTCAGGAACATATCTCCTATGCGAAAAGAGAATCAGGTGTATTTGAATAAAAAAATATAAAGTTATGAAGTAAAATATAGCCTGTAAAAGTTGAATCGTTTTATCTTGAATAAGGAATTATAAAAATTCAATATAGATGTCAGTTTATGGCTTCAAAAATTGTATTATTAAACCAATAGTGAAGTTACGATTGTAAAAAAATATGATACACCTAAATAATGAACTTTTTACTTATTCTACACGATCTAATTGATTGTCTCTACTTAATTACTTAGTTGAGAAAACTTACAAATAATCAAGAGATCACTATTTACAATCGCATTCTATCAAGGAATCAAACAGTTGTCTATGCAAGTATCTCAAATTACATTACACATGCCACTAGTGTCAATATTCTATCTAGATGAATCTGAAACAGTATCAGAGTAATTGTTGAAGAAAACATTTCACCTTACATTTTTTGTGTTTCACCAAACTAATTATTTATTGATCAAAGCTATACTTGTAATCAATGAAATTCGTGGTGTAATGAAGAATGATTCAGATTATTTTCATCTCGTTGCACTTATTTAAGCGACAAACTAATGTTTACAAAATTTGACAGATTTGAGTGTTTCAAATTAACACTTTATTGAATTTGTAGGCGTACCACGGAGCAATGAGTGTTAAGTTCCTTTTTAAAAAGGTCACGGTGAAAAAATGTGTATTTGTAGTATGTTCAATATTCTGTCACACAAGTTAAAATTATATCAAACATCGAGCAAAGAAGTTTTCATCAAGAAAAGTAGTTGAACTTTATTGAAGAGAAGACAAATAATTCGATTTTAGCCAAGATGTGTCATACCTAATGCACTGACTTTTTTAAAAATTTATTATTTTATTCGAATGTCGGGCATATAGATATGAAGATGCAAGAAAAGATATGATATATTCATATTCGATTTGCTAATTGAAAACCGAGTCAATTGCACCGAGAAAATTTTAATGATACATTGTGTTATTTTTCACACAACCAATATAAATAAATTTTAATAGTACCAAATTAGGATGAGAAATTTCATGCAATAATATGGAAAACTTTTGGATATGTGAATTAAAGAAATCTTTTGAAATACGTCTATCATTACTAGGTGTTAGCGGTTGTAAAATTTATGCTGGATAATTTGGAAGTTGTAAGTCATGTAAAAATATAAATTGAGTTTTTTAATATGCATGTGAGTCTAAGGATGACCAATAAATAATTTTTATAGTGAGTAGTGTGTGTAATCTTCAATATCTAGATACAATTGGAGGGATGGAGCAGATGAAAAGAGGGTAATTGACTACAGGACTTGAAATCCATTAGGCACGTAGCTTTATTAACGATTTATTGTATAAAACAATACATTATAATGTACAGGTATTTCAATTTGCCAGATCTGTAGATGTCACTCTGGCAAAAATTAAAGCTGATTTGAATACAATGCATGTCGGGACACGCTAAGGAGGAGAAAGTAACCATGTTTATGTTACTTTTATCATAAGATCCATGTCGAATATCTGAAGTTATAATAGTTAAGTACAAACCGTAGCAGGATCGAATATTACTACATAACGCGTCCCGACAAGCATATATCAATCAGACACATCATTCTATTCAACAATTTAAAATACTTTTCCTATTTATATAATATATACACAATTTGTTTTATTTTAATTCAGTTACTCTACCACTGACATCACCAATGCTTCAACAAACAGTTCGACATTCACTGGCAGGCCGGCGGAAGGGTGTGACGACCAGTCTTCAAATGTGCTAAGGCCGACGGTGACGGATGCCAGATGACGCGGACGGTTCAAGATCTGCTGCTGCCCGATGACCGATGAAGCTGTCTTGCCGGCTTTTGCTTTTTTCTCCGTAGCTCCTCGGAGCGGAAGAACGCCTGATGATGTACGTGTCATCGTTCCCGAGGATAAATTTGGAAAGTACATACAGGTCGGAAAAAGCCAATTAAAAGATAAGAAAATTAAGAAGCGATAGCAGATTTTAGGCGCTATTAGGCAGCAGTTTGAAAGACTGCAGTGATGTTCACTATTACCATTTGTCAACCACACGCTCGCCCACTGAAAAATAATACAACTTTTAGCTGAGAGAATTGGCATGCCTGCATTTTAAGATAGTAGTCGTCTGATAGCGTTCACGTTTTACAAGCATGCTGTGAGTTGATAAAAAGGAAAAGTAAGAAATTAAAAAAAGAAAGAGATCGCAACCGAGTGTTACACATAAAACACACAGAAGGAAAAACACCGCTTGATGTCGGTGACAGTGTTCATGGAATATAAATAGTCTAGGATGAGGGCGCTAGCATTTCATTCAAACAGGTCCTCTCAGGCCGCCGGCCTTCACTTTCTTCGAATTTAGGTTCTCATAATAGGCGGTGACACTGTATGGAAATACATAAACATATTAGAAGGTGGAAACATGCTATGGTCAAATTGAAAATCAAATGCTGAACATTCTAATATTCTTGCAACATTGAAGACATGTAAGGTTCTAAATAAAATATTCAAATACGACTGATGCATAGGGTAATACTGAATAAATATAAATTAATGACTACTAAAGATAAATTAATGGATCAAATATTAAAAAAAAATGATGTCAGCGTGTATGTTGATAGAGTTAAAGTTTAAAATAAAAGTCAGATCATTCAAATATATAAGGAAAGTATGGTATGAATAAATATTATAAATTATAATGATAATTTTGCAATAGAAACAGAAAAATCACTTTACCTGTATGCTGCCATTGTATAAATGGAGTGGTTGTTTATTTAAAAAAAATCATGTACAAATTGTTAGTTTAAGGTACCAGTTTGATTGTGAAATAAGATTTATTTTCTATTGTTAAATATAAATCCGTGTTACATTACACAATGTATGTTACAAATCTGCCATATAATTTGCATCCGATTTCACATTATATACAAAACAAAATTTACAACACATATTGCTCTAAATTTTAAGTAATAGAAGTTAACACTAAATCATTTACTGCATACAAATATTACTCACAGAGAAGTTATATTTGATCGCTCCATAATTATTACTAATGTTATTTTGTGTGAATGTCTATTAAAAAAATTTAAAGATATCTAGTCTCGACATCTCGAAGTGTAAGTTTCAAATCAGATAAAAAAATATACAGTATGAACGTTTGCGATATACCGTTTACTGCAGAAATCAAACCTAAATTTAAGTATTTATATAGAATTATATATTTTTTAGTACTACGATGAAAACCATACTACCAGAAAACCAATTTTAAGATATCGCTGTCTCGGCAGTCTGGTCAATAATCTTATTTATTTGACAAATGTGATGCAGCATCGTACCAATATTATTAGGTAAGATAATCACATGGTTATAATCATTTTAGACTAATGGAATTTAATGATTGAGCACACAAAAGTTTGGCTACCCTCTTCGATGAAGAATTGCGGGCATGTGAAGTGAAATGATAAAACATTTGGACGCGTGCAGTTCATGCCTCACACAAGTGTGATCATACAAATCTTCACACAGACGTGATTGCCTTTAGATCCGTGGATCTTAGAATTCAGCTTCTGTAAAATCACATACCATTAACGCATTTTCTAAATACATATCAAACAAAAGGGCATTTGCAGGCAAAATAATGTTAAGACAACAGGAGAAATAAAGGTACATGTTAAATGCGTAAAAGGCACTTCCACAAAATATAAAAATGTTGCACATTTCGTAAGGATTCAACAATTTGCTAATATATTAAAAAAAACACTAAAGATAATAGCTAGAAAAATAAGTTAACGAAACACAATCTCCCGTTGATATGAGATACAAATTAAACTATATAAATAAATACTAAAATTGAATCTTGAGGTCCGTTTGTCGTGTGAAACTGTCGGGCGTCATAGCACCATTAGCGTGTACAGTCTATCGTCTTAGGAATAGTATCAGTTCTTCACACTCAAAACACACTGACGACTGTCTGTTTAGTAACAAGTGGCATTAGATTAGGGGGGAGGGACACAAACTAAACAAACAAAAGGCTGAAAAGGCTGTGCTTTGCCGCGCCACTACTGTTGGGGCGTTATAGCGGTCCAAACATCAGCAGTCCAAAGAACACAGCCCACATGAGGACGATCCATTGCATGCCGTTGAATATACTCTCACCGTCCGTGATCTTCCTCGCCACAAACTTCAAGACTTCATCTAGCAACACTACCGGGATAGAGAACTTCATGACTGTGAACCATTCCTCCACTGACAACGGGGTCACTTGGAATACAACCTGAAAATAGAAAAATAGCACAATGTCACGTTATACCAATGCTTTCACCTCATCAGGGGTCATAAAACTTAGACCATCAAAAAATGATAGTCCATCCGCATGAATAAGCAATCAAAATATTAACAAATGTGTGGAAAAAAATCCATAAAAAGAAATTTGAACTTACCGAAAGGACCTCAACGTAGAGGATGACGAAGTGGAGTGTGAAAGAGAGAGCCATGGAGCCGATGAGCCACATGTTGCACCATGGAGGCATCATCACCAGAGACTGATTCTCTGACAAGCTGAAATTTTAAATATTTATTTATAAAATAAGTTAAAATTAAAGATATGATCCCTCATGAAAGTACATAGATTTCATGAGGGATCATAAGTGTTATGATGACAAATTGAATTGAAAACCTTGAATGAAGAAAATCCACGATTTAAAATATTAATAAAAAACATTACCTGTTCATGGCGTTGAGCATCTCAATGGTGACAAGCACAGAGAGAGCCATGGTCATGGGATGGGGATCAGTGAAGATCTTGCAATCGACTCCCTTGAATTCATCACCGCCTCCAATGCAGGCCAAGTGGTGAGTCAATTGCCAGTAAGTCAACATGGGTCCTTCAGGAGAGTACATGAACCACCAAGTCGCAGCAGCAACGGTGGCAGCGCCTACATACCCACCAATAGCCATATATCTGTAAGGTAAAGAAACAAACACTTGGTTAAAAATTGTTAGCGATTCATAAAACATTCAATTTGGGAAGAATTAACTTTAACGAGCATAATGAAAATCAATTATAATAGATAAAAAGTAATAATAAAAAATATTCTTCTTGTTAGCGATGCAATAATTAATATGAATAACACAGACCTGAAGAACAACCATCCGGAAATAAGACCTTCATCAGCCCTACGGGGGGGTTTGTCCATGATGTCCAAGTCAGGGGGATTGAAACCGAGAGCGGTGGCGGGGAGACCGTCAGTGACCAAGTTAACCCACAAGAGCTGGACGGGAATGAGAGCCTCAGGTAAGCCGAGAGCGGCAGTCAAGAAGATGGATACGACTTCACCAACGTTGGAAGAGATCAAGTAACGGATGAACTGTTTCATGTTGTTGTAGATGGCACGGCCTGCAAGGGAACATCGCAATTATCAATTATTCAAAATTAATCTATACCTAGCACGAAGATTTCACGAATTTATGTTAAATAACAAAATTACACACTATGCATTGCTGCAAAATGCTGTACGAATGAAAACTAATAATTTTGGTTTTTACAGAGTCAGATATTTTGAAATTACTAAGTGATATGATATCATTTTTTCAACAAACCTTCCTCAACAGCAGCTACAATGGATGAGAAGTTATCATCAGCCAAGACCATTTCAGAAGCAGACTTAGCGACAGCAGTTCCGGATCCCATAGCGATACCAATTTCAGCTTTCTTCAAGGCAGGAGCGTCATTGACACCATCACCTGTCTGTTAAGAGAGCGCAGTCTTTTAGAATTATTTATACAATAAGAAGTTTTCTTTATATTAACCAGATGTGTTCCGTAATTATATTAAAATTAATTGAGGTGGAAATTAACGGTCTATTTATTTGCAATAGTGACTCAAGTAGGATTATGAACCAACCATGGCGGAGATTTCATTCATGCCCTGCAAGAATTCAATGATCTTAGATTTGTGGGAGGGTTCCACACGGGAGAAGAGACGAGAACGGGCAACGGCCAACTTTTGTTCAGCATAGGGGAGGTCATCAAATTCACGGCCAGAGTAAGATTTGCCAGTTGTGTCTTCGTCTTCTGTGAAGACTCCAATACGTCTGTAAATAAGAAATAAAGATTGTTATATAAATAATCTTTTAATTACACATTTACCATAAGTCTGTTTTCTAAAAAGTATTTATTTGGAGGAAAGAGCTACAAAATTACTCAGAATAAATTTCAGGGATTATTAAAAAAAATCAATAATACTTTATATTAATTACTGTGTACTAATAATTATTTTTTTCTGGTACCAATAACTATTTTCAAAATATGTCTGATAGCTACAAAAACCTTTCAAAATCAGTTAACCGAAAATGTGAGTGATGCAAAATCTTTTTTTTTATTAAATCTAATAATTACTGCTTATTAATTAAAAAATCAAATTCACGAAAAAAAAGGTAAAGGAAGATATTTAAGCTACAAGAGGAGATTATAACTTTTGCAAGAATACAATATATTTAAGAAAAAAAAAAGTCGTAGCAGCATGTATTCAATAAATCTATACCTCATTTCCATAGTGTATCAACTCTAAAAGCACAGTTTTGAGATAATGAGGAAACGAGATTTTGGGTAGGGTTAATCTTATATTTTAATAATTAATCTATTTTTCTAGATTTTAATGAAATTCTAGGATTACCTAAAATACATTTATGTATTTTTTTTCTTTTAGAAGTTTTCAAATGATTTTCTTAGTTTTGACAGTTTGAATCCAAAGTACTATTAACCACTGTCAATCTAAAATAATCACACATTACCACTCGTTACATTTTGTGACTGGGAGATATCGGTATTGAAAGCATTTTCTCATACCTAACTTAAAACAGTTTTTTTTTTGACTTGTTACACTATGGAACTGAGGTATCGAAATATTTTATTTTGCGAAAAGATAGTATATATTTAGTTGATAAAAATTTTCTACAACCCCCTATACTCCTTTATCACAATCGATTTTTATTATACCCCTCCCCCCTCTTTTCTAAGCTATGATGTCAAGACGACCGAGAATTTTTAATGAAAAATTTCCGAAATGTCAAGCCGCCAGTAAAAAAAAAGATTTATTTATATTCATTAATTACCTGCAGATAGCTTCAGCGGTGGCTTTGTTGTCACCGGTGATGACAATAACACGGATTCCAGCGGCGCGACACCTGACAATGGAGTCGAAGACTTCCTTACGTGGGGGATCCAACATGCCTACGACACCGACGAAGGTGAGGTTGACTTCGTATAAGTGGAATTTGTTGGAGTCTCCAAGATCCATATCATCGGGCTTAATTGGGTTGTCAGAGACAGCGAGAGCCAAGCAACGGAGGGTGTCTCGGCCGGTACCGTATGTGCGTGTGAGCTCAAGGATGCGGTTCTTCAAGGAGGTGGTCAAAGGTACTTTGGTTGTTCCAACGCGGGCGTGTGTGCAACGGTCGAGGACACCTTCGGGTGCTCCCTTGACGAAGAGTTTAGGTCCGGTTCCCAATCGGGAAGCCTTCAGGGGTACGCAATAAGAGGACATGGATTTCCTGTCACGGGAGAATTCAAGAGTGAATTCTTTCTTCCATTTGGTTTCAATTTCTTGACGAACAACGATAGCGGCAGAGCGGCGATCGAGGCCGGTCTTTGGTACGCTGAAGGGATTCATTTTTTCGGCCAATACGATGAGAGCGGTCTCGGTGGCTTCTCCTACCTTCTCGAAGGCCTGTTTGAATTCGTTAAAATCAATAGCGGAGTCATTGCACATGATGCAAATTGTGCCCAATTCTTGCAGAGTGTCGAAATCAGTAGCGCGGACCTTCTGTCCCTTGAGGAACACGTCTCCGATGGGTTCGTAAGTGGAGCCGGTGATTTCGAATTCAAGGAAGCTGCTGTCTCCACCTTCGACCTTTTCGAAAACAAACATACGGGATACGGACATCTGGTTGGTGGTCAGTGTACCGGTCTTATCTGAGCAGATGACAGAGGTGCAACCCAAAGTCTCGACGGAAGGAAGAGACCTGACGATAGCGTTCTTCTTGGCCATACGCCTGGTTCCCAGAGCGAGGCAAGTGGTGATGACGGCGGGGAGACCTTCGGGAATAGCGGCGACGGCGAGAGCGACGGCGATTTTGAAATAGTACACGGCACCCTTGATCCAGCTTCCTCCGTGAGCGGGGTCATTGAAGTGTCCAATGTTGATAGCCCATACGGCGACGCAGATGACAGAGATGACTTTGGAGAGTTGTTCGCCGAACTCGTCGAGTTTCTGTTGCAGTGGTGTCTTGATTTCTTCAGTTTCGGACATTTCGGTACGGATTTTACCGATGGCGGTGTTTAAGCCTGTGCCCATGACGATACCGCGGGCCTTACCGGCGGCCACATTGGTTCCGGAGAACAGGATATTCTTCTTGTCCTGGTTGACAGCTCGGGGGTCGGGGATGGCATCGGTGTGCTTGATGACTGATACGGATTCACCGGTCAGGATAGACTGGTCAATACGGATGGTGGTAGAGAAGATCTTGACGAGACGGATATCAGCGGGGATCTTGTCACCGACGGAAACCTCGACGAGGTCTCCGGGGACAATCTCCTTAGCGCGGATTTTCTGTACGCCAGATTTGTCTCCGCGAACCACTTTGCCCATCTCAGGCTCATATTCTTTAAGAGCTTCGATGGCGGATTCGGCGTTTCTTTCCTGCGAACGAGTAAAATTAATTGTAAAGTATTTTCACGCAGGCGTCGTTTTTTTAATAGACAGTTCCGATAACAAATAACATCGATAACTCACCTGCCAGACACCGACGATGGCGTTTGCAATAAGAATAAGTAAAATAACGAAAGGTTCAACGAAGGCTGTGAATGCATCTTCGTGGTCTTCAAATAAAGCTAGGACCTGTGAAAAGAAATAATCAAATACGCAGTCAGAAAAAAATCATTTACACTATTATGACGATGCCAAAATATGAATCGCAAATGTACTCACAAAGGAAATAATGGCAGCTAATAGCAAAATCTTGACTAAAAGGTCATCGAATTGTTCCAAAACTAATTGCCAGATCGATTTTCCTGAAAATAAAAGATAATATAAGCACACAGAAATCGACACACTCTCAGGTGCACCAGAAATATACGAAAGAACGCAAAATCTAAAATAAAACTTCACGCTTGGAAATTGATAAACATCTCGGGATAGTGTAATGCTACTTCATAATACGCCGAATGAAAGAATACTAAGAGAAGAAGAAATAAATAAGATGTTCCGAGTTCCGAGTGTTTGTACAGCAGTTACATTGTTGCACGGAAATATATTTGCACATATTTATGGAATGCAAATATTTATCCACAGAGATTAGGTTGAAAATCAAAGAGTACACATTCTTTTTGACAGTCATAATTTTACGATGATATGCATGATAATTTATAGCATTTGTTTTGAAAAAGAATTTGCAAGTATTGCATCTGCGTTTTCTTTAAGCGAAGGAATATTCAATTTGGATTATTGAGATTTTGTACACTTCCATGTATTTTATATGTATAGTATTCCATGTATAGTATAAAATACATGGAAGTGTACAAAATCTCAATAATCCAAATTTAATATTGAAATTCCATCAAGCACCCTCAGTCGATGTCTTAAATGAAGGAATATTCAATTAGATGTGAGTTTAACTCGTACACATTTCAATTAGTTTTGATAATAAAACTTTCCCTTTGTTGCAATTAATAATTTAATATCGGCAAAAATTTCGTCGTAAAATACAGCAAATAAAATGACAGGACTTGACTGCTATAGCTTAATAATTAATACATCAATTAAGTAAAAGAAAAGTACACTGGATATAGTTATTATGCAACTCACCCTCTTCTGTCGGCAGTTCTGGAATGAAAAGAAAAAAAACACATTAGTAAAGTAATTATAAATAATTCAATTTCACATGACCGAAGATTCGATTGACAAGGTAAACAAAGCTTGCGCGGAGATATATGAAGTGCGTTAGAAAATGTTAAATGTCATGCGTGTTCGGCGGTATTTAAATCGAAAAAGAAGAACAAACTTTTCAGAATTCTGAACAATCGTTCTGAGGAATATATTATTCATAAAAAAACACATCGAAAATTTCTAAGATATGTCATTGAACCAGTTTTCATCGCAAGTGGATTTTACGCGTTTACATATCTACATACAAGTAACGAGAAATACACATTCATTGTCTGCAATTTGCCAGCAGAAATGGACAGGTGAATTTACACTGCATGTAACGTTGGCGATGTGAATAGCCATTAAGCTGGATATTAATCGCGGGAACGTAAACAGATTTATTAGGTGAAATAAAATATTAATGGGATTATCAAGGCGGTATTGTCTTACGGGTATTTTTAATATTTCTATTTTTACGCTGATTGTTTTGCTAAAATCATGATTATAAAAAAAAAATATCATTAGTTTTATACATCATTTATTGAATACGAAAATTACGTAAATAAATTCATAATTTGAATTATGCATTAAGGTAAATGTACCAGTAGTTGACTGTTAAAGAGAAAAAATCAACAAAAATAAAAATTAACGTCTAGCATTCGACCGAATGATGACAAAGCAAGTGTTTTCACAATGCATCAAATGTCTAAATTAATATGATATAATATGAAGACAAAAATTAGAAAAGGGCCTGTTACAAAAAAATCGTGTTCAATTTTTCATCCATGATTTTGTGTCAGTTGATCATCTAAAAAATTGTAAAAAAAGTTCCACCTTTCATCAGAGTTTCCTGTAAGACCACTCTTGGTTGAATCAAGTAGCATATGCTTACATTCACTGATATCTTTAACAATTCTTTAAACAAACATTCAAAATAAAATACTTACTGCATAAAGCGTTTTTTTTAAATGGCCGCTATGACACCCGAATGACATATATGGTGATGTGTTAGTTCCTCAATCCGACAAAAGATGGTTTCACTGTTCTGAACTCTACAATTTAGAGCAATCCCACCTATACGTTTCTTTTTTCAGGCACTTTTATTGAAAAGGGTCAACTACTGGTACATCGTTAACGACCCGTACATTTACCTTAATAGTAATTACATATTATGTATACATAGACAATAAAATATCATTTATAGGTATTGTAAGTAATCTCCCATTTTTTATGTTCAGTAAGTATCTAAGAGAATCGAGTACATTACGAATATCGATATTAATTTTTTATAAATTATCAAATTTCAGGAAAGGGTATAACAACATTCACCGTGAAGTACCCATGCGTGTCGAGTGTACCAAAAATATTTAAAGGGGGTCGCGTGTCAACAGAATGTTAAAACTAAACGGTAGAAGCGACTGGGAACGTGGATTCGCATCGAAACATTTTACAGACGAGCCACAAGTGGATTGTCAATAATAAAAAAACTAAACACGCACCATCGAGCCCATAAAAGATTCACGGGAGGGTTAAGTGAGGGTAATTTACCACCACAATGGCTGGATTGAGCAATTATATCGTAACATGATAATAACGCTTTTATAATAATCAATTTTCGATTAAGCAAACAATATAATAGTGTGAGCGATCGATAATATGAAGCAAATAAACAAACTATTCGAAGAGTAGACGTAATATCAAATTAATCATAATTATCGACGTTGCTCGTTCAAAGGGAGTATTGTTAACGTAGATTAATTATTCCGTAATTAATTTAATTCGAATTTTATCAGGGAGTGAGGTGCTGCTGAAACTTATGAAGGCTGTTTGATATAAAAGATATTACTCAATAAAGGTAAAGGGGATAACGAATAAAATTACTAATTCCACAATTTTATATAACGATCAGGACTCGCCATCAATGATATATTTTATATAAATCGTAGATATATTGTCTATATAAGGATACAATATTTTTCAGATATTTTGTGATTTATAAAAGGTATCATTATTTTTTAAAACCAAAATAAATTCAAGCATTTTAATTAGGTTTCAGGACAAAACATTATCACTAAAACAGTCTGCCACCCACGGAAAAGAAGTAACGAACAGTTAAGAAATTAGTACTTCCATAACAATAATATTACGATTTCCTCCTGATTTTTAAACGCCCGGCACAGTATTAGGGTAGATGAAGTACAGTTGAAATTCCTAAATTAAGAAGGGTGTAAAGCTGCGAGTATTAATTTAACTTGAATGTCAAAAGGGTAGCACTCCACTTTGTCAATTGGTTTGAGAGACGAGAGGTGGAGCGGAGAGACGCTTACGGCTGTACGGTTTATAGGTCAAGAGCCTCGACATTTAAACAAGCGAGAAAAGTTCTTGGGAAAACAATAAAAATCTCGTCGGAAGAAAGTTTTACCGAGTACCTTAATGCTCGGATGCGTACTAATACTATGAATGTGTAGTATACACAGTAACAAAAATAAAGAACATAATATTATTGAATTAAATTAATAAATAGCCATGAAAAAACAATAAACTGCACACAATATATATAATTGAGTCTGTGCAGTTATGATGTTGATAATGTCATAGAATTTTAATTGAATATTTATTTTATATCAGTACGCTTGATAGGGATCTTAACAAAACAATGGCTGTCACTATTTCTTTTTGAGCTACTTTCACACTGTTCGTGCTCTCTGATGGGTTGGCAGTGAACTCACAGTAAGATTTCAAAACACATTCTTAATCTGTTCGATGGATAATTTCGTGGATATTAATTTTTTTAATCTTTTGATTTAGTGACGGATTTATTTAAGTTCAAAGTAACAAATATTTGGACGGGAATATTTATTAAAATACGATAGAACATAAAATTTTAAATGGACGTATCCGAAAATATACATGAATAAGTAGCGATTTGCTACAAAAAATCTAAAATATTGCACGGTATCAGTGTAAATGTATTTTGAAGCAATGGTCGTAGATAATTTAGCCGAATAGTCGTGAAATAGGCGGCTTAAGTATGACCCAATTCCAGATGCAAGTTAATGTATACGTACGGTGACAATAGCAAAAGGAAACCGCACAATGATATAATTTGATGCTTCTAAACATAGAACAATATGCAAATTAAATGCGAGTTTCAATTAACAGAGTTTGTGCCACTGAGTGTCACGTGGCCATTCTCTTATCGACAAAATAACGTTTTTTTCTATTATATTTTACAAGTAAACAGCTTATCAATGCACGCCACAATTTATTAGAGAACATACAATAACGTTGTTCTAAACATTATTATAACATCATTAAATACATTCAGGTATTTTAGTGTACATATTGAAAATAAGAGTGATACAATGCGAAGCAGCAATTTCTATTGACTTGCTCGAAGTGTACGCCCACAGTCAAAAATTGCTCTCGTGGAATTGATATTATAACAATATCACTGGGTACTACTGAATCGTATGTCGAAATTACTATGTTTGTGAATTTATTTAAATAAACAACCAGGTACTGGTTGATAAGGAAGGACATGACAAACACGTGACATTTACAATACATGATACCGGAAATTATGAAATACACTTGTGTTAACGATAAAAATCGATATTTGACTGATGATTCACAATATCATCGCACTATCATTTACTAAGTTGTGCGAATATACTTAATCTATTTGAAACCAATCTAATTTATTCGATAGTAAAATAAAGCTGCGGATGGGGATTTTAATTAGGTCACCGCATGCTTTATCTGTTCATAAAAGAGTGCGTAAAAATGCACTTGTTGCTCATTACATGTGCCGTGACGCGCTGTTGTCCACAAGCAAAATCGCTTGTTCCCTACTAAACATTATAATCATTATTTAACAGCTAATTGATAATTTAAGTCTAACCACGCGCACTCGACGATGAGAGGTGGTAGGTAATTCAATTTTACGCCATGTAGGTTCTTGCCTTTTGATTAACACGCTTTCACAGTAGTACTTAAAGCAAACGAGTTACCATCACAGTACATAATGTTAGGTATATATTATGAAATTTATTTGAAAGCTATCAAGGAAAGAGGTATTTTTAAGTGCGTACATAATATAATGAAGGGTTGTACGTCGCGATTTTATTTTTGAATACTAAACAATCGACTAGTTTGTCACCCTTATACAATTTTGGGGGGAAATATCTTTGGGTCTTTACTATATTAACATCGCGTAAGCTCACACATGACAAGGAAATGTTATTCTTTTGATTCCAAGGTTGTACAATGGCTTGTATTTGTTTTTTTGTAAATACTAGCGGGTCGAAGCATAAAGAAGAGAATGGAACACTGAAAACGTGGTCATCTAATATTGGACGTCGCATATCACGCCATACACGCTGTGCGGGTTTTTGGATGAATTTATGCCTTCGGAGCAGAACTCGGCAAGGCGGTGCTCGCGGTTTTTGCGTAATTCGATTCCGTTGCAAGAAACTAGACACGTCACGGCGGACCGTTTGCGTCATTGGCCTGACGAGCCGCCTGTAAACAATGACAATGTTCTCACCCTAGACGCGTCAGAGTAGTTTTTTCTTTTTACAAAATTGGCCGACGACATAATGAGAGATCCACGTTTTCACTCAGAAATGCCGTCAAGGTTAACTTGTAATACTCCAGTCGCTGGAAATTATTTGAAGGAAAAGTGTCCGCGGAATTTCTACAGCACTTTGGTTAATTTGATTTTTAATTATATTACATTCATTATACCTAGGTTAGGGTACTTTAAGATTGTTAGAAATTCAAATTACTGAAATCATATACCAATATATATAATAATTTCTTTGAAAAATAACCGATATAATATGATTGATTCGGATAGCTCTATAATTGTAGCGTAAAGAAATCGTTGGATTCAATACACAAAAAGGATTAAGTCATTCAAAAAAATTATGTTCAAGTGAAAGAATGATAATTTAAAATTCATTTTTGCATTCTCAATAAATACCATTAGAAGTATAGAAATAATATTTTGCTATGAAGAATTTTATAACCAATTAAAAATGTAAGATCGATTGATTATTAGAATAAAATAACAAAGTATTTAGTTCTACAAAATACTTTGTTATTTATCCTATTATAATGGAGTTCTACCAAGTAAATGCCAATTCAATCAATCGATTAATTAACATGCAAATCGAAAGCGAATGAGGAGTGTTATTCTGTGAAATTAAATATCACTATGGATGCCTGGGCGAAACGCTGAACGAATGCGGTGAAGACACGTCAGTCGGCGTTTGATCGCTGCGCCTCGGGTGTCGGGATAGCCCGCCTCACAGGAAAAGTGCACTCTCCGATTCCCGTTCTGTCGGCGGGGTGCGGGCGTCGGAGGCTTCCGGGGTGTCGGCCGAGTGCCGCTCTCGCCGGGAAAGCGATTTAGCGCCGGAAAAAAGGTCATCTGTTGTCAGGCAGCGCGTTCGTAAAATATCGCCGACAATATTTCACAATTGAAAGCGCACCGATATACCAGTTTATCGGTATTATCGAAAGTGATCGATTTAACAACTCGCTAGGAAAACTACAGTTTTAAACGCGGGTCATTGACTGACAGTTTTTATTGTAAAATTCCATTATTTTACAAGACACTTTACCATAAAATGATATCTGTTGAATATGTATTATTAACTAGATGTAGAAACAAAACGCAGGTCTACATATAATGGACCTACAATTAAATCCATGCACCTAGAACACGGATCCCCAACATTATTCAAGTGGCGGACCCCTTATGTAAAACCCAGGTAGCCTGCGAATTAATATTATATTCATTTCACACCTAGCAACACATGTTAATTACTAGAATGTTAATGCATGCTATCAACACGGTATAATAAAAGTTTCAGATACTTACGGAAAATAAGTGTGCAATAGCAACAATCTTGTAATTTAATCACGGTAATAAAAAAGTATAGGCAAGTTATTTTAGCTACGATATAAATCGTTTACTACAGTTTGAAGTCAAAACGTGAAAAAAATATATATGTTGAAAATTGCTGGTACTTGGTGCAATTGAAATGAAGTTTTTTGAGTTGCGAGGAAATGTAATATAATGCATCTTCAATTCTTTATCTAGGCAAACGTTGGTTACCGAGCGAAACTAAACAATCTGTAACGGATTTTTTTTATAAACGGTAATTCGCGTGGCGTTTGTAACTTCAAATTACAGGTGTTTTCTTGTCGTACTTGTTATTGGGAAAGCGAAAATTATATAACTAATAAATAAAGTTAAAACATCGCCACAAGTTGTTTCTCCAATTTAGATGTTTCAGGCGGGCAAGATGAATTCGTTTTATTACTGACAGTATACAATACTGTGGGTATTAAATTCTAGGGAAATAAAATATAAACATCGTTTGGCTGTTTTTTTCCGTACGCAGTTAAAACGACAGTAATAGTCTGACGTAAAAAATAAAACGTTGCAAGTTAATTAGGAGCAAATTCGGCTACGAACATCCCGAATCGAGGACACAGCCGAGTTTTTTTAGTATATACAGATTGATAGGCAAAATCTTCGCATTTTTACGCGCCGCTTGTTTTCTGGCGCTAAGAATATAAAATCCGACGTAAACGCAGCACCGAAAGCGATTCGACGGTGAAATTTTATATGATATTTTTACGTATTTCGGAAAATGTTTTGCGTGGGAAGTAACGTTAAAAGTACGCACACGACCGACGTTACTCATTTTCATGTGCACGCTCTTTTATAACGCGCGTAAACAACAAAATCATAAGTCAACAAAAAATAAATACAATGTATTGGCAGCCGCTGATGGATAAATGTGTACATTTATAACATACTTATTTTTGAAATAATTAACGTGTATATAATCTTGTTAATGTGTAATAAAAATATTACTAACTATTGACGTCAAACATTTAACTCAGCTACCTAATTTAAAGAATTGTTAATACACAATAAATAAAAATGTCATTTTGTCTTTCACATTTTGTTATATAGAGATATTAGGGAGATAATTGGCCAAATGATATTCACTTACAACTGAAGATGATTTGATTTTGTATACGATGAATATTATAGTATGCAATATTATTGCACATAATCTTTACCAAGCGTAACACCTGATTTATGCACGTGGGCTGTTCCAATCCCATGAAAACACAACATCCATCTGAATTTCGATCGACTATCAAAATTTTACGGCTGTTTATAATGCATCGTAAAAATGAAAATACTTCATCGGATGGTCTGCAATAAAAACTACATTAGACATGCGAAACCAAAAAAATTTACCACAAAAACACAGTGCGGCGGGGGGGGGGGATATTGTAATGATGGAGATAGGTTCAGAGCCCGGTGGTAAACCGTTAGCCACGTTACGACGACAAGACTTCCACTTCCGAACTATGCCGAAAAATTGAAGGAAAGGGAAAATCATCTACTTATTGTCGGGAAAATCGAAATAAATGAGCTACATTGAGATGTTTATAATATCGCGCCTGCAGTATTATGTATGGATATTTTTTGACACATTAGTAAGCACACGAAAATCTGTATGAATCTCGACACAACAATTAATTAAAACGTGGATTTAGATAGATCAATCTGCCCAGAAAATGTTTTATACAACTGACTAAGTAACTAAGCCACGGCTACGTGATTCTAGTAAAAGGTTACGCTGAATGTGAGATATAGAATACATTCAGTGTGTGCGTTCCAAACAGTTGATTTACGTGTTTATTGCCGAAACAAATATAAGTCATTTTGAAAAAACAATAATTACATTTGCAAGACACCAGGGATAAGTTTGATTTCTAGCATTAACGTGAATTGTATAAATTAATTATTATACCTTTGATGTTGCTACATCAGCAAGTCAGTTTTATTGATAAAACGAGAAACGTGTTGATATTATATGAATACTAAATTTATGTTTACACCGTAAACATATTCATTTGGTATTTGCTTAAATTATTAAGCAATTAATGCGTATATTAACATAATGAAAATTTCAGCAAAATTAAGGTTTACTCACGTGAAATTTTATATGTATTGATACGCTATAAACTAAAACGAAATGCTTCTTCCCGCATTTATAAAGAAACAGAAGCTACACAATTATATTTTTCGGGGGAGTTTTTATATACGCAACATTAAATAACAATAAACAATTTCGAGCCAGTGGCATTAATGATAATTGGATAAGTTTCGTTACCGAAAGAAACATATCGGTCGAGTTTTGTTATTGCTTGCGCGGAAAGATCGAATACAGCTTATAGATAAGACACATCGTCTACTCATTTATCTCGATTGCCTTGGCGGCGTTCAGAGTCACCTGTAATGCGAAGGACTGCCGAATAGTACGAATTTGTCTGCACGCCGTGATATTATGACAAGGCGATATTCTATACTCTCTCATGCAGACAAAATGGCAATCCTGAGACAATAATATGTTAACCAAACGCAAGATATTGTATGTCATCGGCTTAATTCTAACACATTATAGATATCGTAATCTTTTTTTTACGATTTCGATCTACAACGCACATATTTCATTCATATATGTATATTAAAATGTCGAAATATGAAAATAGGAGGGAGAAAAACAAGAAAAATAGTACGTTAGTAATTTGATTCTGTATATTGAGCTCATCTGTTTTTCTGCCTCTTGAATACTTGATATTATTATTGGAAATGATGATTTATACACTAGTGATGAATAATTAGCAGTATTTTACTTATAAATTAGGTAATGATTTAAAATTATATGAATGAGTTGTGCGAGATTGACTTGCCCTCGCCCCTGAACGGAACGAGTAAAAGTCATCTACAGCAAAACAAAAAAAAAGTCGGGTTGGCGTTACGATCGAGTACGGTAAATGACAATCGAACGTTGAATAAAAGTTACAACTCAATCAATGTGTAGCTCTTGTATTTGCTGACTGCTCGATATACTATTTACGTTGGTCCAAAAATAGATAGATAGTCGGGGTTCAGAGCGATACGCCCGCGAGTGGTGAAGCAAGGATGAGAAAAACGCGAAGCAGAGCCTGGATTACGCACGTAGCCGAGCCTTTGTAAACAATCGACGCCGGGAGCAGAGCTCGGGATTACAATAGCGAAATTGGACAACGGCACCTTTCGACGTCTGCGCCTGTCAGCTTTGACATTCGGATTAATTAATTACACGCCCCGGTACTTCAGAGTGGAACGATGCACGCAATAAAAGCTCCGGCTGAAGATGGGTGGAGATATACAGTTAGATGGACATGCGAAAGTTATGATAAAATAGAATATTAATTATGCGTCAAGTAGAGTTTAAAAAACAATCTTCACTTGGCGCAGTTGCATAAATCAATGCATTCCATTGCCTTTATGTAAATAAATATGTATGTACCTATTGGTAAATATAATATTTCAATACACATTGGAGCAATTTTGTAAAATATTCTATATAGACAATAGAAAAAGCGATTAAAACATAATACACATATATATTATAATGCAAGATAACGATAAAAATTGAGAAAAGTGGAGAAGTGACCTAACTTTTAACAATATTCAAGAAATGGTTTCGATAAACTTCACTTAAAAGTAAAAGTATGAAGACGTTATGCACCAATGAATTTAAAATGAGAGAAATTGTAATTAAATATTACACTGTTGCGAGATTAAAACGTCAGGCATCAGGGTTTGTCTATAACGAAATCAGTAGACCTTTTATAAAAAATTGATACATAAAATCAAACCGATTTGAATAGTTGGGGAAAAACACATTGAAATAATTGAACGCGGCAAAGAAATAATTTAATATTCGATTTTATAAGTCACTGGATACTAGTGTTGAAAATTTAGCGAGTACGAATTATAAAAACTGTTGTCGGGCGAACATATAACGGCATTCCTCAACCGAATATAAATACCTGTTGAATTTCGGAAATTCGTCTAGCAACCATCACTATTGGCGTGATTTCACTCTACATTTTGTATTGCTTACTGTAAAAATGAAAATGTATTTGCCTCTGGGAAACGTGCTCACTGCCAAAGTACGACAGATTTAAGTATGTATTAGAATCAGATTATTTTATTTGAGAAAGTAAGACGATAGAACTGACACATTTTATATATCAAAATACGAGAATATATCAATAAATAGAGAACTCATTTATTAGTGGGGAAAAGTAGAACAATATATTAATTACACGGAAACATTATTTACATATAGCGATGTTAATATGTTATTACAACAAAATATGGATCCAAAAATTAAACTTCTTAGAATTAGCTTTATTAAACATTTCGAGGAATAAGTTTGGGCGTGCCCAATATTGGATTAATTAACGCTTTATCGCTGAACAGAATAATATATTCTTAAATATTAAATGCATTTCAAAATACAATTAATTATCGACAAGTTTCAATTGATAAAATTTTAGTTTATACGTGACTTTTCGTTGTAACATAGAAGCAAAATTATTTCAAGTAAACAAGTTATGAATTATAAAAGAAACAATCAATTGGTCAATTAAATAATGTTCTGTTCTGTTCGACTAATAGATTGAACCGATAAGCATAATTGTTATTATAAAATCGATATCGTAAAACACAAAAACAGGGTAGAAGTTTTGAGCGAGCCGTTTTCTCCATCACCGGCAATTACGAGATGCTTTGAAGTGCATTTTAGTGATTTCTATATCCGGTGGACGAGCCTTTCATTTTGCATACGTTAGTCGGCACATACCGTATGTTCTATAATAACAAACGAGTGCACCAACCAGAGCAATACTTCCGTAAAACATATCTTGTGCTGCGAGTGCATCGCTTTCGATATCAGACTCTCTGGCTTACTCATCAAAATAACTATCGGCTTGCTTCTACGTAAACGAAATGACGTGTCTGATGATTACTGAGGATCATATTAATTTGTACAGAATGTCTAATACGGTAAACAAAAAAATACTGCAAGTATATACAGCCACAGTGGAAACCCGATCGTTCTATTGCTCCCGCATTTGTATCGGCTTTCGAGACTTTTTGCATTGTTGGTTTTTTTAGGGGATCTTAAATAAAACACAATACTTACTGTTTCAATGTACTTACAATAAACAGCGATTTCTAAATATTAGATTGAACTATTGAAGTAGACTTCACACGTGATCAAGTTATTATATTTATCGTAAATTCGTAATGTTACTTCTCACAATAATAGCCATTGATAACCGACGTGTTATTTACTGTTTCACAGGACTTTACGTTTAGTTCCACATACGTAAAATTAAGAGTTTACAATGTGCGTAGCTTGTAGTATATGTAATTAGCGTGGCAACTCTTCTTTAACCCTCATTATATGATGACCGGAAATACGATACATGGTGGCAAAATAAGTTATGGTAACATGTATTGTACATTCTGCATAAAGATGCCGCGCGGAGTTGTGGACTGTTTGGGAGATACGTGTTAATTTAGTAGAGCCATGTGGTTATTGTAAAAATATAGATACTCAGGAAAGAAAGTTTACGAAGCTTCATCTAACTAATGATTAGCGTGAAGATTGCCAGAAAGTCAATGGACAAATTTCAAAATCGATTAAACAAATTGTTAGGATTTGCAAGAGATGGATATAGCGTATTGTTTGAACAGAAAATTTCGGAACAATGACAGTATAAGAATGCATTAATAATAGCAAACTAATAATTACTAACTAATAGAGAGGTAGCATTATAATAAATAACATTGGCATAAAGTATGCACTGTGTTGTGTTATTGAATATTAATTCAATTGTAGAAACACTCGATCGTATCAATAATATAGGGCTTGAAAATGAAGTCTAGAATCCTTGGAAATCAATAAGAGCATTAATAGAAGTAATTTCTAAGAAAAAAATGTTTAAAAGCACGAGCTATGTTATCAATTTTTATTTTGCATCAATACAAAATGAATTTGCACGGAGTATCCGTTGAACCCACCGAAAAAAGGCTAATTAATCGTAGTTTTATCAAGATAATGCTTTTGACAAAATTTAAAAAGCGAACATTCGATTTTTAAATGTCGGCCATAATAATAGCTATCACAACGTAAGCACATACGTTTTGATTAAGCTTATAATACGTAATCCATTATTTTGGCTTCTATCACACAGTGGTAAAATTCATATATGTACATACCAATGCATTATTGTTTCGGTTGGTAGTATAAAAAGTATTAAATAGCATACAAAGTAAATATGTCAAACGAGTATTAGAATTATCAAATATAAACAAATAAAATTCTTTGTGTCGTTTATCAGGAAATTTACCGTGCTCAGAGTACAGATCTCGACTCAGGATTTTTTTTCACATGAAAAGAAAAAAGTGTAAAACATCTTTTCAAATTAACTACAATACGTAGTAAAATTGAGCATTTTTACATATTTAAAAAACGTGCGCGGGAAAAATTGCACAGATAAGCGAATAGGTAACTATTTCACGTTGATCGCAACACAGCAGCTCGTAGATTAGCTGCTATCGAGATGTTCGACAATCGACATGGCATGCCTGCATTATCGTTTGTGTGTAATCAAGTGGTGAATTTATTAATTGCCACATCCGGAACAATTTAAAATATTTTTGTCCCGAGCCAGTTCCTTATTTAAATTGAGCAGATGTTTGCCGCCAGCTGTAGCTAGCGTAGGTATAAAACTATGCCATTTTTACTAATGCGATTACCTAAATTATTCACGATTCATATTTACTTAAGTCATAGTTTTACGGTGTGTACAACAGTAATTTGAATATCAGAGAGATAGTAATAGCATATACACTCAACAATATAAAATAATGATTTCGAATTAGGAAAAGGGACACTTGAACAACCTTTCTGGATATATACATACCAATGGCAAATCTTTGAAACACTATTTTTCTATGATTCATATGATAAGATAATGACGCCAAAATATCAAGTCGGAGTTACAGCTTTTCGGTTACCTATTATATCATTGGTATGGTGACGTATTTTTATTAAATGTTGTCACATGGCTAGAGTGACAAGGGCACAGCGACCTCATTACTTTGTGGTTGCACTGCTACATAATTACACGACGCTATATGTGCATATTTACAAAAACAATAAACTATGTTCATAGTCTTTGTAGTTTGACGTAGCCGAGTGGTAACGTGTTAAAGCTTTTGTCTTAATCGGTTGCGCGTTCAAGGGTTCGAGTGGTCGAATGTACACTTTCATAAATTGGGTTATGGGTTTGTGTCCTGAGGTATAAAACCGATCCTAAAAACAGCGCGCAGAGAAAGCAAAAACTTTACCCTTTTCGAAAAGATAGATTGAGCGAATTAATTACAGCCATAGCTCATTAAAATATAAATTCAAGAGGGACTAAATACTGTACATTTTCAGTTATTAAACCAGGGGTAGCGAACCTTTTCCTGACGGAAGGCCGCATTCATTTATCTTAAGTCGAATAAGGCCGCACTGAAGCAAAATACATACAAATTTGAATTCAGTCAACAGGCCGCAGGTTCATCACCCCTGTATAAACCCATCTGAGTAGTATTTGACATTAATTCATGTCCTCTGGTAATTTAATTATCATTTTATGTGCAAATAAATAGAACAAAGACGAGTGATGCACAATGGACAAATTCATAAATCACACGTCGTGAAAGTGAATGATTAAAAAATAATATTAGAGTCTTTAATTATCGCACGTCTGTGGTTGTTTACGTGGTTATTAAACGGTTGTAAATCTTATTTAATTTTGAAATCAGAATTAAATTAAACACTATCTTATAGTCATCTGATTCAGAAACAAGCTGTCTATGAAGTAATAAATAATTACGTTGCTAGTCAAATAATTATTTACTGCGAAATTTTATTAAATAAATATACACTGATTTAGATAATAAATATGTTAGGCTTAATAGTATGAATGTCGGTTTCTATCTCGTGATGACATTGATCCTAGATAAGTTCGTAAGGCGATATCTATGGTTTAAAACTGCTGGGAAGATTGCGAATGAGAGAATTGAAATAAAACTGCTTTGCAAACGTACAAGAATAGTTTTTATGAGACAGATTCTTAAAATTAAATATAAAACTAGGCGCATACTAATAAATACTATCAAATATATGCAATATAAACTATTCTTAGTCGGTCAGATATTGCTTGATATTACAGCTGTGAAGGTTATATTTATGCTAACCAATATTGGAAAATTGAAAAAAAACATTTCACTCTATTTTAGTGGAATATTTAATATGTATTTGTGCATCATGGTAAGTTGGAGTCGAAAATTCTTTGAAAATGTTTGTTTACTAGCTGGGTTTCAATCGGGTTGAATATAAATAATTATATTTTCTATCTGTGTCAAGAACGTCAAATGACTTCGAAAAGTTTTGGCTTAAATAAGAGGTAATAAAATATACCTTCCACGGTCTGTAATATTGAAATAAATGTATACGTAATTCGTAAAACGGTAGATTATACGAGCGGAGTGTCCATAGTAAAAATATAGCATGCCCATGATAAAATAAATGCAAATAGCTCACCATTGGGGCCATATTTTTCTTGGTTTCTTTTGATCTGGTCAGGGGTGAGACCCTTGTCTTCATTAGTGCCGAAATAGTTTAGAACTTCGTCCACGGATTTTGCGTGCGCGTCCTCCATGGTGAATTACTTGGTTGTCGTCAGTTCTAAAACAAAAATATTATAGGTTAGGAATATGGTCAAAACACCGTGTCACATAGCCGACGGGTATACGTCATCTCATCTGTATCGAGGAAATGTTGCGAATATCATATTTTAAACGACTTATTGTGATAAATAATTTAATATTTCAAATGCTGCCGAAATACTGTCGAATATTTAAAGCGTGTAATATCAGTGATATTATTACAAGTGATTGGATATGACAAATTTAACATAGAAAGCATAACAAAGATCGCGATGATTGGGAAGAATCGTTTCCGAAATAATAAGAGAAAAGTATCGAGGTATGCGTTGAGTGGTGCCCCAAAGTACGCTCCAAAAAAAAGTACTCAATTCTAAACCATGACACGTGAAAAGACAATTCGTATTCTTTTTGAGCTATGGTAAAATATCATGAGAATAGCGGCACCGAAACTCACCGTGCGTTTATTTTATTGCATGTGAATATTATATCAATATTTAAAGACTCAATCTAAATATTGACCTTACACTAAATAAATTAACACTTATTTTTACACTAAATTATTCGATATACGATGTAAATATCATAAACCACGCGCACTCGTAACTAGACGAACCGTCATTTTTACTGAACTGTCTACCAAAAACAGACTCAGAGTTCATGTAGCGCTCTCTAGGGATATTTGAAATAACTAATTTTAGTCAAACAAGCGACTCTTTGAATTTGTATCTTCAAATAATGTTGATAAACAAAATTACCCAGGTAAAATTTTGATAAAATTATTTTAGAAAATTAATATACTTCACGTAAAAATAGTACAATAGTTCCGTCCCTGTGATATAACACAGCTCAAAGTTTAGAAATAATGTGGACTGTCGCGATTGGTTTAAATGTACCACGTGATTTGTAGTGGTTATTTTGAGCCCCTGTACACCCACAAAGTGCGGTATTTTTAAATTAATATGTAATATTCGTAGGAGCTGCGGTATTTAAATTGTATTATATTAGCACTATTATTATTGCATAATATGCTGTAAAAATAAATAAAAATATAAAACATTTATGTTAACACTGAAGTAAAATAAAATTCACTATCACAATAGTTTTTTTTTACACAAATGGTTGGTTGTCGAAAGCACAAAAAGACGGTCGGCCAGGTACAGTTTACAAACACTTTATAAAGATTTAAACTAACTTGAGATGATGAACGTTGAAAATTTTTCGAAAAAAAAACTTACTCGTAGCAAGTATGAATAGCAGTGTCGGGGAGGAAAGAAGAAACAAGTCTGTGCGCTGGTCGCAAGCGCTCGAGTAATGGGCTGTGCTTGTGTCCCGGGCGACCAGCGCTAGCCCGGCGGATACTTTTAGCACATCGGGACAAGCGAGCGACTTTCTTAATTATTTTGGCAAGGATCACCGATGGCACAACTAAATCTCCAGGGTTGTATGACGAAAGGATTCAATTCGATTATTACGGTCGCGTCGTCTGTCTTTTTATCGGCTTTTTTTAGACGGGTTCGCGGCTCGCGTCTTGGGGTGGCCCGGGCTCACGTTTAGCCCTTGTCCCTTATCAATGTCAGAGTAATCAATTAGTACCACTTTTAAATCTTACTTGCTGACTATTTACGGGAATTAAGGTGACCCAAAAAGTAAATTGCTTGCAGTGAATTTTTAGACAATTATCCAATCTACCTGCATGTTAATTTGTAATGTATTACTCTTTTCATTGGTAAATTAGACTAGGATTACTAAATTTATTTCAAAAACAATATATACTTCTCTGGTTGTCATGGTGGTATCAAAATTCGGCACTGTGTTTTTTTGTTAGGAATGTATTATAACTCTTTTGGTGGTACGATTTCGTAGGTACAAAGACCTAAATAAGTATTTTATTAATACACAGATACTAGACTCAGTGGGATAACTACAATTTGGCTTCCCTTATAATGTTTTGAGTGGATCTATCTATATTTTGAAAATTTCTTTCTTATGAAGTTTAATAAAATCGTTTAGAATTTTGGTTTCTCGTAAAATTGGTTAATTATTGGTAAAGTACTTATTAATGTTCCCAGAATGAATATTTTACATTCCTTAAGAGCCCACCAGAAGAAAGGGTTTATACACCCAATAGTAACGTCGTTGCTCCCGTTATACTTTGAAGTTAAGTGTCTCATCTGTTAGAATACAGATAATGATAATAATTATTAATTTGCATGTGATTGAATTAATGGTATAAATTCGATATCTTTCCACTCCGCATTAAGGGAATAATATATGTTAAGTCAGATAAGAAAAATAAAATGATATATATATTCTGTTTTCTAAAATAAAAGAATCCTTACGACACATCTTTAATACAACGGAGTTTAAGTAAATAAATGTATTATTCACATAACAATTTATTTTGATTAATGATTGGTGTCACTAGTTCACTTTCATAAATAATTGTACCTATGAAGCAAAAATTGGAAACAAAGTTTCAAGTCAGATTGAATTATTGAAAATATTTATATTTATAAATTCTAACAATCTTACAGACTCTATAAATTATCGAAATAAAATTGCCAAGCATTTCTCAACATTTTCTCACATCCAAATTATATTCTTGTTAGAGAAATTTCCAATTTAGTCGATTAAAACAAAATTCACCTGTTCACGTAACGGTCTTTGATTTTATTTATAGAAATACAAGCAAAAAAATATTTCTAAAATACACAATAATTTTGTGAATATTTGCTTAAAATTTATCTGCAAGTTTACATTGTACAGCGTTCTTAGAAATCAGTTTTTTTAAATTATAATATAAAATACATAAGACAAGCGAGGATAATATATATTGTTAAAATAATTATTTCTCATAGTTCTAGAACCTTGATTATATAGATATCGTAACATAAAGTTATTCCGACACGTATTTTATGATTGTCTCTAGAGCTGTATATCTGTCATCGCGTTATTTTTCTGATTTTATGCATTTTCACCCCTATTGTGCTATACGATTTGGAACGATTATCTGAGTTACTTAGTTAAATAATTTTGGACAATCGTGGTTTTATAGTAATCCACCAGTGTCACAAACTGTTTTTTGTGTGATCTACTTCAAGATATAAACTTTACAACGATCTATCCAAGTTAATTCTCAGAACTTTAACAATGGTATAAAACACGAAATCAAGAAAACGAGATTGTCGTAGTAGACAATACTTTATTTATTATGTTGCAATATTATTGCAATTAAAAAGTGATAAAACTGAATGTCTAATCGAAAATTTTAGGATCATTTTTATCAACGCGCAATCTATTATAGGTTGATAAAATTTCTGATATATATTGTACAAATTATAATCATTAAACATACTAAATGGAACGTGTATTTAATGACAACCATAAGCTTAATACTCATTACGTAGATTTTCTGATTTTTGACAGCTAAGGGGAAAGAAAACTAAAACAATTGAGAGAACTATTCCATATTTTTTTTCTATCACATTGTAAACCATCGATTGTGATCTGAATACTTTACGCTTAAAAATAAAACTATCTCAAGATACATCTAGTATTTTCGATGAAATGAGCTTGACAGCTACTGAAAGATTGTTTGGCAGGCGATGTCAAAGTACTCACAATAGCTTTCATTAAAATTCCCCAAATACAAACACTTGCATATCTAGATGATGAATTTTTTATGCAGTTTGTAAACTAGGATTCCATGTCTATTGCTGCACTGGTGCATTATGATTTTGCAAGAAAGGCAAAGTCACGAAATAGCGCTTCGTTTACACTGCCCTAAAACATAAATTAAATATATGAATATTTTTCCTATTGCTACTACTGAAGATAGTATTATTTGAATGTTGAGATAACAAAAGATAAGATTATATGCAATTTCGAATCACTTTACTAATGAAAGAATACTATGAGATAGTTGAAACAATGTTAATATTTATACACGAGACTAAGAGGCTAAATCCTCCTGGACTTGTTTTAAATGACGTAAAAATTACGACTTAGTAAAGTAAGGAGGAAGGTACTATGTTAGTTGTAATTTATTTATGTATTTAGAAAAATATGTGTATTCCATTTCCAGCTAATCGATTCCTATATTCATTTATTCTTTTTGGAAACGGAAGAATCTTGAGCAGATACTAAACAAATATAGGCATATACATAAAAGAATGAGATAGGTACATATTTTAACGTTATTACGAAATGATACAAAACGTGTGGCTATAATATGTCTTTTTGCTGTTAATAAGTGTTGTAGAATAATTTGATTTCATATATAATGGATAACAGTTTAGTTCCATTGTATAAGTTTGTATCCTGAATATTTACTGCAATTGTAGTATAAATTAAATTCTATCAAAAATTTAAACATAGCTGAATGCCAAATCGTCTGATTCACGAATATTTTGACATAAAGAGAAAACATTCAAAACACGATAAATGAATGAATGGAGATCGTAAATCTGTTGCATATCAACATGTTGCGTTTTGAACCATCTCAACATACAGCGTTGTTTACATTGTCAAATCCCAACAAATTTGATGAAAACTTCATTTTCTACACATGATTCTGAATCATATGTTTACACACAAATTTTATGATATTATACATAAAAAAACAGTGTGGTCTCATTAGAATTGATATTTGGTCCAAGATTATGTTCCTACAAAAACAAACCGTGCTGTCAAAAAAACGTTGAACCTGTGTTTTGATGAATTTATACTAAAATATTCATTTTGTAAAGCTCTATCGTCTGAATAAACACATAAATTCACGAAAATCATAATTATTCTTCGAAAAATGAAGAAATTGAGAAGTATTGGCTTAAAAATCGGAAGCTGACAAAAATAACAACGGATTTTATTTTGACAATACATTTTTGTTTCATTGAAAGTGTGAAAAGTTTGTTTTAGAAAATCAGCTTTATAGAACTGCTAAATATCTTACGATTTGAAGTTATATATAATTGTGTTAACTCTTAGTAGTTGTTATTATTTATGTTTTGCATCAGAGGATGAATGTTTGTAACTCGTTGTAAAGTTGATAGTGAAATGGTGTAAATGTTAATCATACGTCAAATTAAACCATGTAATCGGTCGGAATTTGAAGATATTTTGTATTAATTACCTAAATGATTTTTTTATATTTAATTAAATTACTTCTGACAGTTAAATAATCGTTATCTACTTAGGAAGAGATGGTTAAAAACTAATTAAATGTGTCATCAATTTTTCATTGTGTTGTGATATAGACTAGAAGCAAAATAATTCAGGCAATGTTTATAGTTTATAAAAAGTGCAGTTAGTTTAACAATACACATATAACTTTTCTCAACTACGGTGTGAAGGAAAGTATATTGTGTTATGATTTAAATTGATCGCTTCGAAAATTTGACAATCTCATAAAAGAGTTTCAAGATGGGTAAATATATTAAAAGCCAGCAGTATATTATATTATAATTTATGGGAGGTATATATTATATTATAATTGGGTAAATAGGATACTACAGAAATCTTGAAATAATCACGAAGGATGCTTTAGATATATTTATCTGTCACTTTGTAAATTTATTTTTGCAAATATCATAAGGAAATGAAAATTATATTGGGCAAGGAATTTGGAAGCGAGGCCATAAATCTGTACCAGCCGAGTCGGCCCAGAAAACAACTATATTTTAAGGCAGTTCATATTCCGCCATGTGAAACGATGTTTTTGACTTTAATACAAAGAATTTATTTTGAGAAACAAACATGTTTTTCTTTGCGTAGCACTGTGTATAAAAGATCCCACATTTCTATTTAATTTATAGTTTCACAATCACATGTTGCAAGAATTTTGTTTTTCGTATGTACATATTATGGTTTATGAAAAATATATTTCAAAGTAAAATTCAACAAAAATTCACTAACCAAAAAATTGTCTTAATGATTGAGTAGCTATAAACAACCTGGAACTTTCTCAAGCAGGTTTAATTTTAAAGAAATTGGTAAAATTTAAATGAACTTAGTCTAGAACGTATATACGCCGGAAAACTCAAACAAAACTAAATTTTAACACAATACCTTGCGTTGATCTAAGCTTATTAGCAAACTTATCGCGATATTATGCAAATATTTTTAGAGTTTGTAGATTAATAATGTGTTTGCCAGCAAATGATAAAATTTAGATGTATGTAACGGAATGCGAAAAGTTTGATTTTGCTTTTTAAATTTTCTATACGTCAAGCAGTCGAGAAGTGAAATTGAAATATATTCGAAATTCAAAAGCTAATTAATATTTTACAGCATAGAACATTGCCAGTTAAAAGAAAAGTCGCGTATAATATATTTTGCCATATAAGTTTCATAGATAAGTTTTCCTGAATATTCAACCTTGGGTAAAAATTAAGCAGCGCTTTTTCATAAATAGAT
Organism: Himalopsyche phryganea; assembly: GCA_022494535.1. NCBI lineage: Eukaryota > Metazoa > Arthropoda > Insecta > Trichoptera > Rhyacophilidae > Himalopsyche > Himalopsyche phryganea. Next base: position 7,642,233 of record JAGVSL010000001.1, on the reverse strand, counting down.
TTGAACTCGTTATGAATTCCAATATTTTTAACGACGTGAAATACGTCAAACGAAACCATTCGACAGGAGAGAGATAACATTGATGAAAATAGCGCATGATACATACAGAAATGTAACCACTTGATTATTGATTTGAAATTTACTGGAACGAGACTGCTTTGAAGATGGGAAAAGTTGACTGTTTTAGTTACGAGTATGTTATGATAATAAATCATTACGTGATTAATTCGTAATAAAAACTTACTGATGATTAATTGATATATTTCCGAATATGATTCATTTTTAAAATTATAGCTGACATTTCTATTTGCCTATTATTTTAAATTTTATCAAGAACATATTATATTATTCCTCTAACACTTAATAAAATAAAACATGGACACCTTTCATTAATGTATGCGTTTCTATTATCGATTTATAAATGTTTACTCGTGCAGGAAATCCAGTTCTGGTATTGACAATTAAAATACCTGCAATATTATGTGTAATAAATAGATTTTTTTAATAATACTTTACGACTGATTATAATTAACTTATTTCATTAATTGTGACAAAAGTATAGCATACTCTACGATTTAGCATCACTTGGTTTTGACATTCACCTTTCAAAACACCAATTTATTAGCTAAAGCAATAATAATTGTTAAAATGCTACTCCACACAAATAAGTATTTAAAAGATTGATTGATGCATATATTCAATTAAAATATATTATGTATGCGAAATTCCAATTCAACATTTGTATAGTATAAGACTAGTTTTGAAACATTTTTTATAATACTATTTGAATAGTATCCAAAGCTATGTAGTTAAATGAAAACTAATAAGTGTCAGGTATTTAACATTTCTTTAACAAAGATTGGAGGGTAACTAATTTTCCAGGATTGAATTATATCATCATTAAAAATGTCCTTTCCAGGCATATCAGGCATGTAACGAATATTTTACTATCCCATCCTTGTTGTCCTCTCAGGAATGAAATATGTAATCTCTATGCAAGCCTTGCCATAATTTTCCCTTGTCATAAACGGACTTAAATTTAAATTAATAAGCTGTAATTGTTTTGTATCTATTATTTTATAAATTAATCGTAAACATTTCTAGAGATTGCGATGTAAAATAATTTTATATTAAATGTACATTATTATGTACTTAGTCATTCGATATAAAAAATAATTTGACTAATTGATCAATTCCCCCAAATCGACATAGAGAGTATGAAATAAATAATGTTCCAGCAAATAATAGTTAAATTTAATTGTCCCCACGTGTAAACAGCTTTCTGTAAAACCGAAACTAATAAAAATTAATAAAAAAAGAAAATTAAGTATCGCTCTATAAAATACGGCAAATAAAAATATGTAGGTGTTTTACTAACATTCATATACATAAAGATTATGTAAAACGAGTGAAAGATATTTTTGTTGGCAGCTGTTTTCGAAAAGAGTATAATGAGACAGCTTGGTTATGCGTAAAAAATATTTTTTATAAATACCGCTATATGAATTTTGCACGGATTATGATTTGTGAAAGCTCGCTAAGTATCAAGCGATGTAAGTATTTCAGCAAAAAGAGCAATTTAAAAATTCAAACGTCCCGATCGTTAACAACATAATTTTTGTTTATAATTTGACAATGAAAACTAATTAAGTATGGCAATATATATGTATCAGTTTTTCCTAAATTATCTACTTATACGTTACATAATATTTAATTAATTTAAAAGTGTTAACTGTCAATTCTTGGCGGAGAAGCATTGTATTTTAAAAATAAAACACACTTTATTTTGGCAGTACTTTCACATTTTTATAATGATTAGGACCGGTTTCACTCATCGCGAGCATTATAAACTGAAGATTATAAAAGTACTACAAAACAAATTGTGTTTTATTTTAAAAATATAAAATTTAATTCACATTTCCAAATAAAGAATTTTAAAATAAAATAAAGAAGACTATTTCGATACTTATTTTTATGTATCAGTAAAAGATATTAACCTATTTTCTGTTGTAAATCGGTTGCATCATTTTACCTTTGATTACAATATTATATTCTTTGTTCACTACACTTTAATTTAAACGACGTATTAAATTTTAAAAAATAATTATTATTCCGTGAATAGATGCCTACAAATATTAAATTTCATTGAAATTCAATTCTGATAGTGCATCAATATTTTGTAACAATTCGTCAATGATAACAAGCGTCTTTTATCAGCATTTAATAAACAATGAACCCAAAATATTACAAAAGTATAATGATTTAATACAGAGGAGAGCTGAAGATGAACCTAACAATATTCTAAGAGTGTACGCGCAAACACAATATTTAATAAATAATTATGTACTTAGTATACATTCGTAGAGTGTTTGCAAAATTTGTAGTTCATCGGGAAGTGTAGCGAAATGGCGTAGCGGCCGTTAAAATAAATAACCAATTGTCTCGTGAATATAGGATACGGTTTTTTTTTGCATACAAGAGTGCACATAAATAGTGATGCAGTCGTTTGTTTATTTTTCAGTGTTGAAGCCCATTAATTCTATAGTATATTTGATCGTTTATAAGTGGATACATTTATCACACTCTCTTGGTTGTATAATATAACGCATATTTTTAAAGGTTAAAAAAGTATATATATGCATCATTATATATAAAATTCAAATACTCTTGACACATTTTACCACGTTTTGGCACTGACCCATAAGATTTTTGGCATTGATATTATATATATTTTTTAAATTAAACTTTTTTGAAGTTATATAAATCGGGCATTCGATTCCAGTACTGCTCAATTTTGCGAGCTTTAAAAAGTGAAATAAATCTTTAAAACATAAATAAAATTTTAATGCAGACAAACGATTCGTAGTTTATTAAGACAGGCGTTATTTTCGCGCTGATGTTCGAAATTTGCGGAACATACCGCAAACACCGCGGTTGTTTTATAGATTGTGAGAAACCACTATAATGAATGTATTATGAAACATCAAATTAGTAATTTAAAATTAAAAATATAAGAGGTGTCAGTTTTGTTCCGTGAAAAATTTAGATTGACATTAAATTTAACGTTTTGTAACACTCACAAACATTCTGTTGTAGATTTATCATGTGCTATTTATCTTAAATAGTCATCAGCGTACGTCAATATGTATTAAAGCTCCAGCGAAAAATAACAAAAAACAAGAAAACAATTTCATATTCTCAAGGAATATTTTGGCAAAGTTTCCGGGTGGCTACACCAAAATTATATTTTTGACAGTTAGTTAAAATAAGGTAAGCACCACAAAAGACGTAACGCACCGCACAGGGTACCAAGGGACGTAGACGCGCTGTTGTACATCCAAACACAACCTTATATATTCGTTTCAAGTTCTTCGCTACGTCCTTCCGGCGCGCGAAAAGTTTCACCACACCGCGTCACGTGACCGCACAGAACGGAAAATGGAAATGACAAAATAACAACACTTCACTCAATAAGTTTGACAACTTACCAATTAATCACTTTGTTTTGTGGTCCCAATATTACGTTAAGTAACAAATTGACAAAATAAAAAAATAATGTTTACACAACTGAAACAGTCGCACAGGGCTCTATCGTAAGATAGTTGCTATGGCCCCATGGACGGAACGTAACTTTAAAAAATAACTCTAAAGGCAACGCCTGCGCTGCTGGACCAAACGGGCACCATTTGTCGGTTCGTCCGTCCTTATATAAGCTTAGGGAATCCGATGTAGCGGGGTGAGGAGGACGCGGGCGCTCTGCCAGCTCACTCCTCCCTTTCCTCTCTTATCCACCTCTTAGCACCAGTCCTCTTCCTCAAAGAGATTAATAATCCAATTCGACTCCGTCTTCTTCCGCTTCCTTCTAACAGTAGTTTTGAGTAGTTGATTAATTCATCATTGTCAGATAATCAATTTACTAAACACGTTTGCATACTTACATCAAACGAAAAACTTTAGTTTAAAAGCCCATTTTCTTTAACAATATATAAACGCTTTTGTTTTAGATACACTTACATCTTTTTTAAATTTCCGCATAAGCATTCATTTAAATATTCTAAATGATATCAGTTTAATTGTCACGTATTAAAAATCACGTAACATGCCAAAGTAAGAAATCTCAATCATTGTCTCTACAATTTGTAAAAATAGTTTTATATAAAATAATCAAAAGCTGTCAATGAATAATAGTGCTAAATCATTAATATCTATAAATTTAAGCGGTACTTAATGATAGTTTAATATTTTCCATTGACAATTATTTTAAAATATTTAGTTAGTTACCATAAATCATTTTACTGCAATGAAAAATAGTTTTTAAGGATATGTTTACCATGTTACTATTGCAAACTGACACAATTCCTAGTCATTAATAAGTTGTGGAAAAAAGACCATACACTTTTGCTGTTGTTTTATTTTCCTTTTTTGATTTTTTATGTTTATGCCAGTTAAAAATTGTTTAAAAACTTTCTCCGACCATGTTAAATAATACTTCCTCAAAGGTGGTTGATTATTATTTTTTGCGTATGAAATGTTAATCGATATTTGGAATGGATAGCAAGCATAAAGAAAAAAAATTTAAAAAATAGCGTAGACCTAATAGTTTTTTCCTTTTATTCCTGACTTTAATCTATTTTTAATATTCTCAGGATAATCTTGTAAATAATTATAAACATGTGGAAGTAGTACAAATGAATTGTGTTTTATTTTTTAAAAAAATATTATTTTTTTTAAAATACTTAGAATAAAATGTTGTCATTCAAACAATTCCATGTACAATACAAATTAATAAAGTAATTTTAGCAGCAACTGTTTCTGATAATTGTGTTGCCTGCAAAAAATATATATTGAAGAATCGTTGTTATTTAGAATTAAAAGAAATATTAGATTCATATTATAGATATGATTGTGTAAACAAACATGGCGTAGGTAACATATCTTTTGATTTTTCTTTATGTTGCTTAAAGATTACCTATTTAATTATTTTAAATTTAAATAACAGCTTACATATCACTGTTATTTGATATTTAAAATAATCCCTGTTTGATTTCATTAATAACCGATCTCATTCAGCATTATTTTAAATCTTTAATATAAAATTACTTATCAGGGCATTGTATAATTGATTTTGTTATATGATTCATCGTTAAGTACGTCATACGATTTAAGGTATTTTTGGACTCCTTCTACCTCCATCGTCAGATTAAATTACAAAATCACTTACCACCCCTGACTAAATTACGTCACTCTTTCATAAAGAATTCAATCTTGTAATGTTCCTATGAAGTATTTTATTCTCAGAAGATAGTACTTTTTTTTAAATCAAATTGTCTGGAAGCCTGCCTACCTCTTTCGTCACAAATCATAACAGAGCCCCTCTCCCTCGTAAAGATTGATGTTGTATATGAACGGCCCGAAGTAAAAAAACATTATTATTCATTACACGCTTTCATTCTAAATAATAGAATATGCTCATAAGCGGCTGTATGCGTTTTTTCAATTAGTGAAACTTATTGGAAAGCTTTGTGGTTTCCATTAGTTACATCTATCAAATGAAAGAAACCTAGAAGTTTATGCGATAGTTTGAATTTAATATTGAGAATATACATATTTAAGAAAAAAAAGAGGAAGCTGAAACAATGCGATTTGATATAAGCAATATGCATACATTGTTTTGACAATACCTCTTTTGCATATTTTCAAGTGGTAATCGATATAAGTATTAAAGATATCGTATTTTTTTACAGGTAATGCAATTAATGTTGGATTAGCCACACAGATATTGTGTTGTCGTTACTGGCCAATTCAATAATAATATAACTATATAGTTTGTCGGCTCCGTGGCGCAGTTGGTAACGTCGTTGGTTACGATTACGGATGTCTCAAGTTCAAGTCCCGGTGTGGACAGTTTTGTGGATTTATGTTCGGTAGTCATGAATGTTTGTGATGTCTAAAACTTCCTCCCACTCATCCGATCCTCAGAAACGGAGCGTAGCGAGAGCAATTAGCTAATCCCTAGTCCTGTCCTAGCCGTATCCTTCTGTCCCTACTCTCTTAGAAAAAAATTCTGTTGAGATGCCTCCATTAGGAGGCCATATGTTAGACGTTGGGAGAGGAAATGGTACAAAAATATTACAAACGAGGTGGCACTTGATACTCGCGATCACAAAAATCTTTCTGTCACACATCGCGCACAAGCGCAGTGTAAATCAAGACAAACATGTGACCACTTTTAAAGTGTTAACTGTCGATTCTTGGTGGAAAGGCGTTCTATTTTAAAAATAAAACGCAATTTGTTTGTACAGCTTCCATTTGTTCATAGTGATAAGGATAAAATACAAATCATGACAAGGATATTTATATAAAATTGAATGTTAATAATTACAAGGTCTATCCAACAATTGGTTCAAGGACTATGAAAAGTCCTTATAGGTAATCAAACAAATTGTATATAAACGAAATTAATGATTATCCCATTAAAAGGATAAGGATCTTTTAGAGATCAATAAATACTAATCTGAAATCAAAAATTAAGCGACATTAAAAGTCAATTATCTGAGAAAAATATACCGACTTTAAAAAAAAATCATAAATATTCATATGCTAAAATAGCAAATCCCAACTTTTAAAATAAAGTTGGGAACCATTTAAATATTTTAATAACTATAATGAAATAGAAAATATGGAATCAATAATGACACTAAATATTATAAAAATGCACAAACAAATTGTGTTTTATTTTGAAAATACAAAAATTTTATCTAAATTTTTATACAAATTAAGTCGATGCCCTGCTATTAGATATGAATAGTATTTATTGTATTGATTGAATTGGCATTTACTTGGTAGAGCTCCAATATAGTAGGATAAAATAACAAAGTATTTAGTTCTAGAATTTTTTTTATCAGGTAGTTGATATCTATTTCAGCTTTACGCCAGTTCTGACGATGGCGTAAAGCCGAAATAGCTTCTTAACTACCTGATAAAAAAATTTGTAAAACTAAATACTTTGTTATTTTATCCTAGTATTTATTATTTTTTTTCGCTCATCACGATCATTATCAACTGATGAATTGATAATACTCGTGATTAGCGAAACCGGTCCTGATCATTATAAACATGTGGAAGTAGTACAAATGAATTGTGTTTTATTTTTTCACCAAGAATTGACAGTGAACACCTTAAAAGTGAGTATTTATTGTCTTTGGAATACCGTTAGTAAAGGAAATCTAATGGTTTTGTAAAATCCGACAATTTTAATACTTAGTTATTTCTTACATTGATTATATATTATTAGAACATAGCTGTATTTGTAATAAAATATTATTAATTGTTTGTTAATAATACATGATATAATCAAAAAACATGGATACTTCATAGTATCCAGATTGAGTGGTAAAAATTTTACCTAATTTTCTTAATTATTTTTATATTCAAACAATACAAACTGTTGGTTCTTCCATGCACTTGAATGTCTTTATATGCCGAAATGCGAAATCTGGGTTATTATTGACATAACTTATCGAAGTGTTTACAATTTGGACGATTCAAATTCAATAAAATATATTTGCATGATGCTATGACATTCAGACAAATACTGTCATATGTCATAAATATTTTAAATAGTTTTTGTTAATATAAAATTAAAATTGATAATTAAGTTATTCTACTGGCTGTGTTACTAATGTAACGCGTTTGGCTTCTTTAAGTCTTTATGTCAAAGTTGTTTTCGGATAACTTGCAACCGGTTTTTGATACTGTTAATAATTTAGTTAACATTTTATTGAATAATAAAGATCGAATAGAATCATTGTCACAGTGTGGCATATTGCACCGCCTCTCTTGTGACGAATGTCAAGCTTCTTATGTAGGACAGACAGGTAGAAACTTTAATATTACAACTAAAGAATATGTAAGATGTCTCAAAAGCAATAATTTTTTTCAAGTTTGCGAATCATTTGATTGAAAATGTTCCTAATTTTAATAATAATAATTAACTCAGAAATACCCTATAAGAGTAAATAAAAAGGTATACAAATGAATGGTTTAGAGTTATTAGAACTTAATAAGTATATACAGAAGTATATACATAATTCTTCATCTAAAGAGAGAATTGGCAACGCAAAAATTTGCAGTCTCGTTCGGTAATACATCCAATGTCGGTGCATTGCCCAACTCAAGCAGTGACGTTCTCCAATAAGACTCAGCAGGATATCACAATATATGTAATCATTATTTTGTGATTATGGATTGGTAAGATTTAAATCCCTTTCGTGTGGAATAAGTTATGCTATAATGTTTATATTTATTTAAATTTAACTGATCTCAAGGTCAGAGGGATTACTATAATTTAAAGCAGAGTTATTGCGCTTTATTTGCATTGCTTATTTTAATTATCATACTATTACAATTTAGAATAATGAAAGAGGAATTTGAATTTTTTAAAATGTGACGTGTCCCATTGTAAATAGATTGAAAGTTTTCGAAAAAAATATATATACTGCATCATATTACTGTTATGCCAACTACAATAATATCCATTGTTATAAAATTGGGCGCAAAGTTGTCGAATCCGTGGTGCAGTGGTCAACGTCGGTTATGGATGTCTCGGGCTCAAGCCCCATAAATTGGTTTTTCAATCGATTTATAGATTTCTGTTCGTAATCTGTGATGTTAGAAATTTCTTCCCATTCATCCGATCCGATGGGGCGTGGTGAAAGCGATAGTTACAGCAATTAAAAAATTAAGCTTCTTAAAACAGTAAGATTTGTCTTATCCGATTTCAAAAAAATAAAATACATGTTACGTAATAAATTATATTGTTAATAATATTTCGGTTTCAAGCGATACATAGTGGTTCAAAATATATATTGTTATTTGCCAAAATTAATTAAAAAAATTTAGAAAACACCAATTCCATACATATGTTTATTAGTTAGTTATTAATATATAAATTGTACATATGCTAGAAATTTCTAATGAACAGCATAAAAGTGCAATACATCCAGCTATAAAATCATGTTTTTAGTTCAGGAACAAAAAGTATTTTAAAATCGACATCCCGAAGTTTTTTTGCTGTACACATCTCAGAAAAAATCAATATATTTTACATGTCTATTACAGAATGTAAATACTGGTGCCCTTTGTATTATTTGTACAGTTTAAATCGATTGAATTATTGTGTCATTCAGTTATGAGTGCACGCCGCTAAGCGATGAGGTATATTTTTAAACGTCAGGCCGTAGGGCGTCTACGAAAATATAAAGGTGCATTAATTGTATGTCAGGTTTGAGGGAAAATAGATGAAAAACCAGAACGCCCGCCGAGACTTTTGCTCAAACGGCGACCTTGTCATCACTTGGAACCGAACCAAGATCAAATAATGTGGAGTAAAAGGAACGAAGGAGCGACGTCTTGCTGATCCGGGAGGTATTGTCGTAGCGCGGCGAACGGACGCATCAAAAATTCGCCTAGTCGGGATACAAACTATTTTCGTATGGGAACACTGAAAATATTCATCACATGCAAGTTTTGTACACTCACGCAAAAGTCCGTAATCAAAATAATTATTGCTAAAAATGAACCGCACATGTAATAGTACAGCATACCAAGTTACCAAGTTTAATTACAGACAGTAAAACCCATTTATTTTAACGCTGTATTTTCATAAAATTCAAACTAAGTAATTTTAACAAATTATTAAACAATTAAAACAGTTCAAACCAGTTAAAATATTACATATATAAAACAGTTTCCATGCGTATTCTTATAAAGTTGAGATTTTAAGATGGAGTTATTAGAAACTAGAAGTAGTAAGTAAGAAGATTAATCTGGATATTTTTAAGTAATACAAAATCGATTATGGACAATATATTATCACATTAGAAATGAAATAAACATATTAAGATATTGTCAAATCGAAAAAACTTTTCTAATAGAAAATTCATGCAGTAAAATAGGTAACTATTGATAAATTTACATATTTTGGTTAATCTTCCTTTAAATTTGAGTGATATTTAGATAAAACATGGAATATGTTGCACAATTATTATTTGTTATGTCAGTATATTTACTAGTTTAGTTTATAAAATTACTACAGAACCAAATGATACAAAGCGATAATTTCGTAAAAAGAATTTGATTTATTCGAGAATACATCATCTGAAACAAGTTTGATTACTTATAATAGTCACAGAGAATATTGTTTTCATGAAAAACCCTTTTTTAACTGTTTTACTGTCTTCTGAAATATTTCCCGGGAAAGATTTATGGAGGCTAATCGATTGGCTGACATTTTATACAGCACGCCTTAGTTATATTTTACTAACAGTATCTACAGTAGGAAGATAATAATAATATAAATTTCTATTTGATCATTTCTTTTGGGAACGAGTTTTTAGTTTTAAATTTTAGTTTTGCACATGGTATAGGGCTAAGATAGCAATGCAAATTTTCAATATACTGTATTTATGGATGTGCTTTCATGCCTTTTCATGGAAAAGGCTGTCTTGATACTAACGCTTTCAATTGATAGAAACTAGTTTACATAAGTGAAAAAAGAAAACTTTTTAAATACGTGGCTTAAACACGTTGTATATTAAATATAATCATAATGCGATTTTCACCTTCAAACACTAGTAATTAATTTTGTAATTGTGTTAGTGTTAAAGTAATTATTACTATTATCGTTTGTGTATTATCCCTCCCCACGTCCAGTAAAAGGAAATAAACCCACTCTACCCTTCATTTTCAATTAAAGAATTAGTATCATTGTTTATCTTAGAAAAAATAACCTTACGATATAGTAAGTCTAAAGATGCTTCTTAAAGAAGCGAAATGCGTTACATTTAGTAATACAGCCATTGGAATAACTAAGTTATCATTTTTTTTTAAAATAAAACACATTTTATTTGTATTATTTCCACATATTTATAATGATCAGGACCGGTTTCGCTCATCACGAGCTTTATTCGGTTGATAAAGTTGATAATGCCGGTGATGATCATTATAAATATCATGGAAATATGTGGAAGCAGTACAAATAAATTGTGTTTTATTTTTTTTAAATATAATGTCTTTCCACCAAGAATTGACAGTTAACACCTAAGAGTGATTAACAATTTAAATTTTATATTAAAAATGAATTTCCACAAAGTTACCGCTGAAGCCATCGAAAATATAGTCATAATTAATCATTCATGTGTTGTTAATATAAAAGATACAGTGACTCGAAAGATAATTACCGCTCATATCAGCTGAAGCGGTGACAAATTTTTAATATAGATATTTAATATATTCTTACAGAATACAAACAATTATTTAATGGTTTGGAACTATAATATGTATTACGTGTGTTTAGTTTTCCCGAAGAGCACCTTTAAGTAAATAGAGAGTTAAATTGTATGTATTATTGTGTGTTAATTCTCGTCTCTTCATGATGTGCGTCAAATTAAGAATGGACGGAATTTTATCGATGACGGGCGTGGAGAGCGGAAGAGAGACCACCAGAATTATTAATATGGCCAGAATTCCACAAAAAAAAACGTTTCCCGAAGGATCTATCGATTTCATCAAAAATATTCGTACATAATTTGCGAAGTAGCGTCATTTTATATTTAATTAGTGAGTACTCAAAGAAAAAAAGTGTTTGTGTTTTAATTCAGTTTATTAAAGTGCTTTTGGATACACAATATTTTTTGCTACGTCTGGTGCGTACTCGAATAAAACAGAAGGTTTTCCGAAGTGTCGCTATTTGTAGGTATTTTATTCTTTTTTAGATCTTCCATTGTTTTTAGAAACCTTTACGTGTGTGCGCACAACAACAGTGGTATGTTTAATTAAAAAATATATTTATTCAACTACATGTATCTGTCTATTATCATATTTCATTAAAATAGTGATGGTTTGAAGTGTTGAAACGTGAAATGACATAACGGGAAAATGCACGCATTCCTTTCAAGTAAAATCTTATTTCATTTCAAAGCAATCTTAATAATTTACTCAGTATACTCAAGTCTATCACAATAATCGTGACATTCACAATTTGACAAATTAAATTAAGTTAAATGAAAATAATGTCGTTAGAATTAGGTAATCCAACGGTGATTTAATGAATTTGATATTTATTTTGGGAATATTTCCCAGTGCAGACTTTGAGTTATTTTTCATGGTAAGTCATCGGACATGAACATATTAATCAACGACAAAGTTTGTTATGACAAGCATCGCCGCGTAATTTCACTGGGAACTTTTATTCTTGGCGCAATTCGTTTCAGGTTAAATTCATATGGGAAAGTTATGTAAAACGTGTTACTTAATGCAATTTATAGAAATGAACGAGTGAGAGTACAGGAATAATATTCATTGTATTTATTACTATCAGGGATTTCTTTTAGAAAAACGGTGCCTTAAATTCACTTGTTGTCAAGTTTTTTACTAATGAAAATTATATTCAAGTTTCATTTAAATAAAATTTAAAGCAGCTTTTCCTATGCCACGAAGCACATAAAAAATAAACATTATTTGTTTTATAAATATAAAGTTAATTTTGACGACGAATTATATTATAAATATGTATGTAATTAAGTAAGCGCGAAAATTGTTTCATCTAATTTCTTACGTTAAAAGATACAGCGGAAAAAAGGTGCCGGAACGCCGTTCCACCATGTTACATGGCAAAAAGCTCTGATTATTATAATATGTAATATGCTTCTGATAAAACTGAATCTTATAACATTGCCATTATTTATTTATCAGTATTGATGAAGGAGTATTGATTTTGTCTTCAAAAGAAAATTGATAAACTAAAATGATTTCAATTTTATTCTTATATTAAAAATGAATTTCCACTAAGTTACTATCGAGTTAATCGAAGATGATGTTTGAGGCAGGTGAGTAATAAAGTTTAAGAATATTAATTTTGTCAATAATCAATTATTGACTTACTATCAATAAAAACGTACAAAATTTCAACTAATTTCAAACCGGTTTTAAATTTTCCATTGATAATATTTTACGTATTGTGTCATTTTTTCAGAAGATTCTTATGGTTGTTTGTTTAAAGATATGGGGGTTATGGCAGCTTATATTTTTAAATTTCGTTGGCTCTATTAATCCTTTAATTCGCAAGAGGCTAAAATTTAGTGTTATTTAATTATAAATTAGCTAAATGTAACATAATGTGAATGCCCTTGTCGTAGCCTCGCCAACATCTGTTCTGAAAACATCGCGGAAAATCATTCCAACAGATTTCCTCTATTCGTTTGTCATTTTGAAGTATCCTTGAGATGATTTCAAACGAGACTTATAAAATATACGATTCATTAAAAATGTTAAAATAACAAAAGAGTCTAACGTGTTGCATATTATAAATGTAACAACGCTTTTACATGAAGTATTATATTTCTTTTTGCTAATCCATCATTGAAATTCATTCCAAAATTCAATCATAGTTCACAATAATATCATTATAGTTTAAACTTAATAATAATTACTTTTATGGTGTTAACTGTCAATTCTTGGTGGAAGAGCATTATATTTTAAAAATAAAACACAATTTGTTTGTACTACTTCCACATTTTTAAACATGCGGACATAGTAAAAATCAATTGTGTTTTAATTTTAAAATATAATAGTATTTTGATATCTGATTATAAATAAAATACTGGAGAGGGCGTGTTTTTTTTAATATTACTTTGTTAAAACTACATGACATTTACATTTCTATACATTTCTGGTGAAATAGGAAGAGCGTATGAATTATGAAGGAAAAGTGTTCAAATTATCATTTAAAAAATGGTAATTATTCTTGTTATTGTGCTACCCTTATTAGTCATCATCAATATAATATTTTTTTTCTTGTTCTTCTTGATTTCTACGTAAAGTAAGGAATTGTATGCACCATAGGAAAAAAACGTCCTCAAAATGAACCACTTACATATAATAATAGTTAAGGAAATACAACGGCCATGCATTCAATTTATTTTATTCGATACGCCACAGTGTAATATATTTTCATTAGGAACAAATAAAAATACTGTTCTAGAAGCGTCAGGGATAATTAACACACTTTCTTCTTCAACCACTTCGCAATTAACATATTTCTTCAATACAATTGGGCAGTGTGTCAATCGGTACTGTTGGCATAGTGCATCAAGAATATTTATTTTCAAATAAAACTAAAACTATGTAGATAATGTTAAAATTATTTATAAGATGATGTCACCTCCAGTTGAATATCCATAGAAGAAACAAGTGATATTAGATAAACTGTGGATTTTTTGTTTTTGAGACTAAGCTTAAACAGTTTAACGCTGCCATACACAATAATTACTTCAAAATTAAATACAGTATCAAACATACTCCTTTATATTTAGTTTCATTGAAACACAATTATCTAATACAGTTGTTCCTAACCTTTTTGACTTGCGTACCCCTTGCAGCCCATTTCGCCAAATTGTACCGTTAATATGTAACAAAAATATGTAGTTACGGTGAATAAATGGCATTTTTGTGGCAAGGAATGTTCAAACAGAGTAGGCGCATTAAACTCTGCTTCGTGAAGATTTGTAAAAAGGGGCCGATTTATAAAAGGGGATTTTGTCTGCTATATTATGATTTTTACTACATTTAGCAATACTAATAAGGTAACTAGTTACAACCGCATTTTCATAGTCTTTATAAGTAGCAGGGTGTACGGTGTTAAAATCGGTATATTCTTATTTTGCGCTGCGAAACGTTTAAAAAAGGTAACTTTCCATGTTTTCATAATTTTAATGTTTTGTTTGTACATATCGTAATAGTAAGGCAGGTTTCATCTTTTCATTTGAGAGCTTTTTCCCATACTTGGGTTTAGGACAGTCGTCATCTTCTGTGTATGAAAATCCATATTTTATAAATTCGTCGTCGTAATTTATCTACCTCTGAAGAATAGAAGACTTAGGATTTTTAGCACGTCCGCCATTATTGATTTATCTTTCACGCATCCCTAGCCACCAAACTCGAACCCTTGGTTGGGAATCGCTGATCTAATATATTAATTACACTCAATGTTTTTTTTGGTTTTCAATTTTTTTACCCATATATAATTTTTGTCTAGCTATGTTTGTATCACAATACTTTATAAGAGAGGGAAGTGTTGGTCTGCATTTATTGGGTCAGTAACAATTTAAATTTTTGGTCAGTAAGAAATAATGAATGGTCAGTAACTATTTCGATAAATGACCAGTGTGCACATGTTCAGCTAATAAAATAAACGCTCAATAATATATATGAATTGGTCAGTTATTAAATTAAATGGTCATTTTTTAATTTAACCAAACATAACCTGATCATTTGGCAATTATTCACTGACCATTTATTATTTCCTACGTACCATTTATCGTACAAGTCACTAACCATTTATGGAATTAGTTACTGACCAAGTAATCTGTTGGATTTTTTATACCCACACTAATACTCTTACCTGATTATTACAAGAATTTATGATTCTAGTATTATTGATAAAATGAATATTGATCGCTCCGATATGCACTTAAATAAACAAATGAATTCGTATCCAAATTCATAGATGTTAGTGATGTTTGGGCGTAGTCGTACCAGCTAACAGCATGTCCTCTCCTTACCTCATTATTCTATATTTACGCTCTCTGAAAGGGTGGGTTTTTATCTGGTGGCTAACAACTAGTACTCATAAAAAATAGTATTGAAATTTTTCATTTTTAAATACACTAGCTGTAAGAGAATAAGTTGAAATAAGAATTGGGAATTTTAATTCGTTCAATATAACCTATGTTCTGACGATGACGTGAAGACGAAATAGCGATCAAATTTATCCTATAATTATTTCTGTGGAACTAAATACTTACATAATATTTAATAATTTAATATTATACATTGGAGTAAATGCCAATTTAATCTATCATGTAATTTTTTCAATCATGAAACAATTCGATAACTGAATTGTATGTCTCTAAATAATATTCATTGAAGCACTTTGTGTATGTTAGTGAATATGTTTTCTCGTACACAGATTCTAAAGCGAAAGAGATTTCCATCCCTTATCACTTTGACAGGTAGAATTCTAAGTCCCTCGCGGCTGTTTGTCTTCAAATGAGTCGGTTATCAAATTTGTTGGTAGGAATTGGCACCTGTCCCTTTTACGATGTCTGTCGTTCCACTTTGCTACAGTCTCGTCCCAGATCTTAGCACATGTTGAGCAATTCGTAGTTAGTATGTATAGTCTTGACGATTATTCGACGTTGTACTTTTTTAAATCATAATTTATTAACAATCGGAACGTTGCCGGAAAATAACCACGACAATAATTAATTGATGCATGTTATAACTAAAAAGGCTGTGTCCAACCAACTTTATGTTTTCCACTGAAGATTTTTGTAGATAATTGAATAATTATATAAATCCAACAACTACTCCCAAATCTCTTTTTTTCTGAATGTGCTCAACGTTGTATACGTCACAGGTGGTGAACTCTGCCATTTTATGTCTGAGTGCCTCTATTATGTTGTAAAGTGTATAGAAAATGGATTCATAATATATGAATCGTTGCAAATTAAATCTAGCCGAATTTAACTTAAAATGACAACTAAAAATTGAGTCTTTTATGGTCGAACTTACTACCAAATTAGCGTGAATATAGCGGGATATGTTTTACTTAAAATGTTTTTTTTTTGTATAGTATTTACGATATATTCGGGAACTACTTATAAACAAATTAATGTGGAGCATATAAATGTATGCTTTGGTTTCTCAGCACACATATTGTATTATATTTGTATTAATACCTGTCTGGCGCGCTTAAGTACAGTACCTGCAGTTGCATTTTTGTGGTCATTTGGATTTATCGATTTTCACTACACAAGCATTTTTCAATTAACTTGTGTTAAAATTTGTTCTTTTAAATATTGCTCTTATTAATATATATGGGCTGTGTTATATTAGAGACTGCCTTATATTGGAGCTGTTAAGGTACTTAAGGTGCTTAAATTTGGATTCATTTTCAGGACATTAAACATGATAAAACAATGTTTCCCTTTTCTCTGGATTTCAGAAAAGGGAAACACTGTTTAGAAAAGCATTTCTTAAAAGTTTACGAATGTAAGTGTCAAATAGAGCTTGGTTACATTTAGTAAAGAAGACTGTATAATTAATGACTCTTTAAATAATTTTTTGATATAGTTTTTTAAATAAGTTATAGTTTTCTTGAAGTAGAAACTATTCGCTTAGATTTAACTCAAGCATTTAAAGCAATTCAAATAGTTCGAACTTTCATTCAATAATTACTACCTGACACAACTGTAATATTTTGAAATTTCCCGCCAAAGTGACTGTTACACTAATTGGGTACAGATACTTAGTTTTCTCATTAATAGATGCCACTACCACATAAGATTGAGAGTTACTTATATGAATCATTATATATTTAAGGGGGGCGCCTGGTACATCCCTTTGTTACTTTGAACAAAATTTCGGACTTGTCATTTGATTGATAGTTTAAGTCAATCAGTTCAGATGGCGCACCAAATGAAGTCAATTATTCTACTCGATGCCTTCTATCAAAAGTTGCATTGTTACGCTACGAATCTAAATGCATACGAGCTTTTGGCGTAGCTAACGATGCGATTAATTCTGAAACAGATATAGAAGTGTTTTGTGCCAGACTCAAGGGGTAAAGGTGTGTCATATTTTTAATACAGGAATACAGGTTGCGCTTTGAAGCATTTTATATGGATTTATTAATGGCCACTTAAACAGAAAACATTTTCACTAAAACTGGGTGTAATTAAATCTCTCAAACTATCTTTTCAATGAAGATAAGACTGGAATAAGGAAAAGAGATTTAGTTATCTTACCACACTCTATACACCCCGTTTCAAATATGGAATTGAAAATGAGATAGAGCAGTGTTCCACAACTGGTGTGCCACGAGACGATCCTAGATGTACCGCGAAGTAGTGCGTCCAAAATGAAAAAAAAACAAGTATTTTTATACTAGAAAAAAATTAAAGCCATTCGTTGAAAAAAAATATTATATTTTTTCGATAATTAATCGAATAATTGTATTAATGTTTGCACGGATAGTGCAACTGTAATCATGAGGAATACACTAGGTGTTGTTTAATAAATACGTATTTTGTTTTGAAAATATATCGATCCCGATTGTTTCGCAGAGAAATAGGTTGGCTGTCCCGAATCAAATTTTGGTAAGATTATTTTAACTTTGCTATGAGACTATTTATTTTTTACCTAATCAAAAAATGTTAGAACTCTATCAACTTTCTCAAAATAATCTTTGTATGAACTCGCTACATTGATGACATCTTTAAGTATCAGAATGAATTAAACAAAAAATAAAAGGTAGAAACAAAAGTTATTGAAATGCTCTAACAAATTCAAACAAAAACCAAAAAATTTTCAAAGCGAATTTAAATTAGGCTCATTGAAAATGTTACGAAGCAAATTATTGAAAATAGTGTTCCATCACTAACGTATTTTTATCAAAAAATGTATTAGCTTCTATTTAAAAATCGTCAAATAAAAACAAATGAATAAATTGTAAGTTTTGTTTATGAAATTTACATATTTTGTGGCTTGTGGTGTGCCGCGAAATACTAATGAGTGCTCAGGTGTGCCGTGGTTGAGAAAAGGTTGCGGAGTACTGAGATAGAAGGTGCAAATGAAAAACAAGTTAATGCAACTTGAAATAGATGAATGAATACATTTAAATATTACTATATCGTGTCGGTGATACCAACCCTTTGCAGTGCAACCTAGTAGGATGGAACGCCTACAGAGATACCACTTGGCTAAGATTTTGATAAATAATTCATGACTATAAAATGAATTCACAATATAATTAAGTCAATTATTACCTCATTTTAATGTGTCATTAGTTAATTTAAAACAATGATATTTTTATTGGAGAACAAATAAAAATTGTTCCATTCCACAAGCGGATGTCTCATTTGCTAAAGTTAATTGATTTGCAAATGACTACGCTGTCTTTCTGCTCAATATTTTTCGATTCGGATGGTTAGCATTGGAGTGTTTGTGTTTTGAATATGCTTTATACAAATCCTGTGTTGTCTCATTTGTTTGGCCTGTGTTTCTTTTACACATTATCTAATTATAACGAATGTAGTAAAAACAATTTATAAACGGCTCAAACACAGCTCTACTAACTCATTTATCGTGAGATCAAAGTGTGGAAAAATATACTTTCGCTAATAGAATAGAACTTGACACGAGTTTTAAAATAATAAAATGCCATTTTTTTGCATAATAATTTATTATGCTAGCAACATTAAAATTTCACAATACCGAAAACATTTCAATACGTAGGTATTTTTGAAAAAGATTTTTAAGTATTGTCTCATTTAAACGTGCTTTCGAGAAAATGAAAATAACTGTTGTATTCGTACAAATATTCTTATGAGTCTACTAAAAGAATGTATCGTTTAGTAAAGATAAAAAAAGTCGTTTAATTTTCTGAGAGGTTCATTTAGATGTTAACACTGACAATTCTTGGTGGAAACACAAAATTTTTTTATAATCATTAGATTATCGCGAGCTTTATCAACTGATAATCGCGATGAGCGAAACCGGTTCTGATCGATATAAAAATCGAGGAATGAGTTTTATTTTAATGAGTCTCAATAAAAATAATTTAATTTAAAGTTTATTGGTATGAAACTTAGCGAAGAACGTTTTTTGCATTCAGAATAATCAGTTATTTTATATTATATTGTATTTAAAAGCTTATCGCTTGTGTTAACAGCAGTTTTTTGGATTCAAAATAACCATTTTGCGTATCGAAAATGTGCTATGAAACTCAATTATTTGTATGATAGAGATGAAAATGTATTTATCGCAGTTATTGAAAACGTTAAAAAAACAGTAGTACAAAAGAATTGAGCAAATTTTGAAATTTAAATGTAGATATATCACATTGAGAACTGTTTAGTAAAAGAAATGTAATTGTGTGAATATATTTCGTTGCAAACTATAAATACTCGGTACTATCACCGGGGATAGATGCCGGTTTATCTGATATAGCATTAACGAGCTTAACGCTGCAACTTCTGTCTACCGGCTACCGGAAACACGTGCGATGGATAATTAGAATAAATATATTTAATGGGAAGATATTGAACAACCAACGATGAGCTCCATAATAGTACACAAAAATAGAAGCAGGTTTCTTCGGTTAAGTTTTGAGGTCAATTTCACGAACAAGATAACTTTGAAACTTCTACGAATTCAGAATGTTTTAAAAGCAAATGAAAATAAATTGTAATGCTTTATGATTGTAAGTATTTGAGATATAATCGAACAAAAATACAAATGTTGAGATGAATATATTGTTTAAGCAAGCAATAAATATACAGCGATATATTAACAACAAATGGCAACAGATTTTTCAAGTAATTGGGTTATATTACATTAAATATTAATATAACCATATGGTTACGTAAAATACGATCAAAAAAATAATTAGAAAAAACGCTGTATAGCTTTACACTTTTTATTACACTGATACACTTTCTGTATAATACACAGAGTGTGTCAGTGTATTAGCATGGATCCAGTATATGTTTCAGTATGCATCCAGAGTCGTGTATGGATCACATTATCCTTAATTATAGTGCCGGACATTAGAGCCGTGAGTGCAAAGTTATACAAAGTATACTCTACAACTATGCAAAATAAGTTATAATACAATATCAGCTAAAAAGAAGGGTTGTTATTTGTGATTTTATGTAATATATTACACTTTTAAGAGCTGTCAATTCTTGGTGGGGAGGCATTATATTTAAAAAATAAAACAATTTGTTTTATTCTACTGCAATGGTTGATAATGATCACGAGATCACGATCATCGAAACCGGTCTTTATCATCTTGATAAAAATTCTGACAATAGTACAAAACAAATTGTGTTTTATTAAAAAAATGAATATTACGATTGAGGGCGCAGAGATAAACATTTATTATCTAATTGGGATTATTGAGATTTTGTACACTTACATAAATGTTAAATACATGGAAGTGTACAAAATCTCAATAATCCCAATTTGATATTGAAATTCCATCAAACACCCTCAGTCGATGTCTTAAATTATATTTATTAACTAAGTTAGATTTTTTTCAATGAAGTGTTTTGTCAAATGAAGAAAATATTGAAGGTATTGGAAAAATGGTTTCAGGAATAATTTATTACAGCATTTTAAATTAAAAATAACGATGTATCTATTAGACAAAGTTATAATAGGTTATTTGATGGTTAGTTGATGGACAGCCGTTTGTTTTTGTATTTTGTTTGCCGCAACTACTCGTCATATTTGAAGTGGTTTTATCAACACAGTAGAACATCGATTAATTTTTCTTTAAGAGCCCTAAAAATATCGTGGAATAAGGAAAAATCTCCAAACCAACGATACAACTATGAATGCGAAAACGACAGATCGGGGTTCAACTGTATATCCATTATTAAATTCTGTTATTGGTTATGACAATCATATTTTTATATGGAATATGGTTGCATGCGGAAAAATATCGGAGATATGAGGCCATTCGTAGCTATATATAAAACTATCATAAGATAATAATAATTAATGATTTAAAGTATTCATTTCAGCGTTCGAGTGACATCAGCGGTTTCTTGCCCTAGATTTCAGGCACCTTACTCACTAATAGTCGAAGCATGTACGCTTTTGCATACCTGACGGCTCCCAGGTGATATAAATACATCCCACCTGTTTGTCACGCACTTGTGCATTGTCTTCACAGATCTGCTGACACGAGCGAATAAAAAGTAATTATTATTTTAGTTTTCATCATAACATAATTGAAAATCGTAAAGGTTATTGGAAAATTTAATACTATTATGAGTGTTAACAGAAACTTATTGTTGAGAGATTGGTGCTGATCGGTTTTCACACATCTTCTTATGAATTTGTGCCCAAAAGCATAGACGTCAGTGGAATAGTCATTACTTCTCTGCTACCCCATATCCAATTCTGTAAACGAGACGTAGAGAAAGCGGCTATCTAACTGCTTTCATACATACTTTCATAAATACTCTCATCCATTCTGTTTCTGAAGACAGCTGGGCAACGGATTTACGAGCAGTATTTGATAAGCAACCTAATTGGAAATTTTTTGGTATACCTCCATTATAATAAGGTAAAAATAGCATAGAATTTAATTTTTACAAGAATTATGTAATAACTAGTTAGGACTAAATATTTTGGTATTTTAACCAAAATTTAATGATATGCTCTTTCTTCTAACATTCCATATTATCCGCAAGGTAATAATTTACATTTTTTATGATTGATAAGTAGACGTATCTTTCGATGTATTCAGAAAAATAAAACACAAGAAAAATTTAATATTCTTTGAATAGTTTGACGTTTTCAATTTATTTCTGTGTAACACGTGTTTCTGTGTAATCTAAGTAGACTTTTGACATTATCACAATGGTATGTATACGTTTTTATAATTTGAAAGAATATTTGAATTTTGCATTTATTGCGCTTAGCATGTGAAAGTAAGAATAAAATAAAAATTTTCGGTAATTTTGCAATGTGTCTCCTTGGTAATTTATTTAGTTTTAGTTTTTTTTTATAATACCCACTCACTGACCTAAGCATCACGAAAAAACAACTGGCACGAATACCGAACAACGAAGACAATAGTGATAAATGACTAAGAAAACACGTTAGTCTCTAAAAACTCACTTCGGAAATTTCGGACGCATACATTATGAGAAATCACAAAAATGTATTTTCAAAAATATGGTTTATTTTGGGAAGAGAAATTTATTTTTGCTATTGAAAGTTAATGAGTTTATCTGTCAAGGTAGTATTATACAATCAATTTTAACTGATATTGTCAATAGTAAGACATTTTAAATGTGTTACAACAATTACATTAAAAATCTCACGCGAGCAAAGACAAGTACGTCGATGTTTACAATAAAGACATATCGTCAAGTGTCATTGCCATAATTAGATATGACAGAAAAATACTTATGGTTACATAGATCAACTGAATTGTCAAAAAATTCATACTACTGATAAATTATTTTGGTACGATTAAATTATCTTATTAATCTAATTTAAGACATCGACTGAGGGTGCTTGATGGAATTTCAATATTAAATTTGGATTATTGAGATTTTGTACACTTCCATGTATTTTGTCACTAACGACCCGGGTTTCGTAAAATCACTGGTATTTCTAAAAGAAGTTGAAAAGCGGCAATACAATTTGCCACTCTGGTAATATGGTGTTTACAAAATATGATTAGGACGATTGAAATTTTAACTCAGGTATCGGTGTGGCTCTAAAAATGATAGCGTTAGAAACTGTTTACTGTCTCTCACAAGAGTCCATTCGTGTGCTCGAATGCCTGAAGATGCTCAAAAAATTCGTTAGTACAAATACGTACAAAATTAATCCAAATTTATCTTATTAATCGTTTATACTTTGAGGATCTTTGGTCCTAGGAGCATTATCATTCAACACGTATTTGCAAGTAGGAATACCAATTTCATTTGAAGGTTCTCATATTGAAAAGAAATCGAAGGTATGGATAATAATGAAGGAAACATAAGGCGAAAGATTTGTCGCGTACAATATTGCACCACTATTAATTATTAAACCGGAAATTTTTCAGTAATTAAAAGCCATTTGTGATGCCATTAAAAATAGTTTTAGTGATTTTAGAATAATACATTGAAAAATAAGGAGGTTTTATAAATTTTCACAGTATTATCACAAATTTTCATGTATATTTTCATATAAAATTATGATGGATAGGAGGAATGACTACCCGTAGTAGTGAAGGGTGGGTAACAAACAAGAGACTGTATATAAGTCTTCTGAAGGTCAACGGGTTTGATTCTGTCTGTTTATATTACCTTTAGCGCGTTTACTGGTAAATGAGTCGAACACTATCGTGTATGGATTGTACAAATTTTATTTAAATATAATGCAAGATACTTCAAAATAAAAAAATATTGTTCGATGTATCTAAATGTATTAATAATACTGTGAAAATAATGGTCTATTTAAGGCCAGCTAAGCTTCACTAAAAGCGTGTAGCTCGCGTATTTTTAGCCAGGCCAATTTTAATTGACAAATTTAAATATAGATAAAATATCAGTCAATCCGAGTTAATGAGTAGAAATTGAGCAACTAAAAGCATGTACGGTGGCTACGTGGGATGTGTGATATGAAAGTGGCGTGAAATGTTTCATAGCCCGGAAAACAACGTGAAATACCTCAGGCGGTGATGGAATGAGCGTCCCAAAAGACCCACCCCTTGATATTGACATTATACAGAAAGAAAATAAAATTGCAGAATCTACGAAAATTCTCATTGAAGGTACACAGGAGCCTGAAATTAAGCCAGAATAGTTAAATGTCATAATTAATCTATAGCCTAGAATTTTCATAGTATTCCAATTTACTTATATGTTTCGCACATCACTCAAATGGATATCGATCAGAACTCTAAAGCTTATTTAAAAAAAAAATTTTAGTTGGACATCGCATTTTGATAAATGGTCATCATCAGTTGTTTTGACAACATTGTAGACTTCATTCTGAAGGGCTGTAAAGAAATAATGAAAATATTAGTAGTATATTGTTATTTTTAAAATTTCGTTGCGGTTAGTGATTTTTATAAAATTGTTAAAAATATAAGAAAAAATCAATTTTATTCAATGCACAGTGCCGATTTGCTCAATATAAGAGCATTCCTTAATTTCCATTGCAAAATTGTACATCTACATATGCGTTGTCATTTTTTTGTATTATTACCCAATACTGAAAAAATAGCCCTCAAATGCATACAAAATAAGAAAAAAAATGGTTAAGTACCTATGTGTATATTTAATATTAATTTCGTGTTTTTAACTTTAGTTTTAATTAGATAAAGTTATTATTTAAACAATTTTTATGCTCCCGTGAAAAACGGAGATTTTGTGGATATACAATTTTGCAATGTAAACGACAATGTTCAATTATATGAAAATGCTACGTCACTAAGTAAAATTAATTTTAAAAATTCATATTGTGGAATAAGTACGTAGATACTTCACAAATATAATATCCACAAAGGCTTAACTGTTCAATGACGAAAAGCATTCAAAAATATTGTATGTACAAGATTACCTATTACTTTTGTTTCTTTTGGAACGACATTTTCTTAATTTGTTTAAATATACAGCTATTGCAAGATATTGTTGATTTTGAGAAATAAGATTTTTATCGGTAGATACTAAATAATTAATATTGAAGAAGTTTCAATGAAACCATTTAATAAAACCCACACGCAACACTTGTTACTCACGTGTTGTATTATGTCTGGATATTACGTTATTAAGACCCGTTTTTCCGGAGGTGTAAATTCAAAGTTTTGGCTGCAAAAGTTGATACAAATGCGTGTTGTCTATTTGAGGCAAGTTACAGATTTAGTGCATTTGAGGGTCACTTAAATGTATATTTAGAAATCACTCCGGCTTGTGAAATATCTTCTTAAGAATATAACGTATTTACCTTCGTTCAGCAAGGTCAAGTTTTCACACTAAATCACGCGAAACAAGTTTTCCGATGCGTAAAAAAGTTTATCATTTTACTATATTTAAAAACGTATTTCAGAAGCAAAAAAATTAAGTTTTTTAGTGCAGAGTTTGTAGCCCTAAAATACCGTAAATGATACATTGGTTAATATTTCAATAAAGTATTTATTTAAGAGTTTTAATTAATATTATTTCATTCTCAAGCGGCCAAAAATCTACTCTAAAAATGATATTGCTTGTTTATAATATAAAACATCATTCTTCAACTATGATAGTACTAGAATAACATAGTACAACACAATAACCTATCAATAATACACTTAATTAATTAAAGTCATTAATGGGTAAGGTAATAAGTTGCCTTTGATTCCAAATCTGCGATAGCTTCACACGGCTTGTCTGTAGATAGCATTCATCGTTTCATGACGTTACAAGCGTATCAAAATTAACCCAATTGAGTAAGCCAGGATGCGACACAACACGATTGTCAGATAAATCATAAATAACGTCTTTATTGTCTATGACTTCTAGTTTGAATATCTCTTTTGAAGCACTCTAGTAATCTTTTTAATTTCGTATTCTATTTTTAAAATCATTTCTACTTTCTTTTGTCTTAATGATGTAATTTGACAGATTCAAGCAATCTTAAATCAATCATTGTGGTGAGTTTTTCTTTCTCTTGTAATATGTCTTGCTGTGTCATCTAATATGGAATTGTTTTATTTGAAAAAATAGCATCAGCCGAATCTTTGTATTAAAGTTAATTATTAATTACTCATAAATATTTTAAAATTAAAACACAATTGGGTTTGTACTACGTCCGTATGTTTAAACATGTGGAGGTAGTACAAAAAATTGTGTTTTATTTAAAAAATATAATGCGTTTCCACCAAGAATTGACAGTTAAAACCTTAAAAGAACTCATTAATAATTTAATTATGGATTTTTTAATGAAATCTAATGAGATTAATTAACCAAATATTTTACGCTGCCAAGTGAAGTTTTAGTTTGTTGAGTTCCGAGCTTTGTACTTTAACCAACGGTACAAATTTATCGAAAACAAATATAAATTGTCTTTTTTGGAGAAGGTAAATATAAACATAAAAGGATGAGATTAGAAGCCATGTTTGTTAAAAAATCGCAAACCTTTCCGTTTTCACGGACTAAATAGCTTATTCTAATTTAAGTATACTATTGATTGAATTGATAAAATATTTGAAAACATCGTTATGGAAGTGCGGCAGCAAGATTGATGACCAGAGCTTTTGTTTTGAAGATTAAATAGTTTAAACTCAAATTAGAAATTCACCCTTTGGCATAAAATATGCTTGTTTAATTATTGTATACATTTCTGTGATGGATTGTATCAAAAACTTATAATAAATGTATGTATAATATGTATTTTCAGTGTTAAGTTTTAGTGTTAAGCTTGTGTGAGTCAAAGATAGAAATTTATTCGATCAGTTTCAAATAAAATATTTATCTATTACTAGTGGAGTACCCGACATGCGTTGCAATGCCACTCAAAGAAAGAAAGTGTTTGTGTTTTAATTCTGTTTTTTACAGTGCTTTTGGACACATAATATTTTGTGTTTTTTTCTGTCTGGTGCGTACACGAATAAATCAGAAGGTTTTCCGAGATGTTGCTATACGATATATGTACGAATTTGATTGTTTATTTTAATTTTTTTTTATATTTTAGATATATCTGGATTGTGAGATTGATTTTCATATATAATAAGACCTACTGTAAGTTAAAGATTAAAACGTTGAGAGTTGGGCTCGGACTCAGGCGGAGCCTAATTGTTTTAAGCCTATATCCTTCGCGCAAGTGCAAGCAATAACTTTACAAAGTTTTATCGGAATCGGATGAACGGTATGGCAGTGCATAAGATACGAACAAACCCACATTGATTTTTATATATTAGATTAGTAAGTACGATACATATATAGTAGATCAGTGTATTTAACGCATTTTTTTGTAAAAATGTATATTTATTGAAATAAAATTTACTCTTCATGATCATTTCTTTTGGATTTAAATTTATTCTAGTAATAATATACTGTTTGGTTAGTAGTAGCGCAGTTATGTACTTTTTATGATATATTTTGACAGTAAAAATGTATTTTAAACAATAAAACACAATTTGTTTGTACTACTTCCACATATTTATAATGATCAGGACCGGTTTCGCTCATCACGAGCATTATCAACTGAATAATGCTCGTGATGAGCGAAACCGGTCCTGATCATTATAAATATGTGGAAGTAGTACAAACAAATTGTGTTTTATTTTTTAAAATATAATGTCTTTCCACCAAGAATTGACAGTTAACACCTTAAAAGTAAAAATGTATGTTATTTTCATATAATAATAATTATTATAATACGGCCAAGAAATCCAGACCACGTGAAACGGATAACGGATAATCCACAGCAAGGACAGATTCTTCGAATCGTACATCAATAATTTACACAGAATTTGGTGTACAATACATTGTATTATAACAAGGTTTTTTATAAGAATTAATCAAGAATAATATTATAAATGCAGGATTTTGAAGGCAGCTGTCATTCTGTCTCTCCAAAATCCTAAGGGTATTTCGCATCATAATATAATAATATTATGACTGTAAGGAACATTTCATGTCATTATTGAATACCGTTATTGAATTTTCTCCGTGAGCTTGGACTCGCATTGGATTTTTAAAAGTCCTTATTAAAGAAAGCAATAGTTGTCATATATTATTGAGCCGTGGTAAATAGTAATTCGATGCAGTTATGTTAGAGAAAAATGATAAAAACAAATGAACATCGATTAACTATAATTATGCGTTTCAAACAATTTGTTCGATTCGATCGGTGTGCCGTCGATTGCGAGTTTATTGGAAATATTCTACCGTTTGACAGATTGGTTGATGTACCAATTTAACTTGGCCGCTAGTGAGGGTGCCACCGTCACATTAAGAATGTTGCCATAGTCAACCAGAACTAAAATTTCAATGAACTCCAAAACTGATATTTTAGCGACGGTTATTTATATTATACAAGATATTTATTTTGCATAAAATGGAAATTTGAGAAATATATAATTCTAGACTGACAATTCTAGTTTCAAATTCGGCTGGAGCTGGTGATGGTGATAATACTATAGTTATGTATTTTTGTCTTATTAACAAATGAATAGTGTCCTAGGTATATTAAGGTTAGATGACTGCTAATAATTGAAAAATTCTTGGGCAGATTAATGTAAATTGGGGTAATAATATATTTGTAGTATTTATTGAAAATATTAAATATTTTCATGATCGAGGAAGTTTTAGAATCATAATAGTGATACCTTTAGAAAGTATCGTTATTTATGTTACATGCAAACAATGAACCCATTAAAAAATCGCGTATAGGAGTATATCGTTGTGTGTAATGTTTTTGAGTAGTAAAACTTATTGGAACATGTCCAAGAGCTATATTTAAACGCAAAAAAAGTCATTGGGAATGCGAATAGTTTAGAAGAAGTTTGTTAAAATTTCGCTAACGTGGTACTTCGCATTAGTATCACAGTCGATTCTTTTTAAGAAATTTTTAATCTAAACTGAGACTTACGTAGTTGGATTCTTTTACAGTCTTAACTTCTACATGTGCGTTAATAATGTAATTTGATAATTGAATAAAATAGAAATGACCTTCCAAAAGCATTCAGTTGTATTTTGAAAATAAATTTTAGCTGTAATTCGGTAAACATATAACTTCCTCTGTACTTAGGGTACGGAGAGGAAGCAGCAAAAGCTATGAACTCTCGGGGATGACATAGTTATTATCAAATGTGATTTTTCTCAATTTAAAATGATTGAAATTGATATTTTTCTCTTAAAGATCTAAAATGATAGAGTTGAATTTGTAACGTATTGGCTTTTTTCTGTAAACCGTGTTTGACCTCCACTGAATCAAATATTTCACTGCATTATCCCTGAGAAAAGCAGTTTTATGTGGTTTCATATGATTTTTAGGAGAGTTTAACCAATATTTAGAATGATCATTTTTAACTTAACATTGATCATTTTGACCTAAATTATGTAAAAATACAGGAAGTTTTAATAGGAAATCTTATAATAGTTGCAGCCTACTCGCTATTACTATGATGTCGCAAATTAAATAAATTCTTTCTTTTAGCCGTGAATTTAAAATAAGACGTTTATTTATATATTTCAGGAATTTATATTGAGATTTTTTTTTAAAGAATTCAATGGTATATTGCACCTGGTGTCCGTATAATTTTGAGCATGCGATTTTAAATTTTCATATAAATTGATGTGCGCCAAGTTTTAGATTTTGGCGATCAAAAGACAAAAGGTAAGATTAACATTTATAAATGTTGGGTTATAATATGTTCAAATGCGTCGGACACGATGGTATCGCATGCTGGGGCCAAATGCTTGGTGTATTGCCAGCAAACAGAAGCCAGGACTCCCATTACAAACAACCGTCAACTTCTACCGCGACACTTTAAATTAAAAGAGAAGTCCGACGCTTAAAAAATGACTTACCATCGATGTCAAAATTTCTCAATAATTGATGACTTTTCAGGCTTTTCAGAAAGAGGGCGAGGTATTTAACTTTCTATTATTGTTTGATTTTTAGCTTAAAAGATAATGCCGTGGTTTCAGGTAAGAGTTCAAATACCATCTCAATTGAAAATTCATTAAATAACTTGGACGGAATTTTTCTCAGTGCCATGTCGATGGCTGTTTTAAAAACCTTAACAAATCCATTTTTTTAAAACTGAATTATTTTCAAATTCGAATAAACAACTTCGATTATGATTTATAATGTTATTTAAAACTTTTATGCAACAAAATATGAACACTCAATAATTCTCAAGGATTTATTATGGAAATTTATTTTAGTAATTGAGGGTAAGAATGTAAGAATTGAATAAGGGTTAATCTATCTGATCTGCTTTGTTTTAGTTTTCACTTTTCAATTAGAATAATAAAAATTAGATTTTTTAGATATCTCTAAAGTTGTAACTATGGTAAAATCAACCTTTGATCTATCTTGGATGTATCAAAGAAAGTATTGTGTATCGTAAAAACATTATTTTGGTACTGAAATATGATAAATACTAAAAATTTCCTTAAATAATATGGTAAAATGATTGGGTGTTTTTAAAGTTAATACCGTAAATGATGAAATGAACCACACTATATTTACATTAGAATATATAATACTTAGCTATTCAATGCTAGAAAGCTGTTACGTACAGAACGTGGGAGGGAAGACATTTCCTGGATACGGCCAAGATTCTCGCCGGACTCTAGAGCAAAGATAGAGATGACCTATATTTTTCTTAATATAGTATAAATATCATTAACAACAATACCAACATAACATAATAATATATTTTGACTTAATGGGCAGTGCTGTACTAAAATCACATGATATACAATTTATATAATTATTTGTTTAGTTTAGTTAACTTTTATTCGTAAAATTTTTAAGATAGACGTGTTGATTGTGTTAGGTAATAATATGATAGTTTCAAATCAAATTACTCTTTTTCTTCTGCGAAGTTTCGTAAATTAAATATGAGATTAAGTGTATTATTATTCTGTCTACTAAAGTTATATTTCTCTAGAGAATTTTTCCTCAAAATTGTCACCGTCAATCAAAAGAAAAACCGATTTCTAATGATCGCAGCTACTCGCATTGAAAACGCAAAGTGTTGGCAAGCTTTCAATTTATTGTTAAGCGTAACAAAGTACCAACAGATGAATATGTGTACAACTAATACTCGTGTCTACTAATATTTAATGTCTTATCTTGCTAATTTATATGAATTGTCTTGGAGTGACAATCTTCTGTATTGACGTCACATTTAAATATAAGTCAATGGCATTTTCCGATCACTATTGGCACACGGCTCCGTGGTGTAGCAGGCTAGAGCTTTTGTGCAATGACAAACTCGCTAATTATTCGCAGATCGTAATCGGTCAATGATGTTATAAACTAAAAATGACAATATTTGATATAAAATATGTCTTTTCAGGTGTTAACTGCCAATTCTTGGTGGAAAGACATTATATTTTAAAAAATAAAACACAATTCATTTGTACTACTTTCACATATTTTATAATGATCAGGACAGGTTTCGCTCATCACGAGCATTATGAACTGATAAAAATACAAGCATAACAGGCTTATTTATATAAAATTGAGTGTAAAAATGAAGGTATATAAAACTGATGGTTCATAAACTAAGACAAGAAAATACTGATTAGCAAACAAATTATACGTAAATCAAATAAAAGAGTCTACAATTACAAGTCTTTGCTTCCTCCACTTAAGATGGCTGTTTATAGTTCATATTAATTACATACTTAATATTTGATTATTTTTAAATGGTTCACTATTTTTTTCTTATAGTTTTCCTGATTCATTATTGTATATTACATTAGTAATGTCATTAAAAATTTTGTTCAGCTAAATGGACTTTTAATGTAGCTATATTTGTGATTTTAGATTAGTATTTAATGATTTGCAAGAGGTCCATAACATTTTAATTGTAGACTCTTTTATTTGATTTATGTATAATTTGTTTGCTAATCAATATTTTCTTGTCTTAGTTCATGAACCATCAGTTTTATATACCTTCATTTTTACACTCAATTTTATATAAATAAGCCTGTTATGTTTGTATTTTTATCAGTTGATAATGCTAGTGATGAGCGAAACCGGTCCTGATCATTATAAATATGTGGAAGTAGTACAAATGAATTGTGTTTCATTTTTTAAAATAAAATATGTATTGTAGGTTCCAATTAACAGACACTTGATTCATATTATCAAGATTACAATATTCAAAGTAATTGTTGCCGAGGTTAGGAGCACACGAGTTAATTCATTAGTTTTATTTACAAATTAATCTTTGTAACTCAAATCGGATTCAAACGGGGATAGAATTGACAAATTTACCAAACGCTAACGGTTATTTAATACGAATAATAAATTAAAACCTGTTAGGGTTAGAAGCTTTGATGTGATATTAGATGAAAGCCATTCAAAATGTGTGCGAGTGTTATTTAATACAATATGTATAATGAATAAAAAAAGGTAAATATTTTAATTATGATTTACCTTGGGAATGAGATGGAAGAAATTAATGCAGGCAATTATTTAAATACATTCCACGAACTTTGGTAGAGAGGGTTGTTTTTCTCGAAAAGTTTCCTTGAAATTGTATGATGTTCAACCTACACAAAGACTTTTCTCTAATAACTCAATTTTCTCAGCCTTTTATAGCGTGTTGTTTTGTTATTATACACCATACATAGCTATAAATTTCATTCATGTTTACTTCCATATTTTTATAGTTATTAGAACAAAGAGATTACTAAATAAGAAATTTAAAACTTATTTTATACTGGTCAGCCATCAGCTTATAAATTCGTCAGATTTATAACAACATTAATTATATTCGAATTTAATTTTACTGACTAAGAGAACGACCTAACCAACTAAAGATTATACTAATAGTATATCTCGTAAATTAAAAAATAACGAGATATTTAGCCTGATGTAAATGCCATTCTGCTTTGCTTCAAATATAAGATGTCAGGCGTGTTACTAATAACAGAAACATTGATCACTGTTTTAGCTTTAGACATAAATAGTTTATTTTTCAAATGAAATAGTACAGAACCTTTCAATTATTTAGATCGTAACTAGTTGTAAATAAATATGCTACTGAATTTCTTTCTAAAATAAGTAAATTGTAAAATTATAAAGTCAACAACGGTCGCATATAAAACAGTGTCGGAAAAATATCAGTGTTTTAAAACGGCTGCATTTTTAAGTTATTCAACAATTTGTACAATCATATCGCATATGAAAATGAAAAGTGATGCTTTCTATATGAAATTGATCATTTTTAAGTTATGAATGACATCTAGTGTGAAATTTTTGAATCTACAATATCCAAAAAAAAACGTAATTTTTCTAGTTGCCATTTGTCCCCAATATTGTATAAGTTTCATTTGGTCATTTGCAACATATAGATCACAAGAAAACTGTATGTCTTTGTTCAATGTCGCTTTAACAGTGTGTTTGAGAGTGAGTACCAACATTCATTGGAAAATGTCCGTTTAACTTAACTTCTTACACAGCTTACGTTTAATTTTTTAGCAACATTATGGCATTTGTAGTTAAGTGTTATTTTTTTGCTTGGACTCTAATTTGTATAGACTTATTACTAGGTAATCAAAAAGTTTCACTATGGTAAATATCTCTTTGAATGTTTTAACATTGTTGTAAAAATAAAATATAGAACATTTTTAAAGCATTTTAAAGTGAAGCAGTTAAATATGTATATTTTTTTGTCTGTTCCCATCGTGGAGCATATGACCTGCTAATGGAAGTATCTCAACATAAGTTTTCTATGAGAACTGTTTGTTACTCAGTTGATCAACCTCTCTTTTTTCGAAGAGATTAGAGGTAAGGGATAGGGCTAGAATATGACTAGTGGTGAGATAATCGCTCTCGTTACGCCCCGTTTTTGGAGATCGGAAGGGTGGGAGGGAGTTTTAGACATCACAAACATTCATGACTACGAACATAAATCCATAAATCGATTGAAAGATCAATTTATGAAACTGTCCGCACTGGGAATTGAACCCGAGACATCCGTAACCGTAGCCAGCGACGCTACCAACTGCGCCACGGACGTCAATGTTTAAATGTAAATTAAAATATTTTTTATTGAAATAAATAGGAAACCCATGAATTTTTATATGTTCTATGGATTCAGCGGTAGCTTTGTGGAAATTCATTTTTTAAATATTTAATAATAAGCCATACATTTTAATCGTATTGAATTGAAACCATATTTAAAAATAAACAATGAATTTTTAATAAAATTAGGGATGGGATGAATACTTAATGTTCATTTATGTGTTTCCTACACATACATGATGAATGATTAATAGATATAACTTTAATGAATAGAGTTTTTATCTCGAAAAGGCAATAAACTAAATAACGTGTTTTTCTGTCAAAAAACATGTTTTATATTATTGATACAGATTTTTTCCTTTTTTCAAGTTATCGTCCCGATAAAAATAGTCAATTTTTATCGGCTATGTGTGCAATCTGTGCAAGAAAAACGTATTTCTCAACAGCTATTAATTTTGCGTTATTTGAACAAACATTGTTATGTTGAATGAAACAAATATATCCGATTTGACGATTTTCCATAATACTGCATTGAAAAATTAATGCGGTTTAATATTAAATTTCTAACAGAATATGTCGCCGTTTAATAATACATACATATACTTCCGTTTCAAAACAAATTTGAAAACAACTAACGTATTGTTATTGTTTAGAAATAAATTACGTAATGTATATGAGAAGGGATCAATTCACAACATTCGTGTGTGGTACTTACTGATAAGTAAACTGGTGTATTTTCTGAACTAAAAACAATCGTTCAAATAAAGTTGCTGCAATACGCAGATATGACGTAGTGAAACAAAATTAATTGTCGTTTTGGATCATTAATACATTATGTTTATTATTGCGCCCAGCGCACTGATTTGTGTTTTTGAGTTATTTATATCTTTAGAAGATTCCTCTAACGAAACCTCTATTATAAATTCTGTGTATCTAAATAAATCATGTTTAATTATTGAAACAGCATTGAAAGTAACCGTACGTATTTACGAAAGAATCGCAATTTTTACGCTTTTAAAAGAACTTTATTACAATATAAGACATTCGTTACATACATACTACTCATTTGACAGTCTTATCACGGACTCACTACTCTTTCTCCAAATAGGTTGTCATAAGACTGTTTTCAAACTGATTTACATGGCGCATTGATCCGTCTGTATTCTGATAAAATGGTAATTTAATCATGGTAGTTGAATTTATTCACAACAATTAATGATAAAGATAATGCAGTGTATGTAAAGACTGTGAACAATTCAAATTATTATCATTGGGCGGGCCCTGACGAAAAATAATGAACGATTGAATAAAACCATTTTTTTTCTTCAATTTCATCTGGTGACTGTATGGTCAACGCGAAACGGTTTTTGTTGTCGGCTCACGAGATTCAACCCCCGAACAAAATCTTTCATACATTGAATTTTCAATCGATATAATATATTATGGATTTTTATCCTGACGTTTGATGTTTTCATCACTTCTGCCTGATCGTGCAAAGCAGGCATACGACAGAGCGGTAAGCTAACTGCTAGTTTTTCTCCAATCGCATCCTTATCCTTACTATCGCAGAAGCGACTGGCCTATAAACAGTTCCCGTAACACAACTTCTGTAAAGCTACTCAACCAAGAATCTATTACACATTCGGAGCGGATTTGATAAATTAACTTAAAATATTAGTTACAAATAAGTATCTACAGCTGAAATAAAAACTGTAATATGCTTTTTAAGATATATGTAGTTGGATATCATTTTTTTCATACACTAGGTTATGTTTTTTTAAATATTATTAGAAAAGTTTTGTAAGTAGACTATACGGATAAATAAAAGTACATACTTTACAGGCTTATTTATTGAGCGGCAGTTAAAAAACGTTGGATTATTTATGAAGTAAATGAATCAACTATTTATTTTGAAGGTGTTGCCAAGTAGTAATGCAACGGCCATACCTTCAAGCGTAGAATATAATCGGTTTGCAAAAATCTAAATCACTATGCAGTTGCTCATCTAATCGTAGCATATTAGAGCGCTAGTTGCGTAATACAAAATTCGTTTGATATTCGAGTAATCGCTTGCCAATCTACGAAACTTGCATAATTGTACCCTCACATTTATCTGCGGTCAATTACGGACGAAATATTTTAAAGGTTATTGGTATATAATATCGTTCAAAACTTTGTTTAGGGAAAAGTGTCTTCAAGTTGTGTTTTTTTTGCTACACTGTCTTCCATTGAACAATTATTCAACAACTAATTTTCTTGGACATAATATATTGTACTATAATTTTAACTATTATTTATTGTATTATTAATAAAGAAATACGTTAAGAATTAAAACTTAAAATAAGCAAGGAGTCAAATATTTTGAAACTTTTAAATCAGCTGAGATCAACTGAAGGAGAAACGACACCACAGATAATAAAAATCACCTGGACTTGAAACCAGATCCAGCTAGGATAAAGTTCTTAATATAGCACCAAAGAGGCTGAGTATATCGTCGGCATAGTGGCAGAAAGCGATAAGTCTGAAATCACCCCTTTTAAGTTAGGAATGCAGAACGATAGATTTTAGGACGGTCTATCGTCTGAAAAAACAAGCTTAGCAATATTCCGTGTACTTTTATGTAATTTGACGAATTGAATGAATTTCGTTCACATCGGTATGAATTGAGTCGTTTTCGTTCACAGTTGTTAGTGGCAAAAACTTTAATTGATGTTACTATAGAAATGAATTACTAATACTTGAATCGAATCGTAAATTGTTAACGGATCTCATAAAGTGGCTATTCTTAATAGTCGATTATCTCAAACCATGGTTTTTGACACAACGCCTTCTGCCACTATATCGACGATATATTATGTATATAAAAAAAAAACAATAAAATATTCAAAATAATATTATAAGAACTATATTATTTCTTCATGAATGATTTATTATTAATAATTTATTAAACGTATTATGGTTATTTTCATTTCAAAACTTACAGGGTTAAAACATATCATTCTTTTGAGATATAACAAATTAAGAGTAATAATAAATAATTATTGTTAATTAATATATGTTAAATGGCGTAGAAAGGTTGTTAACTACTGGTCCAAACGCTGCCGCTGTTCACCACGGCCAAGCAGGCAATCTATACTTGCAGACTCGTGCGTGAATCATGCACGGGAGCTTTTATCTACAAAGCTTCGGATAATGTGATCTCCCATTAGTGAATCTTTTTTCGCAGCTGAATTTTATTCTTAGACGAGGTAATGGCTGATTGGAACGCGGGAAAGCGAGTTAGCCGGTGGCCAGTCAGGTCGCGTCTGTATATATATGTCAAGTTTATATTTATTATCTAATGATTTTTAGATATTCCCCAAGAGCGACCTAATAAAATTGTATTAACGTGCTAAATTTACGAGACGAACAATCTGAAATGAAATCGATAAATATTCAGTTATCCTGGGATTCAAATATAGTGGAACCCCGATCGTTCTCGCATTAATCGTTTTCTTTGAGGGGCCCTTAAAAACGATTTGTCATTGTTTTAATGTGTTTATAAAATTTATAGTTTATTATCACAGTATATTCAGTAAGAGAGAATAGCGATGTTATTGCCATAATTATTACTATAAATATTGAAATATGTACAACGGCAGTCAGACAATATAGTGTGAATATTAAGTGATAATTACATACATACTAATAGTGTTATTTTGTTATTTAAAAGTAAATTGTTTGTTGTTTTCAAATTGAATTTTTTTGTTGACATATAAAACGAAGGTTTGAAAGATTTATCAACGCTTCTATATAATTTAATTAATAAAACGCTTATACATTTATAATATTGAATATTTAAAACTGTTCTTCACACAACCATGATTAGAGATTAACAATAATAATTAAAAATATTTCCTGTTTGCTATTTGTAACAAAGGAAAAAGCGTGGAGAATAAACTCAAAATATGTACCAGGGGCCTAATGCTACAGCTGCATATGTCAAATTTATCAATTGTTCAGTACAGGCGGTTGTCTATTTCTCAATTACAATATATATATATATATTATCATCATCTTTCACATTACTGTTGCCAAATACAGTGGTGATTTTTGTGTTAGAGCTGCCCAAGTGAACATAGACAATTCTTGTACTAGTAAATCCCGAAAACATCTGAATCGCTTATGTCAACATAGGAATTTCTTGGTGTACAATATGCTGCTGACATACACTAAAGATGTTCTCTTATTTAATTCATTTTAAATCGACTGACTGAATTTCTACCATTAAAAGAATGAGCATTTAGAAGTATTTTATGATACTTAAGTCAAAATGGTGAAAATCTGACATTGGCACTTCTAGCATTAGGTTACAGATATGTATAATAAAACACAAAAAGATATATATTTCTATAATTTTGGAAAAGTGTGCATGTGTGATATATTTATTTGTAACTCACGTAGAGAAAAAATACTTATCAGCGTGATTTTTAAAGCCCGTTAGAATAAAATAATATGCCATGTGCTTTTATGCCAAATCATTAAAAAACTACAACAAAGCCAATAACGACCGGGATGTTGTGAGCGGTAGAATAATGTTAGAAATAATCGATATAGATGGCCGAAATCCATTTAATTTATATTGATATCGATTACCAAAGTGGACGCATAGACTACTAATGATACATTGTGTCCAGCAATATTTCTTATTTGAACTTTTGCAACCTATCTTTGAAAATAATGACATTTAAAAATTACTCTTACACACGGGCTGAAACTCGCGTAGTAATATTGCATAAGAAGCCATCCGTATAGAGATGAGCTACTATGTAATCGGTATCAACTGATATCGTTATGAGTACTCAATAGTTATTTTTAAAGCGCAAAAATATTTCTCGATTAGATTCGCATACTAATTGATTATATTACAGGTGACATCAGTGCAGCATGAATTAGAGGAATATACTATTACTCGAAATTCTTATCAGTTGGCGGTGATACCTGTCAGAATTTTTTCAATACGTTTTATGTGAGCGATGCGCAGACATAAAGTAAATGTGTGTCAGTGAGAGAGACAGCTTTTCGCTAAAAATTCACTGAACGGTAAAAAATTACCAAACACTTCACCTCACATACACACTCTCTTTCTACGTGTACGCTGATAGAGAGAGAATGCTGCGTCAGAGATAGATAGACAAATCAAGAAAAATAAATAAATATATTATAATATATGTTGAAAAAACAAAAAGACAAATAAAAAATAATGACAATTTAATATATTCGTCTTGATTTATCTGTACACCATAAAAATGTATTTTAAAAAAACCTGCATTACTATAATAACTCAGTGAACAACCGGTTGGCGACCGCTCATCTTAATTATATTATATCGCTAAATTTAAATACATAATATATTTCTAAATTTTGGAAACGCATCAGAGCATTCTGGAACTGTTTGAGTGTTTATTATATTACCACTTCAATTAAGATTTTTTAAAGACTTCTTGATAGGAATAGAGAAAGTAAATATAACGATGTTGATAACTTTTATCGAGGAGATCCTGATCGTTTACATATAATGTATATAGGAGAAGTACGAGAGTATCGAGTACATATTATCGATACCAGTAGTGCAAGCATCATCCCTATTGACTTTGTATTAGTGACTTTGAGTAGCGGCACCAGCCGCCGCTCGGCAAGCTAGCAGCCAAGGAGATCTCAAAGCTTTCGGCAGGGTTGACAGGAATCGAGATGGTGGGGTTTTCTGGTCGACTGCCGACCTTCCTGTGACGCGTTCTGACGCTGTGACGTCACGGTGCCGCAAATATCGCTGTCACTGTGCGATACAGCGTGGATCGGAAAATTTAGTGATGGCCAACTAATATTTCATCTAGGCAGTTCAAACTACATTAATTTATAATTTAAAAAATAAATAAAAGTTTTTTAACTTAGTTAAAACAATTCTTAAATAGTATTTATGGAATAATCTACTTAAATAAAGGAATTCAATTAATAAATAACATAAAATTAAAATCTATTATCATACATTTGTTTGCACGGACAGTACTGTGAACGTACGTATGCTTGAGTCTTTAATAACCATATGATCTCATATTTAAAAAAAAAATATTAAATCACTTATCGAAACCAACGATTTTTGAGTGTATTGTGAAGGGCAGAAAAATTGAATGAGGTATATTTTTCGAATTATTGTGTATAATTTTTCTAGTGATATTTGAAGTCACAACAGAAAATTTTGTTTGTTGGTTGTCTAAGATAAAAATAGTTAAAAAAAAAAATCATTTTGTCTTCAAATGTCAATTCAAGTTTAAATGTAGAAGTTAGTATACAATTTCAAGTAGTATTTAAATATTAATTTTGTCACGAAGACTGTAATGAACTAGTAGATTGGTTTGTGAATAACACATAGTTAGATGATATAAAGAAGATTGGTTGTTAATCGGTCTATATTCCTTGTTTTTAAAGTCAATAGAGAAAATTGAAAACATTATTCCAATTGGGAATCACAATATATCTTCCAACTCCGGATCGTGGAAAGGTGTCAAAAGTATTATTGAATACCAATATTTGATTATCATAGCTTATATTATTAGCAATATGTCAAACCTTTCTGGCAAAAAGTAACGTTATTATTTATTTATATCAAACTGTT
The DNA here is from genome assembly GCA_022494535.1 of Himalopsyche phryganea. Taxonomy (NCBI): domain Eukaryota; kingdom Metazoa; phylum Arthropoda; class Insecta; order Trichoptera; family Rhyacophilidae; genus Himalopsyche; species Himalopsyche phryganea. The sequence continues at coordinate 7,601,249 of JAGVSL010000001.1, read as the reverse complement.
TCTTTTGTACAACTTCTATTGTATGGAAAAAGATGATATTTCATTGAATTAAAAACACGCGGTACGCAATACTAAATTACATTAATTTTTTAAATTAGAATCGAAAATAATTGATTAATATGTATTCATTCGATATTTTTAAAATATGGCATGTTGCTTAAATATATATTGTGATTGACACAAAAAATTGAACATTATAATTAATAAAAACCAGTGTGTTCGGCGGTTCGAATAACAAGTTTGAATGTTTAATATCACCGTTTGTAACAGGTTTTTTTCATCATGACAATCTGTATTATTTACAAGTAAAAAAAAGATAAAGCTTGCCAAAACGTGTATATTTTAATTGAAAAATAAAATAATTAAATTAAGCTGCTTAGGCGACGAGATTCGAATACAGTAAAATGTTTCAAGATCGATTTATTATTGTTGACGTTGGGTAGACAAAGCTTTAGGAAATGCGTAAGTAATAAAGGTCCGCACTTGTGAGAATCCCAGGAAAACATGTTATTATATTGATTATTAATAAAACAATTGTTGAATGAAAATTCGCCTGGAAAATTATGATTATGTTTAAAATGCTGTTGCTGCACACTGAACATGGCATTATCCGAAAACATTCCAAATTAATATACTAGTATACAAAGCTGATTTAAAATGGAATCGGCCAATTTATTGCACCAAATAATAAATTGTAAAGTACTGATCGAAAATCTATATTGAATGTGTAATTAATAAATATATCATAATTCAGTTAAAAATGACTATTATCTGAGCAAGGCTTTATCCATCGAGATTTAACATTTAATAATGTTAAAGGTATACGAAGGACCATCAGATAAATTGTTTTATAAATATTCAATTTTTATTTTAAAAATTTTAGAGGCAATACTTATTCATTAAGATAATGTTAACATTTAATTAACACAGTATTTAGAATCTATAAATAAAAAATAAACACCTAACCACCCGAAGATGTTATTCTATATATTGTTATTATTAATTAACCTTACTTAAGAACATGTGCTGAATCCTGCCTGTCTATTCTACCAACCGTATGGATTTCGTTGCCCTGGAAGGCCGCTGATGACCATCCATAGGATGTACTCGGCGTAGCGACGGGGCGCTGAGATGACCTGGGAGGAAGCAAGAAGACTGTCGGGGGACAGAGAATCTTGGAGGAACCGCGTGATGGCCATATGCTCCAGATAGAGAGCTCGATATGGTTTGAACAAAATCATTCTTGAATATTACCAAAATTACATTACATGTGATTACATATTGGTGAGAAATTGTGTGATGAGACCGGACCGCGCTCTGGTAATTTTACAAACAATTCGCATTAATATTATTTTACGTTATATACCAGGGGTAGCCACAATTTTCTTTTTAGTAGCGACTAGTTGATAAAATTATTGATGGCGATCGACTGATATCGCTTGTAATTATATAATGAGAGAACAATAAAAACTCAATTTTAATAATTAAAATCTGTATTTTGAAAACAGAACATTTATAATAAATGACAATACGAAAAAATCGAATTAACGACGATAATAATATAATTATTTATTTCACTTCTAAAAAGATTAATTACACAATAACTGTAATTTTGAGATAGTCACAAGATTTGGATTCTTTTGTCTGTTTTGCTGATATGTGATACATGGCAGCTATTGAGATAAAAAAATCACCCTAAAAAGATGTTATTAATTACTTTTACTAGCGGATTTTAAGAGCTGGAACTTTAAATAGTTTTGACATTCGTACAAGAAATATTACAATAACTTTACTAACAATGATAAATATACGATTTAATAAAAAAAAACTAGGAAAGGCGGTATGAAATTTAAAAACAACGAATTCGTAGAATTTCATTTAGAATTTAATCGCTGATTAAAATATATCAAGCTTTCCTTAGATTCGCCGCTGTCAACACCACGGCGATTAGGGAATTGAATAATAGTGTATAATAAGTTCTTCATGGACTGACAAGGCTGTGCTTATCAATCTAATTAAGTCGCAGCAAGATCGAACAAATACCATCAACCCGAGAAGCATTCCGCGCCAGAAAATTTAATAAACATTAATTTGTTTTCTTAGTAATTATGCGTACAACACCAAAAACATATGTGCCAAAATCCTCTTCGTTTCATGTATGCAAATTTATCAATTATAGCTTTATTGCTATTTGAAATAGGTATTTTACAAATAGGTGACAAAGACTGTTTTTGTAGTGGAATAGTCGTAAGAAACATTTTTTAAAACAATTTTCACAGTAAGTCTGTCGTTAAACCTCTCTTTTCAGTGATAAGAACATGGGGCTAGAAAGGGATGAAAACATATTTGATATTTACATTATTAATTAGCCTTCCCGTTTTCATGTTAAAAAAATCCCTTCGGATCTAATGCTGTCACATTTCGTTACCGTGTGGTTTTTTTTATATAAACGCATTTATAAAACGAAATGATAATTTCAAAAAGTGAAATAAGTTTAAGTAATTATTTTAAGTCATATTTTGTGAGTAAAACCTGAAATACATATCTAACTATGCGAAATTATCGAAAGACGCAAGAAACGAAATTCTTCATAGCAGAACAAGCTCGAAGCGTATCTCGGTGCCGTTTGAAAAAAACGGTTACATACGGTACGTCATGCATCTTGGACTGTTACCATATAATCCTAATTGTTACTATACTTTACTTTTTTTATGGTAAAATTGACGAGGTTTTCAAATTATGGTTAATTATACAAAGAAGACGTAAACAATAATGTATTTTTAATTTTTAATTATATGTAGAACTATTTTATTTACAAATAGCAAAATTTACAATTTTTTTGTAAGACCTATTTCACAGATAATTTCAAGGTTTAAAGACCGGAAGGGTACGGAAGAGTTAGAAATATGACATATATTCCAAATTAAATTGAAAAATCAATGTAAGCAAATTGCCATTGTGTGATTTGAACGATATTGCAATGGAAAGTCAGTAGTGTTACTCCTCGGCGACGGTATCTAAAATTATTATTCCTGCAATTTTAATGACCGATTTTCAGTTCACGGTTTCCAGATCAAACAATTACCGTGGACGTTCAGGCAAGAAATATGTGTTAATTAATGTTGGTTCATTCTCATGCATTGTTGATGTTTTTTGACGTTGGTAAGAATTTTCATTTGGATGAATTTGTGCTTATTTAATAAAGGGTATTTATGTATGTGCTTAATTTTTCTGACGCTGGTACATAAGAGAATTTTAATTTCAGTACATTTTATTGGTCAGACGGCAAAGCTAAAGAAAAAGGAATAGTAGTTCAATGTACTAATATTTAGACTAAGCAATTTATTCCATAACATGTATGATATACAGTGGAAAACGCACATTTTAGTGTTTCCAGAAATGTTTGAGTAAAGTGTTTTAACATGTTCACATATCGTAAATTATACGAAAATAAGAAGGTCCTATATACCGAATTTGAGTAATTTATAATAGAGTTAAACATTCCAATTAAAATTTACTTTTACGACATTATTCAGAAAATCAAATAACTTTTGTTCTTTTGTTTATTAGATTTTATTTGTGTTCCAACTATTAAGTGTCACGATTTTTATGTTAACCATCAAACATTAAATTTAATGACAATTTTACTATTTGGCAGCAGTTATTTTAACATAATAATACATTTTCATATGAGAAACTCTTGCCTGCTTAAAGATCGTAAATACGGAAATCTGAATTACTGTAGATAAATAGTGTACCGAATCGTTTCATACATTTATAATGATGTATTGGCTTCCAGTAAGAGTAACTATAAATATTGTTTTATTTATTTATCGTTAAATGAAATTAGCTACCATATGCCAAAAGTTACGATGCTTTGCGGGAAAATGTCGGTTTTTTTATTGTATTCTCATAAGCAGCTACCATTTAAATTCCGAAATAAAATATTTTAATTTGACTTTTTAAAACCACCAAGCAGTAAAAATCATCTTATTTGTAAACAAATGATCAAAATTATCGCCTTCTCTCTATATACTTACGTAAATATTCGTTATTTACTGAGTGTCGCGGCGATTTATTTTTGGATAAGTAATAGCATAATAATAATAATCATCAATATTAAAAACCAATAATTCTATACCTAAAATTTATATTGCTGCACTGTATTATTTTTAGTTGCAGGGATATTTTTGAAGAGATAATGTTTTACCTATGATATGAACAGCTCAAAATTATGAATTTATTATTTTTAACAATCTATTTGATTTTTCAGCGCGCATATGAAATGGCAGGCGTTATTAATAGGTGACATTTATTTGTACAGGATTCTAAAAAAAATCAAACGTGCTTATAAAAGCATATTTTTACACACGCCGAACATGTATGCCAAAACTAAAGATTTTAAGTGAAATATTATTGGTTGGTATACAGTGGCGTTTTTTTAAAAACTGATTTTTGTAGGCGATCCATAAAACAGTTATAAATTGAGTCATGGTTGACTTTGAATAATACTATAAAAAAACTCATTGGAGCGGTCTATGCCGTAGGTTCTAAGAGACGGGATTACACCGAATTCAGTACAGAGGCGTTGACATCTGAGATACTCTCCATCTACATAAAGCTTTCTTCATGAAGATACCACCGGAGGGCTTTTCCTCACACTAGCTCTCGACGATTGTAAAATCAATAAAGTATTTGCCGATACCTCCAAGAAGATCGTTATGGGGATGAAATGTTCCCTATGTACCACCTTCTCTTTCTATTTATTACATATTCAAGGTATTTCTTCCATAATGCATATGGTCGACTAAAGAAAAAAAAGATGCACCTACATCGTACTTTATAACTTATTTGAAAATGTATTGTATCATTACTTTAGCGTTTAATCATTATACGGTGTGAAAGAGAATCTGCGTTAATGTTTATATCATTTTTCCTAGAAAATTATCAGTGAGTATCGTTATTAATTTCAGATTATTTGTACACCATTGGCGCTTCCTACACAGGCAGGTATCTCTGCCTGGGAGACATATGTCTGATGCTATTTCCGCCTGTTGTGGGCGACTCTCGGACGTTCACGAGAGGTGAATTTAAAGGGGAAATTGTGGTGGGGAAAATGAAAATTTCGCTACATTTTCTTCAAATCTTTACTACTTTGAAAAACAGACAATGATGATTTGAAGTGTAGTACGATGTAAATGAGTGACAACGGCAGTTAAATTGTTATTACATCGCAACTACACAATATTTTAACGCAAGCAATACAAGAGTATGATAAATTTAATATTTGCCAAATACTATGTAAATAATTTTTTCAAAGAGTACTCAAATCGTCACAGTCACTTTATTCATGATGTGTATTTTTTTATAAAATGTGTAGTTTTCTCTATGTAATTAAACGATTGATTTTACATTATCATAAATAATATTTCTGTATTAGTTGAGGCTTCTCATATGCGATTGTTTATATGAATAAAAAAATATATGTTTATGGTTCCTCTGCGTATTGATCAAACATTATTTCCATTACTCTAATATAAACTCATATAATGTAATGTAAATCTTTATTTTATAAATGTATTTGTCAGATTAAATATTATTGGATTTAAATGAATAATTATTAGGTAAACGGTGAGAAATATTCGATTGGTAAATTAAAAATAGATAGCGAGTCAATTAGTTATATATTTTATTTGCTATTGTTTTGGCAGACACAATCTAACTTAAATATCTAAATGTAAAAATAATAATTTGGGAATATATTGTCAAGATCAACAGACGTATCGTTACGCTACGTCGTGGCGTAGCGGTGACGTCAATATGTTGTCGGTTTTCTCATTGCATTCGTAAAAAGTTACTCTTTTTAAACAATATGTATCTCTGATTTTAGAATTAATAATGGCTCTTTAAATTTTTGCGATGATTGATAAAGTTAAAACATGTTAGTTTCGGTAAAAATGAGATATAAAACGAAGGAATCAATAATTTAACTACATACAATATAAAATTATTAACAGGTTCATGAAAATGAATAAATGGTGTAAGCATTTGAGGAAAGGAAACGTTGGAAAAAAAAATAACGAAATTTAGAATACAAATTACGTTGATTACTTAATGGCTAAGAAATTATGTTGACCTTTAATTTAATTTAATGTTAGAAATAGGATTGGCTTATTTGTATAGAGGCGATACGAAACATTTGTCGTTTGCCCATCACGGCAAAAGCTTCGAAATATTATTATTGAGCTGTCCTCAAATGTCAATTTTTAAAATAGACGATATAAATTAATCTGCCTCCTTCTCAAAATTAACTGTCAAAATATAATGCATTCCGCAAGAACATTTAGAATTCCGTTTCAAAGGAAACGTAAGTTTTTTTATGTAATTAGCGCCGTTGGTAATATAATATGATATATTCTAAAATGGTTTTCATTTGAAGACACGCTTTTTTCTGAAAAAGTAACAGATATTTAAAAGTATTTAATATATTACTTAATAGTCATGAGATTCGAAAGTATAATCAACGTTCTTTTTAAAAAAAATGTTACTGAAAAATTCTAATTCAGTGTCGTATGTGGTTTTATTCTAAATATATTATAAACGGGTCAATTGTTTTTCTTTTAATTCTCCTTGTAATTATTAGTATGATATTTTTAAGTTAAAACAGTAAATTCTCGTAAAATATTAAATACTTTTATATATTCTTTTCTGTGATGTGCGAAAAATATGAAAATTCTGAGAAGTGGAAGCTTCGGCGACTTTTTCATATATTATGCTTACTTTTTTTTAGCTTGAATTTAGTGCTTGACTTAAATTGCCGTAAACAAGTTTTAGAAAAAGTCTAAAGAATCCGATCATGTGAAACCAAAACATATTAATACTGTGTTAAAAATTATTTCTTATACTAATATTGGAATAACTGAAAAATGTATGTAACGAGCTTTGATGTCTGTATAATTAAATAACGGTTACATAAAAAATAAAGAGTCCAATAAATGAAATACATGTTAATATGCCATCTTTTTCATCTTCAATATGTGTCTTTCTTTAAAAAAAAAACAGATGTAATATAGGCACCTATTTTGAAAATTCAAAGTACGATTATAATCATGAAAATGATTTCCGTTGTAAATTTACGAATGCGTTTTATTCTTTTTTAATTTTCGACGCCAAGCATTGAACATGATGACGCAGACGATGACGAAAATGTATTCGCGTTGACGAATTGCGACAGCTTTTCAGATAACATGGGTCATCAGTTTGGTCTGGGAGATCAATCTTCCAAATCCAATGGCAAAGTCAAACAAAATATTTCAAGCTATTTTTTACGCCGACCTTTTCAAATCTCTGCTATTTTTTCAGAGAATACCAAACATACCGAGTTTATAATAGAAAATAGAAAAAAATAATAATATGAGGTAACATAACAATAAAATTTAATAAGTCATTATATTTGTGAACGTATATTTATTTGATTTAATCGAAAACCTTCTATCGAGTTCATCGTGAATCAATAAAAATGAATCAACATTTATTTTTTAAATGGTATATTATGGTCGTTTTTGTAAGTTTACAATGCCCAGCATTTTTCTTTTGTGTTGCTCGTTTTAAGTTAAAATTAGTTTTTTTTCTATTTGAAGGTTGCAAGTATTAATCATGGAATTATAATCTGTCATTTGTAAGAAATTTCATTCTTTCTATCATATTTTACGAAATAAATTTATATTTCAAAATATCCATAAATATAAATGTATCGGTATATGAAATTACACACTATTGTATCATTAAAATGATTTTATTTATTACTGAAAGACGAATGTTCCACTTAAAATTTCTATATTGTCTTGTAATAAGCGAGACAATAAATGGGCCATTGTTGGGTTTCATTAATTTTATTGCAATCAATATCGTATATATGGAACTAAAAATAAATGCAAGACACAGGTGGCAAGCGACAAATTATTGATTTAATGAGAAACGACAAGTATTTATAAAAAATAAAAAAAACATCTATGCTACATTTATCATTGAAAAAAAATGTCTGGAGGCAATGAGAATTAAACAGTTGATGAATAGTAGCAAAATAAAAAAGCGCAAATCCTTTATAAGCAAATCATAACATCAATAATCTTTTTTGAGAGCTTTAATGAGATTTACGCGATCAGCAGGTTTGAGTGGGAGATGTGGATGGAACGTGGAGTTGTTTCAGGCACATCGATAAACATTTTATATTGTAAAATTCTTTGACATTGAACAAAAACTGTTGTTCATATTATCGCTGTTGTATAAGAAAATAAAGTTTTTCAACAAAGCAGGTGTGCTGAGAAAACTCGGCAGATAACTGTTTCATGGTTGGGTTGACATTTTACTGTATGCGAAACTTGTAATTCATATTATTCTTTGAATTATTTGACTTTAGAACGTTAGGCATAAGTTTTGTTTTTCACTATCCAGTTTTAAACTAAACTAGAACTAAACTTACAATAATTTCTACGTTGCGATGTTAGATTAATTATAAAACATTAAAACTGGGAGAAATTAATAAATCGATCGACGTTTAATATGGGTCAGTATTTTTATGTAACCATTGTTTGAAGTACCTAGTTGATGTTTTGATTATTGCTATTGAAATGACAGTTCTACAATAGTGATAATGGATTTAATAGAAATCAACAATTATTAGTGAAAGGTACTGATTGATTACGTTAATTTATGTTTAATTGATCTCATTAATGTTCTTAGACATTTTAGAAAGTATTATAGCAGAGCAGTGTTATTTCATAATAAAAGTAATTATTTTGAGTGATATTTAAAATGCCATTTTATTTATCTTCAAAACAATCGAACAAGTTCTATATTCAATATTTTTAATACGCAATAGAATGTTTTTCTGAAATATATGGCTTAGTAATATGAAAGGCAGATTTAGAATTTGAAATTGTCATTAAGGAGACCACCTGCATCCAGCACTCACCGATACTTCACTTTGAATTCTCCAAGAATTGGATATACACGTTAGTTTCTAACCTATTTCGCATAGGATAATCAAAAAAGTTTAATACGATTGGTGGATAAATATAGCACAACAGAATCAATTCACTTGTTGGTATACATTCGATACTTCGAACACGTTGCTGGTCGTATTATCAAAAATTGATAGAGATGGACTATGAGAAGAACTCATGTACATGTTGATAAATTTATAAAAAATAATACAGACAGTCTTATACATTTAGCTTTTAAGAATAAGTTAGTCTTTTGTATTTTACATTGATTTGTAAATATGTATATCAAATCAAAGAGAAGAGAAAAGAAAAAATAGTTTTCTACAAAATGAACGAGTACCTACATTGAATTGATATAGCCTAACTACAATAAGGTAATAATTTGAATTTTCTTATAATTTAAATATTGTTATAAAAAAGTGTTGAAAGTATAATAATATTAATAGGGGGTGTGTTCCTAAAGTCAGCCGTTGTCAGCCTTTTTAGCTTAAAACTTAGATAACAGTGAATACATTTAAAAAAAAACAGATTGAAATTCTTGTAGATAGTCTGCCACTTGCCAATGTATATCTACACTATAATGACCTATATGATGCAATACATAAATAAAAAAAAAAAGCACATTTTTACTTCGCAAGTTTCGAAAAATTCATGTTGTATGAGGTTCGCTAACAAAATATACTTTATATTGTCATGCTTGTCATCATTATATTTTTTATTGTTCTGTCTACTCTCAGTAAATTAGTTCGCGATATTTATAAAGTTTCATAGTGATGGCCGAACACTGGTCAACGAAAGGCCGACCATTGGATTTTGGGGGCCAACCACTGGGAGAATTGGTATTTTTTGTAAACTTTTATTATTTTATACTTGGTACAATATTAACTATTTTATTTTTAGTTGGTTACATTACTTAATCCCTGTTTAATGGAATAACAGCAAAAATATGTATTTATCATTCATTGACTCAAAATCCCTTTTGAAAGTACACCTGTCGCTTAACTGGCCGACCACTGGCAAAATGACCCTATCATAAATCGATAAAAAAGTTTTGAGGAATTAAATAAAATATTCTTTTCTACTCAATGGATACGTTCCTCTCATTTCGTAAATGTCTATAGTCACCATAGTCACCGAATTGTTATAAAAATAATTTGAACTTTGTTTACTTTCTTATTTACTTTTTAGTTTACAATGAATATTCTGAGATTTATTTCTCGGACCAACAAAAAAGCACATAATACGAAATTAAGAAGTTTAACTTTCACTCCTTAGTAAAAATACAATTTCCATTGTAGATACGGTAAATAAGCGTAAATGAGAACGTATTTCATTTATAGCATCCAGGGATTTGCGTGGCATTGTATAACAATAATAATTTATTAAAAGATTGTCTCAGGGCGGAGAATCCGTACGGGATTTATCGCCAAAAGTCAATGTCAGGCAGTTTCATTTCGACGGTGTATTTTTAGTGAAAAACATACTAGCTGTTTTTGCTGCTTGCGTTTCCCGAAATGTGTTGGGACAGCTCGCAGTTGAAGTGATGCTAGGACTGAGGAAAGCGAGGCGCAAGAGGAAAAGTCAAGTCGATGACCAGCTAATGTTGACCACGGAAATAAACTGAACATAAAGGCATACACAGGCCGGTTTAATTGTGGGGTTTGCTTCCAATAGATAAATAGTTCACCGTTCAAATTGTATAATATAAACAAGAGAAAAAAAACGTATTGTTCAGTGTGTTCCTACTCTACACATCATCAAACGATAATAAAAAATAGCAAGATTTCATATCCGTCTGTTTCAAATAGTAGTAAAAGTTTGCAAGTGTATATTGACAAGTAATTGCGGATGTTTATGCAAAGAGTTAAGAGACATTAAGAAATTTACACAAATATGTTGTAAGATTTATCATTTGTACCGTAGTTGCGTAGTAATGTTAAGCATTGGTAATTAAAATATGATACAGCTTATCAAAGTTCAGTAAAAACATAAAATTTATCGTTTGTAAAAAGAATTCGTTGTGGTAGATTTTTAGTTTGACGGTAATACCAAAAAGTTATCTTTTGATCAAAAGCTTCATTCGTAGATTTTCATAGTTCAACGATGTGACGTGTTTAGATTGACTTCCCTAAGAATAATCAGACTTGTTTTTAGACTGAAATGTTTACTTAAAAAGGAAATATTGTTTCGACAATTAACGGTAAAATTTAACTTCACAGATATTTATGCTTTAAATGTTTATGAATAAATCTCTAAATATATAGACGTGGAGACAACACTGACTACATGTTGTGTTCAGTGAATCATCAACAATGACCGACCAAATTTTATGATATATTTCATTACTTTTTTACTTAAAAATACGAAGCGTATTTTGGAATTGATAAATTCCACTTGATGGTTAAATTATTACGTTTTTTCTCTGTTCCGAACAATTTGTTAAAGTGGAATAAGTCGCTTTGCCGATTGAGCAGTCGGGTTACAGAATAAAAAATCAAAGTATTTGATCATAACATGAGAGGATTTTGATACGTAAGTTTCAAGAATGAATGGACACGTCCGCCGAAAAATCGCAAGGATTATGAGTGCTTAGCCAATTATTGTGGTCATAAACAGTCTTGGTCGCTAGTGGCCGAAAGACTCTCGGCGTAGGTGGCTCAGAGTTTTGATGGAAACTCACTACTGTGGTGTCCCAACATTTTTGAAGCCACACGTGCTGGACGCGTGCGATTGTATGCACAGACGGCCCATGATCACATGGAAGTTCACATATGTACTTAAAAATATGTCATTTCTTTGGGCAGCATCCAGTAAAAGAAGGCGATTTTTCAACATTATGTCCGTGTATTGGAAAGAGAGACTTTCTGTCATATTTAAATTGGGTACATTTAGATGCCATTTAGATTAGTTGAAGGTTTTCCTAAGCTTTTTTTGAATATGATATGCATTTATTTAATTAGACATAATGTTCAGACTGACTGCGTAGTTAATTATTAATACCATAAAATAAATTTGCATATTTTCTGAAAGACAAATCATTATTCATCAAACCACCTATATATTAAATATGTCTGGTAGTCTTTCAACGGCCACTCAAGTTAACATACTTGTCGTTATTTTAGATGGTATTATATGTCCATTCCAATTCCTCTAAAATAGTATTGAGTTTGAAATTTGTATTCATCGTACTGCTGTATTTACATAAAAAAATTTGTGAGTGATAACAATATACGTTGGTAAAAAGATGTGAACTATGATAGTACAATAGATATTATTCAGCAATAAAGATAGCATTGGAGAAAATCGTCGGATGTTTTATAAATAAACTGACTACGTACAAAAACAAACCCCGGTACTAAATATAGATAGGTAAGCTATTACTAGGAAGACAAGATCAATAACCTTAGCGACTCGGAATTAATTCATAAATATTTTACTCTATCGAAATATTGAAAAAATAGTGCAGTTTATGCGTTATTCTGGCGTTCAATATTTAATCTGCGTTATGATTGCTCCTTTTCTCACTCCATTATATTTATGTTACTAAAAATAATGAAATCACTGGCGATCTTTTATAAGCCGTCTCACACTCTAGCTTATTGTGCCATTTGATATATTGGATACAAAAACGATTAATTTTTAAATTAATTGTTTTGGTGACAAATGTCTCTTTGTTGGTTTGAAAAAGATGTAATTATACCGTAATAGTTATATTATACACACATCCCTTCAAAAAGGTGGTAGTGCTACCTGTTAACTTACACTCAGCACTCACACTCTCTCTGTCTGCGTGCGCAAGTGCAGTGTATGATGTGCTCTGCGTTACATGTATTACAGTTCTATCGTAGATTTGAAAATTATGAAAAAATAATCGATTTAGGATCACTCCTTAGTAAAAATATAATATGTCCTTTTAAACAATAAATTCGTTGATTACTTACACTCGCATACTCTTATCTCATTTTCATCTGCAATGAGTATAATTTGATGAGTTATAAATGTGGATGTAGAACCTAATACCAAGATGTTTTCATTATCATATAAAATTAATATTATCACAAAAAATATACATACATCAAAGCTTTTGAACATGAAAGGCAACACGCGTCTACCCGCGTCTCGTGGAATTTATTTTGGAATTTGAATCAACCGGAAATACAAGCAAATAACAAAGCCGTAGAAAGGTTTCGATTGAAAAACGAAATCAAAAAGTAAATTACAAAAATACAACCTGGTATATTTCATAATAAAGAGGACATACATGATAAAATCTTGAAGGATAAGTTTTTATTTAGTAATTTCTGTAGATATTTCTTTATTTGATATTTTTCTTGGAATCGTTGTATAGATATTATTCACAAAGGATGATATTCTAAAAAAATCCATGAATACATTGTTTTCTATTGGTGGAACAATTAATTCAACGGTGATTCATAGTTTAACTCATTAATCATTGATTCAGAGAGTTAATAATGTGGTTTGTTTACAGGAAGCACAGATTTATAAACCGATTATGAAAATCATGTAAACATTTTGTCGTAATATCTTACCAAGAGGTGGAAACATGATTGAATATTTCCATATGCTCTACAATGCATTAGTAGTGTTAAGATCATCAATGATTAATTATTATCATTACTAGGCTTTTATCAGATAAAACAGCTTTGTTCAACGTTTGTTGATTTTCAAATAAGAAATAAATATTTATAATTTCACGTGTGCTAAAATTGGCAACACATACTACACGGCGAATGATATGCAAAACGGCAATTTCCTCTGTTTAACCTTCACCTAGATTATCGGTCTAGATAATATTTAAAGTAACCTAATAAATTATGGGTTATATTTTTAATCAAACTACAAAAACAAAATAACCACAGAGCCGTATTTTACAATAATTGTTTCACAGCTCTTAGAACTTCTGAATGCAGTATTTAATTTATACAATACGAAATATAAAGGAATCAATGGAGACATCGATATGATTGTTTTATCAAATTCAATGTAATAAATGGTATTTTATAATATTACCACTATTTTGACGGAAAATGTAAATGGTTGAAGACATAAATAGTGAAATAGAAAATATTTGTATATATCGGAAAAGTTATTTCACGAGACGAGGTGAAAAAGGTATTAAAAGTTTTTCTTAACAAAACACATTCATTATATATACATCATATCTTATGTTCTTCTACAAGTAAACAGTACCAATGTGATATATTCAAGATCTGACACTTTATTAAGACTTGATTAAAAGAGATATTTAGACGAATACTGCTTTTTTCAAGCTCTATCGTTTAGCAAAAAACATATCGGACTTAAAACCATATTAAAAACACGCAGTGTTTTTTTATTCATAAATTTTAATTTCATAAATACTCATTCATTGTCCAATTGTTATTATCTTACGATATTTGAATAATATACTTACATTGTTGAATTGAATGTGACTAAGCACAATATGTTCAACATCGATTTACTATAAGTTAGTATTTCATACTTACTGAACGTTTTTTTTTTATCGGAACGGCGCCAATATAATAGTGCCCGTTAATGTTTCAATTTCACAAACCTCCACCTACCAAATTCGATGCTCGATAAATAATAGAAAACTCGTGACATTTTAAGTTATTTACCTAATAGGTATAACGTTGCATTCTAAGGACGGGTTTTTTGACAGAACGATGTCGAAATATGGTATCTTAACGCGCACATCCATAAAGATAATTATTATTCTGCCACGTTGCATAATTTCTAGAACTATTAAGTTTTGTTTCATCCAAGTTCAACATTATTGGAAGTTGTACCGGAAACGTCTATGAATAACAAAATAACGCTAACCAGAATCAATCAACTGTGCAGTTATCGGAAATTTCTCGTACATATGAAAATAGCTCATTCAATTCAGTGTTTTTTTTTAGAACGGAAATAAATACGCACGATTTATCGTACAGCGAGAATATGAGGTAAATACGATATCTAATATTAATATCTATCGCAATAATTCTTCCATCGACAGTTGAGTGCGGCTGGACAAATACGATGATTTAATGTTTAAATGATGTGACAATTTTGATGGAGAACACTTTTTAAAATAATCATTTGTATTGAAGATTAACGGTTTTGTAAGTATACAAAAACTATCTATGGTGTAGTATGACAATGTCAAAACATAGATTTATTGTAATAATATTACATCGTAAAGAAATATGGCAGGTATGGCAAATAAATGACGTGCGTACCAAGAGGTTAAAGAAAAAAAATGATGTCGCGCGCACGAATGCAAAGCTCATCTTTGTATTTAATCAAATTTCATAAAAAAGATTTGGAATATCTCGATTATCACAGAATGAAGAATTAGAATGCTGTATTGAAAGCACAATATTAGAATCATGATATGGCATGTCCAATACTTTTACTTCTATTAAAAAATTAGCAATCTCGCTGCTAACACCTTTATCTTCCACCTGTTTTTATTTTTTTTCCATGCTTAATCATGTGCATTGAAGAAGCATGATACAGTAGAGGAAAATTCGGCAGCATGATTTTTCTGCATTTATATACGCCTGACATAAGAACTCTTGCAAATAGTATGAAACAAAACGTAAAAACAATTTTATTTTTTCTTTCTGTATCTTTATTATTACTGAATAAATATTATAACAATTTGTTTTTAATATAAAATATTTATAATATGGTCACATTTATAAACACAGAGATGGCACGGAAAAAGGTCAAAATTAACTTTACACTATTTTAGAATATTTTAGACTCATAGATAAAATCCTATTTGCCATTCAAAGATTAGAGAGGAAAATAGGGTTTTATAAAAATATTGTAGATTTCTAATTATATTTATTTTAAGTAGAAAAAAAACGATTTTAAGTATCCATAGATCTTTTCGATAGATGCTTCAAGAAAAAAGAAAGAATATTTTATCATCGATTTTTAAAAATTACAATCAAAATTATTAATACCAGTTTTATACATGGGCCAAACAGGGTGACCAAACTCTGGTTGTGCGACCAGACCAAATGAATGCAGTTATATGGAGCTCGCCAGACCTGGTTATTGGTTATAATAATTATTATATTTCACATTGTTGGCATAATGTGCCAGAAATGATTGTGAAATCGGCCATGGATTTAAACATACTCTAGTGCCAGTTAAACAAACAATAACTATATAGATTTTTACAGTTTTATAAAATCTCTTTATAAAGTATTTATAAGGATTCTACTATATGTTTTCTGTGGAGTAACATACATTGACTGACAATATTGAATATTCTTTCATTATTAAGTGTGTTTATGAAGTATCCGTCTGTTCATGAAGCTTTAATTTGATGCACAAGGAGTGCTACAAGACTTCCACTGCATAAAATCAGACCACTCCTGAAAGAAGCAAAATATGTTTTAACAATAATATAGCATTTCGAATTGCACTTATTTGAATAGTAACGATACAGATAAATAAAAATTGACAAACCATAATGCCATTCGAGCAACAGGAGAGTGTTTTAAGAAATCATAGTGTGAGATTTTGAATTCCTTATTTGTTTTACATTCATTTAAGATTTTTCTTGCGCTGAAATAGGGAAATAACAACAGTGTTTAAGGTTAAACTGCAGTAAGAAATCTTTGACTCTGTGATACACAAATTATGTAATAGTAATAAATGAAAATGATCTAATAATTTTGCATAATGCTGCATAATATGTCCATTTATTTTTTATTTTCGTTAATATATTTTAATATTGATTACGACATTTGCAGATACAGTGGATATAGGTACATCACCAAATTCATTATTTCATCACTTAATGCCGTTGTAATTTACCTAATATGATTTGACACAGCCACTAAGGCACTTTTTGATCCATATTTTCTGATATCTATCGATCCATATTTAGATAATTCCTTGGATATCTGAAAGAAAGCATATATTTAGAACAAGCTGAAGAATGAAAAGTAATGAAGCAGCATTATTATTTGGCAGAACATTATTTATTGAAGAGGAGGTTAAAATCGGAGCTTCAAACTGTAATTTTTTTTATTATTATCGAATATTAATTAATTTGAAAAAACTTACATTGGACAGGTTCATAATTTTATCACCAACAAATTTTACATAAAGATGCTGCGGCCTGTGAGATTTAGGGTCAGGTTGATCAAGACACTATAAAAGAAAGATAGTATACCAGAAATAAGATCAGAGTAACACAATAATTCATGAGTTCATAGTTTAATGTAATAGAAAATAAAACTTTTTAAACTAAAAGAGTTAATATTGTTTAAAAATAATTGGTGAAATAACAAAATAAGAAAACGTTTTAAACTAAAATAATTACACCACAAAAACATTTCGTAGTTGTTAATAACTAAACAAGAATGGACTTTTAATACACCAGGTTCAAAAATCATTTCCGTGATACCACAAAAAAAAATACGTAGTTGTAAATATTTTAAATAAATCAAGAATTTTTATGTTGTTACTATCCTAAAATTTGCCCTATGTAATTACGGACTAGCAAAATAACCAACTTCTAAAACAAACCTTTTAGTAACATTCACATATTATAGCATTGTAAAAATATTGTTACTATAAATAGTAATTCTAAAAGTGCTTTTGTTTATTTTAAAGCAATTTTTAGAAAGGAATCCAAGAAGATTTAAGTGTCATTGAATTGCTATTTCCATGAATGAAAAAGGCTTACCAAAGTGCCCGATATACTGAATATTCAACATTTTTCAAGGATTTCCATTTTCGGAATTGGACGTCTCACTTATATTCCACAACCATCCTAAGATAGTGACCACTTTTACTTCGCTAGCAAGAAATAAGAATTGATTTTTTGATGTAATACTTTGGGTGCACATTTGACTGATAGAGTTGGCACCTTAAGGCGACAAGGATTGTCGATTGGTTAAATATACAATAATTACTTTTAAAAGCCATAATAATAATTAATTCATTCTGATAGTTTTTACCAAGTATAATCATTGTAGGTATATGTGTCTTCAAAAATTTGTAAATATAGATGAGAGAGAGATTCAAGATGAATGAATGAATTAGTGTTAAAATTTATAATCATACCGTATAAGGTTGTGCAGCTCTACTCAAATAAATGAAGTTGCAATATTGGTTAACTGCATGGAGGTGTTGAGTGCTGGCTAGTTGTTGATCAGTTCCAAATAACCGTGAGCAAGCTGCCCAGTGACCCAATCGTATGAAAATGTATCCTGAAAATTATTTACGAGTATCGTTTTGATTTTAGGCTATTTACAAGATAAGATAAGATTTGAATTAAGTTTCAATAAGGTTTTAATGCAAATAATATAAAAAGTAATGGGTAAACTAGGTAATGGAAAAAATGAAAATATGGACCTGTGCAAAATGAATCCCATCCAGCATGATGAAAATTTGGTGTAGGATCAAAATTGTCTTTCATTACTATACACGGAGAATGCAGGGCGAGATATCTTCCTTTGGCATTTTTGAAGAAGGTGTACAAACTGATGAGAGGAATAAGTAAAAAGTAAGATTAAGATTATTTTTGATTTTAATTAGAAATTAATATTGTAATCATACAAAAATCATGTATTCATTTTTTTTAATGAGTGATTAGTTATATTTATAGTAACATATTTTTTGAAAATTACATTCCAAGTTAGTAAAAAAGCAGCTAAAATTTGGAAACATCGATCTTATAAATATGCCATGCTTTGACACACAATGATATGTGACATATTTAGTACTTTACACTTACCAAGGGAATGTAGCTAAGTATATTTTCATATATAAGTCTTGCTATATCTAACATATAATATAATATCTGATTTGAAATATTATTACTGCTCAAAAAAGCACTTATGCATGTTTACAAAGATTGTGAATGCCAAATACAATACGTTAACTGAATTAGGAGAATATAAGTGATGTTGCACTAAAATGCACTAAGAAACCCATTAAAATGAGAAATACTTCTGTGTTGGGAGTTTAATTGACACAATGATCAGCTGTTTAAAGAAGCCTCAATTTTATTAACAGGTGAGATAACGCACCTAGTGCAATATGTACAGCTTACTCTGTGTCATGTTCTACAAGGTAAGTACTGAATGTGTTAAAATATTGTTGTCTTCTGTTCATATTGGATTTGACATCAGTCGATGTCTTAAATTAAATTACATGCATTATCTTTTGAATACATGGTCTAAATTTATTTTATTTCAATGCAGGAACTGAAAGCATTAATTATGATAATTTATCAAATTTGACAGGTTATTTATGTATTATTTATTGATTGCTATTCAGATATAGCCAGCAATATATATATATAAATCTGATCTGTGAGGCTATAGTGCTAGGTGCATTCATTATATATACTAGAAATTAATGCACAACTTAATAAATAGTATAATATAAACTAATCACCATATCGTCGAGAAATAAGACCATAATGTTGGTTTCAATAG
This sequence comes from Himalopsyche phryganea, assembly GCA_022494535.1. Lineage (NCBI taxonomy): Eukaryota > Metazoa > Arthropoda > Insecta > Trichoptera > Rhyacophilidae > Himalopsyche > Himalopsyche phryganea. The sequence goes on along the minus strand of JAGVSL010000001.1, from coordinate 7,581,766 downwards.
ATAAGTAACAACTGTCGAAAAGAGGGCTACGTATCCCTGTAATTTTATATTCATCTTGATAACAGAGAAAAGTTTAAATGAAAAGCTTGCGGTAAAATAAATGGTGTTAAAGAGGAATAATCAAAGCAAAGTATAAACCAATTTGAATGGAAATATATTATCATTACGTTTCAAGTTTACTTGAGTCACTGTAGTCTTCCTTTTTAACTGAAAACTTCAATTCATCTGAAATGTATTTGGTGTCAAATACAGATGGAAATATTTTGTGCAGGTCATTTTTGAAATCATCATATTTATTTGGAAGCGGTCGAATGAAAAGCCTGTAAAAAAGGATTAAGTCCAAAAATCCATTGTGGAGCACCAAAGGCTTCTTTGCTTTTTCTAAAGTTTTTATAATGCGTGCAAATCCAATTATCGAATTGATAAAATTTAATTTATCTTCAGCGTCACGTTTCGCACTGACATCTCGTTTTTCACTGTGTTTTTTGACTTCTACCTGAAAAAAGAAAAATTGTTTAATAAAATCTTCCAGGAAAGTATTTTTGCGCATGCTATGTCTGTTGCAAAATTGAAATTCTTGTTTTATTCAGGAATTGTTTTGGAATACTTGAACAATGTCTATAATTTAACAATTATTGTATTTTTTATATAGCTATAGACTAGACATGGGAACGAATCCAAACGACCGAGTCTTTGAAGTGAACAAGAGTCGCAAGCAAATTATGAATTGGAATAACTGTTCAAACGAATGTCGTCATATTAAGCATGCATCTTTCGCAAATAATAAACGTTGTCATACTATACATACGTCATTCGTGAATGAACAATAATAAATTGTATCACTTAAATTAAGTTTTGCGTATTTTCGGAATAATAGTAATAGAGTTTGTATGTTTGTTTGTTTCTCTCGACTTCAGGAGTTTTTATGTTATACAAGTGTGTTATATGAACTTATTAACAAACCTTAGTGTTCTTGAAGGTAACATCTAAATTGGGAAATTTCCCTCGAATTTCTTTTGTCAACAAATAACAAAATAAATTACTGCCACTGAAAGTGATTGTATCATCTTTTTTTTTACCGGGTTCCATCCATCTGTAAAATAACATTCTTTATTAAGCAGTTTTAAAATCAAACAAAATTCTCAAACACTGAATTCTTTCCTGCCCCTCACGGAAACCCAGATGGGCAGGTCTCATGCGATACTGCAGAGTACTCCAAAAGGTCTATGATGGTTTACCGGCTGGCACATGAGCTCTGGGCGACTGAATGACACAAAGCTGGATGAATTATATCGAAAACGATCCCAGATTGAACAATGTGTTCTGCTGAATCCTTTTCATCTTGAATTTAAGCACTCAAATATTTCTTGATTCCAGCGTTGCAGTGAATGATACGAAGCAAACTACAATATTCTACTGGGCATTTAAACACATGCAGTTGAAAATAAGTTATTAAGTCAAACCAAAAAAAACATATAAACATACAAAAAAGCATTTCAAACAATGATTTTAAAAATACCATAATAAACGGGAAAAAATCACATAATTTCTCACTAAATCTCTATGATAACCTTCAGTCATGTGTATGGAATTAAAAAGAAGCAAAATTACTTGGTTATTTTTAAATGCGCATCTTGCATTTCATCATTTTCTTCCAAGCTTTTAGACACAGCAATGGAGTCATCATTTAAATTCCGTAAAAAGACATCTTCCTCTTTCTTATTTAAATATGATAAACCCTCATAAAATACCTGCAAAGAAATACAATTAATTCTATATGACACTATCAATGATATATTCCTTTTTTGGTGTTATCAGTTGATTCTAAGTGGAAAGGCATTATATTTATAAAAATAAAACACAATTTTCTGTACTAGTTCCATAATTTTATCAAATGATGAGGAGCAATTTCAACTGATGAAAAGGTAAGTCAAATGCAATATTTTTTGTTCAATAACTAATGTAATGGAACCAATTTTTCATTTATCTATTGTTTACTGCACCTTTTTTTGCATGGAACATATCGTCCGTTTAAAAATAGGATTGAGTGTATATCAAAAGATTTGATTCTTTGTAGTATTAATATTATTTATTATTTTTTGTTACTTGCCTTGTTAAAATCGAATTTATTTCTACATAAGAACTTTAATGCTGATGATTGGAATGTGCATATTTGCTTCAATTCTCCGATGGATTGTGGACATAGGTAAAAGGTATACGTGGAAGCTTTGTATGTGTTGCAATCTCTGTTGAAATGAAATGTAGAGAGTCCAACCTGGGTTGCCACGATTCCTATAGTACCATTCTTGATCACATTGTACCTATTACTGGACGTATCAAACAAGCTGCAAAGTGTTCAAAGTACATCATTAATCTGTTTCAAATAATATATTGCATACATCGAAGAATTTTGATTGAATAAACAAACTCAAACTTGCAACTGTAATATCTTGATGAATCGGAAGAGCAAAAAAATATTGATTGATGAGTTTTCTTTAATGGATTAGTCAAACGCTAACAGCATGCCGGTGTGTCCCTTTCTTACTTACTACGTAAAAAAACCATAAATCAGGATTTCACGGCAATAATATACAAGATGGATATTTGTATAGTTCTTGTTGAGTGTCCGTTATCGTCATGTAAAGTATTAATACAAGTTATGTTTTGTTTATGAGGATTGATGCAAGTTATATTCTCCAAAAGCATCTACTGAGTGTGAGAAATGGAAATAGATGGTCAGAAATAGAGTTTAAAATTTTGAAAAAAAACGAGTGCGAAACATACAGATGGCATGATGATCATTTGGTCATTTGCAAAAAAAAGATCACAAAATAAAGACGTTTTAACAGTGTGTTCGTGGGTAAGTATTAAATAGTATTCATTGGGCAAATTTTGTTTTTTGTTTAGTGTCATTTTTATGTAACTTCTTGCACCATTTACGTTTATTTTTTTAAAAACGTAAAGACATTTTTAGATTAGTGTCATCGTTTTGGTTAGACATTTAAGTTTAGAGACTTATGAGTATGAAATTGAAAAGTGTCACTATGCTAAATATTTTTTTTCTATTACGTTTTAACATTGTTCTAAAAATAAACTAGGGAAAATCTTAACAGCATTTTAAAGTTAAGCAGTTAAATTATTAACCAAGATATACAGTACACGCATAATAACTATTTTATACAGATTTTTTACTAATAAAATTTAAACAAAACTCATACTGAAAAAGTAACTTTTTGAATAGTGTCACTTTTCATTTTCATGTGCCATATTATGAATTGTTTGTGACAACCCTTCTACCAGATTCACACAAACGTGATAGAAATCATACGTAACCCAAGTGGGAATGTTTTCGTTCATAACAGGGAGCATCTATAATAAATCCATAAATCACGCAAAGTAAATGTTTTCCCAATTTTGTTGGGATAGATAGATAGCTATCATACATGACATAATTATAAGTTATATTACTTATATATGTTAAAATGTTAAGCTTATTATATGTTGACAAACACAGCTCTGTAAATTTATCTCTTCCCTCCCTAATATATAATCCGTATGTCTGAAAATTATAGTCCGGTTAATGTCAGATTTCAAAAGTTATGACAAAAAAAGTAAATCAATACGAAAAAGTGTGACTTCTCGAATCTTCTTCTAAATTAACGTCTTAAATTATTTTGGAGATAAACAATACTCGGTGGATATAGAAAATCACTGAGCACTGAAAAAATATTACCTATTTTTGTAACTTTCATTTGAAGAAAGTCCGCTAAATTCCATATCCATAGATATGAAAACACATGATTGCAAATTTTCTTCTATGCTTTTAATGTTGTCAGTGAAATTATCTTTAGTTATTTCCATATTTCATTGAACTAATTTAAATTCTATAACCTAAATTTGTCAATTCAATGACAGCTGCCAGGAAGTTGTTACAATGGATCATAGACTACTATACTTTTAAATAGATACGTAAAGTAGTCTATGGATTCTTTTTATATTAGTAGGTTCTGGTTAAAGCTGCGTTTCAACCGGGAACTCGCATGGGAAAATTGGGTAATAACAATAAAAAAAAACAACTTTAATATTAATGACAACTGTATACCATTTTTAGCATTCGCTAACACTTTAACTTTTTTAAAAGCGTTGCATTTTTGACGTATGCACACATCTTCCAATTTTAGGTTATGGTTTATTATTACTTTGGTGATATAGATGGAAGTAAGAAAATTTATTCAATATAGAATCACGTAAGACATTTATGTATACTTGAAGCCAAAACAAAATATTTACGTAAACGCTTCAGTTTTTTATGTATGAAGTTAAACGTAGTGTTAAACACATATGTATGTATGTGTGCATCTGGACTAAATATGTTGAAAAACAATGAAAGAAGTCATATTAATTTAACAGTTTATTCTAATTTGTCGTAGTTTTTTCCCAATTTTCCAGGTTTTTCCCCGCCATTTCAAAATTGGAGGGTTTTTCGCAACACTAGTTCCGGTCTATTTTAACGCATGCCGGGTATTCGCTAGTTTACGATAAATATAATACACAAAATACCGATAATAATCACAAACGGCGAAAGCCCAAGTTTTCTCAAAAATTTAGGCATCCATATTTGATTACATGAAAATATCATTTTTTGAAATTCTTGCCGATTACCTGCTGTATTGTTTATTGTTGTTCTTTTTGTATTATTTCAATTGATGTTGATTTGTAATTTTTTTTGAAGAATTATTATGTGCGTTTAATCGAGAAAAAAATTCAAACATTTCCATGAACTTGTTTTAAAAAAATATTATCCATTAAAATATTCATGTTTTTACCAACCCGAACCGTAACCGAACCGAAAACCGGAAATAACCGTTATTTTGTCCGGAACGAAAGCCGGAACCAAACCGATATTTATTTCGGTATTTTTTGATTCGCGGGAAAATTTTTCGCTGATAAAAGCCAACTTTAATTATTAAATTGAATTTTCATCAGCAGATAATGATCGAGATGAGCGAAACCGGTCCTGATAATTTTAAACATGTTGAAGTAGAACAAACAAATTGTGTTTATTATTTTTAAAATATAATGCCTTTCCACCAAGAATTGACAGTTAAAGTGATTTAAATACGAGCTGAACCGAAAACCGAAAACTGGAACAAAAAAATAACGGTTCGGGTCCCTGGTTTTTACATACAATAAAGAATGTAAAAGCTTGCTACTGTACTGCATACCTACGAATATTTATTTAAATATTTTTTTTTTATCAAATACAACATTACTAGGATCACGGGACTTGAAAAAAGCCGAAACTTCAGAATCCCTAACACCTACTTACTACCCGTAACTATCTTCTTCGTCGCGATGTCGCGGGCATTGATAATAATATACAGATTCGCGGGCTATCGTTTGAACGTTATCCTCGTCTGCCATATACATCGCGGGTAAAGTCTCAGGTGATGCAAGTTTGTTACCAAAGAAGAAAAATTACATCGAACATTCATTTAGTAACCAGCTGACAGTCGGCGGTGCTGGTTTCACCGTTGTCCTCGATTTAAAATTTGACATTTCGTAAAAAGCCGCGAGGTTAATTTTGTGTTCTAATTTACGCATTTTCAGTTAGTGATACTATTATGAGCTAAGATATAACGTAATATAGTTTATATAAAAACGTGTAACAGTTACTGAAGATACACAATGACTGTCGTAACGAAACCTAGTGAAAAAACCGCAAAACAAATAAATTACAAGTATGGGTCATTAATGCGGATTGGAATTATCGCCGGACTGATTTTCGTGGTGTCGTTAATAGTATACATAACTCCGATGCCAGGTAATTATTTCATTATTTTTTGCTGCAGAAGAAAAAAATATAAATATAATGCAATTGGTCAATATTACTATTTAATTTAAAATAGGAATATCACTTTGACTTAGAAATTAGGTAATTCTTAATTAATTAATTATATATATATTAAACGTTTTATATTATTAATAATTTTGTTGCCGAGCGAGTAAAAAACTATTGCGCAAATGTTGGAAGCCATCAGATGTTTGCGCTTAAAGTTTAGTGAATGTTTTAGAAGATTTTATTTATGTCTTTTTTATAATTTAATTTGACTAAAGATGCATTATAGCCAGTGTTGTATTTTTGTTAGATAATCATTTACACTTTGACGAACCATGAGCGCCGCAGGCGTTTCGTCACCTTTTTCTTAATTTTAACAGCACTTTTATGCAGCTCAACACCATTATTATAAATCATTTATATTTTTTTCTGTGACCGTATTACACAGTATGTTTATAATGATGGAATAATTAGAGATTCCATTAATGATTCATAATGAAATCAGAGCTATAATTATCAAAAGATGGCACTAACGTTCGTTTTTTACACTGTCTTTTTGAACATCGATATTCAAAATTTTATGAATAATGAATAATGTTGACATTAGCACAACCGGTTTCCTTATAGGTGATATTAGTCAACGGTAAGTGAGAATATTATGGTATATATTATTTGTTCATATAACGTCCCCATAACCTTCACAATAATTAATAGAAGATCAAGGAAATTTCTATTATTCAAAATTGTAAATTTTACATTGATTTTATATCAGCTTGTAGTATACTATAAATAATGCAATATTGTATACAGGAAGAAATAAATAATTAATTGGGAAAAGAAGACGGTATTATTATTAGTGTGTACACCATAAAGTGGGATATCCGGGCTAAGCCCTATTTCTCCTTTCATCTGATGGAAAAAGTGGTGTTTATCGTGTTATGTCTGTGTGAAGCAATGACCTCGAGAGGAGGTCAAACGATCAATGTCCCAGATGGTTTGGAAGTCTTTTCTTTGGAGTCGTGAAGTCGTCTTCTTCTTTCTTCTGCTGGTTCCGGTCCATGCCACACTTCAGTCAGATGAGCTGTAAGGAGGGAAGAGAGGACTCAGGGAGGTTTGAGTAACAGGACCCTTCGGGGCCTAACAAAATCGGTCGCTGTATTGACATCATAATCTAAAAGATATTTGATGGTCGGGTTATGGTGGCCTTTCATGTCGCTGTAGAATTTCTCCGATAACTTCACTATATGGTTCACGAGGGGTTCTATTTTTAAATCGCGATGTAAAGTCGTGTTACGCACAAACCACGGTGCATCTGCGATTATGCGCAACGTTTTATTTTGGATAACTTGCAAGCTTTTAATCTGACTGGAAGAAGACGGAAAAGCTATATCTCTTTATAAACTCACAAAAAGTCATGAAATACAACCACATATCATGTTGTATTTAAGTCTGAACATAGTTTTTAACTCTGTAATATTTTAAAGTTCAAATCCAAGTATAATACCTCCAAGTCAGCACCTTAGCTCTTGATGGATGTAATACCTAACTCTTGTCTTCCAACTTCCAAATATTCCATATATTTACTTAATATTAAAAATTATGCTTTTGTTTTACGATTAACGTTGGCATGTGAGCCATTATCAGGATAGGCTGAGATATTTTATTCCTGATTTACCAAAATACCCATATTTTCAAAGATGTGTAATTTTAAAATTAGGTTCGATAATTTTCGAGAGCATAAATTTTAGGGGTTTGAGGAATGTGTTCACGAAATATAACGCAAATCTGGTTGCAACCGTAGAAGAAAACTTAAAGGGTGAGAGGCGTCATATAATATGGATTCACATTCACTTTTAAAAAGAAATATATATCATTCAAATACATACATTTTCTGACTAAATTTATATTATATCGGTTGACGTGTCTGGTACACAATCAATAAACGCAAATGTATGGATAGGTCTGTCAAGACTGGTTGTCAAATCAAATCACTGTCTAAAATGTGAAATCTCTAATCAGTATAATTACGACTTTTTGCCCATGACATTGGGTTTGCATATTTCATGCATTGGAATCTAGTATAACCAGTAAATAAGTGTGCGCACAAATCCGGATAACTGTGTTTCACTGTTTCTATTGGTCTCCAAGAATACTTTATTTACATTAAAATCTGGTGGTCATAAAATTTAAATACTTTTTTAAGAATAATTGTATTTACATATTGAAGAAGATAAATAACTATTGAGAATTTTCCTTTCAATGTAACTCTATTGAAGCTGATGTAAACATATAAAATTTAGTTATAGACTTCCTAACGTACCTATCTTATGTATTTGATGATATGCAGAAGATCATATTGTGTATGTAAATAAGTAATTATATAACAATTGATAAAATCAGCAGAATTATACAACTATGTACATGCAACTTAAAAAATAATGCATAACACGACAGTTTTCTGCAGCGCAAATCTTTTATAATTTTATATATTGTATGTCTATGATTTTGACTATAGATATGACAAAAAAGATTAATAAATACAAAATATTATTTCATATGAATATTTTGCATTAGTGTTTGTGTTAAAGGTTGAATATTGTCTATAAATACTATCAGTAATAAGTTTCTTACATTGTTCACTTTTGCATCAATACTTAATTATTATAATCTATTTTTTCCTACATTTATTTTCCAACTGGCACACCAGGAAACTAGGAAAAAGACTTTTATTTATTTAGCTCTTAACTGATGAGGTGGGTACAGTTTTTATTTCCATTTCCCGTAATTAGCTAAGTCATGTCTAGTCTAATTGTTTTGCCAAATGAAAGCTTTGTTTCGGGCTACAATTTAGAAAATCCCTCACAGATACCGACCGCTATTGTTCATTAAACGAAAAAGTGTTCAATTTGTATTTAGATTTTTCTGTGAAAACAGTTATAAGAAAATCGTATTCCGTTGAAAAAACACGTTGCTCGTAATTGTTTGTAAAATAATATTCTTGTTGTATTAAGCTCAATTAGCTGTCATGGATGATTTGATCATTCAAAAACATCTTCGAACTTTGTATCTTTGAAACACAACAATTATTCCTGATGTATAAAACAGAAACCAAACACTTCTTTTAAGAATGAAGAATTCTGTTCGCACATGGCAATACATATTTTTTACTGTTATCTGTACAGTATTTATTGGATTTAACTTTATCATTAAGTGAAGTATCAACTATTTACTTAAGTTTCTCTCCAGCCCTCGAATTATCTCTACTCTGAATTATTACGGTCCGAAAAATTGTGGACTAAGGAATATGATTAGTAAACAAACTTTGAACCATACTATGTATTCAGATTACAACAATCTAAAGGTCACTTAAAAAGGAATTCATTTATCGAACGCATGATATTAATGTTTGATAAATAGAAGCAATACAATATTTTAGTAAAAAATTCAGTTGCCATGTAAATATTGAATGAGAGCTCCAAGCGAGAGTCAGTCAATACAGATTAAAAATATAGTTATTTGTTATAATAACACGACGCCTTGTGTGAAAGATAGATGAAAACGAAAATAACATGCATGTTCGATGAACTAAAAATCACGTCTCGCAGAACGTAAATATGAAAGGTACATACTAAATTTATATGACAACGCAACGTGATGTTCATTAAACTTCGCTCTCTAGATTTGAGTGCCTCGACCTGTCAAAATAATTTCTAAAGCGCTATTATAAAGAAACTGTAATTTGAATCGTTGTCAAACGTTTTGGAGTGGGACACCGAAGATAATCAATTTGATTAATTTATGAACAGCTTACAAAAGCATATATTATACATATCAATTTATTTGTCACGCTTGTAAGCCGTGTAATCAATTTTCGGTTGTAATTTTCTGAAATCACACTTAACTATAGTGCTATTATATAAACGGTAAAGCCTCGATATTACAGATTAATGCTAGATAAAATCGAAAGTCAGTTATGTAATAAAATAGGTTTTTTTAATCCGCCTTTTCATTTATTGAGAAAATAAACAACACAATAGATTCATATAGAAGTTTAGTGAAGTTTCCATAAATGGATTAAAGATTTGGGACTTAAAAATAGTTTATTAGTAAAACGCATGTCAAATAATTGGCCGGCACGCGTTACAACTATCGTAGCTACGTGATCACGTGCTTGACATTGTTAACCCTTACAGCGCGAGCCGTTTTAACACGAATTTATTTTCAGTCCATTGATTTGTTAAAACGCTCACTATGACTAAAAATAGATCAATTTCAACAGCAAAAATGAAGAATTATGTGAAATGTATATTGGTTATCTTAAATACATTCAGAAGTAAACTAAACTCGTCGCATTCTCGCTAATAAAATAAATCGAAGACACTGAAAAATATTTAATTTATGACTTTGTAAGCCAAAATGGCTGTGCCACACAAGCAAGCGCGCAGCCGTATAAGATCATTTTTCTTCTATCAACGATTTCCACATAATAGAACTGAATATGGAAATTGTTGATAGAACAAAAATTACATTAAAATTAGAGTTTACAAGAATGTAAGCTCATAAAATTACCTAGTTCCAAACCTTAAAAGTGCTCTAGTGAAAAGTTACAAAGTTTCAGTTAGAACAATTAAATAGTCAGCCCACGAATTTGAAAAAAAATTCATTATGTCCGTTGTATTGAGGTTTTACTGTACTATTAATAGCGATTATTTAACTATACTATTATGACAATGATTATGATACTAATTTGGTAATCATAATAAATACTTAAAATTCATTATAATTAATTATCAGTTAAAATGTCGGTCCTCTTACAAAAGAAAGTGTTAGAATACCGGCATGGAATATTTTAGACATGGATTATTCAATCGAATTTTCGATGATGCTTACATATGTGTTCAAATACTTAGGTGTGGGCGATATTTTCATACATACCTACGTACCGATTATCCGATCCTGACAACGGAGCGTGTAGCGACTAGCTCACAACTCTACTATCCACAAACTAGTAGTGCGATTAACTGCAATTAAATTTCCTACAACAACTTCTCTTGAGATGCTTCATTATTATTCCATATGCTCCACATTCGGTGCGGACATGACTGAAAATATAATATAGCGAGATTAAAATGAAATCGAATGTATTAATTTCGCGACAGTAAGTTGATATTCAAAATATCTCTGCGGAAATCGAAAATGAATAAATGAAACCTGCTGTGTGCTCTGTTCGAAAACGTTCAATAGTGTCGCAATGATAAATAGTGAGATTGCAGTCTGAGTGCGGAGAAAGTCGACGATCTTTTGATGTCGAAGGCCCGCAAAAAGTGTTCAGTCACTCTGCTGACAAAATGGCACCTCACTTGTGAAAATAAAATGCCTCGCCTTCCTTACAAAGTCTTTGAAAACGCGACAAAAGGAAAGAGCTGACTCTTCGTCATGCTGGTTGTGTTGAATGCGTATAATTCAGTGGTGCTAAATAAACGAAGAAATATAGTTTTTACATTAGCCATTATGTACGACTGATTGATTGCCAAACACGTACATATGAGCATAATTATGCAAAAGAGATATTCTAACATAATAATATTTCAAATACTGGCGAAACCAAAACTTTACTCAATATTTTTTGTACCCTTGTGTGCTCCCAATGTAGAGTAAGAATATCAACTGCATAAGTTGTTCTGTGAGAACACAAACCAACGTTGCCGTTCAATCTCTCTTGTTATAGGTAAGGTAAGGATAGAAAGATGAGACTGGGATAAGACTAGATCAACGTTTTCTTTATTATTTATGTTATTGATTTTGCTGTAATTTCGAGAGTCATGCAGAAAAACGATAATCCCACCAACGGCAAGAAAGCAACTGTGGACCGTCACTTTAACCAAAATGCGCCAGATAAATCATGTTATAGATATAATACAGCATGTGTGGGGAGAAGCACAGTCCATACATGCATTTTTATGCTATGTTTTTTTAAGTAAAAAAACATCGTGTTTTATTAAGGTTTATTTGGTTATATGTTGTTTAAAATCATTAAAACATGAATTTGTGACCAACAGCTTGGGTATCCATTACGTTTTCAATCATTCCTATTCCGTCCACTTATTGAATGTAGCGCAGTGCGATTGCTCCCATTCCACATTCTAAAAATAAAAGAATATTGTATCTTTTGACCATGGTCACTCTCTATGCGGAGTTTATTGAGTTCTAATAGAGTATTTCGACAGAAGGTGTTTTACGAGAACTAATTGTAAGCCAATCACTCAATCTCTCCCTCGTAATGAGGTGGAATAAAAGGATGAGGCAAAGGAAAAACTGCTAGTTAGCCAGCCTCTATGCACCGTTTGTTTGAGATGGAAAGAAATCGTCACTGAAATTCATACAGATCCAAAAATCGATTTAAATGCATTGTAGTTTCCATTCGTCGAAATGAAATCTTAATCGTGCAACCGAATTATAAGAACGCCCTAAGGATTTACCAATCGTTTAAGGGACCGGCATTAGTCCAAGTCACAACTCACAACTATTCCTTTAAAATATTGATTATTAAAATGCTTTATAAAAGTCCGTGTGTGTTACATTGAAAGTGGTAATGGATTAAAAGGTTTATCATAAAATATAGTAAGATACATTTCCTAGTCAGTGCAGTAGGGAAATTATCTACTTTTACATAAAGCACGTATGCGATAATAAATCTAATATAAAAGGAAATTGCAGCAATTATGTATAATTATTATGCATTCACATTGATATATCAAATATATTAAATTCGTAATATCGGTAGGTACGCTATTATTATAATTGAATTTCAATTCCATGAGTCCATAGAACTCCTATAAAAATACTGTTTTATATGTATTGATATTATTATATGTGTACATAATGCATCTGTCCTCAGTATACTAGTTTAAAAAGATAATGTTTTAAGTTGCTTGATATATAATATCAAAGAATAACGACTATAATCATATTTTTTACATACAACTATTTAGAAAATCGATTTTTATTAATATGAGGGTATACATTAATTATTATTGATTTAACGTCAGCATTTTTGATATAAGAAAGATTTGAATGCACGTTTCCTCATAAAATGATATTTTAAAACTATGAATCTTTATATAACAATATGAAGAGATATTGGCTCCATCATGTTATTAAATAATGTAATTAATATGTTGTCATAATGATTGCGCAAAACATTAAAAATATATTAATTACATAATGAATAAATATTGGTGTCATAGATTCAATTTATTCATGGTATATGTAAGAATAACGTACACGAAAAGAGCTTTAAAAAACCTTGAAGCCTTTGCTACTCTATATATCTATAATAGTCTGAACTCGGCTTTTATAAGAAAGTTGTAAAAAATATAAAATACATTTATTGTCAGTTAAAATAAATTGTTAAAATTCTTTAAATATTTTTTGTTACTTTTAAATGTTTAACCAAGTCGTTGCGTCACTCTGTAAATTTCGTTTCTTTGACCAGTTAATGTTGTTTTTTGTTGTTTATGAACAAAGTAAAAGTGTTGCCTTTACTTTAACTACTGTTATATAATTCGTTCGGAATGATAATTTCGTTTTCTGACCGCTGATTTACTGCGTTGTAATTAGTTATTATTTCTCGCGTGTTTTCAAAGTGATGAGCGATGTAACATTTTGAAAAGCAGACACAATGATTTATAACTTATTTAAACTCAATCTGAGTTATATCTAACGAGCAATGATTCCTTTTTTTTATATATTAACGCAATTCATATACAATTTTGTAAAGCATCTATATTATTTAACGAAGCAGAGATAAAATGGGAGAAATAGCTGGATAAATAAATAACTCTTTTTCCTTTATCTCGCATAAAAAACAATGATTCGTAGAATCAATTATAAATTCTACTAAAACATTTCATCTATGATTAAAAAGAAGATGAAGGTATTTAAGAACATAAGTGGTCAAATCCAAAATTAAATCATTTGTAATACCAAAAGTACTTAATATTAATTCATTTTACATGTAAATAATACTTACTATACTAAAAATGTTGAAGACTACATAAATAAAACTTATGTTAAAACCTCTATAAATTTATAAAACGATTTTTCTATTCATCTCAATTTCTATAAAAAGGGATTCGACCACTTTTGATACCAGACAACAGACGATATCAACATTATATAAAAAATAATATCGATGACAATCCATAAAAAATATAATATGTATTTGTTGCTCTTGTATGACAGCTTTCGGTTCAGTTTCTTTCTGTACGATAATTATTTATAACAAAGTTATTATATAAAAAAAGATTGAATGTTAATATGAAGTACTATGTCAAGATAAAATGCAAATATTTAATGTTCCGTTTTCTTTTTTGTTTCAGAGGAGTATTTTGAAAGCTGTGACAGACCATGTCATGAACTCGACTGGCCAATGATTTGTCGGGTCAAGATGACTTTAGAAGTGTATAAAACACTCAGCAAGTAAGACTTATTTTTGAATTATGTATTCCATGAATTTAGAACAATATAATATTGATGGCCCAGTTCCATAAAATAAGTTAAAAAAATGATGTTTTGAGTTATGTTAGTCATTATATTGGAACACCGTTCTTGTACAGTTCCACAAAAGTACAGCTTGTAAAATGTACAGGTTTTCTCTCATGAAGGTAGATATTTGCATATGGAAATCAGCAAAATTAAATCATTCCATAGTTACATGTACATACATATCGAAATATCGTATTGTGGAAATATATTTTTGTGAATCGTGGCGTTCCATAAATAAACAACCTTTAATCCTAAAACTATAAACTATTGACCACCTATTTGAATAAAAAATAATACAAATAATAATCTTTACGAGTCAGTTTAGATGATTCAACACTACCAATTTATAGTTGTATCACTATGGAACTAGACCATTGATATTTTCAATACCACTAAATAGCATATTTTAAAGTGTTTTCTACTGCATGAATAATAATAAAAAAATACAAGCTATTTTCAAAATGATGTTAGAGTTAGTTAATGAGCTAGGGAGAGTATGTGTTTGTGTGTGATAAAGCATGACAAATATATATTGTATTAATTTAAGACATCGACTGAGGGTGCTTGATGGAATTTCAATATCAAATTTGAGTTATTGAGATTTTTTACTCTTTCATACACTTCCAAGTCCACTGTCATACACTTCCAAGATGCCGACAGGCGAAACCCGGGTCGTTAGTGACAAAATACATGGAAGTGTACAGAATCTCAATAACTTAAATTTGATATATTGTATTGTTTTTTTATAGATCTTGCAAAAGTTGCCCTGGAAATACGAGCGATTGTGATAGGGCGCATTGCGTGACTGCAGATGGACATTCACGAGGAATCTTAGCTGCAAATCGTCTCCTACCTGGACCCAGCATCCAAGTCTGCGAGAACGACATAATGGTGATTGATGTTGTCAACAGAGTCCCCGGACAAGGCTTAACTATTCACTGGCGAGGTCAGCCGCAAGTGGAGACTCCATTTATGGACGGAGTTCCAATGATAACTCAATGTCCTATTCCAAGTTACACAACTTTCCAATATAAATTCAGAGCATCAGCCCCAGGGACGCATCTTTATCATGCGCATTCTGGTTCGGAAGCTTCCGATGGACTATTCGGAGCTTTTGTCGTCCGACAAGCTCCGAAACTTGATCCACATAAATCGCTTTATGATTTTGATGTCAACGAACACGTTATGGTAATTTCAGAGTGGAGTCATGGATTTGCCATTCAAAGTATTCTAGATACCATTCCTCTGTCTGTCAAGTCAATCTTGGTAAATGGAAAAGGCTCCAATTTAAAAGCGGCTGATAATGGAAATGTCGTTTCCATTGAAAGTCCGCTTTCAGTTTTTAATGTGACGTCTGGAAAACGTTATAGATTTAGAATAGCACACGCCGGTGGTGTAAAAGGATGTCCAATCACTCTAAGTATAGAGGATCATAGAATTCAACTTATTGCTCTTGACGGACATTCAACTGTCCCCCAAGAGTTGAGTTCACTGATTCTTGGACGAGGAGAACGCGCAGATTTTGTATTAAACGCAAACAAACCCATCGGTTCATATCGTATAAATGTTTCGACGGTTGAGAATTGTGCGTCACCCGTTTACAGTGCTGCAATATTAAAATACGAATATATTGATACGAAAAATGTGAAAACTGAAGAAGGTAGTACTGAAGGAGTTATTGATCCAACTGAAACAAGTAAAAGTGTGATGGGTGAGAGTGAGTTAAATACAGTAACAGGAGCGAATTGTGTTGATGAAAAAACTTTGTGTGTTAGTGAAGTGCAATCGTTGGCCCAATTACCTCAACAGTTGAGAGAAGAAATAATGCAGACAACAATCTATTTGCCTTATTACTATAAGAAATCAGACCAGCATCCAAATACAGGTATGTTTATGACCTCAGTGACATTGAACCTAATACAATTTACAACGATAATTAAAATCAGTAAGTATATTTGAGCTGTACGTTTAATATCAATACGACCACAGTAATAGTCCTTCGTCAAGGTTTTGCCAAAAAATCTTTACACTTATTTCATATTAGTAAAGTAATAATTTAATTGACAAACACGAAAATATTATTGCCTTATTTCATCAAAGGATTAAACAGATATTCAAAGATAAATAAATTTATAGTGAATAAAATGATTCAAAATACGAATGAAAAGTAATATAAAATTACCAGCACATGATTTTCGTAAGTTAGCAATATGGTGCTAAGTTGAAGGTTTTGATATAACCCACAAATTTGAAATTGTTCAGGAGAGAGTAAAAACTGTTTTTTATCGAAAAAATTATATGGTGAGTCGCGTTATGAATCTTTGAAATGGACTACTGTAAATTCTCATGTTTGCAGATACGGGATTATACATAGGGTGTGTCGATATAATAGTGGCTTACATCAAGTCGCCAGGTCAGAATTTTTAAACCTAAAACCAATGTAGAATAATGTTTCCCTTCCAAAAAGTAGTCAATTTGTTTTTCTAATTTACATCATTTGGCCGAGACCTGCTTTGTCGTCTTGAGACGACAAACGTTTTGAGAATGAGATCCAATCATTAACTCATTTTCGTATTTTTTTGAGAGTTACGTCAATTGGCACTTCTCGTTGATTTGGTAAATGTTAAATTTGTAGATTTTATTTAACCTTACGATTTTTTTTACGGTTTGTTTCTGTATGAAAAGATACGTGTTTTTTGGTAAAATTTATATCCGCTTACTAATAGAATAATGCTTCAATGATGTTATTGGCTACGAGGAATTTTCATGTTACGTAGTATTGTAAATATGTACACCACGCGGTTTTAGAAGCCAATTATATTGAGAATTTATTTGCAACTTTATTATGCCCATTAGTGATAGTTTAATGCTCTAAAACTCTCTTGTCGTTTAAGTTCTTCTGATGAATAAGTAGTTATTTTAATGGTTTTAAGATAATATTCGAACACTACTCCTGTCAGATTATTTAACTTTCTCTTGATTCGTTACAGCTTCTTTGACACAGATAGAGTTTAATACCTTTGTTTTAATGGTCGCAATAAACCGCGTATATGAATACTCTATCGCAAAAAGTAATTTATATCGTGTAAAGAAACCATCTGTATATTAATAAACCTACATTTTAATTTTAAGAATAAGACGATTCCTGTATGCTATAGGTTCCCAAACTTATTTTCCTTGGACTTCTTGTCGTTCTTTTTATTTTCCGTGCACCTTTCCAACCTGTATAATACTGAATTTTCTAAACTTATTAACCTCAAATTTGGACACAATGCTGCTCACTGTGATTAATTGTTCAGTAAAAAATTGAAAAATATGCATAATTTTTATTCATACCTTTATTAAAAAAATGTTGTTTATTGAAAACGAAACGTAAAAATATTTGGAACTAAAAAAATCAGAATCTAGTAAAATTCTTACATAAAATGAATACACAAATAAGTACTGTCAGGACGAACTTGATGCTCTGATAGAAATTGGTCAATATTTGGCTTCAAATTAGTGAAGTATTATATATTCGTAAATCTCCACGTTGTGTTTTGCAACCGATTTCCTTTTTACGAAAGAAGATTGGTAACCGCACTAAAACCCCATTCCACGAGATATGAAGATGGAAAAGTTATAAAAAACTTTCTTGCGATAGCCCATAATGCAGGATAAGCAACAGGAATATCTTTCTGAAGACAGAACTGTTGGTAACCCCTTTTAAACTGCACCTTAAGTTCTTCGTTTGTGTTTAATCCAATCAGTTGTTCTTGTAATATGACATACAATTACTATGTTGCGTTACTATACGTGCAGTTTAAATAAACTTCAATCCATGGACCCCCATTTAAATCTCGTGGAACCACATTTTTTTCTCCCTGACATATGCAAACGTGAGAAATCTTTTCTGTAATCTATCCATCTTGTAAATTTATAATTTCAAGGAGAATTAATAACACATTATTGTTATATTATATAGGCTAGCCGCCTATCGTGTTTTATATGAATAATGCCCAATGCGAAGCGGCCAGCCGCTATCTAGGGCGTATTGGCTCTAGGCGGCTAGTCGCGGCGGTTTACTGCCGGTGTGTATGGGAGCTAAGTGCCTATCAATCAATAATACGCATCAAGTGAAAGTTTAGATTAACATAACTACTGGAGGGTTTTTTTTTAATATAATATGAATTCACTAAAAACAATCACATAGTATAATATACATCAGTAGTCGGCAACATTTTTACAACGACGTGCTGAGTGAGTTGTGAGCCATAAATAAAAACATACTTTTTTGATCGAATCATATTAAAATCAAGCGGGTGTTAATTCGCACACTGCCATGGGTTATGAGTGAAGTGTATCCATTAGTCAATCTACTCGAGCAGAACAATATCATGATCACCCCCTATTTTGATGTTAACAGCTGTTCACTGAATATTTGTCACAATACTATACATAATATTTACCACACCATTTGAAAATTTTAGTTATTTTGATTTTCTGATGAATTAAAATTAAAATGTTTTATTTTTTTAATCTACGAAATCTTAATAATGAAGAAAGACAGTATCGTAATTCAAAATTAATTCCTTAAAAAACACTAATCAAATTAAAACTACCTTAAAATAATTTCAATAATTAGTGTCCTTCATTAAGTTGTAAACCAGTAACTCCTAAAGTACAAAGTATAGGGAAAGTAATGTATACTTTGAAGGTGAACTTTTTTTATTAAATAAAGTATATTTAATAAAAAAAGAAGTTTCTATCGTATTTTAGTACAAAATGTAGACTTGCTTGAAAAGCTTTCTTTGTGTGAATTATTCGATAATTCTTTCCATAAAAATACCACGGAGAATTTTTTCTTTTTTTATGTAATATCGAAATAGTGTATTTTACAAGAAGTAAGATTGTCGTGATTATATTTAAAATAAACTATTGGTTATATTCATTATATTATTAACTAATTAATATTTCCTTGAAATTATTTTGTGATGTGCGGTAAGTGTCACAGAATTTACTTCTTCCTATTGCAGTAGCTTAGTTCTAAAGCCATTGTTAGTACATGAGTGTTTTTTTTTTTAACTTTTTTTTAATCATACAAAAATCAATCGTACATTACAGTTGTAGTGTGCCGTAGAGGTATTCATTTGTGTATATGTACAATACTGTATATATTATTTTAAATAAAAAACAGCAAAAAATGGTATTCCCGAGATTAAATTGCAGCAACTTCTCGGCACACAATCTCTAGTTTTGAAAGTAGTCAATGAAGAAAAAGATTACTTTTTTCATTTTAAGACAAATTTGCTTGATTTCCTTGTATGGTAAATTTAATTATATTTTACTGAGTTGGCAGATTATGGTGATGTTGTAATATATTATTTGAAAGAGGTTTTTCTACTACTTTGCTATGCGGTTATAATAATAATTTTATAAAGAATTAATCTCTACGCTGAAAAGTACTACAAACATTGCGCTAATTAATAAATATAATGGTTACAAGAATAACAATAAAATAAGTTTTATTTTCATACAATCTATTTCTACTGCAGTAAAATAAGCAATTTGAGTATTATAAATAAATCTCTATTAATATCTAAATTATCTAATAACTAAATTATGTTATACTCTCAATGGTTAAATGAATAAAATATCTTTGCATTACACAATCCACAGTTTGTTTCGGGTTTTCAAAGAACAAAAAGTATGCACGAACAATGCGAAATCGCGATCAGTGAAAGTTTTCACGGTCGAAAAAAGTCTAAAACGTCTGATATACAGGAAACCATTAGTCTTTGTGTATTGGTATGAGAGATACTGTAAATATAATAATTGTTATATAATAGAATGCGTGATATGTATTACATTCTTCTTGACGACAATCGTGAAAAATGTAGTTTTTTTTACGTATATTTCCGCACTTCAAACAATCTGGACGTGACTTTGTAAGCTATTGTTTTTTCTTAAAAAAATATGTATAGAAACTGTTCGATTTACAAAGTCTTTAGCACACATTTGAGACCAACTCTACGACTTTTTATATCACATAAAACAACAGAAAATTGTGGTCCATAATATGACCACAGACAAATAATGACGTTCTACTTAAACGGAAATATTAAGCTGGATACTTCACCATGGAATATTTTCTTTTGTTTATCATCATATTTAAAAAAATAGTACTACAGCAATGCAAGAAAAGCAGTATTTATTTATCGGTGGGTAAGTATTTTTTTTAAAGAGATTTTATCAAAGAGAGAGTATTGTGACACTGAATTAAGATTGTATTAGCTTCTCGATACTGCTCCCGAATGACGGAACATCACCTTGTACAGCTGTTCATATGTTAAATCTTGCGGATTACTGTCAAACTACTGGTGGCTGATTCAAACATAATATCGTCGTTGTTCTGGGAGAAGACACTAACTGAAAAATACTAGTTTAGAGTAATTAGACTTTGAAGTGTGTCAAATGTTTGAAATTTTATATTTTTTTCATTTTGTTTGCTTGTACAGAACTGTTTTTAAGTTAAAGTATTATTTATAAAAATCGTGTGTTTTTTTTAAGGAACATTTTGATATAATTAACACAATCTGTCATTTTTTCGACTTAGTGTTTTCTTCCAGAACAGCGATGAGGGGCTTCATTCGTATTACCTGTAGCCTATTCCAGTACACATGTCCTTAAATTATATTATGTGACATATTGGATTTTTTCATACGCTAACTTTTTTGAAGTCGCATTGTTCTTGGTTGTTTGCATAGTAATCCAATATATTCTATATATACTATAAATGTCTCGAATAATAAAATTCTTACCAACATCGTAAATTTCGTAAGCATTTTTGTAGGTATTCATATATTGGAGGCATTCTATATAATAAATATAATAAAGAATACCCCTTACGGTTTTCATATATAAGATGTATATATATAAGTATTTCTAATTAAAAAATAAAACTATTGTAGAAACATGTTATCCAACGACGGTGTTATGGAGAAAGTAAGAAACCACATAAACACTTAACAGAGAAAACACGTATTTAGATATTTTATCAAAATGATTTTTTTGATTGAATTGTCATTTTAAAAAATGTATACATAATTTCACCTAAATTGTAATTAAATTGATAGCTAATTCAGCAACATGTAGTCACTGGACAATTTTTATTTGATGTTAATTGTCTCATTATTGTGTTTTGGCGATATTTTCAAACCGACAAATTCAAATATACAGAAATATCACTTTTCATAAAACTGTAGTCAATGACTTTATCGATAAAACTACCGAGACTATAAAACATAATTTAAGATCTATGCATTGGTGTAGTATTTTTTTAGAATTATTTGGAAAAAAAAATTATTACATTTTAAAATGCTAAATCTTTGCATACCGTACATTAAAAACACTAAATGCCGGAAAATTTATGCAATATTCATTTGTGTTTAACACATTTTCTTTGATTCAATTCAAAATATAGAAAGTGACTATTCAAAATATTTTATTTTTGGACTATATATAACAGATAAAATATAATTAAGAATAATAGATTCTAGGACAAATATAAAAACATATATTTGTTTTGAAACTTTTTCTAGTGAATTATATCAGACAATTAGTGTATTTTTAAAACACTTTTAAATAAAGGTACTTCATTGAAAATATAAAGATAAAATTGATTAACTTTTTAATACGCTTCCTGTGGAAAGAGAGTAATAACTATAATTAAAAAAACTGACTTTGTCACATACTATTTTTTATTAATACCCGATAATTTTATTACCATAACTTATTTTAGAAATATAAAAATTACAGAATCCTTTTCTTCAAATTTTACCTTATTTAGTGGTCAAACAAAAGTGTTAATATAGTGCTCTAGATTAATATTTATTGTGATTGTATTATTTAGCGAACTCAAAGACGAAATGCAATTTAGAATATAGACAGACATATTATGAAGATTCAAAGACAATATTTTATTTAATAGCATACAAATACAACCACAAGTAATCATCAGAATTGTCTTCATATTATAGAATTAAAATCTCAAAATATTTGTGAAACATTGAAATTGCTTGCCTGATTTTTATGCAACAAATTCTTTTTGTTGTACTTGAAAGTAAATATCACTAAAGAAATTAGGCACTCGATTAAATAGCTCAAAATGTTCCGCTTTGCTTCCGGACTAATTTAAGATTCCGAGTGAAGGCTTTTTAGTAAAAACTAACTAATGTCGAATAAAAAAGACATTAGAATCAATTCAATTCGCAATTAACAGTTATGCTTACAGTCAGGATTTATATATAATTATTTATTGTATTACGTAAGTGAAAACATTTTTTTTTACTATCACTGTTTACCCATATAAAAATATTGCATTAAAATAGACAAATAATGCTTTCAAATACGTATTAATTACATTTTGTAAGACAATAACGTACGTATCATATAAATTAATTAAAAACATACGGTATATGTAAATATAACCAATAATGAAATGAATGATTAAGGCTACCTAAATATATATTAACCAAAAACTCACAATTACTAGCTAAGGCAATCTGTTTGAAAGTTCATATTAATTTGATACGTTTGAAGTAATCGATATTTAGTTGTTAACATATCGGGTATTTCACCGATTCCCAAATGCTTTAGATTAAAAATAATTTCGTATACAGGTATACATTCAGATATCTCCTCTAACGGCTAATTAAATAGAAAACTTGTACATGAAACCGATTGATAAACGTATTATTTATGAATAATTGTAAAACTATACAATGAATTAAACGAACATTTAACCTGATATTACATTGCTTACAAACATAAATATTTACATTGTGATGAAACAAATTTGTATTATTCAATTATATGAGAATGGTTGTATGCCGATATGGTGGTGGTACATGCGTTTAAATTGTAACAAAAAATACAATTGGTGTATACCTTACCTTGCGAATAAAAATGCGTCTACCAAACCTATTGCGATAGTTCTATCAGTTAAGCGAACTTTCGCATATAATGACATAATATTAATAAGGAAGTAATCATTATAACTGAGATGCAAATGATCGATTCTGATTATCATTATTACAACATTGTATAGAAGAACGCTCTACGGTCACATAAAAAATACGATATACAATAATATCACGATTGTTAATGAGTCTGCAAATTTAAACACTGACTATTAATTTTGTGAGTAAGAATTAATGTTTACGTTGCACTTAATGCTATATTTTTTGTGTTCACGAAAAGTAGAATTGTAAGAAAATTGTAATTTAATTTTAAATTACTTCAAATTCTAACTTCTTTGGGTTTTTCCATGGCGTGAAATGAACATATTATAAATATATTTGTGTTTTAATTTAGAATTATAATGTTTTACTTTTTATTGATTAAACTAAACTCAAATTTGGCAATTTGTAGAAGAAAAATGTAGTTCTGGTCCTGTAACCAAGTGGTTAATAATCTTCGACCTTTTTTCTAGACGGTTGTGTGAACAAAGGAATGGAATTTTGATTCTCATTTTTTTATACTCAGCTCTTATCTGACCCTGCTAATGAGGCAAGAAGAGAACGAATCGTTAGGTACTAGTCCATTCCTAGCTTTATCTTTCTTCCTCTACCCTCTCCAAAGAGACAGACTGAACCACTGCCTTCTGTAAAGATGTTTCATTACGATTCAAGGTTGCTCTATCTTGAGGATGGACGTGGCTTAAAAATCTTTTAATTGATCATTTAAATGATTAGTTACAAAAAAGACAAATTAATATTGTTTATTAGTTTTCTATTTTGTTTGTGTAAACCATTTAACTTATGAATCTTATTTGTTATATAGGCTTGGCACAAACCGACGGCGTAACTTTCACGTTTCCGTCGTCACCACTTTTGACGCAAGGAGATGATGTTCCAGCTGATGCAATCTGTACCAGAGAAACGTGCAAATCTGATTCGCGGTGTGAATGTGTTCACATCAAGAAAGTGCCGAGGGGTAACACCGTCGAAATGATTCTCATCGATCAAGGTATTTGTAAACTGAGTTTTTACACCTAAAACTGTACTATTTATCATTTACACTATATCAAAATGAAAAACATTTATTTTCTTAATACCATCAATTTGGATGTAAGTAAGTTTTCCCATCGATCTAAGATTGGCCCACTACACGGAAAAAGATGCTGTTATAATACCATGATAATACTAATTTTATACGAATAAATTTGGATTATTGAGATTTTGTACACTTCCATGTATTTTGTCACTAACGACCCGGGTTTCGCCTTTCGGCATCTTCAGGCACTCGAGCACACGCCTTCGGCAATTCGCCACTCTGTTAATATGGTGTTTACAAAATAAGGATTAGGGCGATTTCCGAAATTTTAACTCAGGTATCGGTGTGGCTCTCAGACGTATAATGTATTGCCTCGTAAATGATATTTGTCGCATTTGTATCTTCTATATAAGCGTTAGACACTGTTTACTGTCTCTCAGTTCGAGTCCATTCGTGTGCTCGAGTGCCTGAAGATGCCGAAAGGCGAAACCCGGGTCGTTAGTGACAAAATACATGGAAGTGTACAAAATCTCAATAATCCAAATTTAATATTGAAATTCCATCAAGCACCCTCAGTCGATGTCTTAAATTATTTATACGAATATTTTTTAGTTAAGCTAAAAGTTTTGAGTAGCCCCTGGAGGTAAACATAATATGTTGTAAATAATAATATGTAAACATAATTTGGATTGGATTAGCCATATTTTCAATTTGTATTACTAATCTCTAAACCAAATGTCGTATATTTTTTCTCATTTCAATTATGTACAGAATACATGAAAGCATAAAGAAAAGTTGACACAATTAATCACTGAATTAAAGTAATTACAGTGATTATTTGTGTCGTGGGCATAAGTTACTTGATTTGATTGCCAACTTTGGCCTACCTTGTCTTATCTATATTTATATATAAATTATAACAATACATCTGTTTTTGTTAATTAAACTTCATCTCATGACATTAGTACATTTTTATATAGAGTAATACCACACATAAATGCAATGGCGAACCATAAAAATACAAAAATCTTCAGAACTGGGCTAAAGTAACCCAGATTGACCATACTGATACTTATTACAATTAATTTGTAAAAACAGCTGTGTTAAAAATAAGTTGCAATAGTTGTCCCATGCTTGGTTTGAGATAATAATATATTCAACTTTTGTTAAAATGGCACTGGGCGTTGGAAATGATGAAATCTTACGTAGTTAAATATATTGTTAAAATTATCGGAAAGTTCACTATTCCTTAATAATGGCAATTTTTGAAATATCTAGATGATAACGTTATTAAAAATATGGAGAATCCATAATTTATAAATATCTATAGGTTTGATTAAAAATTAAATTGTATTGGTTTATTTAAATGTCTACGCGTATATTAGTACATTATACAACAGTTACTAGAAAAAAAACTATAACTGAGTCTTGTTTTTATATATTCAAACAAAATTGAGCTTAGACTTATTTGTAATGAATTAATATTTTTTATAGAAATCATTGTACTTACATAATTTAATATAATTTAAGACATCGACTGAGGGTGTTTGATGGAATTTCAATATCAAATTTGGATTATTGCGATTTTGTACACTTCCATGTATTTTGTCACTAACGACTAACTGAACTCTACAGTAAATTAGTGTTAAAATATCGTGTTGTTTATAAACGTTAGACACTGTTTACTGTCTGTCAGTTCGAGTCCATTCGTGTGCTCGAATGCCTGAAGATGCCGAAAGGCGAAACCCGGGTCGTTAGTGACAAAATACATGAAAGTGTACAAAATCTCATTAATCCAAATTTGACATTGTACTTACGTTAAATAATTAAAATACACGATTGTAACTTCTCAGCAAGTGTAATTATTTAATTACAAAAACTTAGAAAGTTATTTAATTAATTGATTTTAACATATAATATTCAATTGATACCGTTCGAATCAAAAAACTGTCTCATCTTCAATGTTTAAAAAATTTAAACATTGAATGTTTAAATTTTTAAACATGTTGATTTTGGTTCTTGCAGTGTATAATTTCACTTCCGATACCGCTTCATTGAAGGCTTTTTTTCAACGATGTCAAAATAATTATTTGCATTTCATTATAAATTATTACTACTCGCAAACTGTTGTTTGGTATGCACCAGAAATTGAAATTAAAAATATAATACATTTTTACATTATAAAAAAAGTAATGAAAATTATTTCTACACGTTTATTTTTAATCTAAGATGTGAACTCAGATTTAATGTGATTAATGTATTTTACCATTTAACAAACTGCGTAAATTTTTTTACGACTCTAGAAGAATGTAATTAAGATTATATTTAAATCTTTAATTATCATAAAAGAGACAAATTTTAATTTAAAATTCAAGCCTATTTCTATTAACACAATGAGTTTGTCTCATGAATAATGCTAAGCTTTAACGATAAAACAATGTAAAAATGATGTTATTAAATATTTACAGCGTATAAAACTATTAATCGCATCAAGGTTATTTATTTTAATTTTCTAATGGAATTGTTTAGCAGTTGAAATCGAAATTTTAGTTTCACAATAACAAATAATAAATTAGTTGTCATATATATGCAATTATCACAATTGTTTCAGTTCATTTCAGAAAATACTATTCTATTGAGAAAAACAGAATCTGATCATACAATACAATTGTCGGCCTCTGTGGCTTATTATTAAGAGCTTTGCCATAGCCATCAGGTGGTTCATGGTTTAAGTCCCAGCATGGCCAATATAATATTTAGATTTTTTCAATTTAAATTTGTAATAATCTTGGACACGAGTAACTTATAAAGATTCTCATCGAGTTTATCACCTAGGATTTTCCAATTTTCAAAATATTTGGCGCATTGGCTGTCAACTAATGCTAGATATTTTTTTAAAAAATAGAATATAATACTAATTAGTATATTCCAATTTTTACTTTGTTTTATTTTTATTGTTATATAATTATATCTTTCCCCGTAGAATCGGTATTTTTCACAATTCAAGTGCCTATTGATATAACGGAAAACATTTTAATTGTAATATGATTGTAATGTCACTAAAATTATTCAAAATAAAAAATAAATTTATAATATTAAGGGGATCAGGCCTTATTTGTAAAAATGGCAGCAATACATTTTGTCTATTTGAAATGACAATTATAATACAATATTTTGGAAAAGAAATAATTCTATCTATGTTTTTTATAGGTGGCGACTCTGAACACACATTCCATCTCCACGGATATAGCTTCTTCGTCGTGGCAACAAATCAGTTTACCGAATCCTTGGACTCTGAAACCATAAAAAAAATGAATTTAGAAAATGAACTCTTTTCTAATAGGAACCTCATTAACCCAGTCGAGAAAGATACGATTACTATACCAAAGTTTGGGGCTGTTGCTGTAAGATTCAAGGCCGATAACCCTGGATACTGGATTTTGAGGGATGAGAACTCAAACCAGTGGACACGCGGACTTGACGTTGTATTGCAAGTTGGAGAAAAATCAGACTTTGTAAGGGCGCCTGCGGAGTTTCCAAAGTGTGGCAGTTATGTGGGACCGCATTATTTTTTAATTTAGCTGTTCATGATGAACTTTAATGTTCAGCAGGTTGAGCTTTTAAGTAAACGAAAAAAAAAAAAGGACTCAACCTCGTGCAGGTAAAATATAAAAGAATACTTTTAATGAACTTTTATATTCATTATGAACTAAAATTACATAACGTGAGTAAAGAAGTGTAAATATTGTAACTATATTAAAATATATCATATTAGTTTTAAAACAATGTCTGAGAGTGAAGTTTGTGATTACTAATGTATTGTTATGTTTTTTTTTATTTTGTATTTTATAAAGGTATATAAAATATCAATATGGCCGACTATAGTGAGTCATATATTCTTATAATATTATTGAATTCATAAATACGTAATTGAGATAAGTTTTAAAAGTTATAATATTATATTTACAAATATGAGAAATGAAATCTATATGTAAAATGTTTTTTGAAATAGCGCATGCATGCGATAGTATGAGTAAATTGCATCTTGCATTTAATCAGACCGCGAAGTGTGCTGTGAAAGTGAAATTTTAAGCAAAAAAGTCAAACGATCATTTTAATAACTATTTTTTAAAAATATCTTTTTTGGGTAGCTATATTTAAGAATGGCATAGGTAAATTATTATATTTCGTGCGCTGGCGACCTTATAATTTTCGTATTTTTTAGAGCAGTATGTTTATTCAGTCATTAAACTATGTACATTTGTTAATTGTATGCGGCAGCGAGAGGCGTTTTTTACCTATAGTCTAGGAAAAAAGCTGATTTTTATTTCAAAAAATCTTCAAAACCTTTAAAAAAGATGTATAATATCGTCGTTTCCATTGAAAAATTGTATATCTGTAAAAATTTTCATTACCAATCTATTCGATTTTTTTTAAATAACCATTTTTTAAAAAAAATTAAAATGAATGAACTGTTTTATCTCTTAGCAAGCCGTTGTCTGCTGAAAGAAACTTCTCGCTCATCCAAATGCTTAAATTATGCATACAATCAATACTATCACTGGCCGACTGAATCAATATTTTTATTGATATCAAAAGATGAACAAATATGTCAAACATCTAAATAAAAAGATACAAATGACCGGTGTAAATGTAAAAATTATGAAAAGCATTGCGGTTAGTTGCAAAAAATATTGACTCTGAGAAAAATTCGTAAAACAATAGTAGAAATTAAGTTGCGGTGAAAAATTTGTATACATTTGTTTTATGAATAATGTAAATAAAATGAAATATTGTTGGCTACTATCTAATAACAGTATGCAGCCACTTGGTTCCATTTTCAAATAAAAATTTTTGACAACAGATTTACATTTAATTGCTCTATGATTTTTCAATATGTTTTATTCCAATTTCAAATTTTTGACAGCTGTCATTCATTTTTTGAAGTTATGTTTTCACGAAGAACGAAATTTCAAATAGTGTTTATAAAGAAATTTATTTTACGATTACATAGTTTTGATTTAAGAAGTAGCTAGAATTGGGTTTCTAATATTTGTTACTATTTTAACACAAATGCATGATAATATTTAACATTTATGAAATTATTGTTTTATTATGTTATACCAAACAATACGTAATTTTTTTTGTTCTAAATGATTTTGAATGCAAATTTTATTTCAAAGCATTTAATATAGAAATTATAAAGGAATTTAAATATCTCCATCTTTAACAAATAAACGTTGGAGTTCGAAATCGTCGAAATCTTTTTACACCAATAAATTTTGTCAATTAAAAAAAAACATTACTATTATGAGATGATAGTGGCCAATTATTCACGGCACTTTCACATTTACTGACTGCAGCTTTTTAAATGTCATATGTTTTTAGTACATGTAAAATTTTCTGTTTTATTAACTGCACAATTTCGGTTAAAGGTTATTTTTTTTATTTGAACGTGACTTTCTCAATTAATTGAAAAGAAGTGCATAAGAGTCAGTGCAAAAATACGATAGAATCCGTATCAGATAAGTCAGTGCTACTCAGACTTTTTCGGTTTGCGGACCAGTAAATATTTTTCAGTGCTACACGGGGATCGGCTTCATTATGTAAATACAATAAAAATAAGGTAGTAATATATTTTTATTGAATTCAAAGATTTGAAATTCAGGGAAATTGATATTACGCGAGACACGCATTATTTTTCTCATTTTTAGCGCTGTTGCTATTTTTTAAAAAATAAAACACAATTTGTTTGTACTACTTCCACATATTTAAAATGATCAGGACCGGTTTCGCTCATCACGAGCATTATCAACTGAATGAACTATCATCAGTTGATAATGCTCGTGCTGAGAGAAACCGGTCCCGATCATTATAAATATGTGGAAGTAGTACAAACGAATTGTGTTTTATTTTTTAAAAAATAATGTCTTTCCACCAAGAATTGACAGTTAACACCTTAAAAGTAAGTTGTTGCTATTATTACTTTGTTGAGCGCGGACAGTCTTTCGCCAGTCCGCAGAACAGTACTGGTTCACGGACCATCATTTGAGTAGCACTGAGTTAGTGTCGACAATGTTTCAAAATAAAATAAACGTTAAAAATATACATTAATTACTATACTACTCTTTATCGTATTTTATTCAAGTGAAAGTTTTTGTAAATCTTGTTACAGACACCTCTCCTCTGTTCTATGTTATACAATAAATTATATGTACTATTTTTTTAATTATCAATACTGTGCACTTTGCGTGTAAAGTTATGCTCGTTTTTAAACGTATAAAATAGTTTGATTCAATATAAAAGGAATCATATTTTATTCGTTTCAAAGATTATATAAGTATATGGCTATTGCAAAATATTATTTTACCATCAAAATTTACATAAAGCTTTACTATCAACAATAATTGGTGCATTAAATAACACTTAAATGAATACACATTATTTTAATATTATGTTAAAATATTTCTTCTAATTAGAATACTATGTACTGTTATTCAAAATTTGGCACGAAATTTATCATTTTATTCATTTTTCTTTAAATGAAATTACTTCATATTTCTGTTTTTTCTCTCGGTTGAACACTGCTTGAATTTTTTAAATGCTACTGAAAGTGAAAATTATTCCGAATGCGCCACAATCTTCTTTTTTTATTTGGATTTGGTTATATTTTAGTAATTCATTTACAGTATTCAATTTAGATTGAAAAATTTGTCGAATATATACAACTACGTGCGTTAAAACATATTTTATATAATAATACACTGAGTAACGTATCAATGAAATAATTTAAAACACATATCTTCAAATATTAAAGATTGGATAAGTTGGTCATAAGTGTTAATGTTGCTAAGTTGCATACGTTTTATACCTACCGATCATGTTATGAGTGTAAGTGAAAATTTCAATGTATGCGAGGTAATAATCATGATTGTAAGAAATATTCCATCGCGTGATTATTTTTATTAAAACTTTTCATATTATGAATCGTTTGGAAATCGTATAAAACAGTAACAATAGTAGTCAAATCTTAACTGATGTCATGAATAACGCGAGAAATGGATGCCGTGTTTATATGATTTTTAAAAGATCAATCAATACTGTATTCATTGATTGATAATTCTCCGATTGACTCCTTTCTGACATATGTAAAACACGTGCCACAAATAACAATACAAAGTGTTATTTATATCTTTATTAGTAAAGTATTATTATACTTATTTACTACCGAAATCTAATCGAATAGAATTATATTTCTGAAATTAATAGTAAAAAGTCTTATTTGGTCTTGATTTATATTTTTTGTTTCAATAAAGAAATGCGGTATCAAAAATATACACGTATGTATACTCAACAGTCGTTAAGTGATGCTGAGCACACAATGAAACTTGTTTTGTGCATCGGCTATTATATTTTAAATATTTAAAGTGTTGTATCAAAACGTATACACGACTCAGATACAAACCAGTTTTTCATACGGATCTATTTCTGATAATTCGTGACTCATTCGAATATATGTGAAAAATACTTTCAAACGAATGTAACATTAAAATTGTTTTCTAAAACTAGATACGTTTGCTGCTACACAATCAATCTTATAATTTCAAACATGTGTCTTTTGTGCAATCATACATTCATTTGTGGATCTTATACGTCTTAATACGTCACATGCTGATTGAGAATTGATACATCGTGTCCTGATGTTCAATTCCTGTGGTATCAAACCGTTGATTCTGTTCACCGTCCAAAATATCCTTAACATACCTAAAAAATTAACAAGTAAGATAAAAATATTATTTTAAGAAGTCTTCTAAACTTAAAATTGTTTTAATTAATGTTTAAAGAGATTTGATTGAACTGGTATTATCTAAATTGTATTGATTAAAATGTAAATGAGTTGAAATGATCTTCTGGTATCATAAAAATTTAAAGAAGATAAGCTTACATATTTTTTATTAACATTTTATTGACTCTAAAACAATGCATAGCGTATCCGTTTTCTCTTGGCTTCTAAAGGTCTTAATGTCATAAAAAACTTTCATTATAACTAGATTTGCTGTTAAGCTGTTTTTTATTAGTCCGCTTAGTTTTTTTACCGTTTTCATGATGCTATGCAATTATCAAAACTGTTTTATACACTCATCAATTTCAAGTATAGATTTGTTGAAGATATGTATTTTTCTTAAAATATTAAATTATTTACACAATACATAATAGCTTAAAATTTTTTTATTTTGATAAATATAATAATTTGTAACGCATGAGATCTAGTTTCGAATATGTCCTGTATATATTATCAACGCCAGTAGCTTAACTACAATAGAGGTCTATGTGAAAAATTTCTAGTGTGACTATATTTGTAATCATTCACAATCAACAATAACTCATACATTTTGATTGCAAGTAAAAGTTATAATATTTCAGATCTAATTAAAAATATATTATTTTGATGTCGTAAGTAAATGCAGCTGCAAAAGTATTTTTTTCAATTGAACCAGTTTACATTTAAAAGATGATAAACCATCCCACACTTATATCATTGCATGTATATATTATCACAAATAGTTATCACGAAAAGTTTTCTATTTTACGTATAATTATGGAGAACTGCTGTAAAATTTCCGTGAGTACATCAAACATGATCAAAAATTAAGTACGCATTTTTATTATAGTATATTGATTAAATATTTGATTTGTTTCATCGTATTGTTATTGGGTTCGACACCAGTCAAATACAGGTATAACGTGAGCAATTGTATATTAATTGATGGCAAACGATCTGACAATAAAAGATGGCGCAAAACGAAACCAGTTGTAGGTAAAAATGGTTACATAAAAAAGAGAAAAGTAAAAGGCAACGGAACATGCTTGGCTCTGAGGAGAAATTCGTAAGTTTCGGCAAGAACGTGTTTTAATATTGTGCGTTTGATTATTATACGGGCCCAAAGGCACTTGCTGTTAATGCTGATTTAAAAGCGTTATATATTACGAAACGGCTTAATGATAAGCTTTTTCTTCAATGTGTTTATCGAAAAGCATTTAGATTGGTAAATATTATCTTTAAAAGATCTAGAAGGGATCAAGTGGGTTGAGTTCAGCTTTTATATTTTACTAGTGAGCACCCGGCATGCGTTGCAATGTCACGCAAAGAAAGAAAAGGTTTCTGTTTATTGAAGTGTTAATGGATACACAATATTTTCTGTTTTCCGTCTGGTACGTACACGAATAAATCCCACGAATAAAGATTTTTCCGAAATGTTACTGTTTGTACGTATTTGATTCTTTTATTTAGATTTTACTTTTTTTCATCAGAAACCTTCACGGGTTTGCGCACAACAACTCACCAAAGTTTTATAGAAATTGGATGAATGGTAAAGGAACGCATAGTGGACAAATACAAAGCGTATAATGACTATATTATTTAATAGTTTAATTCAATTAATTATAAACGAATTGACTTTCGAAAATATTTTGGCGAATTTTTCTAAATTTTGTAGCTCTCTAGTGAAAAATTTAATGGAAGGAATTTAATTCTACATTGCGTAATACTGAATTTTGTCCCTCTTCACTTGATTGTAAAATCTAAATTGTTTTTAATATTACAAGTAATATGCTCAAAGTCCCGTAGTTCAATCTGAAAAGGTAAATTCTCTTTTAGAAAACACTGATAAGGGTTCAGTAACTAGG
The DNA here is from genome assembly GCA_022494535.1 of Himalopsyche phryganea. Lineage (NCBI taxonomy): Eukaryota > Metazoa > Arthropoda > Insecta > Trichoptera > Rhyacophilidae > Himalopsyche > Himalopsyche phryganea. The sequence continues at coordinate 7,547,658 of JAGVSL010000001.1, read as the reverse complement.
GTATAATTATATATTTTGTTATTTTAGAATCACTGTGTTAGTTTCAATTCTAAATAGATAAAAAATATTATTGTATGCATACAGAGTGAGATAAGCAGAACTATTATTGAATTTAGGATATCTGAAATCAATATTGAAAGTCCAAGTGGAGGATTCATTATTTAGCGTGTCAATGTATAATAATTATAAATGCACAGGTACAGATATTATTGTTTTAAGCAAACAGCAAAGATCACTTCATTGTATGATTTAATATATCATTTCATCAAAGATAAAATGACATTTTAAATCATAGTACTAAAGCATTTATCACTATCAAGTGTTTTTCCTTTTAAGTTTTTATTTGGTTAGTGACTTTCCCTGTAACTTCAATGATACATTAAAATTCTTCTATCCCTATTATACATGTATCAATAAAATAAAATAGTATATAAATTGCAGATGACATGAGTGTAATGAAATAAATGCCAAGCGCTAAGTAAGTGTTCACTAATCAAAAGAAACTGCAGTTATTTGTGTTCTATAATTATTATTGTACATTTAATAGCTGCGTGATACTATTCTCACCACGATAATTGGTGTTGATAGTCATGAAAATATTCATTTTATATGAAGTTAGTTGAATTGGTTTGGAATTACTTATAAAGATGAAATTAATGATCAATCTTAGAGTGAAAATACGACGAACAAAAGTATTACGGAAGCGTGATACTTCTTTTCATTAATTATCACTTTCTGTTAATTACAGCGTTATATGAAATTATTATAATTGTTAAATGAATGAGTTTATTTTTACACCTATTTTAAAATGGAATGTTTGGATTTATGTAAATGGATTTTTTTAAATAAAGGCAAGATTCGCTTTCAATTCAACATATATGAATAATTCAACAAATATGGCTGATGTCCTACAATTTAACTTATGTCACAATACTCATGCTTCAGTTTATTCATTATTCAACTTTAGTATGTATTTAGTAATGTAGTATATTTTATAATAACGTACAGTTTTACATTAAGAGAATAAGAATTAGTCATATTCCGCTTCGGATTCCAATATGCAACTGTTAAACAATTATTAAGTAATTTGAATGCTCACAACCACTCTAAATAAATTAATGACTATAGAAAATCTTCTTAATGTCTTCATTTGTAACATTTGTGTAAAAAATTCTAATGTGTATTTATATCGATCGATACAGTGTAGAATATTGTCAAATCAGCAAATACCTGTTTGTTGAACAAAAAAAGCATCATGTAAAGATTATTAAATTTCAGGTTTCAGCTCACAATGTTAAGGATATAATAATAATTTGTAGAATATACATTTTGTCTTTGAAATTTTTAATATGTAAATATTGTCATATATGCTCACTAAAATGTGATAAAATTTTGAGTAGACATTTAAACGAAATGTTGAAAGAATAATGCACAAAATTAGTATATTTTCGGCACATAGCATTTTCTTAACCATAAATCCTTTTTTCTTATACTGTATAAAATACAATTAAATCAAATAACGTATGAAGGCTGTATATATTTATTTAATTTGTATTCTTCTAATTCTTCGCATTGAATTGTAAAATGTTTTGCTTTTTTAATGAAAAATCATTATTATATTATCTCCTGTTAATCAAATAATGTTTCATAATACATCATAAAATATTTTTTGACTTTGCGTTAATGTATTTTCGGAATCATACTGGATCTATAAATAAAGAAGATAATTGATTTATTAACTATAGAAATGATTCATTTCAAATTTAATAATAACCCAATATAATACTATATTAGTATTGTTAATCGTTATCAGTTTAATTATTTTAATATGCAAAGAAAGATGAAAAAATATGTGTTATGCATTTTAAGGCTGTTTAATGTTACCAATTTTGTAATACTAAAATTAAAGAATGAATATTTTTCTATTGTAATAATCGACTTATAAAAACGATTTAAATATATTAATAAAAGATTTTATAAAAACTGTTCTACTTAGGATTATTAACAACCAATCTCTTTTCCTAAACTGAACATACCTTACTTAAACCCATTGCTCGTTTTTTTCAATTGAGAAAATCATGCGAAACTTGGTGGGTTGAATGAAATAGAAAGTTATCGGTGCTAAAGATTTAAAACGAAACATGCTTGCTACACTGTTATAATAAATTATAATATTTTGATTGCACGCTCATGTATATTTACCGCAGGCGATCAACGAAACGTGTAATCTACTGACGCATGATGACTTTAAATAAAGAATCCATTATGATATTGTTCTTTTTAAATATCATTTTACCGAGAGAACAATATGGCAAATGTATAGAAAAATTAAACGAAAAAAAAAACTATGTGGGACAAATGCGGGTGTATCTAAATAAATTATTTTCAGCCGGGGTCGATCCACTTTTGGACGAAAACCTCCCCCAGTTCCCTCCACTATTCTCGGTTCCTTGCTTTTCGTTGCCACGTACTTCCACCAAACCTGACAAGTTCGTCAATGCGGCGGGTTTCGGGGCGCCCCTGTACCCGTTTAGTGCCCCTCGGGTACCACTGAATGACTGCATACAGTTATCAACAAATTTTGCAATATGGTGCCATACCCTTGAATATAGGGAATTTATGACCGTTTCGATGTTTCCTATTTTTTCTTATTTTGAACAGAACCTAGCTCCAACGTCAAGCGAGTGACACAAATATACTAACATAAAATACCTGCAGAGCCAGAAATGGTTTTCCTAGGATGTCAGATTGAAAGCAATAGGAAAGGTTTTATTGTGGTTCATAATATAATATATATATATATAATATGTATATATATATATATATATAATATGCTCGATTTTTTTGTACTGCATCTGAATCTAAAAGCTATATTGATCAAGATATAAAAACATTCCAACCTCTGAAGGTAATTAATGTTGGTGAAGATTTGCTCTACTGTTCAGGCCTCAAATCCCTTCAAATTTTTGAAATGCATTTTTCAATGAGTTTGAGTGATGGATTCTTCTCTTGCATTAATTGAATCCTCATAATCCTATCATGCCGAGTTATTTCGCATTTGACTCGCAATTACTACTAAGTACACTTTGATGAGTGTGAAATTGGATGTTCGAAAATCATTATTTATATCAAATTTGGATTATTGAAATTTTGTACACTTCCATGTATTTTGTCACTAACGACCCGGGTTTCGCCTTTCGGCATCTTCAGGCATTCGAGCACACGAATGGACTCCATCAAGCACCCTCAGTCGATGTCTTAAATTATATCTTAAATTATTACATTATTTATATGTTATATTTTTGCCACAGCCAAAAGTCAAATGGATCAATTGTGATTACATTGAATAAAAAAGATTTAATGGGTTTAATATTAAAGGTATCATAAATTAAAAAAATCTATAAATAGTTAGATGTATTCACTTTAGTAAAATCCATAAAACTATTGACAATTGACTGGAAAACCATGTTGGCAACAAATTGTTTTAACACGTAGGTTGAAAACTTTCTCTGCGATATTAATATTTCACGTTGAACGGTGCAAAACGATTGAAATATTTTTCGAGAGTTCGTTATTATTTACTACCCGTATAAACCCGTTATCAATATATCTTAATAAGAGATTATACTCGCAAAATTAATATTATATACGCAGACTAAACAATTCTTTCATAAATTAAAATTTCACCAATATTCTATGATATAGGGAGATGTTATTAAATTGACGTCATTACGTTGTTTATAGACGGCCCCTTACAATTATTTAATAAGTTGTTTGCTCTCTATCAATGTGACGCTACGGAAGCGATGATCTGATTTATTTAACAAGTATTCTTTACCGTATGGATAAAAGAAAATTGAATAGAAAATAATGTTTAATATTGATACCATACTTGAATAATTCGTTTTATTTTAATTAAATTAGAAACAAAGAATCTTTTTTCAAAATGTAAGATTACAACTAGGGCTGCAGAGAATGAGTCGTAAAAAACGAGCGCCACCGTTTACTTTTTCTTTCTCCACTTTAAATTCAAATAATTGAAGAAATCCTTGATTTAAATTAAATTTTGTACATATTCTTATATGCAACAATTTTTTCTATTAAATTAATTTGTTTGCGTGTATTAATATACTTGTTTCATTTTTATTTTATGCCTATAACATCCTCTTGTCCTGCAATATACTGCGTGGAACCGATTTCTACCACTTTCGGATATCTTTTCACTCTCTTGAAGCACGAAGATTGTTTTCGATTCTAAAGCAGTTCTCTTCTCAGCAGTCTTCTTCGAGGACGAGTTTATACTCCTGAAATTCTCATGACTATTAACTTACATGTTCCCAATTTTTATTATTAAAACTTGTTTTTCGCGTCGGTCATTCGAGTCACCAGCTGCAAGAACCGTTTGGCTGATCAGTGCATTGCCTCGAGAGCTGGATATTTTCAGCAATAAACTCTGGGTATTGTTCACCAAAATATTTGTTCCTTGTAAATTAATAATATCTTATTTTTTTTCCTATTTTATAATTCAAAAAAATGTTTTTATTTTCATTATTGTATTTATTAGTATTATTGTTTTCATTACTATTATTGTTACTGTTGTTATGTTTGTTGTGTAATGCATGGCGTATTGGCGTCAGCTGTAAGGCTATGCATTTAGATTTTTTAAATTTACAATAAATAAAATAAATATTTATATATTACATGTATAATATAATAAATTTGGCTATTTGCCGGATTGGTAGGATGGTGTTTAATTTGAATAACAATAACACATAAATAAGAAAGGTAGGAAAGAATTTGACAATTAGGCTTTTTTAATCGTAACCTTTATCGGAGTTGCGTTTTTTTAACGACTCCACACCCCTGATTACAACCATTTTTATTTTACACGTTTTGGAAGAATATTTCTCCTCATATTATACATATAGCGTGGGAATTAGAATAGCCATTAAATCCGGTCGCAAAATCTACAGAAATTACCCAGCTTTAAATTATTGCACATATTATATGAATTGTGATCGTAATCTTTTAATATTACCATATACTATGCACCAATCATATCGCCGTCTGGTGTTCACACGTTTCGAGTTCTTTATTATTTGTTGTATTTTTTAGAAAGTTATTGCATCAGTAGGAAATGATAGTGAAAAATATGCTTTATTTTTAAACCAATTACGTCACGTTTTTTGCGGCTTGGTTCTATTTTTAAGTTATTTAACGGAGCTATATATATTGTGTGGTAGGTATATGAGTTTTTCAGTCATGCTAGCTTTGAATTGGGGGTATTATTGTTTGAGGACCACCACTAGGTATGCCAATCGAAGACTCGGGTATTTGATTAGTTTATTTCACGAATATTTAGAATCCCTAGCAACCATGTAAACTTTCCAATAGGTTTAATCCTTTTGTATATCGAGACTAGAAAAAGCTATATAACGATCCACTGAACGATCATAATGTGCTCGCTGTATCTATCCTAATGTACAAAACATATCGCTATTATAGCATTATGTTGTGGGGAGTCTGATGCTCGATTCAACGTAAAAAAATACATTGTCTTCATGTATTTGTCTATTTTTGTTTTGTTTTAAGAAACCAATAAACCAAATTTTATTTGAAAATATTGCGGTTTAAATATAACAAATATTCCATTTAGAAAAAGCTTTGCTAAAAATGTAATGAAAAACTAGTGGCTGACGAAATAATTATACACACAAAAAGCATAATCTTTTTTAAAAAGTGTTCGGTATGTTTTTAAACAGAGCCCAATCGAATAAAAATATACTTATGATTTTGATAGTGCAAACAATATCTCATCATTACTTTTTAAAGAACCTAACAGCGCAGCAGAAAAACAAATTGTTTAGCTTATTTTTGATGTTATATTTATATGTATAAAGTAATTACTATTATTATAAGAAAAACTAAGTGTATATTTCCAGGAACCCTAAGACTCTCAAACATTGCGTATTCATGCATTCAAACCTGACGCTTCTTTAAAATTCTTGACAGTCAATGAACAAGAACTATATATTTATATAAATGGTATAAAATATTTAAAGGCTAAGAATTTTAATGAAGTTTTTGTTATTTCAATGATTTTAATAGGGCGCGATAAGTGTATTGATTGGTGGTGGTCATTTTATTGAATATATACATTAGTATGACCGACCCAAGTAAATTTAAAAATATACGAGTGAGCTTACGTAATAACAAAATGAAATACGTTTATGTTTTCCAATTTCTAATTTCGAGCAACGGTTCCCCGAGTTTTGGATTCATTGGTTATCACTCTCCCGTGGATCATTATTTTAATACTTGTTTATTCGTTGCGCTAAAAACGATACATTTTGCTTATAAATACCTACTTTAACTTCATTGCTACACAATTAAATTTATCTTTCTAAAAATATTTTTTTGAACATTCATATAATATTTAATATAATTTGTACCATTATCATCTAAGTAAATAACAGTCTCTTCTTTGATTGCGTACAGTACATTGTGAGATCTAGTAACGAATTAACTTTACTGTTGAAATATAAAATATTATTAAAAAGTACCTTGACAAAAATGGAAAAATAATTGTATCTCTCATGAAATAACATTAAGATGTTTCTTAAAAGTCTAATAGTAGATTACAAAATTAAAAATACCTTTTGTCGTCATTTGATATTTATTATTATGAAACAAAACCATATTTATTGCGAAAAAAATGTTACTGCGAGTGCAGTATAAATTATTTTATTCTTTCACTGTTTGCTATAGACATCTGTTAACTAAATTACAAAGGTAATTGCGAAAAATACCTAAATGAATGCGACGTTACAATATCGTTCCGTTTTCTCTGCGCATTGTCAGTATACAAATAAATTGTTTTCATTAATAGATGGCAGTGTACGTGGTGGGAAATTGGGATGAAAGAAAAAGGCTTTTCATTACTGTTGATTAAAACACTTTATAACCAAAGGAAAATAATGAAATGTGCTATGAATAATCAATCAGCTGTACTTGTTGAAGATAATGAAGTATTGGAGTGAAAGCTTGTAATTAATACGGGCATGCGTACAAAGAAATTAAAATCAAAATGGGTGAACACACGATTACAGTATTATAAAGCATAAAGATATGTAATCAGTTCAAAATTTTTGGTGGTTTATCTTTGGTGGAATTATTTAATTAAATTTTATTTAAATATACTAGTACAAACAACTTCTTTAGACATTTAAAAAAAAAATAAAACGTTTCATTATAGAAATCTTAATATAATGACGATTTAAAAAATGATTTGTGTACTAATTATGTAATTAGCTTTAAAATGAGGCTGGATAGGGGAATTAGTGGCATGAAAGTTCCAGTGTTTGATTTTCTGTGTTAATCGTAGCTAACATATTCGACGGTGTTTTGGCCAATTGATGTAACCCCCAAATTGAAATTGTTCATGAGAGAGTAAAAACTGTTTTCATCGAAAGCGTTATATGGTGAGTTGAGTTATGAATCTTTGAAATGCACTCCTGTAAATTCTCATGTTTTCGGATACGAGATTATACATAAGGAGTGTCGATATAATTGTGGCTTACATCAAACCGCCGGATCAGAAATTTAAACCTAAAACCAATGTAAAATGATGTTTGTCTTCCAAAAAGTGGTAAATTTTTTTTTTAATTTACATCATTTGGCCGACACCTACTCCGTCATCTTTAAAATGAGATCCAATCATTATGTAATTTTCGTATTTTTTAAAGCTTAAAACAATTGGTCAAAATACCATCGATATACTTAAAAATTATGTTGCGTAACTGTACATTTTACTCGGCGACGAGTAGCTGGAATATTACGTTTCAATTTTTTTCAATTTAACATTTTACGATAGGGTTTTATTATTATAACAATGGTAAATATATATACTAAATTTTTAACAATAAAAAAATGTCTTTTAAACTGCTTATCAATAAGAAATAAGCCCGTGAAAAATATACGCACGGACTAAAATAAATATCGCAACCACGGCCGTGCTCTATATGAACCTAAAGTTGTATTTTTGATTTCAGTAATAAAACAGTGTTTTAGAAACTTGCGCCCAGCACTTGAAAGATTGCCCCAACTCTTCTTTTATTGTTTCGGGATACAATCGATATAAACGAAAGGCGTAGAAAAAGATACATATTGTATGTATTTTGAAAAATAAAATGGTTTTCTTTTGCGATCGACAAAAAATGAGCTATTGCGTTATTATAATATTAAAACAGAAAAAATCTTCGTAGGATATTTCATTATTTCACTTTGTTTAGAGCAGTGCCTGTCAAACTTTTTTATCACGGCACACTGGGGAAGAAAGATTAGTTCCGCGTCGCACCAAATAAAAATGACTTAAAAAACTAATATACAAATTTTATTAATACATATGAATAAAGAAAATCTTATTGTAGGTGACAGTTCACAATATTGATTTATAAACATATATTATAATGATTTTCAGAGTGAAGTATATCAAAACGCCTCTCTAAATTTGATGAAACAATCACGTAACTTCTCATCTACTGTTTTAGCTGCTCCCGTTTTTTTTGATTTCATTTCAAAAAATCTTTCTGAAAAACAACAGCGTTTAAGCTGTGAGTTTAATTTGTCTTCGTTTGTCACTGCACACCGGAGACTTCTTGCGGCACATTAGTGTGCCGCGATACACAGTTTGGCAGACATTGGTTTAGAAATATAAAAATTGATTATGTTTTTACCCTTGACAGAAAGAATCAGAGGTAATGTATGATCTGTCTCAAAAAATCTTATATCAATGAAGTAGTGTTTTGAGTTATCCATAATTTTGTGTTTTATTTTCATAAAAAAAATAAACAAATTCATTGTCATGAAAATTCTCTATGCAGAAATTTAAGTAAAACAAAATTTTGTTAATCGTGAATCTTAAAACTAAATTGAGATGCATTCCATTGTTCAAAAGTCAATATTTTTACGATGTTTAAAAAACATTTCTATGTATAGTAAGTATACGACAGACACACAGAAAGGCAAAATCTATTTTCACAAAACTAGTATTTACGACTTGAAACTTTATACCAGAACGGTGAAAATATTATATTGTATGTTTTGTTTTATTTTCTATTACCACCGAGCATATCCGAACCTCTTAAGAAGAATATAAATTCAACGACAAAAATACCACGTAGGAAACCACTTTGACAGCCGTGACATTTTCAGTTCTTTCAAAAAGGTTTTCTTTTGAATGGACATCAAAACAACAGGCCATATTTTTGTGGTTTTATAACAGACTTCAGTTGTGTCTTAGAAAAAATTAACTATAGGAAACGGTTGAAAAAAACATTAAGTTTTCATTGTCGAAAACGATTAGGGTTAACGAGACGTTTTAGAGCTAGGGTTGCCAGACATATCTATTTGAGAGGAATTGTCCCGAGTTCAACAGACAAATCCCAAGACCCGCATTGTCTCTGAAAATGCCGACTTGTATATGAATGTAGAAAAATTTAATATACAGTTAATGTAATGAAATCACCGAGAAAAGATAGCAAACATATTTTGAAACAAGCTAAAAGTTATGATTGTATGAATTTTTGCATTTCAATCAAAATGTAATTTCTGTATTTTTATTTAATCAATATAATATTTGCATTTATATTTATTATTCCTGCGAAATACTTTGTGACCATTGTTTATATGTTCTCTTTTGTGTAGATATCGAGAGCCTTTCGAAGATTCATAACGAAATTGCAAAGTAACGACTTTTTCCACTTACGTGATTATACGTAGGAAGTGTCGATATGTACTGATTTACATAAATATTATAATTCAATTGGAATAATTTATTTTTTCTTTATTTCTTCCATAATTCTTTAACTTTTTTTTTATCATTTCAAATAGTGAATGTCCCGATCTGTGATTTTGGAAATCTGACAACTCTGTTTAGAGCACACGCGTGTACTTCAAATAAATGTGAGATATTTCAAAGCAAATAAGCAGCGTGGTTTATTTTTAAACAATCAAGTATTTAACTGAAGGGTTGGCAAGTGGAATACCCTTAAGATGAACAGATAAAAAGTCCTTTTGCATAACTATTACTGTAGTTTTCGATAATTAATTTTTGACGCCTTCTTGATTGACGTAAAGGTTACAGGCAAATAATATATTAGGGTGATGTATTACGAATGTTTACAGGCATGTTTGTTTTTATATTATATTGTATGAACAGATGCGTCTCGTGTTTATTCTGCCTGAGTATATATGCAAATCATATTTTGATATAACCACGACGTCATAAACATCATACGGCAATATTAACAATATCATCGGTCTTTGTGTAACAGATTGTCTTGTATTGAGGTGCTCTCAAACGGATTAGAGATGATGTGATAAGAAACAATATAAACACGATTAACATATTTGATTAGATGAAAACTGATTTCATATAATTTTACTCTTGTTATAATTAGTTATGAAGTATTTTTTATTATTTTTAAAATTCCTAAAAAAAGATATGTATTTAAAATATTTAAACAAAAAATCTTCTCCTGCTACTCATCCATTCATTTGTCTACCAGGTGATGCCTTCAGTATTCCCCTTAGCTTGCTAATAGTTTTGTGTTATACTAGCATCTTTAACCCTTTGCTCTCCTTAATAATTTTAAAATTTTAATAGTATTCGAAAGTAATTGAATCAAATGGGCGATATATATTCAATAATTAATTAATAACATATTTTATAATTACTTCATGATTGCTAAGTTGTAAGGTATTAAATAAAAAAATGTGGCATTTCAAAGAGTGACATTTTTCAAAACATTCCCCTAGGTAAATACCAGTTTTCCTCCCACAAGAGTCTATTTTCTTCCTCCTGGAACCTTCCTATTGGAACATACCATACAGTCCATATGTTTCTTGTTGCGAAAATATGAAATGGATGAGCCTATTCAAGCGCTGGTCAGTGGCACCTTTAGAAAGTCGCTGAGGTATATTTGCTTATTTGCTTATTTATTAATATTATAATAATAATGTTTTCTTATACCTAATGTCACAATTAGACAAAACACATCCTGTGCAATACCAATAAATGGTACTTGAAAAGAAAAAAGTCAATAAAATAATCGTTAATTCATTTTCAAAGTGTGCTGGAAAATATCGAATCCAGCTCGACATAAGAGTTCTAAGGGTTAAGCATCACTTAAAACACCACACCATATTAGTGATATTTAGAAGGCTCAGTTAGTTTGAAAAAAGATCGGCTAAGTTCAGATGTTTTCATCACGGAGCCAAACTGGTGTCAATATAGAGTTGTTGCAGTTACACAATGCTTTATTATTATCATTGATAAGTTGTATAAGTATAATCAGAAGCAGCTTTCTGATCAATATCGAATAAATGCTCGTAAATATTTTGAACGATACTTTAACCAATATTGGAGAGTAAGTTTGTGATATGTGTTATCTTTCCCCGAAATGTTTTTTTATTCAAGATTTCATCTCTACCCTCACACTGAACCTACAAGTGGGGTCCGCGATGTGGGATCCTTGTTTGCTGGTTAAGGTTAGTACTACGATGGGTTCAGCCTAATTTTTTATACTCCTTTTCTGTATGTAAGTGTGTAGTGATATTCAAGATTCATTTTATTTGGTTACGCGGTCAAGGCTTCGAACTCCCGAATAGTTGCTTTCAGATTTTTATCTAAAAACACATAATTTTTCATCCCTTGCCGCATACCTTAGCCAATACTAACTTCATGTCTGTAGACCCTTTTGTTTTATTCGCGAAAGAAAGAAGGTTGACAGGCTTGAAGCCAGTTCTTTTTAAACAAAGTGTGTTGAAATGTTTCTTAATGAGTTCTATATGATCATTGATCGCAAACATGGTTAAAAAATATTTGGGTAATGAAAATCACTTAATAAATATGAAATCACAAGTATCGTAATGTTTCATTTACTAATATAATTGTTCGCATTGTACAATATTACTTGAAAATCTCTTTTGTATCGAAATGTATTATACTTTGGAGTGAACAACGCTGGTAAAGCACACCAGCTCTTTTCTTAATTGGTCAAATATCAGTTTCCCTCTGTGGAGCATTGTGGCGCAATTTCCCTAGAGGTAAAGCGTTCCGGGAAAGGCATTCGCTTGATATGGCAAGACTGGTGTATCAATAATATGCATTATTAATTCCTCTCCGTTGTTATTATTCCGACGCTATACGGTGTTTCCACCATTTTGGGCAAAGCTCGATTCAACGAAATAAGAATTTATTAGTTTTGGTTAACTCGCGCGTTTACGCACAATTGGTTTTAACATATTCTCAGATAAAATAAATAAGAAGAGTCCTAAGCAAATAAGCATCCGGCCTTAAAATTATTCCACAGCTACGTGAATATTAAGAGTTTAAAGGAAGAAAATAGCATTCGTAATACTTTTTGAGTATCATCCCAGACTATCTTTTAAAGATAACTTTTTACATACTAAATAAAAATAAGGGGTAGGGTTTAATGTTTAGGCAATCGATAATGTATTTAATCATATTTTACAAAATAAATAGTATCTACAGACGAATGGTCAAGTACGATGAAACCGTTACGAAACTCAGTTTCACTTATTTTTCACCATATTTATTCATTCCCTTAATTATATACTAGCGTTTAAGTGCGTGAGTATAGCAACCGAGGCCAACGACATTGACCACTCGGCCACAGACTCAACACTTACAATACTTGGTGCAATAGTAAGAAAGGCAACTCATAAGTATGTTTACTTCCGCAGTTATGAATAAAATATTTTCCGATATTTAAAATTAGTGGTATATTCTCAGTAGTGTAAAGTGTTATGGATTTTCATTCAATTTTAATCATTTATAAAGCGATTTTATAAATATAATTTATTGTACGATAAACTTGATTTTATACGTTAGTGATAATTCTAATAAAAGTACTATTTAAATATAAATATTATATTGCTGCTTGAAGATTGAATAATAACTTTCCGTCAATTTTTGATCGACATATTGATGGTACGTGAATTATTGGTTTACATTATTTTTTGTACGTTTGTGTTCATAAATATGTTTTGTTGACAAAAGAAGCTTTAATATTTGATTTGAAATTTTGATGTTATATTTTTACAAAGTGTATGTCAAACCATGAACATAGTATTGAATCTTACAATTGGTTGTAATCTTTAAACGTAAATCAATAAGGTTATGTGAACAATTTTATTGGGCTGATATTAAATGATTTATAAAGTTTGAAAAATGAGTATATATTACGACATCAAAACTCGCCATAAAAGTATATCAACAGGCCATTAGGCTTTGTTTCAATGATAATAATAATGATTCTTGTAACGTATAATCAACAAATTATTTCACTGGCGAGTCAGAAAGCTTCCCGCTATATTAAAAATAAGCTCCCTTGAGACTTTCCTGTCACTCTGTCATGTCATTACCGAAAGCACAAGCTCTAATCATTGTAATATGTATTATTTTGCTTGAATGTGTTTGACAAAAAAATCTAAAATCGTTATAATACGCGAAGGCTTTATGAATTAACCGTATTTTTTACAACTCGAAATGCCCCGGGGTGTAGAATACAATCCGAAAGGGTAAAATTGTGTACATCCCGTGATAAAATAGAATAAAAAATATGTAGGCGAAATATAAATTAAAAAAAACCACCGATAAATCTAAATATTTGAGATTTATTGGACATTCCTTTGAAAAGTTTATAGGTAGTTGCGTGTTATTTTTGGATGAAACATTTAAAAGTTTCAGCAAAGAAAATTGTGCGTATTTTTATTATTTATTTTCGTGTGTGCAACTAATTTAAATATAGATATTTGATATTTGACATTCATTTATTAAAACAAAAATATTTATCAGACTGACAATTCTTTCTACTTAAAATATGATGAAATAAATATGTCGTAAGGTAAAAAATCATCAAAATTTAATGGTAAATGCCGTAATCGCTTTTACTTTATGCATAAGGAGTGTCCCCTGTTGTGGTTAAAATTAATTATTTTAAAGACCTGTAATAGTCATGAATTTCTGATGAATATGACAGCATTTTGGACAAGTTAAAAATTTGGCATACTTACTGAAGTTCCATCATATACTCTTTTGCCTATTTGATTCTTCACATTTTACGACATTTTGCTATTTTTTGTCTATGTTAAATAATATGTGAATGCAGTGCAAAACCTTTATCAGTGGTTTCATGATAGTTACTGATATCGGTGAAGTAAAAGTGTATTGAGTGCATAAAAAAATAATTTTGAATTTAACTTGGTAATGTATATTCACAAAAACCAATATTATCACAATGAAAATCATTCAAACGAATGTTTCCATTCATGAACCAATATTTACAAAGATTTAAAAAATAATTGTATCATTAGTCCATTCAATCCAATTATTTATAATTGCTAATGGCAGGCTCATTTTCGTATTTTTTTTTCAGGAAACAATTTGATTGTAATTAAATAATGCTGTAATTTTATAAAGTGAGCGTTTGATGCTTAAGGCTAATTAACTTAGTAAATTGATATGGAATTTTGAATTATGTCATGAAATTTACTCTCATACCATAATTAATTAAGCTTATTATAAATTGTTAATTTAAATCTGTATCGATTAAAATATAACGACGAAGATGACCGTAAATAGCTTGCCTTTGAAATATTACACAAATGTAGAAAGATTCCTTTGATGTTTGCAATACATACTTAAAAATAATTAGTAATGAATAATTTTATCTCAACATAAAAGAAGGCAACTAAGTATTTGGTGAGTAACTAATTCGATAGATGGTCAGTTAATAATTATGCTTCTTCAGTGAATAATAGAAAAAATGGTCATGTCGGGTTTGGTTAGGTTAACTTTATTAAAAAAACTGACAGTTTATTTTATTAACGACCACGTATATACTGACCATTGATAATACTTAATGACTATTATGATTAATTACTGACTCTATATATATATATACATAATAAGTTCAATTACGCAAACATCTTGGTCAGCAAAATTTTCAATTTTAAGTTAAGTTTTACTACAAATTCAATATTTCAAAGTGTAATCAATGAAATGGCGTACTTAACATTGATAGGAGATGAGTGAGATGTAATGTAATTTGATATTTATCACAAATCAGTTATATAGTTAATATCCAAGTCAACCAAGTTTAAATTACAGGTATAGTAATTTAAATGTATCTAAAGTAGAAAACTGATTACAAGAGAAGCTCGAATGTGTAGTTTCAAATGGTGATTTGTTAATTAATTGATTTATACATTACTGTAATAAATCCACATTGGACTTTGGATACTTTAATTTGTGTTGCATTTTTTACATACTGGAGGCAATCTGTTTAAATTATGAACACAAAAATCGTACATATGGAATTAAGGTAATTTTCAATCTTGCATTGGATTGGAGATTTCTTTTCAGTGTATGACCTTTTTACTTCGTGATTACTATCATTCGCTCTGTTTCATGTTAATGTAGGCAAGGTTAGGCGATTTTTTAAGAAATGGATCCAAGTGGATGGGAATATTGTTGAAATACTTCATTTAAAGACCATATTGGCTCAAACAGTTTCATGATTTCCGGATTCTCTCTCACCTATCCGATTCTAAATACTCGGCGTAGTAAAAGCGATTAGCTATCCTTCTATCCCTTCTCTACCCGAAAACAAGAGGTTGGTTGGCTGAGTATCAAGCAGTTTCCGAAGAAAAACTTCTGTTGAGATAAACACCGTTAGGATTAATTAATATGGATTAAATTGGGAGAAGACATGGTTAGTAAAAAGTAAATCTCTACGGGCTGACTGATTTTCTTTAAACATGCACTTTCATTTAAGAGATATGATGTTATAAAATATAACATAACAAGTATTGTAATTGAAATATTGAATATCTAAAGTAGCTTGTACGTCGAAACTGTGTGTGCATTGTTTCACTGCGAACGCTTACTTTATGAGAAAATTACATACCTACTACACATGTGATACGTGATAATAACAAAACGTCTACAGAGCGATCTGGGCTATTATATATACGAAATAAATGTTTTATTTGAATGCTGAAAATTATTTATAAAAATAAACTAAAACTAATGTAAAAAAAACGTTTTTTTGCAGTTGAATTGCAATTCTTATGATAAAACAATCCATTCTTATTATAGAAAATCGTCGTAACAGTCGATGTAGGATTACAGTACCCTCGGAAAAAGTAAACAGAGATATATTGCGAAAACACTCGCATCTGATGTACCTTCTCTCGTAGCCATAGCAGGGCGTGGTCTAGTGATATAATTTGCCTGACCTTTCGACCGTATTTATTCCCAGTCGCCCATGCCCTTCCACCACGGTAGCACCTGACCACGGGGCATGCACGAAAATTGGTGGCCGCATGTGGCAAATTATTTGCGGATGGCAAGAGCTGTTGAAAATAGATACGGGTCTGATCTCTCCGTAAATTATGCACGACTTTGATATAACAAAACGGCAATAATACCTAGCAACAGGTTTTAAATTTGCAAAAGCATTTTCCGTCCAAAATTAGAGTTAAAATGTATTCAAATGACGAAATGATTAAATATGATTACTGAGTATTGTTAAATTTTGCTGATCTACTTTGTATTTATTTTCTGATGGGGTTTGTAATAATACTGAAAATAATTAATAAAAAATATTATATTTCTTATAATTCGGGTTTGATAAGATAATAACACATATTCATATCACTGTTGAACATGAAAAACAAATGAATAAAATATTAAAAAAAAATATTTTGACGCTCTTTATTTTTGGCTTGCATTTTTTGGTCAATAAATATTTCATTTTTCATTAAGTAAATTTAACAAACTGTCAGTAATTAATCAAAACTGTCAATAAGTATTAGTATACACGGTTAGTTATTAAATTAAACCGTGAGATATTTATATAAAAAGTAAATTTTTAATTAAATCTAACCTGACCGTTTGGCTATTATTTACTGACCAAATAAAATGATTAACTGACCATTTATTACTTCTAACTGACCATTTATCGAAAAAGTTACTGACTGGAATTATTTACTGGCTAAATAATTAGTTGCCGTTATTTTTTATTGTGAAGCTGATTGTGTTACCACTTTAAATTACGTCATAAGAACTATAAAGAATGCTTTTAAAATGATACGAGAATGGTGAAAACAAAAGCTATATAGTAGTTATTGGAGATAACAATGAAATAAATGTGTTAAAAAACGAAAATTTCAATTAATATTTCACCAATTATAGAGAAGACATGGTTGCAACAAAATTTTCATTAAAGTAAGTATACTCATTTGTTATGAATATAATCTGGAATGATTTAAAAGCTATTTCCCGATGGGTTGGACGGTAACTTTGTGTAAAATTCATTTTTATATACAATTACAATTTTAAATTAGATATAAAAGTTTTTTTTTTAAAAAAACACAATTCAATTGTACTACTTCCACATATTTATAATGATCAGGACCGGTTTCGCTCATCACGAGAATTATCAACTGATAAAAATACAAGCATAACAGGCTTATTTATATAAAATTGAGTGTAAAAATGAAGGTATATAAAACTGATGGTTCATGAACCGAGACAAGAAAATACTGATTAGCAAACAAATTATACATAAATCAAATGAAAGAGTCTACAATTAAAATGTTATAAACCTCTTGCAAATCATTAAATACTAATCTGAAATCACAAATATAGCTACATTAAAAGTCCATTTAGCTGAACAAAATTTTTAATGACGTTACTAATATAATATACAATAATGAATCAGGGAAATTATAAGAAAAAATTAGTGAACCATTTAAAAATAATCAAATATTAAGTATGTAATTAATATGAATAATAAATAGCCATCTTAAATGGAGAAAGCAGAGCAGCTATGAGCAGTGTTTTCTTGTCTCAGTTCATGAACCATCAGTTTTATATACCTTCATTTTTGCACTCAATTTTATATAAATAAGCCTGTTATGTTTGTATTTTTATCAGTTGATAATGCTCGTGATGAGCGAAACCGGTCCTGATCATTATAAATATGTGGAAGTAGTACAAATGAAGTGTGTTTTATTTTTTTAAATATAATGTCTTCCCACCAAGAATTGACAGTTAACACCTTAAAAGTGATATAAAAGTTTATTGCAGTACAATAAAGGCAACGAATGTCATAAAACATCATAGAATTGCACTAAAAATTTGACGTTTACACCATGTGTTAACAAATAATAATATTAGACCCGAATGGAGTAACAATACGCTCAACGTTACGAAACGCCCAAATACAAGAACACCAACTTTATTTCAGATTATAAAGTATTTCAAAGTAATTTTGAAACTCAAACCAATTCATTATTGAATTTTGTTCTGAAGTTATCTATGACTTATTTATTATATAAGAAATAGCAATAAAGTAAAATGTGAAGAAGCTAGTAGTATTCAGATTTTTTACAACCATGTTTTTATTATGTTTACTGTAGATCAGTCAAAAAAAAGTGATTATTTTGTCCAACTGGAAAAAAATATTTGAATTATTTATTTGGTTGTAAAAATGTGACTGAGCCATGACTCTTACTTACTTTAACTCACCTTACATAATTTATTCCGTCATCTTAACGGAATAAGTTTTTGCATGGTATCCTTTATAGCGAGCAATATTGTTCGAAAATCTGAATATAAATTTTGAATGCAAGTAGAAAAGTTAAAGTAATACTAGAATGATTCGTAAAATTGTTATTATATCAAGAACTAGTGAGTACCCGGCATGCGTTGCAATGTAACTCAAAGGAAGAAAGGGTTTGTGTTTTAATTCTGTTTATTGAACTGCTTTTAGATTAGAGGTCTGTACAGGCCGAAATTTCGTAGACTTACCCGGTTCGAGCCCATCATCTTCAGGTCCGGCCCGACCCGAACCCGAGTTTCAATATCACACTTTTTCGTCTGGTGCGTACACGAATAAATCAGAATAATATAATATTTCCCGGCATGATCACAATAAGTCCTTCCTGAAAGTTTCGTCGCGATCGGTTGTATAGTTTAGGAGCCTATAAGATCCGGACAAACCAACAAACCAACAAACAGAAATTCATTTATATATATATAGATTTCCCGGCATGATCACAATAAGTCCTTCCTGAAAGTTTCGTGACGATCGGTTGAGTAGTTTAGGAGCCTATAAGATCCGGACAAACCAACAAACAGACATTCATTTTTATATATATAGATATGCAAAACCAATGAACCAAATCAGCAGTGATTCACAAAAGGAGGGTGATAAAATATGACTGCTGTATGTTTGCTACAGTTAACGTCTTGTCAATGAATGCATTCGGTAATAATAAGTGTACAAATTGACTATAAATGTTAATTAAGGTTCACAGAATTAAATTCCATATTATCTCTGGACAATATTATATGAATTAACTTATACGTTTATAAAAGCTCGAACAAATGGTAGTAAAGTCTTATGAACAAGATTTGAGCTGAGTGAGTTTGACATGAAATATAATCGCGTAGAGATTCGAATATTCGAATATATTAGGCCCCTTTTTAACCATTCGATATTCGTATATTTGGGGAACTATTCGAATACTATTGGTATTAATTTTTAATGAAATATTTTACAAAATTGACGAAAGATCGCATCACGATTTCTCCAGATATCAAGAAAAATTATGAATACCCCAGGTAGTGGTTTTTTTTGTCTTCACCCAATTCGGGCGCTTTCAGCATCTTATCATAAATTATAATACTTGAATATGACAAATGACTCGAGGCTAAAAAAAACCTTTAAGCATGCCGTAATTTCAGTAATTGAAAAAATACAGCTGGAGTCAACTGACGCAGCTGCAAATTTTAAATATTGTAATACAATGGAACGGTATTGGAATGTGTATTTATATTGTCTCTATCTGGGAAACGATTAAATCGTCAATTATTATAAGATGTAGGTATATCATCCTTAAGAAAATATTATATGTATATCAGTGATTCAAATTTTGAATAAATGTAATTTTTATTATAAATACGCCCGTTTTTTTACAAATTTTTATGTATCTAAATTATTATTTAATTGTGAATAATGTTGTATTGTTAATAATTATTCGAATCGAATTTTTAATATTATTTTCATACTTTAGAAACTATTCGAATAGTTTCAGTTTTACTATTAGATATCCGAATGGTTGGAATCTCTAATCGGAAGCGAGTTGGACAGCTACAATACAATGAAATAATTGGAATGATCGAGGCCAGCATATGTCTGTGACGCGATGGCAGACGTTAATATGTCAGTTGTACTTTACTCTACAGGAGAATAAACATAAACTTTGATTATAACATGTTCACAGCGTTTCAAACTTATTACTGAAAGTGGGAGTTGCCAGATGTTACCGCACTATAGTAGATATGACGCTGTATTTGTGTGATATCAAACAACATTTTTTGGCGTCTCATCCTATTTAATAAATTGTCATATTTTTTTCAACCGAAATTTATTTTGAATGAATAATGGCTGGCACTCAAATTTTGCCACCACATACAGAAGAATATCTTCTATATGTCTTGAGAATATACCCGAAATGGCAAATAGCGGAATACCAACTTCTGCCGACACGGCACAGATTTTATGTTTGATGTGAAAAGCACCTGTTACGTTAACCATTCAATTACCTCTGTGTAGATAGTGTATGTATTGACTAGACAATATGTCTATTCATGAATACATACATATACTGTACACATTAACTGTGACGTCAACACATTAGCAAATATGAATTGCTACGTTATATTTGCTGTAACTAAATTCATTTTTCTTATTCAACAATTAACACATCCTATGTAAGTTTCAACACTCCCGTTTCTTGGCATTGAATATAGTATAGAAGGATGGAGACATTACAAACATTCCGGTTTTCTGATAAAAATCGATTAAGCGAATGAAAATTAAATTTGAATTATTGAGATTTTGTACACTTCCATGTATTTTGTCACTAACGACTAAGGGTTTCACCTTTCGGCATTTTCAGGCATTCGAGCGCACGAATGGACTCGAACTGACAGACAGTAAACAGTGTCTAACGTTTATATAGAAGATACGAATACCAGTTATAATAGTTAAAATTTCGAGAATCGCCTTAATCCTTATTTTGTAAACAAAACATTAACAGAGTGGCGAATTGCCGCTTTCCAACTAATATTAGAATTACCAGTGATTTTACGATTATAATACCATTGTGGGCTTCGACGGGATGCAATTCGACGAAAAGATAAATATATACAATCATTCCACATTTAGTAGCTTCTGTTAGGTGATTCAACGTATAGGATACAGCAACGGAGTTGGAAGTCGAGCTTGGAAGATTCAGCTGTTCGTTCAGAATTGGCAAGGAATTTAACTAGGCTCTATTGATTTCCAAAATTTCTTGATAAAATAATTTATTTTAATTTATTGTCTTAAATTATACAAATGAAAATTGATTAAATTCAAATAGCCAGTCGGAAATTTTAACCATTGATCACGATTGTCTTGGAGTCACCTCTCCCAAAACAGTGATTGGCAGTTGAATTTAGTCAGTAGCTGAGTTTCACCCTTTGGCATCTTCAGGCTTTCGAGTACACGAATAAACTCAAACTGGCAGTTAGTAAATAGTTTATATTGTTTTTATATAAGACACATTAAGAAAAAATATTATCTCCAAGTCTAGGAACTGCATTGATATTTGAATTAATTTTAATACTGATTTAATACACGGAAATGTACAAAATTTAAACAAGCATCGTAAGTCGATATATTAAACATTGTATTCAGTTATAAGTATTAATAATAAATATTAACAGATGGCGGATGTGTGTCCTGTAAATCTATTAATAATACAAAAGTATTTATTACTTAATTTCTAAGAAAACCTTCGTAAAAAGAACGTATTGCTTTTATAAACTAAATAAATTCTTCAGGCTTCTTTTAAGAAAGTAAAACAGAACAGTAGATAAATTCACTGTTTTCGTGTAAACGTTTCAGGCATTTTATTTTTTATTATATTCGTAGAGCTGATATTATTTTTCTTGTAATACAATCTATGGTATCTAGAAAACATTAATGTTTACGTAAAAATGTGCCCAAAGGGAATACAAACCATCCATCATAATTTTCCTGTTGTGAATGCGTAGGACATAAAATAATAAAATGATATATGTATACTATATTTATAATGAATTATGTCAAACTCAGAAATATGGGAATACGTATCTTGGAAATGTTCAGGGAGTGTGGTTAAGCGAGTGCTTTTGTTTATATAGAATATATTATAGTCACAAACATATAGAATTAATTAATGATACTTAAAAGGTTGTCATTTTTTAATACTTATAGGCATGATTAATGCTGACATTTGACTGTGTTATCTACCGATGAGAAAATATAGTAACTTACCATAAATAAAATATTCGTGTTTGCGATAAAATTCAGCTTGCTACAATTTTGAATTGTCTGTTATTATAATTCGACCGTGTTTTGGCCAATTGACGTAACTATCAAAAAATGAGTTAATGATTGGATCTCATTTTAAAAACGACAGACTAGGTCTCAGCCAAATGATGTAAATTGGACAAATAAATTTACCACTTTTCAGAAAGGAAAAATCATTTTACATTGGTTTTAGATTTAAAAATTCTGACCTGGCGACCTGATTATATCGACACTCCGTAAGTTTAATCTAGTATCTGCAAACAGAAGAATTTACAGGAGTGCATTTCAAAGATTCATAACGCAACTCAACATGTATTTTTTCGATAATAACAGTTTTTACTTTCTCATAAGCAATTTTAATTTTTAGTGTTATATCAATTGGTCAAAACACCGTCGATATAAAATATTGTTTTTCAAACCATCTGCTTGGTTATTTATTATTTTTTCAATAAAACACTACAGCAATAACTCCGTTTCTCAAACTTATTTTATTTTTAAACCTATATGGGAATTAAAGATAATAAGTCTATACTTTTGATGTACCGTTTCTTTTTCTTTCAAACTAATTAAATGTGAAATAGCAACTATTCAATTAATTGAAAAAAAAATTGGATGGCCTAAAGTTTAGTTGAAATGAAATAGTTTTTTGACAATAATAAGAAGACAATGTTTAAGCTCGACACTGGGACCCTATCCGCTCTATATAATAAACGGTTGATGTAATATTATTGATTCTTTAATACACTGGACGTTGTAAAATTATAGTCTTTTAGAATTTATCTATTTTACGAATGAGTCTAAAAAAATCATTTTTCCCATATTAAGATGTCACTCTCTTAGAAGATTTAGCAATGCATTCCCTCTTAATTTCAAGCAGATTAAAATGTTACACGTTTAAGGCCTACCAAAAATGTTAATGCGCCCTTTTACATTATTCAAGAAAGAAAAAATGATGCTTAAGACAAATTAGAAAATCCTTCTAAGTCGTTAAAATGCGTAGAAATGGGTGACATTAAGATAAATATGTTTTAACGATGATAATCGTGAACTTTTTTATAACAATTTAAATATATTTATGTATATAATATATGTTATAGAATCAAATTTGATTTTCAATTAAAACAAAACACAAAAAAACTTTTGTAAACTACCTAAATAAAAGCGTTAAAATTATTCAATTATAGAAAACAAACAATCAATTGAAATAACTTTTTGATTATAATTAGTTTTTAAAAATAGAATATCGTTCATTATCGAACATTATATATTTTGCCAGTAGAAGTAACGAATAGTTTGATGAATTGATACTTTTCTACATTGATTTTTAAATCGATTTTTATTAAAAGATGTAAATTTACTCAATTCTCTGCCATAACACAAAATCCAATGACATGCTCTTTTGTCTCACATGTTTCTCGCTGGGAGCGGACATGGTTATGTAAAAAATATTCAAATACTTTTTAATCGACTGAATTGATATTTACTTGTAGAATTACATTATAATAAGGTAACAGTATTCTGATAATACTACTTTATTATATAGAATACTTTTTAATTTTTCAAAATATCCGTTGATGTTACATTCTAAACAATGATACTTATTTTATTATAAAAGACGATGCAACAAACCTTTCTAACTTGACATAAAACGGTCCAATAAAACTTATATTGAGATTTGTTACAGTTAACCTTGATAATATTTCGTTGGTTTGTTTTTGCAAAGAAAAACTGTTTTTCAAATTTCTTTTGAGAAAACCATATCGTGTTTCTCAAACCAGAAACAATTTAAAACAGCATTCAATTGTACATTATTAGAGTATTCTACAATATCTTGGGTGTTCTGTATTTTTTATTTGATATATTTTTATTTTTTATAAAATAATATACACCGAAAGGTATTTCATATAGAACAAATTATGTTTATTTTTATTAGCCAGTCAATCCTATTGCAATAAACAAAAATGGACATATCGGTTTCTGTGAGATGTGGAAAAGATTAAACATTTTTTTTCGAATGCTTTTCTTAGGCTTTGTATGGTATATTATATCATTACATGTTATCTGAAATGACTTATAATATATATTTTCATGTACATATTTTTTGTCAGATTTTGTCAAAATGTAGACTTATCAGTTTCTACTTTTTGACGCCTTATAGAATTATTTAATTTATGCAAGAATTAATGACAATTTTTTTCATATTATTTGTGTAGAAACAAAATGATTAAAAACAACAGCGTAGTAGCCATTTATTTCTTACCTTTCTTCATTATTGATAGTTTAGAGCTGAGAAATTTTACAAATAAACTCTTTCTCACATAACTTTACAAAATGTTTGAGAAACCCTTGACTCATAAAAATTCTAAAGTATTCTCGAATGTCAGATTTGATTTTAGTTGAATATGTAAACATCACATATTTAGTTGCGAGAATTTAGTTTGGGCTAGAATTAATGAATTAATAATACCTATATTAAGAAAATCAATATTTTAACAAACTAAGTTACCGAAAAATCATATCATATTACAGCTTGAATGTTGGATAATTTCTATTTAAACACGTTAAAAGAATACTTTATTTCGTTAGCGGTTTCCTTTAATTAAATACATAAACAACGCTAATGATTTTTTATCACTTTCCATTTCCCTTTGTAACGTAAAAACGAAAATTTAATTAGATTTTTTCGGAAAATAAGAATTATTATAAGCGTTGTGACCTTGGGTATTGCGTTGTATTAAAACAAAAGAGAGTCTTTTCCGAGAATTTCGTTTTCTATACAAGTCTCAGAGACAAAATAAAGTCATTTTGACATAATATTATATTATTTAAATTCAATGAATGAAAAAAAATAAAGGTACTTTTTAATGGAAATAACGGATCGAACATTGATTGTATTGTAGTAGTTCCACAAGGTAAAGATAGTTAACTCATAACTCTGAATGGATGGAGCCAGCAAGCTAAGAGTATTTATGTGAAACGGCATTCTGAGAGTTTTGTGTGGCAGACCGATTGTATCATACTGCATACTTTTGGAATTCGTTACAAATATATCTATAGCCTAGTGATACAATTACAAATTGGTAGTTTTGAAATATGGCCGATCAAAGTTTTGACTCATCTAAACTGACTCGTTAAAAGTGATGGCTTATCATTTGTATTACTTTTTTTTACTCAAATAGGTGGTCAATAGTTTAAAATAGTTTAAAAGGATAAAAGTTTTTTTTAGGATAAAAGGTTGTTTATTTATGGAACGCCACGATTCACAAAAATATATTTCCACAATACGATATTTCGATACGTTTGTATATGAAACTAAGAAATTATTAATTTTTCACAAGCTGTATTTTTGTGGAACTATAGAAGAGCGGTGTTCCAATATAGTGGCTAACTTGACTCAAATCATAAAAATTTTGACTTATCGTCCTGTGGAACTGGACCATCTTTTATATTTGCAATCCAGTTGTTCCTTGTTTGTTTATTTATACTGTCGCATTGACTGTCTGTGACCTATTTTCGTCATCTTGACATTGATGAATTTGTACCTGTTACACAGCGTCTACAGAATATCGAATATCGATAATGTTGGAGAAAATGACAAGGATAATGTTTTGGTACAGGCGAGTATTGCATTTCGTAATCTGCAGCGTCATGTCTCGCCACACATCCATACATTTAAACATAACTCTATAAATTGATTCAAAATCAATTTAATGATCGTTCCGTACTGGTATTCGAACACCACAACCGAATATGATATTGTTTACTGGCTTGGATAATTATGTAATGTATATTTTTATTACCGTTGATTGCCACATGTAACATGCAACCCTTTTCCAATTTCAAATGATTTTACATATATGAGGATAACAGATAATCTATTCATCTATTCTGTGAAAGTTCTATGGTAAGAGTAGATATTCTGCTATTAAACGACTAGTATTACTAAGTATAATCACTAGCTTAGTGAGTTTACTTAAATTTGAAGAGCAAACATTCTATTTGTACTATATTCGATGTGATATAATAATATTAAGACTAAAGAATTATTGTATCAAATGAACATTCCTGTTTTAATATCAAACTTCAATCTCCTATTTCACGTAATAAAAATTCCACATAATATCACCGAAATCCTCTCGGCGAAACGAGCAAAATAAATCTGGCAATAATATAAAGATTTCTGATCGTAAAATATTTGAGTGAGTGAATACCGTGAAAAGGTATTATTATTTTCAACGTTGTGTATTATGATCTTTTTGTCGATGGATCATATTCTCTGGATATCAAAAACCTTTCAATATAATGTATAAACATTTTCTTAGAATTATAATCGAATCATACCATTATTTATAACCTGTCATTTGCTTTAATTACTCCTATAATGATTATAAGAAAAAGCATTCAATGACAGGGCAAGATTTTCCGATGTCCTTTGGGAATATCTGACACTCGCTGTGAAAAACGACCCCTTTCTGGCTGTTGGAAAAGGAATGTTTTAAGAGTTAGTGATGGAAAAAGGGATGGTAGAATATATCTACCAGCAGTGATACGGATAAACCAACCGATCACTGATATCTTATTTGTTTTATTGTAGCCCTTTTAGACTATTATTGTCGTTTGAAAACGCGTTTTTTTTAAATTAAGTATTTTTTAAAAAAGATCCCCATCATACGAATAGTATTTCTTTGTTTTGTTAAAATTGAACACAATTTTCGGAAGAATGAGTGTACATTTTTAACATAGGCTTAAAATTATTTTGCACTAATCGAAATCTTTTCTGATTATATCATAAAGTTTTGTAATGAGTACCATCAATTTAAGTAAGTTTGCCGATTGGTCTGATTTTCCCACTTCATTGAAAAAGGTGCTGCTATAATATCACGATATTATTAATCATGTATGAATATGTTTTAGTTAAGCAAATGTATTGAGAAACTCTTGGTGGTAAAAATATGAATAAATGTTCAACATAATTTGTTTTATTGTTGAATTTGTAAGCTCTCAGCTTGGATTGATAAAACACAATTTAAAAACTTATCATGAAATAAATTGGATTATCCATATTTTTAATACGTATTATTAATCTCTAAACCAAATGTTGTATATTTTTTCACATCTCAATTATGTATAGAATATATGAAAGCATAGAGAAAGGTTCCCAAGACTTTAAAACCACTGAATTTATAATAATTACAGTGATTATTTGTATCGTGGTCCAAAGTTGTTCTATCTATATTTATATATAAATTATAACAATAAATCTATTTATGTTGGTTAAACTTCATCTTAAAACATTGGTTTATTTCTATGTGGAACAATATCAGACATAAATGTAATGGCGAAGCATAAAAATACAAAATCCTCAAAATTAGCTCTAATCAGATTTAGCGTATTAGAGATTGTGTTTTACTTGTTTAAAAACAATGTTTTAACGCTAAAACGACGATTAAAATTAACTTTATATAAGAAAGCAAAGGTAATAAATTTGTTGAAATGGTTTTGGTTGATGAATGTTTATCTACAAAATGATGCTTTATTCAAATGAGGCGGACAAAAATCGTCAGTTTTAACTATTGCATTAATTCTTTATTTGTTTATTGAGATATTGCAGCACATATACCAGAAAATTCTTGTAAAGATTTAGTCTTCCAGTGTTGGGTAGGTATTCTAAAGATATTGTTTGGCTATATATTGTTGAAAAAATGTAGGTTTTTTAATAATGTTATCATTTTACAATAAAATATTTATGAGGATACGGAAAGCATGAGAAAGAAGTATAATTAAATACATATAATAATTCCCGCACTGTTTCAGATAAGTTAATATTTGATGTGAAGTTGTTATGTTTATATTGAAGTATATATTGTCATTTTATTTGTAAAAAAAAGCTTCAATGAGACCATTGACATTCATAAATAATTTAATAACATGTAGAATGTAAAGCACGTGTGGGTTGTTGGAATAGAGACATGACTATGAAAAAATAAATTACGTTTCATATAAACATGCACCGTTCTAAATGTTATACATTCACAGACGATAAAGATTTCATTTTATATGTTTTTAAATCCTGAGATGACGGTTGATTTTTTTACATCCGTACTAGAAGATTCGTTCTAGCTTACGCTTCAACCTTCCCGTGTAATATTCTCAAAGAAAAATACGATGTTAATAAAAAAAGCTGTAGAAATTCTTCGTACAGAGTATTGCGGTTCTTTCATATACATTTGTACCATTTTATACAACAGCCACTTTGTTTCGTGTAGAAGCAGCGGCGTTGTAGAGAAACTATCATGATATAAAGCGTTTTTCAAACAGACGTAAATGAATACTTAATAGTTCTTCGACTATGATTTTCTAATGACGGAGTATAAATTTACGGCAATGTATCATATATAAGTTTTCATGCTTTACAATTTATTGAAAATTCAGCTAAATCATTTTAACAAGTCAGGGAAACCATTATTGCATTAAACCACGGTATTAAAAGACTTGTTCAAATACATAAATCGCTTTGAATTTTTAAAAACAGTTTTTATTCCATGACAACCAAATTTTAAGTATTTCATAAATAAGTTATTATGGGAAACAGCCTTATGCTGTCATAAAATTTTAATAAAATATTAGTAGTATAATTTAGAGTTTTGGATTAAGCTGTCGTATGTTTAGATATATATTATAATATATTAACTAGTAAAGGCCTAAAAGGTAATAGAATCAAACAATCATTTTGATACAGTCACCTCTTACTTCAATCTGTTTTTAAGAATGGGTAGTAAAATTTTCTATGATTTTGTCCATGAAACTATCCAGTTCTTCTATTTTTGGGGCGTAAACAATTGAACCTTAATACGTATATATCGAAAAAGAATGCAAAATCTACGATCACAAGCTCCATCAAGATAACTCAATATAATATAGGTTCATAAGAAGGTAACAAAATAATTTAGTGTTCCACAATATTATCCATATTATCGTTCAACATATTTTATATAGTAGAGGCATTGACTAACCAAGAAGGATGATAAAATATCACCTTGTTTATAAAAACTGCTAGAATGAAATCACCACTTTTCCGAAAAAAAATGTTTGCCACTGTAAGGGCTAGATGTAAAGGCATTAAAATTAGTGCTGATTAGAGCTCCCCCAACGAAGAATTTTGAAGGATTGTGAAGTATAGAGATGGACTATACTGGACGTGCATAATGACGGAGAAGAAAATGTATTTGAATCATCTTCGTTAATTTAATTATGTTGAATATTTTAAACGATTATTATTCAGAGAATATGCCTGTCTTTCATTTATATATCATTTAATTATTGAGTTATTTCGGAGACTTTGAATGCGAATTAATAAACTATGCACTAAATAAAGAACCCTCTGCAGGAAGTTTGAGCATTTATATTTTAGTAGCCTCGATACTCTGAGAAAGTTTCGACGTCTCTGAAACAAGAATTTTGTAGGCCGAAAGGTGGTCACGCAACAGCATGCCGGGTAAAACAATTTCCCTCAAATTATCTACGTACGTCGGGGCATAAAAGAAAAGACCCACGTATGTGTAACGCCGTATATTTATTTTAGAATTCGACATTGAAGGGTGCGTGAAGTATCGATATATATGCCAATTATTCAACGGCTGCGATCGTAAAAAATATGAAACCCAATAATGAAAATATCCTACATAAATAAAATGCAATATTTTTTATATCAGCCGATGAAAATATTTGATACATTTAAATCTTTTTATATTTCGCTACATATTTTAGCAAATAAGATTCTTATTTTATAATTAAAATTGACAACTTTGTCATTCCACTGGCTGTGTTACTAAATGCGATGCGTATTTCGCTTCTTTAAGAAGCATCTTCAAACGAACTAAACATTTACGACTATACTAACTAAATGGAAAGGTTATTTATTTCTAAGGTAAACAATAAGAAGGAAATAATCTCACCCAAACCTATTTTTTAAGTATAGGATTAGAATCATTGTTTACCTTAGAAATAAATAAACTTGTGATATAGCTAGTTTCAAAACGCTTCTTGCAGAAGCGAAGCACGTGTCAAATCGAATGACACAACCAGTGAAATGACAAAGATATCAACTTTAATTTTATATTAAAATGAATTTACACAAAGTTACCGCAGAATCCATCGAAGAGATCAGTAAAAAGATTTTTATTTTATTTGTGATTTCTGGAACTTCTTGGGGATAATAACACAAGCGTGATTAATTCTTTTAGATCATGGTTTTCTTAAAACCTCCATATTGGAGATCACACCATTAAATATTCATTGTTTCCAATATTAAAAAATATTTACTCCATTCAAGCCATTAGAAGCTTGTTCCTTTTAAATATAGCCTTCAACTCCTCAAACTGATATGAATGTGGTATACAAATAATGTTATATTTTTATACTGTCTTTCATTGGGTGACCAGGCTCGACCACAGTTGAGATATTTTTAAAAAGAACATTTTGCAATGACAATCTAAATTCATAGACATCCTTTATTCTTCACATATGTTGTTTGCTTTGGTAAGCATACACTGAAAATTTTGAGGAGTATCCTTTAAGATCATTAATACAATTAAATGTTATATTCCTAAACTCATTATTAAACACTATCCCATATTTGAATAAGCCGACGTCTTGTTGTCGTATTGGTCATTTTGAGACGTGACCAACGATTCTAAATGTTTTGTGTTGAATAAACAAAATGAAATAGGTAAAAATAGAGGGAATACTAAAAACTAAAGGAAGATTTTCATGTTTAGCCATCATTATTTTACCGTTTTTTGAAAATTTAGCTACGATAAGAAAATATTTTGAACTTTTGTTCATTCTAGTTTTAGTAACATAGACAACTTCGTTTTTTATTGCAAAAACAACGTTTTCAAATATTTTGCAACCTTTTTTTGTAAAACGATTTGAAGTTCATCGTGTTGTTAAAAATGTAAATAAACTGAAATATAAACAAAGAGAGGTAGTTCAACGGTGCGAAAAGTTCTTTTATGATACATTTTTTGCTTAAATTTGAAAGGTTAAACAATTGAATTAATAAACTCTTTGAAGGTA
This sequence comes from Himalopsyche phryganea, assembly GCA_022494535.1. Lineage (NCBI taxonomy): Eukaryota > Metazoa > Arthropoda > Insecta > Trichoptera > Rhyacophilidae > Himalopsyche > Himalopsyche phryganea. The sequence continues at coordinate 7,516,081 of JAGVSL010000001.1, read as the reverse complement.
TACCGAGAGATTATTTTCTGTTTTATTGGAGAAAACGTGAAAATTTGACAGATAATTATTTTTATTCTTGTTTCGCCAATTCTTCACTGTTTATATTGCAATTTAAAGATTTTTTAGTACGGGTGGAACGTTATTATTTGAGAGACGTAACTCAGAGATTTAATATTTCGAGAGTTACACACATAATAGTACAACACTCTTTTTTGCATCCAACAATTGCTATAGCACACGTGTAAAAGATTTGTATTAATAGTAATATTTGATTAGAGAAACTGTATAAGAGAAAAAGCCAGTGTGAGGAGTCGTATCACATGTAAAATAATACTGTTTTTTTATTATAAAAAAATATTTATAATTATAATGTTTATTTCAAAAAGATCTCGAATCAACATAGAAAACCGAAAGAAATTTAAACAATAAAAGATAAATAATGGTACGAAGAGTTCATAAATTTTAATTAGATGGTTTTTATGAAGTGCCTTGCGTTGAAATGAATTGTATTACAGAAAGATAAGAAATTTTCGATATATTTTTACATGGAATATTCCGAGTTTGTCGGATTTATTTCCGACGTTTGAATATAATTTCAAGACGTCTGAATAGCGACCTGACGTTCATTGTTTAACCGTTTATTTAATCGGAAATAATAATGTTTCAGTGAACAAGAAGAGGTAATATTGAGCTTGTGCAGGAAGTGTAGGAAACTGCACATCAGTCACATCACTTCCTGCAAGCTCCGCAATTTATTGCTTGCAATAAAGTTCCTGCACAGTTCGTGCCGTCCAACGAATAGTTTTTTAATGAGTCTTTTACAAATAGAGCATGAAACTTAATACAAGTTTAATGTTATAGTACAATGAAACTATCTGCAAATTTAACAGTTTTAATTTATGAAGAACAAAGACTTTTCTACTTAAGAACCAAAAAAAAATCGGTTCTAGATGAAAACCGTACTGGAAAAAAGCGGAAAATCTTCTTAAACTACTTTCAATTCATTAAAACATTTTTTTTACATGCCATTTAAAATGGATATATTATTTTATATAAATAATGCATAATAGTGAATTGAAGTATAACCTAACTTAAATTGTGGATGACAGCATTTAAAATGTTCTTTATATTTTCATTCGTAATTGCTAGGACACTAGAACTTGTAACGAGTAAAAATACTATTGTCAGTCTAAATAATATTATACTAACCATAACTTTCTTACTAAAATATAAATTACGACGGTATTTATACCATAATCAAGAATCAAAATAGAATAAATATTTATAATAATTTGAGTTTTATTAAACTTATTATTAATTCATGTCATAAAATACTTCGTTATAAATTATTTAGTGAAGCTACTCGTAAGATCTTAAGTTCAAGTAAACCAAAAAGCGATGGACATCTTTGATTATTATAATCTAAAGTATAAAATCTTAATTAAAGGGATATCAAAATTATTAACCCCTCTAATATTATCACGTCCATTATATTAGTTAGACGTATGCCACAATATTTCATTACGACATTAAACTTTTGCTTCTGCTCTGTTTGTTATGAAGTTCCAGAAGATAACTTCAGTTAATTATGACACAAATTAACTACGTAAAAGTTTATTTGAAAAGTGAAAAAAGTACTTTGTTTTATTTTAGTTCATCCTTCCGTGAAATAAATTTTAAAGAAACGTGTAAAGTTTTCTTTTTCTATAAAATAAAATATAATTCAAATTCATAGTGCTCAGTGGACCCTAGTTTAAATTAATAATACATCTTTTTACCTCTAAATATTATATACATTAAGTAAAACCAATATATAGATTACGTAGGAAAATTTGTGATGATGAGCAAATTTAAATACCAATTAAAAAGAGATTATTGAGCTTGTAAAGTAATAAATAAAACAAAATAATATCCATATCATACACAAAAAGTAAGGTGTCAAAATTGACAATTCAATTTTTTTTAGGAACATATATTCCTTCAAAGCGATTAAATATCATTACCAAAGAATTGGTTTAAGCAATATCACTTTTACCATAATGGTTCTGAGAACTAATTTATTTGTTTGATAAGCCGTTATTTCAACATTTTTCCTATAAAGTACCTTCCATTTTATATTAATGAAATATTTTATTCATATAGGACACATTTAAAATTGCTTAACTTTAATTCGGTTAATAACAAGAAAGTGGGTTACACATTTCTTTCAAACAGATAGTAAGTAATCTAGGGACATAAATTTCAATCATCTACGCCAGTGCTTTGCAAACAGTGTGCCGCGGCGCAATGCGTCGAAAATGAAAAAAAAAAGATTTTTTTAAATAAGAAAAAAAATAAAGTCCCTTGATCGCTAAGATCTGCGTTTTTCGAAAAACTTCTAAAGTGGAATACCAGTGAGTAAATTTTTCGAGAAACTGACGTTTTTTTTTTTTAAAAATATGACATTCAATGGATTAATTATTATATTAGTGACTGCACTGTCTGCTTCGCAACGAAGCTATTTATTTTTTCAATCAAATTTTTATTCAATCAAAACATGCTCGAACTCTTGACGGTAAAGCTTACGTATTTAGCTGACAACTTGGAGAATTTGAATAAAAATTCATTACTTACCAAATAATTTTTTGCCAATTATTTATCAAACAAATTAAATGTAAATTTACATATTTTTATTGTGGTGTGCCCCAAAATATATAGATAATTTTTGTATTATAATGATGAAGCACGTACCAATGTTTAATATATACTTTATAAACCTTATATTTACTCTTTTTCTTTGTTGCATATGTGAACCATGTGGAACAATTCACCATAATAATTTAATCGAGTACTTGTAAGCTAGTAGTTTGAAATTATTTTCAGACGTAGTATGGATGGAAGCATAAGGTTTGGAAACGACAAGCATCAGGTAATAACACTCTCCACCTTTCATTTTTGGGATCGGATGGGGTAGGTGGAAGAAGATAAAGGAAATATTGCAAATTGAATATAGTCCAGAAGCAGTTTTACTTAAGATCAACAGTAAACGTAATTCGATGTACAAAATATATCTAAATACATATAAATTTTATATTTTAACTAGTTGGTTATTATAATTTATGACATCGACTGAGGGTGCTGAATGGAATTTCAATATCAAATTTGAATTATTTATATCACTTCATTAAGTCCATATATATTTTTTTCTTATTAAGAATTTTGACGTTTGATTGAAAATAGTATTTCGTTAAAATCATCCAACCTAATTTCCTTTAATGATTATCTGAAAAAAAAAGAGCTCATTAAAATTATTTACATATAAGGTAAATGTAATGGTAGTTGACCTTTTTTAATAAAAGTGCCCAAAATAAGAGACGTATACCCAAGATTGCACTAAATTTTAGAGTTCAGAGAAGTGAAGCCATCTTTTGTCGGATTGAGGAACTAACACATCACTATATATGTCATTGGGGTGTCATAGCGGCCATTTGAAAACAACACCTTATGCATTAAGTATTTTATTTTTAATTTCTTAAGAGAATTGTTAAAGATATTAGTGATTATAAGCATATCCTACTTGATTCAACCAAGAGTGGTCTTACAGGAAGCTCTGATGAAAGGTTCTAATGAAACCCTCTGATTAGGTATAGTCAAGTACAGGAAAGAAAATGGTCAACTACTGACACAAAAATATGGTTGTCAAAAATTGAGCTCAATTTCAACAGACTCTTTTCTAATTATTGTCTTAACATATTAACTAAGACATTTGATCCATTATGAATACACTTGCTTTGTCATCATTGGTCTAATGCTAAACGTTAGCGGTTATTTTTGTTGAATTTTTCTCTTAAACGGTCAATTACTGGTACGTTTACCTTATAGTTGATAAATAAGTCTAGACGTTCTTTTGATGGTCAAGATTTTTATCACTTCGATCAGAATTATCAAAAGCCTGTTGAATTGATAGCAACGAAATTTATCTTTCTTTTTTTTAGTCTGTAGTCGAGGATAAAATTTAAATTGAGCTCAGCACATAGATCACAATGAAAGTTTCTTTGGTAAATTTGGAAGTGCCTGCAAAAGTCTTCTTTGAGCAATTAATTAAATTAAAATTGCTCGTTGATCCCAATACAAGACGTCTTATTCAGAGACTCGTTGAAACTTTTCAAGTATGTAATAAATTTATTAAAATACTGTTCTAAGAAGTAATCCTGTTTTTTATACTCCCACTAGAATGTATTGCAGATAAAATAAAAACAGGAAAAAAACAAATGTAGTGTAATATAATACATTAAGTAAATATCTTATCTAAGTTAAAATACTAATGAAAGCAATCTCGTTTATGAAATATATTATTTGTCCAATTTAATATTACAGTAAAACCTCAATAAAACGAACAATATTTTCGTCTGTCAATAATTGTAAAAACATAATAAAAATCAATACCTTAAGGTTGTACTGTACATGTTTAAATCCAAGACCCATCACTTGTAATCAATATTATGAATATAAAATATCAAGATATCATAGTTGCAGTAATTTTCACGCGTGTTGGCTAATTTGGCTAATTTGACATGCGCTTAACGAAATCATTTATTTTTAACAACATAATATTTGTAATTTATTTATGTGATATTCAGTAGACTTGCATATGTACTGTTTCGTTTATTTTATCACTAATTAGGTATTCGAATATATCGGACACCCCCCTCGCTCACATTACTGTGCATTTATTTTACTGCAGTGTGATCTTCTAAAATGTAATCGTAATATTATGTAAGATTTATAGCATTTATAGCAGAAAGGCATTTATAAAACGTAAAGTCCTTTACACGAAGTTCTCTTTTAAAAATGAAGGTTAGTAAAAACAAAATCCTATACTTTGCCTTGCTTTACAATAAAGTTTAATGATATAATATATTTATTTGAATTAATCACCAAACCCGTTTTAATTTGTGAGAAATGTTCATTTTCTAAATAAAATTGTTTATATTACTTAAATATAAATTCGGCGTCCGTGGCGCAGTTAGTAGCGTCGCTAGCTTCAGTTACGGTTTTCATAGATTGACTTTTTAATAAATTTATGTTTGTGGTCTGACTCCTCCCATCCACCCATCCCATCCTCACAGGGAGTAGCGATAGCAATTAGCTAACCACTAGTCCTGTCCTAGCCTTATCCTTATATCCCTACTCTCTTCGAAAAAAGAGAGGTTGAGCAACTGAGTAACCAGCAGATTTCGTAGAAAAATTCTGTTAAGATACCTCCATTAGGAGACCATATGCTCCACATTAGGAGCGGACATAGAAAAAAAAGTAAATATAAATTCTATACGGCTAATTTAATAAATCATTTTTTTAGATTTTGTTTTAATTATGTTAGTATTTACATTTCACAGTGAAAAGTTAGCTCGTCATTCAACAAAAAAGTTAAATGAATACCGGTGACAAATTTATAGCTTTATGGGCGCTATATTTTAAATTTAATGTAATATGAGAGAGATAAAAGGAACGAATATGCTTTGCATTTTGTTTAAATTAGTTGAAAAATCAATTACGTGAAAATGTGAAATTCATACTTTTGATCTTATAATCGATTGCCAAATACACCCAACACTGTTACTAATCGGCAACTGTAACTGAATTAATGAATTGAACGTTATTCGTTTGCAGTGTTTGCACGGATTTTATAATTGACTATTGATACTTCATTTGACCACCTTTGGAATAACTGAAATTCAGATTATTTTATCATAGTTGCTTAAAAGGCATTTATTGGATGGTTTATTCGTATTGCTGCCTTTATTGGCGCATTATGCGATGGACTTATACCGTAATGTTGATTACGACAAGGCTTTAGTATCCTAAAAGAACCTCATTTTCAACAACTCGGCGCTCATCCAGCCTCCGGGCCGCAGCGTAATATAGAATTACCCCTGTAATAAAATCTAAAACGACTTTATCACCGTTAAAGTTAACCTTTGTAATAATAATATCTTAGGGATGTATAAACTTTGTTATTTAAATCGTATATTATAGATGGGAATAGAGAAAATAACGACATATAATTATATATATATCACTTGCGCATAAGGATAATATTACAAAATTATCATGTGATTAAATTCATGTAATTAAAATAAATAAAAGTTGAGAGTTTAATTAAATTAAAGTGTTATTTTTGATTCCGTATAAAGCTTTGAAATACGCTTATTTTGAATTATATAGTCATAATCTATTTATTAAATAGTGTTTTTTTTTAAATTGAATGTAAAAGGAAGCCAATAAGATGGTAGGTACGTTATATGAGACGGATTTGCTAAAAAATGTTTATATATCTCATTTTTAAAATGATATTTTACTTTGGTATTCCGTTGAATAAAGTTAATATTTTTAATCAACGAAGTAAAAACCAAGTAAATGCTTCTGTAGCAGATGATAATTTGAATCAAATTAACAGCATTTTAGGAATATATTTCTGACGTGATTAAACAGTAGGCACAGATAATGATGATGACGATTATGCAGTTCGTTTGTTGGGCGATTACAGAATAATTCCGGTCCTCCCTTCTTTTTTCTCATATACTGTCTATGTCCTAAATTAGTCATCATAACTTGAGCGTTCGCCTTTACACCACTTGATTTTGCTGACTGAATTTTCAAGTGCATTAAGAAATAAAACATTATTATTTAACAATTATCCTTTTCTATATGGTTGAAAAATAATGACAAGCGTAATGTTTCGTAAATCTGCAGCGTTATGTGTTGCTAGATAATCATTATTTATTAAAAAAAGTCATCAAAAATAGCAATGCAATGAAACATCGTATGTATTAAAATCAGTTAATCAATACTTACTTTAAAATATTATTTAAAGGATCTGAACGATAAATACTTTTCAAAAGATCGCCATTCATCTATAAATAGGCTTCTTACACTTCTTGAATGAAATCGCGTGACGGCTCTTTGTGTTTCCTCTCTAAAATTTTGTGAAAGTTGGTACTATAAATTGCGTCTGCTTTATTCAATTTTAATAAAAAGCAGAACGAAGCGGCGGGTTCCGAGTCTGGACTACTTAGTTTTAATGAAAGTAACCCTTCGGGGGACATATTGTACAGACACGCATGTTTCCTTCGCATTATTTGTGATGATAGGTTTTCAACAACGAAAATTATGAAATCCGCGTGCATTTCGTAAACTAAAAATGTGTACGGAAAACAAATATGAAAAATACGATAAATATTTTCTTCATGCGAATACAATATAAGGCAAAATCTTCGATAAACAGTTGCGTCCTTTATAAACTATAAGATTTTTTTAAATTTGTTAAATTAATTATTAGACAAAAAAATAAATTCATCTATTTTAGACGAAGAAGTAGATGTAAATTTAGGAATTAATTTCGCTTCCTGGTTTGTATGTTTCTTCCGATGTTAACGACAGATGATGATGACGGATGAATAGGTGTGTCCCGATTGGAGTTTGGCTTCAGACTAATATTTTTTCCTCTATATTTTTGTCTCGCTGTGTCGCGTCTACCGATAATCGTATATGACGATTCTCACGGTCACAGAAGATCTCCGATGCAATCACACACAATAATATTTCCGCTGACTTGGTCGGCGAAACATTCTCACGTTTGTCGACTGCCATTGTGTGAAAATGATAACTCACCGTTTACACTTGTACACTGGATGACAGATTACATTTCACGATACGGCGCGTCGTGTATTCCAACACATATAGGTGTTTCTATTATCATTTTCCTCGTGGTTGAAAAAAAAAGTATGTGTATATGTCCAAATATGCCTACATTTATTTTCGTTTATTCAGAAAGTTTTATACTATTCCATTGGCATAATCATTGTCAAAGTTAAAAATTAAAGTGTAATTGTGTGTTTTTTTAAACCATATCCACTTTTCATTTTGAGCATATGGCCTCCTAGTGGAAGTATCATAACAGAAGTTTTCATATAAGAACTCCTTGATACAAAGTAGCTCAATCTGTCTTTTTCAAAGAGAGTAGAGATATTTAGAAAGATAGGGCTAAGACAGGACTAGTCGTTAGCTAATTACTATCACTATGTCTCATTTTAACGATCGTATGGTTGAGAGAGTTCGTGGTCGAGTGGTAAACGTCGTTGGCTTCAGTTGCGGTGTTCACGAGTCAAAATCCCAGTATGGAGAGTTTCATAAATTGATTTTTAAATCTATTTATGTGTTTCTGTTCAAAGGCATGGATATCTGTGATGTGTAAAAATTCCCTCTCACCAATCCGATCTTAAAATGGGGCGTAGCGAGAGTGATTAGCTAGCCATTAGTCCTGTGTTAGACCTATCCTTCAATGTTTTTTCTCTTTGAAAAAAAGAGGTCAAGCAACTGAACAATTAGAGCCTGCCGCTTTAACTGTATAATAATTATAATATCTTTCACTCTATGTAGTTCACAAAATAAATAATTCAAATCTAAATATCACAATCATCCATGCTACATAAAGCTCAATACATTGTGATTGGTTACATTTTAATGTGCTTTATATAAATATTACAGGGAGATTACTTAAGCGTTATAAAAATATGACTGATATATGATATTCGACACGCGCTCTTTGATAAACCAAAATCCACGGTAAAATACATAAGCATGTGAAGTTAACATTTATACCTATAACATAATATTCTTTTTGTTGCATTTATTTTGTTATGATTCATAGCAAAAATATTTTTATAAAGCTGGTATCATTATTAAATCTATCGAGAAACATATTTTTTATAGGAAAAACGTTAGTTTGTCAAGCATGGATAAATCTTAGTTTTACAGAAGGTGTTTTTTTTTTTTAAAACCTATTCTGGCATTGCAGCTTGCAACCAAGGTGCTAAGTATTTTTAATTTTAAAATCAAATTTTTTTGTTAGGATACTCAAGATTTATCCTAGGAGAAAATATATAATTAACACCTAGAAACACTAGAAAACAGAGGCTGACACATTTATATCCGTCTAAGTATTAATGAATGCTCTGAAATTCGATATTTGCAAAAAGTGCGTTTAATGAATTGATATTTACGTGGAATTCAATGTTTTATAACGCTTATGTAATGTATGATTGGTTTTAATCAATTTGACCAACATTGATTATTACTATCATGGAGAAAGTTAACTTAAGAAAAATGTAATGTATTTAAGTTAAGATTGTATACAGAATGAAAGAGATTTAGTTATGCTTGTTAAATGCATATTGACAACTTTACCCAAATCAACTGAAATATTTTCATTGTGCCTTGCCTGTGCTTTCTTTATCTTCTCTGGCTTATTTATAGATGGCGATTAAGAAGTATATAATATTCAGATCGAATGAATCATAAAAAATATATAATTTAAATAACGTACGTAAGTTTACCAAAACTTCGAATATTTTCCTCATGGGAAGATTTTCAATGGAAATAAATTGAGAAGCAAAAACTCACCGTCTGAATTAAATGTATTTTTTTTTAGTCTAACTCATGCGGTGTAGCTGACAAATGAATTGCTTCGAAATGAAAAAAAAAATTATTCTTTTTCTGTGAATAATCCTTCATTGCACAACAAGAAAAAGTTAAAGCGTAAGGGTAATATTACTATGTGCACGAAATAAACTTCGGGTTTTATTTAAAATTCAACGATACACAAGCAACAATGAAAAAAGCGAACAAATTCTTCAAAATTCCGTTTAACTTTACGTTTTTTCCTCAACACATTAAATAAAAAAACACGGATTCACGAAATCTGTAATGTGTGCACATACCTACAAGTATTATATTGATGACAACCTCCTTTTATTTAGTAATATATCTTGTCGTTAAAATTATTGAAAATTCATAAACGAATGATCGAAAATTAGAATACTAAATTAATAATATGGTCAAATAGTGACACATCTTTAATATATTGAGAGATTGCGAAGACTTTAAATCTGTAAGAATATTTTTAAACCACTATCGCACTCAAAGTACAGCATGTATTCATAATAGAGCATCGGATAGATGTTTGTATCTCTCCCAACTCTTTATCTGATCATTAAAACAGTGAGTAGAAAGAGAGAAATTAGTTAACTGCTAGTTCTTTCCTAACCTCGTGCTTATTACCATACCGGCACAAAATGAAATGGTTGAGTAACTGATTTACAGTCAGTTATCTTATATATTATAGCTCAGACCACTCTGTAGACGTTTCATTATTATCTCATATCACATGTAGGTATGGAATTTCCTCATGAACTAAGGACCTCATCCGCGGTATAATAAAATAAAATGTTACACAGTTCCGACGACGTACTAGCTTCTTTAGACATTCAGTATTTCAGTTTCAATACCGTCATCTATGACGGGTAATGTTACTAGTCTTATGTATAATAGCCCAGACCGCTCTGTAGACGTTTTATTATTATCACATATCACACGTATTTAGGTATAGGTTCGCGGTCGCGGTTCCACGTTACTTGCTATTTTAAAAATTCAGTATTTCAATTTCAATACCTTCATTTATGAAGGGTACGGTTATACTATACGTTAAATAACTGTCGTCAAAATTTTCTAATAGAAGTGTTAATGATCCACACTGGAAGTAGATATGGTTAAATTGAATGTAAAGTAATATAATAGTTGTCTTTGACTTTGTTATATCAAAACCGCGTCAACATTACACGAAAAAAGAGAATCGGTCATTGTATATTGTATCCACTAGTTAGGTTACCGGATGTAACTGGCATCCTGACAATACCACCGGGACATTGCCGCCAAAACAAAACCGCCAGGATTAGTGCTCACCAAAACCGCAGAGAAAAAACCGACGGCAAAAAATAAATGAATATAAAAAACAAGTGATTAATAGTGTTCATCCTTCAGTATATAAGTTTTGGGGACAATTTTGACAAGTACAGGGTTGAAATTAAAATAGAAAGAAGCATGTTTGGTTTCAGAAGACCAATTGCGTCAAAGTGTGTATAAAATTAATCGAAAGACTGCCAGAGTTAATGCCGATGTCTGATAGTATTTCTGATTTAGAATATTTTTTACGAAGCTTAGCACACAATATTAAAATTTAATTTTCAATAGTTTATATTTTACTTGTACGTCTAAAAAACAGATTTATTGAAAAAGTGAAAAAGTTCAGAATTATTGTACGCGCCAGACGGAAACAAAAAATATTCTGTATCCATAAGCGCTTCAATAAGCAGAATTAAAACACAAACCCTTTCTTTCTTTGAGTGGCATTGCAACGCATACCGGGTACTCACTAGTATTGAATAAAAATAAAAATTGCTTCATTTCTATAATGTATTGGTCGTTTTGTTTTGGCGGCAATGTACCGGCGGTTTTGTCGGACTAAGGATTTCAACTTCATCATTATCAACTATTCGGATATCGAATAGTAAAACTGAAACTATTAGAGTGTCGAATAGATTCGGAATTATGAAATGATTATATATTTACTAAAACAGTAATTTTTAAATCGAGCTCATTTACAATAAAAATCACATTTATTCAAATTTTAAATCACTTATTTTCTTAAGAATGATATACCTACATCTTATAATAATTTACGACTAAATCTTTATCCACTTCTGTCAAATCCCAAATGGAGACAACACACGTACACACTTTAATACAGTCCCATTTTATTACAATTTTTAAAGTTGTTGTTAAAGCTGTGTCGGATTACTCCAACTGTATTTCTTAAATTATCGAATAGTGTATGTAGTATGTTTGAATAGTTTTTGTTAGCTCCGAGTCAAACTATTATGATTTATAATAAGATATTGAAACCACCAGTTGGATGAATACAGAAAAACACTACCTGAGATATTCATTATTGTTAATTGAAATCTGGAAATATCGTGACGTGATCTTTTGTCGATTTTGAAAAATGTTTCATTAAAAGTTATTATAAAACTATTCAAATATCGAATGTTAAAAAAGGCCTGAATATATTTGGATATAGAATATTCAAATAATCGATTTGGTATCCCTAGTCAATCCTTATGTTACCGTGTTCGTAAATGAATTATTCACAAATCTAATTGTATATTGAGATCAACAAGCTCCTTGTGTAATTCACTTTATTTCAGTTAAAATCAATATTTTATCGTTACATGACTCGTTGTTCATTACGCAAGATCCATTTTTGTGAAAGTTTTCCTTGAGACTGAACTTACATAGCTTTGGCATGCCTTGTTTCCCGATTCAATGAAAATAAACATTTCTTTACGTTTGTACGCCTAATGCATATGTAATCAGAAGAGTGCGATCTACTTCGGCATTTTGCGGATAGAAGTTTACCATGAATAATAACGAAAATGCTCCGATACGAAGTATATTAGCATACAATTACATGTTTGGCATGTATATTATGCCTGTCCCAAGTGTCCTCGAAGTTTCAGTTGAATTGTAACAGAATAGTTAATTGTAATACATACATCATTGATAAAACTAATATTTCAAATTTTATTTACCATACTTGAAAATAAAGTAAATAATAATATAGCACGCTACTTTTATAATCATTAATTGTATATGCCGTTCTATACCACTCAGGCTGAGTCCATGGTCAAGTGGTCAACATCGTTTAGGTCAGTTGCGGTGCTAATGGGTTCGAATTCCAGTTTCATAAGATATCATATGGATGTCTGATGAGCGATAAGCTAACCACTAGTCAATCTAGCCTTTTTCTTCTATTACTACTGTCTTTTAAGAAAAAAGATTGAGCAATTGAATAACAATCAGTTCTTGAAGGAGAACTAGTTTAGGAATCCATAATATGATCAAGAATGGAAGTGGACCTAATAAAAAAATGCTTTTCATAGAAACGGAATTTGAATGATTTAATAACTATAGATAACAAACACTCCTAACGCTAAAAGAAGAAAATTAAAAAGTATATATAAATATTGTAGCCACTCGGCTCGGCTCATGAAGGCTTTTTCGTTTTCATACTACTCTTAAAGGTCATTTTCATTCATTAATTTTCAATCGTTTTGCGACGTTTTTTTTATTCATGCATACTATATTTTCATTCCTTTCGCCCACTGTCTATCTTTTGCTTAACAATACAGTGTAAAATGAGTGATTTTATAACTTTAAAATATTAACAAACCCTATTCATTTATGCTTATCCTTATGAAACAAGATATTAAGAGGGAAGAGTAGATTTTTCCGTTATTCCGCGAAAATCGTTGAACGTTTTCCGTCACCAAAAATATATGAAACTGCGAAATAAAAAAAATTCTCTTGATAGTTGCACTATCAAAGTAGTTGTTACCACAATTTTATCTCGAAGTTTCATATTTTTTAGGCGACGGAAAACGATTAACGATTTTCGCGAAATAAGAATAAAAACTACTTATTCACCTTAAGTGACTGACTCTAAACGAGTAGTCCATTAGTAGTCTATTTACTCCACATTGCGAATGGAGAAAATGTTAAATTGGTATTTTTGTCCAATATAACAATATATATATTTTCAATGTTTACTTACAACCATGTCCTTTTAGTATTTTTCATGTCATTAATTCGAGGATTACCGCCAATATAACTAAGAGTCAATATTTTAAACATTAATATCGGAAAATGCTAAATTACATAAATAATATTTTTGTATTAATTATTGGTAACGTAATGTAGTCGTAAAACTGAAATGTCACAACAATATATTCAACTATATATAACTTTTTATAGTTGATATCACAGTTTTTAGTTAAAATTAATCAAACTGTTATGTCAAAATGTTACAAAAGAAATTTAAAGGAATTTAATGAATAAATCATACGCAGTAAACAACAAATGACAAAGACGTTTGTGTTAGTAAATGGTTGAGTGTCCATGTTTTCAAACCATATATGAAAGATATATCATACATATTATTCACATTCGAATTTACAATGTCGAATCATAATCGCCATAAAAGCCATTTCATTTTATTGAGGCACTGAAAATTTAAATATAGCTCACATCTCATGGAATTCATCTCATTTATCTTCCAACATGATTGTGTAATGAAATTTTACGGTGAATATTTAATATTTTTGTTAGTCAAAAATATTTTTCTATAATTCAAAATATCGCGCTGTCAATAAAATTAATAAATTGCAGTAATGTGAAATAAAAAATTCTGTCTGCCAAATTGTCACTTTTATTAATTTTTCCAATTAAATAATTTCTAACCATGTATATATTTATATTTATAGCAGCATTCAGAGAAAAAAACGTCTAAAAGCTGAATAAGCCCCGCTTAATATTGTCTGCTTAATTTCACCATAATAATTACAAATGCACAATTATTTTATTTTTGAGCGAGTAAAATTACAATAATTTTCACTTGCTACATTTTAGAACTGTTAGATATGGGTAATCTAATAATTTCTTCATACTTACATACGAGACAAAAATTCATTTGTAGAAGTACGATGTTGTTTTTACTAATAATTTTAGCACATTTATTTGAGCTTGTTTGTAAAATTGTAAATATTCATACTTTTCAAAAAAGAAAACTGTTAAATATGAAGCACGATACAAAATATAATACTCCTAATACAATAAATTCTACTTATTGCAAGGTTCCCTGTAAATTGGACCTTTGTAAGTAGCATTATAATGGGTATAAGTGATTTAAGGCCTCTGTGATTATAAAGCGTGTGTTAAATAAATGTACTCCCAAACCACTGTCTAAATTAAGTCAGGGTTATATTATTTACCACGGACTAAAAACCTGAAAATATTAAACATTTTATATACAGACGTAAAACATATGATGAATTATTCCTTGAATTTGACTGGTGTTTTTGTGTTGAATAAACATTTTTGTTGGTCGTGATTTTATAAATAGCATCAACACTTCATATTATATTGTTCTAGAATCTAGATTAACGTTTAAATAAATCACAAGGTGTGATGCTCAAAATAATAATGAAATATGCTCAATAAAATTTATCCAAACCAAATAAAAATGTAATGATTAAAAACTTTGTTGTACGTATTTAAGTTTTAGTTTTTATACTCGCAGCCAAAAAGAGATGTTTATTTATAAGTCAAAAACACAGTGAAAAAAAAATTGTATGTTGACGTTAAAACAGAAAAACACATTGGGCACGGCCAAATGCTAATGTACTACATACAAATTTATTCTATGCTGATAACAAGATGGAACGATAAATTACACAGTGTCATATATTCTTGTAAATGTCATATATATCGACGATGTTTTGGCCAATTGACGAAACCCTCAAAATTGAAACTGTTCAGGAGAGAGTAAAAACTGTTTTTATCGAAAACATTAGATAGTGAATTGCGTTTGTATCTTTGAAATGCACTCTCACGCAAATTCTCACATTTGCAGATACGGGATTATAAGTATGTAGAATTTTTAAACTTAAAACCAATGTAAAATGATGTTTCTCCTCGAAAAAGTGGTCAATTTATTTTTTATAATTTATATAATTTGGCCGAGACCTGCTTTTTCGTCTTTATAATGAGATCCAATCATTAACTCATTTTCGTATTTCTTAAGGGCTACATAATTCGCCAAAACACAGTCGTTGTACGTTATAGATATTGTATAAATTTAATTGATTCATTTTGTCGTACGCTAAAAATTCTCAAGTGAAACTCACTTTGCACATATTTTCAATGATTAATACGTTCTATGTATATAATGATTTTCTATCAAAAACTGTAAGTAACTTTTTGGTTTTAACTGATTTATCAGTTAAAATTACCCTATTGTAAAAATATATAATGCTTTTGGATGTTCATGAAATAATTGTATCCTAGTACATAACGCGTAGAAATTTTGACGTCGTTTCGTTAAGTAAAGCAATCTGTACAACTTAGTGTATTCTGACCATCGTCGTATCTTATGAGAATCGGTTAGTGCTTCATGTGCTAAAGCCTCAGAAGTAAAGCCTTAATAATACAAACCCGAAGCCTTATGTAAGGCTACATGTAAGCCCGAATTAAATCTCGAAGTTTGAGATTTGTGCCCCTAAGTCCTCCGATAAATTTGTGTTTCATAAAACCAAGGAAAACGACGGTGTTATATAGAGTTTTATGATAAAAGCTACACGGACACTGTAAGAAAGCTTTT